>CANIUD010000037.1:0-645000 GCA_947470075.1 Closterium sp. Yama58-4
GCGCTGCTGCCGTCTCCTCCTCCTGTCTCGGGTCTTCGGACCCTTGGTCTCCCGTCTCCCTCTCCTTCCTCCTCCCCCTCTCCTCCCGTCTCTGGTCCTCCGCTTCCTCCTCCTGACCCCTCTCCCGCTGTTTTCCCTCGTTCTCAGTCTTCGTTGTCTCCTCCTCCTTCTCAGACTTGGGCCTCTCGTCGCTCCCTCTTGCTCGTCCCTCGTCTCCTGTTCCCTTCACTGACCTTCGTACAGCCTTCCTTTGTTCTCGTCCACCTCGTCCGTCTCCGTCTGTGCTTCCGTCTCCTCCTGAGTCGGCCCTCACTGTGTCGCTTCCTTCTCCTGTCACTGACTACTACCGCACGTACCGTCCTGTTCTCTCTCGTGTTCTCGCCTCTCTTGTTACCGACATACCCTTGTGCCTCTGTGTCCTCTGTGTCCGCTCTTACTGCCGCAGTCACTGAGTTTGCCTCTACCCGCCGCCTTGACTTCGCCACCGCTCTTGTGGCAGCTCCTCCTTCCAGTCCTCTGGCCGTCGGGGGTGTGTCTGCCCTTGGCTGTGACGCCCTAGAGGACAGGCAGTTTGAGCTAGAGTTCCTGGCGGCCGCTTCCCCTCATCTCTGTGCCATGCTCCTCGCCCCTGAGGGTGACCCCGACGCCCTTGACATTCCGACTCCTCGCACTTACGCTGAGGCAGTGTCAGGGCCTTGGGCCTCTCAGTGGAGAGCTGCCATGGACGCAGAGATGGCCTCCTACAGATCCACAGGCACCTACGTCGATGAGGTTCCCCCTCCGGGGGCGAACGTAGTCGACGGCATGTGGATCTACAGGGTGAAGCGGCCACCGGGATCTCCTCCGGTCTTCAAGGCGCGCTACGTGGCTAGAGGTTTCAGTCAGCGCGAGGGAGTTGACTTCTTTCAGACCTTCGCGCCCACCCCGAAGATGACCACTCTTCGGGTGTTACTACACGTAGCAGCACAGAGAGACTACGAGTTACACTCTCTCGACTTCTCTACTGCTTTCCTTCAGGGCAGTCTTCACGAGGAGGTCTGGTTGCGTCGTCCCTCTGCCTTCACTGGCTCTTTCCCTCCTGGGACCCAGTGGAGGCTGAGGCGACCGGTTTACGGACTTCGTCAGGCTCCTCGTGAGTGGCACGACACCCTGCGTTCTACCCTGTCTGACCTTGGGTTCCAGCCGTCTTCTGCTGACCCGTCGCTGTTCGTTCGTCGTGGCCCCACACCTTTCTTTGTTCTGGTCTACGTTGACGACCTTGTTTTCGCCACCCCTGACAGGGTTGCTTTGGCACACGTGAAGTCCGAACTGCAGAAGAGACACACCTGCACTGATCTTGGTGAGCTGCGCCACTACCTTGGCCTGCAGATCACCAGGGACAGAGCTGCTCGCACCATTACACTTTCACAGTCGCACATGGTGCAGCAGGTCCTTCAGCGGTTCGGGCTTCAGCACTCCACAGTACAGCGCACACCTCTTGCTGTTGACCACAGACTCACTGGACCCTTTCCTGATGAGCCGTTCGAGCCTAGTGGTCCCTACGCAGAGCTTGTGGGTTGCCTCATGTACCTGATGACTTGTACTCGCCCGGACCTCGCCTTCCCTCTCAGCGTTCTTGCGCGCTTTGTTGCGCCAGGGAGACACCGTCCTGTTCACTGGACAGCAGCTGTGAGGGTGGCGAAGTACCTAGCGACGACATCAGGCGTGGGGCTAGTTCTTGGAGGGCAGCAGTCTGTCGTACTTACTGGTCACTGTGACTCCTCTTACGCTGACGATGCTGAGACTCACAGGTCTACTCAGGGGTACTGTTTCAGCCTGGGTTCTGGAGCTGTTTCCTGGCGGTCCACGCGCTCCTCTTCGGTCTCGACCTCTACAGCTGAGGCTGAGATCTACGCTGGTGCCATGGCGGCACAGGAGCTGCGTTGGTTGACCTTCTTGCTCACCGACCTTGGTGAGTGGCCGAGCTCTGCACCGACCTTGTTCACTGACAACAAGGCGTCTATTCTCCTTTGTCGAGAGCCACGACTGGAGAGCAGAGTGAAGCACATTCACGTCAGGTACTTTCTTCTGCGAGAGTTGCAGAGGCGTGGACAGGCTCGCTTTGAGTTTGTGGAGTCCGAGGCCAACACTGCAGACATCTTCACCAAGGCGCTTCCGCCTTGTGACCACCAGAGGTGCTGTGTGCAGTTAGGCCTTGTTGACACTGGTTCTCGTGTTGCTTAGACTTGAGTGTACTGTTTACTTTGTTTTCTATATATATCTGTTACTTCTTGGACTGGCCTTGTGGCCACTGTTGTTTGTGCTCAGACTGTGTGGTGACGTTGTGATCCACCCTGAGCTTTGTTTCTTGGACTGGTCTTGTGACCGTACTCGTTTGGTTCTGCTAGACACCCCTCACTTAGGCTATGGGGGTGTGTCAAATGTTGTAGCCTATAGTGAGGTTTGTCTTAGGGGGTACAAAACTTAGGGTTAGCTATATGTACCCCAACCAACATCAATGCATCATCCATTATACACTAGGAACATGGGAAAGCATACAGTAATGTTCCCAGCCTTGCGCGGCCAAGTCCATAAGCTCATTCCAATAGCAATATAAATATGATTGCAATGCTCAATATGATATACTTGCACCTAGTGAAGGCTCCATCCACTTTCTCTACGCTGAGATTGAAGATCCGAGACAGTTTCCATGCAAAAACAGCATAGAGAACTGAAGAGATTGTTTCCTTACATAAACATTGATACTGACATTCTGAGCAGAGGTTATCCAAACTGCTCTCTCTACCTCAAAAAATCGTCCCAACCTCTCCCCCCCTCCTCCCCCCACTCCTCCCAACCCTTCCCCCCCACCCTCCCCCCCTTCCCCCCTTCCCTTTGCAACCCCTCCCCTTCCCCTTCCGCCCCTGAACTCTACACTGAGATTTGTTTCATTCGCGAATTTCACCCAGCCCTGGGAGTGTCCTCAACAATCCCAGCTTTGTTCACAAAGATCTTAATTCGATCCATGCGATGATCCATTGTGAAAGAACCCCCTTTCTGAAGAATGTACACCTGCGCATGCGGCTTGGCTGCCTTGATGAGCTTCAGAGCCGCCTCGCCCGTCATCCCCACCACCTCGGGCCACGACCACTTGCTGCGAAGGAAGGCAAAGAACGTTCCGCAGAAAAAAAAAAGGCAGGAATGAAAACTCATCTCACTCAAGGGCGTGGCTCTCTTGATGTGAGAGAGAGCTGCCTCGCCCGTCATCCCCACCATCTCGGGCCAAGACCACTTGCTGCGACAAACAAGGAACGTTTCGCAAAAGAATGCATGAATGAAAACCCGTTTCACTGAAGGACATGAACGGACAGCAAGGTAAAAACAACCAGCCAACCAGCCAACCAACCAACCAGCAAACGGAAAAAAACAATTTACCTTAACATCGATTGCTTGGCAGGCTTCCTCCAGCCAAAGAAGGGATTCCTAAACAATGGCTCATCAGTCGACGGCTTCGAGACCGCAGTTGCTACATCCTCCACCGCACGGAGCACCCGCGAGTCAACGGAGTCAGAAGATTCAAGAAGTTCAAGAGAGTCACGAGAGTCCACGACGCCAGGTGAGGCCTTGCTGTCGGCGCCGAGGAGAGCGCGAGGGTCAACAGGGTCAAACGAGTCAAGAGAGTCACGAGAGTCCACGACGCCACGTGAAGCCTTGCTGTCGGCGCCGAGGAGAGCGCGAGGGTCAACAAGGTCAAACGAGTCAAGAGAGTCACGAGAGTCCACGACGCCTCATGAGGCCTTGCTGTCGGCGCCGAGGAGAGCGCGCGGATCGTGTGATTCCCCTTGCGTGGGCTCGTTCACACGGGAGGAGCCATCAGGAGGCAGCCGCGCCGCGAGAGCGAGAAGATTGATAGACGCGACGAGGACAAGCGCGAGCAGAAATCGAGGTCGAAGCGCACCCATGATACTACGGTATCAGAGACGAAAGCGAGATAAGGCGTTTAGATTTGAGGCCTATAAAAATCTGAGCTCGTTATTAGTATAAATTGGTTGTGTCAGCAGCAACCAGCTGGTCATTAAGTGAAGTATAAGTCCCAAATTCTGAAACAGATTGTTTTCAGCTTGGCAGTTTATATTCGTGTTTGATGGGAAGGTTAGAGATCAGCTGAGGACAATCAATGTGCGTCACAGGGCGCCTCTGATCAGTGCTAGGACGCATTGCGTCGGATGCGGCACTTCACTCAGGAGCTTGGGTGATGGCGAGGGTGTGAGAAAATTATGTGTGGCGGAAAATGATGATGCAGTTCTGGAATTTGGATTGCTGCTGAACCACGCAACCCAGAAACCAGAAAGGTTCGGAAGGAGTTTGATCGGTTAAGGGGGTTTGAAGAGAGGATTCAGTGGGTGCAGTTCGTTTGAATTTGTATGTGTGCTGCAAATTGGGTTGCTGCTGACCCCACTCGAACCAGAACCTAAAAGGTTTGGAAGGGGAATCAGTGGGTGCAGTTGGTTTGAATGAGTATGTGTGCTGTGGATAATTGGATTGCCGCTGATCCATGGGACGCGTATGGGGTCAGTGCGCGAGAACCAAAACCATTCGGTTTGGAAGGGGATTGGGCGGTAAGAGGGGTTTGAGAAAGGGAAACAGTGGGTGCAGTTTGTTTGAATGTGCATGCGTGCTGCTGATTACTGTGTTGGGCCGCTGCTAGCACACGCGACGTGAGCCGTGCGGGAGGAGGTGTGCAAACCAAAAAGATTCGGTTCGGAAGGTGATTGAGTGGTAAGGGAGGAGTTAGAGGGGAATTAGCGAGGTTGACCCGGAGGCGCTTGCAAGGGGGAGGTTTGCGGCATGTGCGGCGGATCAAGCGTTTGCAGCAGCACTTAGAACGCTCAGCACAGGAGGGGCTGACCTATGTGGCCCGTGGGGGATGAGAGGCGTGCAAAACGTTTCGGAAGGATATTGGGCCGTAAGGGTAGGTTTAACAAGAGGCGCCTTCCCAGTAAAGGAGCTGCGCGAAATGTGCGGCGGATCATAATTGCGCGATTGGTAGGGGAAATCTTCGAACGCACAGCACATTCGAAATCGTGCTTGTAAAAATATATGCACTATTGTACGTCAGATGAGAATATAAAAATAAAAAAAATAATAAGCGTTTTATCGCTTTCAAATTTGCGTATTGTGAAAGCGAAGCTGACTGTAACGCAATTTGTGCATCGTCGAAGCGCGGTATTCGCCTTCTCCGAATATATAATGTGGGCTGGGGTCATTCTTCCCCCACCCACGTCTCTCATTTTACAATCGCTCAAGTTCAATTCCCAGTTCCGAGACCGATCCCGATTTTGTCGGAGGCTCCAACCCCCTCCCGATTTTTTCGGACCTCAACCTGGCGAGGGTGAAAACCCTTCCACGTTTTCATTCACCCTCGACGCTGCTGTCGGACATTCTTACCTACAATCAAGCTTCAATGGCGCCGACTGACAACGCCCCGAATCGTTCGGACAACGAGAAGAACGCCCGTGAAATTTCGGGCGATCGCTGCAACAAGCGACGGGCGGATGACGAATGTATCGCGACCACTGGCGTCGATCTTTTGACGCGCAGTGCGGAAGTCAACAAAACCGCCAACAAACAGCACCCCTCGGCGCCTGTGGCGCCTGAGGGGCATGTGGCGCCTGTGGCGCCTGCGGTGCAAGTGGCGACCGCGGCACCTGCAGCACCCATGGCGCCACACGCGCCTGACGCCGAGCACGCGCCAGCACCTGTGGCCGGACCGTCGCGTCAGCGCCAGAGGCGCCGAACTGGGTCTTCGTCTGACGCGACGGCTGACCCTGCTTTGACTCCGCCGACGCTGACTGCTGACCAGGTCCAAGCGCTTTTGGCGCTGTTACAGCAGCAGCCGCCGACGGTTACGCCTACAGCGACAACAATTTCCGCATCTGCTAAAAACGCAAACGCAAGAAACGATTTGGCACGTCACCCCCGCGTGCCCGAAGTCCCTCGTGCCGAAAGGGAACACGCTGCAGCTCCGGCGCCCAACGTCGTCAACGACAACAACGACCCTGAAGACGAAGCGGGTGAGGCTAATGCACACAACAATTTTATTGCACCTGCCGAACATCTTCCTCCACTCCCATCCACCAACCCCACCATTCCGGCTTCTTCTTTTCACCACGCCGGGGTACGCGAGCAAGCCGAATTTCTGGAGGACCTGCGCGCGTACCTGAAGCACTCGGAGCACAAGATACGCCACGGCGACACCGCTGGCGCTCTCGAGCTCTTCGAAGAGGCGTACGCGCTCATCGCCGATCGCTTCCAACTCCTTCAAGTCGCCGACGCCTCCGACTTCAAGACGGCGCACCGCTTCAAGCTGTACCAGCAGAAAAGTGTGCTGACTTCGCGCCCTTTCAAGCAGGCGCTCGCGGATGTGGCAGCAATGAACCGCGCCCAAGGCTCCTACGGTCGCGGTTCTTCCCTTGGAGGCCGCGGTCCCACGGGGTTTGGCGGCAAATTCGGCACGACCCCTGGCTGCGACGCTAGGGGCTTCCGCGGCACCTGTTTCCGCTGCGGCCAGCCAGGCCACACTGCCAACGCATGCCCTGCTGGTGGGCACGGTCCTCACGGACCCGCACCGGTGGTGTAAACTCGACGGGGCGCATAACCGCACGAAGGCTATTGGCCGTGCCCTTGGGCTGTTTTTTATTGCCGGTTGGCTAGCCCTTGGGGGGAAAGACCATTTGGGGTCTAAGGCGTTTGCCTAGAAGCTCTCTAGAGCATCATGAAGTTGATCTTTTCCGTTTATTTTTTGCTGTGAAAAAGTTCTAAGGGGAATAGACCATTGAGGGTCTAAGGGCACTTGCCTAGAAGTTCTCGATAAGATCTATGGAGTTGCTCTTTCTAATTATATAATTTTTGTTGTGCACTTGTTGTGAGAGTGAAGAGAAGCCTTACTCAAGGATCTCTTGGTTGCTCTTCAGTTTCAACACCCCACGCCTCAAGGAGGCTTATTGAGGGAGGCAATTGAAGCCTCAAGAAACTTAATATCATGACAATAATATAAAGAACCAAAGTACAAACGACCTTGCCATGAGCGGGCGCATAATGTATTGGCGAAGAGAGAGAGAGATAGAGAGAGAGAGAGAGAGAGAGAGAGAGAGAGAGAGAGAGAGAGAGAGAGAGAGAGAGAGAGAGAGAGAGAGAGAGAGAGAGAGAGAGAGAGAGAGAGAGAGAGAGAGAGAGAGAGAGAGAGAGACAGATATATAAATATATATATATAACCACGGACTGGGGGAGTGCTAGCAAAGGAAGTCTATGAGTTCTTGGAAACAAACTTTCATGGGAGCCATGAAGAAAGTAATTAAAAAAAAAAAAAAAAATCCATGGTTCCGTGCTTGAAAAGAGGGTTATCCCACTCGAGCGTCAACGCTTGCTCGGATGAAAAAAAAAAAAAAAAAAAAAAAAAAAAAAAAAAAAAAAAAAAAAAACTAACTGTTATGTATTGCTTTCTGGTATACTGCCATGTGCAGGCCTTTCGATGCATGCCTTGGGGCAACAAGATCACCCTTTCGAATACGCAGTGACGGATAGGACAATTTCCATCATGCGGGGGCGCTTGCGATCCGCATTGGCTTGGTGGCGAAGTTGGTGTACGAGCAGCCTTGTCTTATCAATTATTGAACGGGGCTACTGGATGCCATGGAAACAAGGACCGCCACAACCATTTCAGTGCTCCAATCATGCTGGAACCTATGCTCACATGGATTTTACGCGATCAGCCATCATAGATCTCCTTCAAACCGGCGCAGCAATCGAGGTGCCAGCATCGGAGCTCGCATGCATTAGTCCCCTCAACGTCGTCGAGCAGCGAGACAAGTGTCGCCTCATCCTAGATCTACGTAAAGTTAATAACGAGCTGTGCATTCCGAAGTTCAAGTACGAAGGACTCCCTCGCGTGGCGGAACTTGCACATCCGGGGGATTGGATGTTTTCAATTGATCTCAAGTCGGGTTACCACCACGTTGACATCCACGCGTCCTGCTGGAAATTCTTGGGTTTTCAGTTCGAGGGGCATTCATACTGTTTCAGATCACTCCCGTTCGGACTAGCGACGGCGCCTTTCGTCTTTACTCAATTGATCAAGCAGTTGGCACGTCGATGGCGAGCAACAGGGGTCCGCGTTATTCCATACGTGGACGACATTCTCTTTCTGTGCCACACAGAAGCCGAGGCTCGAGATGTCTGCACCCGCACGATCACGGACCTAAGAGAAGCGGGCCTCGTGATCAATGCAAAAAAGTCTCATCTCCATCCTACTCAGCAGCTAAGATTCTTAGGATTGGAGCTCGATACCCAGCGGGGACAATTTTCTGTCGGCACGGAGCGACGAAGCGTCCTGCAATCTACCATCGCTTCATTATTGGCCGCAGGACGTGCACAGCACAAAGTCCCAGTACGGCAAGTCGCACGTATCACAGGCATGCTCGCCTCCATGAACCTTGCCCTTGGGGCGACAGCGCGAGCATTCAGTCACGCATTACTACAAACCATCGATGATGCGCCTTCATGGAACAGCAGGTTGTTACTACCCCCGAGTGCTTGCGAAGAGTTGGAGTTCTGGTCAATCGAGTTCGACCACTTCAATGGAGCCCCATTTCATGTTCGCGGTAGCTACGACGCAATCATTCATGTCGACGCCAGCGCGCACAGCTGGGGGGCCACACTCGACACGTTCTCCACAAATACTCATAAGGCCTGCGCGAACATGCCCCCGGAACTACTTGGCACGTCCAGTACTCGTCGTGAGCTCGAAGGGGTGCTCTGGGCACTGCAAACTTTCACAAGCTTCATCCAGAACAAGCATGTGCTCGTGCGCGTCGACAACCAGGGCGTATTCTTTATTCTAAAAAAAAAAAAAAAAAAAAAAGGGTGGATCGCGCAACAGCTGACTCACCACCACATGCAAAGCCATCATTCGCACCTGCATGACCCGTCGCATTCGCTTGATCATGGAATGGATCCCTCGCGAGCTTAACACGCTCGCGGATGAGCTCTCGAAGACTCTCGACCGAGACGACTACACCTTGAAGACCCCATGGTTTAACCTTCTCGAGCGACGTTGGGGGCCGCACTCCATAGATCTCTTCGCCAGTGCTACGAATGCCAAGCTCCCCCGATTCTGCTGCGAACACCCACATCCCAAGGCCCTAGCGATCAACGCCTTCGCAACATCCTGGGCTGACGAACATGGTTTCGCCTTTCCACCACCACAGCTGATCCCGGCAGTCCTTCACCACGCACAAAGGACATCAGCCTCACTGACGCTCATTGTTCCCTTCTGGCTCGGGGCTAGTTGGTGGCCACTCCTCCAACCTTCGCCACCCGCCTGGGCCTCGCCGATCCGTGATTGCCTGAAACTTACTCACGGGAGTCAATGCCTCGCACCAGGCACGCACACCACGGCATTCTCGGGCTCCGGCCTACCACATAGCATGATGATGTCCTTGCGCATCTCCTTCCGTTAACAATTTTGCTTGCATCCTCTCTAATCGCTTCAGGATTACTCCGCTCGCTGCAGAGCCAATTGCTCACAATGATGCTGAAAACGCGTGCGGAATCTACGATCAAGACTTACGATCCATACTGGCAGCAGTTCCGCTCATTCTGCATCAAGACTAAACTACAGTACCTGCCCGCACGAGATATGACACTCGCGCTGTACCTCGTCTACGCCATTCGCCACCAGGCCACATTCTCGGTGGTGCAACTCACTTGCTCGGCGGTTGGTTTTGCCCATCGCATGATTGGAGCCGCCTGCCCTACCATCGGCCCCATGACATCTCAAGTCCGAGAATTTGCCAAGCGCCACTGCCCGCGACCCCACCGGACCAAAGAACCAGTGTCTCTTCACCAAGTGCACTCCATGGCCGCACACTTCATTAGCTCGGACGACCCATCCACCTTTCAAAAAGGACTCATACCACTTCTCATGTACGCCGGCTTCCTTCGGTATTCGGATCTCGCCGCCATCTGCTGGAACGATATTCAGTTCGAAAACGATGCCATGTGGTTACTCATCCCGCGCTCGAAGACCGACCAAGAAGGGAAGGGCTCATGGGTGCCCATTGCCGCAAGCCAGGGACCTTTCTGCCCCGTCCGATGCACGAAGCACTTCATCCAGCTAGCACGATATGGTCCTGCCACTCCAGGGCCATTAATCCGGGTGTTTGGTTCGGCCACGAGCAACTCACTCCCAGTCAAACCACCATCGTATACCACAATACGCAACTGGTGCAAGGAAGCTTTTCATGCCATCGGACTCGGCGACCACGCGCTCGGCACACACTCTTTTCGCAAAGGAGCGGCAACTGTAGCGGCAAACGCAGGAATTGAGGATCGGCTCTTCAAACAACTAGGCCGATGGCGCAGTGAAATGGCGAAGGAAATGTAAGTGACCCCCACTGCCGATCGTTTGATTGATGCCTCTCGCAACCTCCAATCAACGGCTCACGCGCCATCACCAGCACAACATTCCAGAGCCCTCAAGCGCCACCGTCAGGCACCCTTGCACATGTCTCAGCGTCACCCATTGTAATGAGAACGATGCCAATTGCGACAGAAGCAAGCTTTCTCAATATACAAAAATTTTAAGCGTTTTATTGCTTTCAAATTTGCGTATTGTGAAAGCGAAGCTGACTGTAACGCAATTTGTGCATCGTCGAAGCGCGGTATTCGCCTTCTCCGAATATATAATGTGGGCTGGGGTCATTCTTCCCCCACCCACGTCTCTCATTTTACAATCGCTCAAGTTCAATTCCCACCCACCCTCCCCAGGCTAGTCAGCTTATGAGAGTAGTAGTTCTTAGACATTTTGGATGTGATAGTATATTAGTATAACTGCTAGGAACTGTTGTACTTGAACCCATTGTAATGAGAACGATGCCAATTGCGACAGAAGCAAGCTTTCTCAATCTAATACTTGTACAAGCATTGAATCTCATTTGACCACTTCAATTCATACGGTATTATGATGTTGAATTTCTTGTATCATGATTATCAACTCTTTACCCTGCTAATGAACATTCACCGGCGCTTTAATAATAGTGCAAGGCAATAAATACAACAAGATCTGTACAACACTTCAAACCAACACTTTTGACTGCTCGTATAGGTGTGACTGCTTTCTTTTCCCCTGACTTCTAGGATCTTATGTCACCCGCCCCCTATTGCTCCTCCCTCTCCTGCGATTCCCCCACTATCTCCCTCACACGCTTTACCAAAAAGTTTTTCCTCCTCTACAGTCAACCCCTTCTCTTCTCCTTCCACTGCCTCTCCCCCTTCTTCCTGGTCTCCCATATCCTCCTTTCCTGTAGGTGCACCCAAAATCCCTTCATTCTCCTCCTCCTTCACCCCCTCCCCACCTCCATCCCCTCCTCCCTCCCACATCATTTCCCTTGCCGCATCCACCAAACCCAGCCACCCAGCCTCACTCGCCCCCTCCTTCCCCTCCTTCCCCGCCTCCCCCGCTCCCTCTACCGCACCCCACCAGCCTGCACCAAACCCCCACCCACCAAGCCCACCAAACCCAGCAAAGCCAGCAAACCCACCAGTCCCACCTGCGCCAGTCCCACCCTCCATCAGCTTCTCGAGGCCGATGGGCGGCACAGGGGGGGAGTACCTGGGGAGGCACACCTTGGCTTGCTTCACAGGCTTGGGGGTGGAGGGGGGCCGCCAGAATTCTCTCGACGCGGAATAGACTGCCACCGCCGCCCGGATCGACTCTCCAGGGGACACTGGTGCTGCCACGGCCGCCGCTGCTGCTGACAGCAGCGAGCTTTCACTTTTCACTCGCACGCTTCTCCTCGCTTGTCTCTTCTCATTACTCTCCTCAATGCTCCCCTTGTTGCTCTCACCACGAATCTCACTCCATAGCTCGTTTTCCCCGTCCTTTCGACCAGCCATGCCCAGCAGGAGGGCGGTTTCCTGGCGGTGCTCCAGCAGCGCGCGCTCTTGAAAGGAGAGCAGCGAGCGGGAGATGCGCAGCGAGCGAGGGAGCGACCGCTTGGTCCAGTGGGGCAGGCCGGGAACAAAGAGCCCTTCAGGGGGGGGTGGCGAGGGGGAGGCGGGGCGAGAGGCAGGGCGGGAGGCGTGGCGAGAGGCATGGGGCAGGGAGTGGGAAGAGGTAGCAGCACCCATGCTCTCATGCCACCGCCTCAAGCGAGACTCAAGTGACTCCTGCCCCTCCTTCCCTCCCTCCACTTCATCTGCTGCTTCTTCTGTTGCTGATGTTTCTTCCACCTCTCCTGCTGCTGCTGCTACTGCTGCTGCTGGTGAAGCTTGCCACTGTCCAATGCCGAATGGCATGCCCTTAATTTCAGGGCAGCTGGAGGTGCAGTGGAACCTCCTAGACGCACTTCCTCCAGGTGCTGCTGGTCTCCTTGGCAGCTGGGGTGCAGCAGGGAGGGCTGTTGCATACCCATCACCACTGCCTGCAGAACAAGCATCAAACCTCTCTGCAGCAGCTGCCCGTCTAGTCCACCCTGGGCTGCCCAGGTGGGAGGAGAGAATGATGGGCACATGTGAGACGTCACACACACTCAGGATCTGCTCACACACCAAGTTTGCGCTGCTCACACTCCCCACGCTCCCCACACTGTCACGGCGCCGCAGGGTCGGAACAAAGGTCGGTTCAAAGGCGTGTTTGAAGGTGCGTTCAGATGCCACAGAAAAACTCCTGCGGTGTCGCAATCGCCTGCCATCTTGGTTTTGAGGAAAGATGGTCGTACAACCCATGCTCTGGATACTCCTTTCCATGCTGCTGCTCCTGTGTGCTCTCCTGCCATAGCCGCTCCCCATGCTCCCTTCTCCCCCACTGAATGTGTTTTCCCTTGGAGTATTTGATGAAGGATCATCCCCATACACACACGCAGCAAGGGCTTCGTTATAAGCCCACCCAACGCCGCCATACTCCTCGCTCCCAGAACAACCAGTTGCACCGCCCTCCCCAATATAAGAACATTCGTTATTGGAGTACTGTGTGTCACCGGGATGAGAAAAGGTGGTGTAGCTTGAATCTACCCAAGAAATTGAGTCTTCTTCTCCTCCTGCTCCCACATAGTACTTGCGGGTGCATTCTTCTTCCTCCTCCTCCTCTTTTCCCTCCGTAACCGGGCTCTGAGACGGCTCGAAACTGTTCTTTAAAGTTCCTACTGTCCCTGAGACAACAGCTGCGGCCGCAGTGAGAGCAGCATCGGCATCAGCAGCAGCCGCAGCTGACGCTTTTATATCTCTGCTGCTGCTGTTTCTGCTACTGCTGCTACTGCTGCCAAGAGGCCAAGGGGAGGTGGTAACTGGGGAAGGGGAGGCGTTTACTGGGGAATGGGAGGCATCAACTGGGGAAGGTGAGGCATCAACGGGGGAAGGGCAGGGCGGGGTGAGGCAAATGAGGGGGCCCAGGTGCGCTGCTGCCGAGGCTCTCACCGCCTCATAACCCCCATGCCACTCTTCCTGCCCTTCTGCCGCCTGCCACAGCGCCTGCCTTTCTGCCGCCTGCTGCAACTTGTGCTCGCGTGCTGCCTGCTGCAACCGCTCTTGCAGCTTCAGAGGCAGCTTCAGCTGTAGCAGCGGCTCTCCTCCCTCTTCTCCCTTCTCCTCCTGCTGCTGCTGCTCCCGCTGCTGCTGCTGCTGCTGCTGCTGCTGCTGCTCCCGCTGCTGCTGCTGCTGCTGCTGCTCCTGCTGCTCCTGCTGCTGCTCCCTTTCTTGCAAGGACTGATCCCTCCCAGTAGCACTATTAGAATCAGCAGCAGCAGCAGCAGCAGCAGCAGCAGGAGGCGGTTGCTTGTGCCTCTCAGTCGATTCCAAAGCAGCAGCCCGGGCCCGTGATCTGCGAGGGAGCCGGGGGCTCTTGGGAGGGAGCCGGGGCACCGGCCTTGGTTGAGCCTCTTGTCCTTCCCGTGCTGCTGCTGCTGCAGCAGCTGCTCCTCCTCCTACTGCTGCTGCTGCTGCTGCTGCAGCTGCTCCTCCTCCTCCTGCTGCCGCTGCTGCTGCTGCAGCTGCTCCTCCTCCTACTTCTGTCGCTGCTGCTGCTTCTTCCTGCGTTTCTTGTGACTCATTCGTTTCAAGTGCTTCGTGCATCAGCAGTTGGAGGTCATTAGAAGAGCCAAATGCTTGCTGGAAGTGACCTGAGCCATAGGCTCGCTGCAGCATTGAGAGAGACCGGTTCCTCCTGTGCGCTCGAGCAGACGCCTTTTCAGGCACCTCAGAAGCCGACACGTGATACCCATACTGCATGCTTGAAGGGGAGGTTTGGAGGTGAGACGTGTGCGTGGGGGTGAGAGTTCGGGATACCCTCCTGCTGCTGCTGCCGCTGCCATAACTGCTGATGCTCATGCTGTCGCTGCATCCCACGCTGCTGATATCACCACTACTGCCCCCTGTAATGTACACACTCCTGCTGCTGCTGCACACACTGCCGCTGCAGGCGCTGCTGCCTCGGGGAATGTGGGCGCTCTTGCTGCTGCTGTAGGCGCTGATGCTGCCAGGATAGACGGGAGTAGCATGTACGGGAATGCCATATGCCTGTGGAGGTGGAGAGGCAAAGGACGGGGCAGCAGCAGAGGCAACAGCAGCAGCAGCGTATGGGCTGTGCTGTGGCGACTCGTGCCGGGGTCGCTCGGTGTTGTCAGAGAGCGCACGCTTGAAGCGAGCCGAAATGTCTGTGCTACCATTGGGAATACATGCGGTGTTGTTGCCGTTGGGAAGACACGGGCTGCAGCCCGGATAAAGCGTGTCCTCAGAAGGAGGCCGGGATCGCTGGGCGTTGTCAGAGAGAGCACGCTTGAAGCGAGCCAACACGTCCGTGCTGCTGTCTTGAAGGCATGTGATGCTGCTGTCGGTGTCATTGGAAAGAGGTATGGTGCTGTCAGTGTAAATGTCGCCATGGTGACCACTCAATGAGTACGGGAGGTTGAAGAGTGACTGTCCTGCACCAGCATCAGGGTCGTCAAGGTCAGCAACAAAATCAGCACCCGCATCAGCATCAGCATCAGAATCAGCATCAGCATCAGCAGCAGCATCAGCATCAGCAGCCAGAGAGCTAAACGTGCCCACGGAAGCAGGTCGAGCAGACTGCCGCGCATTCAGAGAGGGGGAGTCCGGGGAAGGCGTGACCTTGCCAGCTGAAGCATCTGCACTCGGACCCCGCATGCTGCTGTTGCTCTGGCTCTGGCTCTGGTCTTTCACCCGGCTCTTCCCAAACAGCTTCAGCACAGCTTTCAGCATCCTGTTCTTGCTGCTACTCTTCTCACCGCCACCACTGTCAACACCTCCCACTGTCAACACCTCCCACTGTCAACACCTCCCACTGTCAACACCTCCCACTGTCAACACCTCCCACTGTCAACACCTCCCACTGTCAACACCTCCCACTGTCAACACCTCCCACTGTCAACACCTCCCACTGTCAACACCTCCCACTGTCAACACCTCCCACTGTCAACACCTCCCACTGTCAACACCTCCCACTGTCAACACCTCCCACTGTCAACACCTCCCACTGTCAACACCTCCCACTGTCAACACCTCCCACTGTCAACACCTCCCACTGTCAACACCTCCCACTGTCAACACCTCCCACTGTCAACACCTCCCACTGTCAACACCTCCCACTGTCAACACCTCCCACTGTCAACACCTCCCACTGTCAACACCTCCCACTGTCAACACCTCCCACTGTCAACACCTCCCACTGTCAACACCTCCCACTGTCAACACCTCCCACTGTCAACACCTCCCACTGTCAACACCTCCCACTGTCAACACCTCCCACTGTCAACACCTCCCACTGTCAACACCTCCCACTGTCAACACCTCCCACTGTCAACACCTCCCACTGTCAACACCTCCCACTGTCAACACCTCCCACTGTCAACACCTCCCACTGTCAACACCTCCCACTGTCAACACCTCCCACTGTCAACACCTCCCACTGTCAACACCTCCCACTGTCAACACCTCCCACTGTCAACACCTCCCACTGTCAACACCTCCCACTGTCAACACCTCCCACTGTCAACACCTCCCACTGTCAACACCTCCCACTGTCAACACCTCCCACTGTCAACACCTCCCACTGTCAACACCTCCCACTGTCAACACCTCCCACTGTCAACACCTCCCACTGTCAACACCTCCCACTGTCAACACCTCCCACTGTCAACACCTCCCACTGTCAACACCTCCCACTGTCAACACCTCCCACTGTCAACACCTCCCACTGTCAACACCTCCCACTGTCAACACCTCCCACTGTCAACACCTCCCACTGTCAACACCTCCCACTGTCAACACCTCCCACTGTCAACACCTCCCACTGTCAACACCTCCCACTGTCAACACCTCCCACTGTCAACACCTCCCACTGTCAACACCTCCCACTGTCAACACCTCCCACTGTCAACACCTCCCACTGTCAACACCTCCCACTGTCAACACCTCCCACTGTCAACACCTCCCACTGTCAACACCTCCCACTGTCAACACCTCCCACTGTCAACACCTCCCACTGTCAACACCTCCCACTGTCAACACCTCCCACTGTCAACACCTCCCACTGTCAACACCTCCCACTGTCAACACCTCCCACTGTCAACACCTCCCACTGTCAACACCTCCCACTGTCAACACCTCCCACTGTCAACACCTCCCACTGTCAACACCTCCCACTGTCTGCATTGGTGACCCGCAGCTGCAGTCAGCTCCTTCATTCATTCCGTCCCGTGGGCTTGCAGCAGTAACACCAGCAGCAGCAGTAACACCAGCAGCAGCAGCATCAACAACACCACCACCAGCAACAGCAGCACCAACGGCAGGTTTGGGAGTATTCAACCCAAGCTCATTTCTTGCCCTGGAAGGGGTTTTGGGCACCTCAGTGCCTGCTTCGGGGGTCTTGGCCTGCTCGCTTATTGCTGCTGGCTTCTTCGGCCGTCCTTCTCTGCAATCGGAGCGTCCTTGGCGTGTTGGAAGCGCTGGGTGTTTTGGGTGTTTTGGGCGCAGGCGTGTTGGCCGTTCTGGGCATGTTGGGCGGGTTGGGTGTTTTAAGCGGGCTGGGTGTTTTGGGCGCGTTGGGTGTTTTGGGCTGCCCGATGCGTCCCTTTGAAGATCCAGAAAGGTCAGATCCTGCCCTCGGCGTCTTGGGCTGTACAGCACGCTCCAGCTTCCCATCCCTCGGCGTCTTGGGCAATCCGACACGCCCTTTTGGTGTAGCAGGCAGCAAATCCGCGCCCAGCTTTCCAGATGGGGTGTCAGGCAGCAGATCTGCGCCAAGGCCCCCCCACTTGCCAGCCTTTTCCAGCTTTCCAGCCCCGGCTGGTGGTTTTTGCGACTCCTGTTCGGTGTGAGCAGAGATTGACCGGCGGAAGTCGTACCTCCCTCCTCTCTCAATGGGCATGGGAGAGGGTCCGGGAGAGGGATGAGAAGAGAGAGAGGGAGAAGGCATACCCGGGGGAGGGTTCAAGGGAGGGTACGCGGAGGAGACTGCTTGGGGAGTGGTTGAGGGTGAAGCGTCGGGGAGAGGAGGGGGGATTAGGACGTGAAGGGTGGCTGATCGAGTCATACGCCGGCTGCTGCTGACGCTGCTGATGCTGTTGCTGCTGCTGATGCCGATGCTGCTGCTGTTGCTGCTGCTAATGCTGACGCTGCTGCTGCAGCCGCTGCTGCTGCTGCTGCTGCTGCTGCTGCTGCTGCTGCTGCTGCTGCTGCTGCTGCTGCTGCTGCTGCTGCTGCTGCTGCTGCTGCTGCTGCTGCTGCTGCTGCTGCTGCTGCTGCTGCTGCTGCTGCTGCTGCTGCTGCTGCTGCTGCTGCTGCTGCTGCTGCTGCTGCTGCTGCTGGATAGCGTTGGGATTCTCATTACCGCAAGCACCAATGTCAGCGTTGGTCTCACCAACAGTGAGGTTGATGCTGCTGTGTGATCGGCCGAAACTGCGTGGTTGGCGGCGAGGGGTGAGAGGCGGCAAACGGGAGGGCGTGAGGGGTTGGAGCAGGAAAGCAGAGGCGGAGCGAGTCAAAGCGGAGGGGGTGAGGGGCTGACGCAACTGGGAAGAGGAGGAGCGATGCATGGGGGAGGGAGAGTCTTGGAGCATTCCGGAGGGGATCTCAAGAGCACAGGAAGAGGACGATCGCCAGTGCTTGGTCAACTTTCTCCCCTCCTGCTGTGGCTTCACCTGCTGCAGCTCCAGTTTCCCCTCCTGCTCTTGGCGCTGCTGCTGCAGCTGCTGTTGCTGCTCCTTCCCCTTCTGCTGCGGATGCTTCTCCTGCTGCTGCCACTGCTGCTGCCACCGCTCTTTCATACGCGCCAACCCTCCCTGCTTCTGCGCCTGCTGCTCCTGCTGTTGTTCCCCTTGACCATACTCTTGCCATCCTTCATCGTCTTCTCTCTCCCACCCCCACTCCCACCATCACTCTCACTTGCATCATCCGCTTGCTCCTCAATCACAATTGAAATCTTCTTCTTTCGCATGCCACACCGGCCCGGCTCCGAGCCTGACCTTCCGAACCGGCGCTGCTTCCGAGCCTGCTGGGCCACAGGCTCGGCAACAGCAGCACCATCAGCTACGGCGGCAGGCACGGAGGCAGGTTGGGCGAAGGGCACGCGGGCGAATTCGCAAATGGCGTTGGTGAGAGCAGCGGAGGCCGTTTGCTCTGCGAGCTGCCTCAGATCCTTCAGTGCAACGCCGCCCTCCCAATGCTCCTGCTGCTGTGGCGGCGGTGGCAGTGCGTCCAGGCGGCATGGGCGGTGCTGATGGCGGTGATGGTGCGATGCAAGGGCGCTGGCTTCTCACGACCCGCGATGGTGCTGGGCGGATCAACTGGGAGAGGGAGAGGGGAGGGGGGGGGGGGGGGCGGAAGGGGAGAGGGGGTGGAAGAGGGGGGGAACAGGAGGGATAATGGGTGAGAGACAACGAAAGAGGGTTGGGAAATGGGGATATCAGGGTGGGTAAGAAGGGAGAGAGGAGCCAGGGAGGAGGGCATGCGAGAGCATGCAAGGGGTATCAGGGAGGTGCATGGACGAGAAACTGAAGGGGCGAGTAAGGTGACGCATGAGGTGCAGCCATTCCTTGACACTTGCTCCACTTACACACGGTATTGCATTTGAAATATTTGAGCCACTCCACGATTTCGCGCAGCTTCGCCTCCAACCAAACCGGGTAACCAATTCGCGAGTCCAGCAGCGCCGCAGCCAACGGATCCGACGAATCGACGGCCACGATCTTCCAGGAGGATTTGAGATCAGGGCTGACGACGAGGAACGCGAGCAGCGGCTTCACCGGATACACCTGCCCCACTCGAGCCTCCCCGTGGCCGATTTCGATCACCTCCAACGGTGCGTGCTGGTCGCACGCACCGTCGCACATGGTCGCGGTTGTCGCCGTGTCACAGGCTGACTTGTCGCATGCCTTATCGCACGACGTACAAGCATCGCCAGATCCAGCCTGAAGAGTCGCTCCGACGTTGTCGCCTTGGCGGCAGCAGCACGTCTGCGGGATGATCCCGAGGTTCCAATCGAGATTGTGACTGTAATGAGCGGGTAACCCGTCCACCTGGCGAACGCGCAGCGGATGACACGCCTCGTTACAAGCCACCTCAATTTGCACCCAAGAGTTACGCGGCGTGCAGCAAACCATAGCAATGCTGTCGCCCGCCATCAGCCCATCCAGACCCGCCGGTTCGGGACCGGCAAAGCCGCCTCCGCCGCTGTGCGATAAAGCTGCGTCACCAGGCCGAATCGGAACGTCATTCCACGTGCCCTCGCTCAGACTGAATGATGGAAGGCGGAGAAGAGGAAGGCAAAGACTTGTTGGACGCCGTACGGACGTCGGGTGCAGTGGTGGTGGCGGAAGCGGGAGGGTCGGATAGGAGAAATCCCCGGTACAGCACGGATCCGGGGAGACCGAACTCGATATAGTCACAAACCTCCATGGCTGCAAACGACTTTGCAAGGAGAATCACGTGCTGTCGTGTTAGAGCACGACCGGATCACTTGTTACAAGACTCTGTGCAACAAACGCCAGCTCAAACGTCGAATTACAGAGACGGAATGTGACAGAGGGCTTGGAGTACGGCTGAGGAACAACTCAAAGTTTCCACTACTACCAGTCGTACTGGTAGAGCCGTTAGTACTGGAACTTGAGCCTTACTACTAGGAGAGAGCTATCATCGGCAGCCAGGTGGAAACGGCTACTAATCCTCTCCCCCTTCCGTTAAGAACCATAACGACGTTTGGAAACGAGTACCCTGGATGCGATGCCTCGACCAATAAGAAGGCGACTTGGAGCGGAAACGGACTCCAGGCCAGGCGTTGTGTTGTGTGGCTCGAGTGGCACTGGGAGTCTCTCGCTCCATGTTTTACGGAGCCTCAAATGCTTATCTCAGACCAAGCGCGTCAGCAATTGTGCGGCTCGACTGAAGCCCCCATCCCATGTAAGTCTCTCACTTCAAACCGTTCGATCAAGACAAACATCTTGACCACATCTGTCACAAAGATTGAAAGCGCCCCAACATGGCGCGAACACTACACGCGTGTAGTATGCGCAAGCTCAAGTTGACCAGGAAAATCAATCGCATTGCGCAGCGGTTCGCAGGAGAGCGAGGCAGGCGTAACATTTCCGAATGACATCTACACACTTGACGACCGTGCACTGACACCCATTCGTGCACTGATGGTTGAAGAACTGATGGTCAAGGGTATACTACACGTGTTAAGGGCATCGTCCAGGAAATCCGCATAGAAAAACGTCGCTCCGGATTCGTCAAAACCGCGCCGTGAGCTGCAAGCTTGGAACTCACCACCATACTGCACGCGCGATCGCCTCGTCACCATCATCTGGCGAGGCGACAACAACTGCCAGCGTAATGGTTTCAGGTGATCGCCTTGAACAGTCATCACCGAGTCGCACCGGCGACAATCGATGCCAGCCTGGAGAAGTTTGGTTGTCGCCATGAACAGGCATCGTCTCGTCGCACTCGCGACATTTGCTGCCAATCTGGCGACAAAAAGTGTCCGGCGCCACTATTCGGCGAGCGACATTGGTTGCTTTGGTCGGCTGGCGGTCGTTCAAAGCGGTCAACACTGTACTATTGTAGTATTTGTATGACGTGACGTTACGACGCGGTTATCTGTTCCACTTTTTGTCGCGGTCTGTTTCTAGAGTCCATGGCATCTGTCCTTGCGACGTTCAAGGGCGAGCGATCAGAGTACTCTTGGAAAAAAGACGATTTGGAGCCATCGGTGAAAAAGACGGCAAGGCTGATCTTGGCCTCGCGCTGTCACGTCACGACATTGGAGGGTATGGGTCCTCCGAAGTTGAAAGTACTGTACGGTAACCGGACAAGTCCCATTGACTGGGGAAACATGTTCCTGACTCCAGGATGGGCTCAGCTCGCCTAAGTCGCGACTTAAGTACTTAAGTCAGCGGGACGTACCACGGCGCAACAATCCAAGCAGCAGCAGTCCACGTCACCGTACCCGACGAACCCGCGGACGAAACCAGAAGGGCAACAGCAGAAGAGATATTAGCACGGGAGAAGGAGCTATACACCCGTACCAAGGGATATCGGGCCGACAGCGACATCTGGCATCAACGCATGGGTCACCCCTCAGTCGAGCTACTCAACAACTGCATCAACGCACAAGTTTTTGCGAAGACGCACTACTGCTGCCAGACGGAAAACTGCTGAAGCCAAGAACCGATCTACCCAATTGCTCGGTCTGCCCGACAGCCGCGCTACGTCACACGCCCTTCGCTGAGAAAATCCCTGGAGCTGAACGTTACAAGCCGCTGGAGAAAGTTTACAGCGACTTCTTGGTTCTTACGGCAAAAGGAGTCGGCGGGGAAACAGTACACACTCACCTTCATCGATGCCAGCACACGCTTCGTCTGGGCCGTAAACATCAGCGACCGTTACCTCGCCTACCAGTGCTTCGAGGTTTGGCTCAGCATGGCGGAAAACCAGAGCGACAACCACAAGGTCAAAGCTTTCCAGATTGACGGGGCCCTGGAATACATGTCGGAGGACTTCAAAACCCTCTGCAAACAGAAAGGCATCAAGAGGATGATCTCGCTCCCCTACGCTCACGAGCAGCAGGGATTGGCCGAGCGAACCAACAGGAGCCTCGCGACAAAGATGCGAGCTCTCATGAAGCAGTCAGCTGTGCCAACCAAGTATTGGCCCTATGCCATGGCGCATGCAGTTCGACTGCACAACATACTCTCCTCCAAAGCCCTGCCCAACAACAGTTCACCCTTCAAGGAGCGGACTGGAAAACACCTCGACACACGCATGCTGCGGGTCTTCGGATGTATGGTACAGTACCGACCCCACACTGCCCGAACCGGAAAATTTGAAGACCGTGCCCGCTGGGGCATTCACCTCGGAATCGAATCCGAATACCACGCCTGGACAATTCTGGACTTCGCCACCCACCAGCTCACGCGTTCACGTGACTGCATCTTTTACAAAAGACTGACCCTACCACTGTACCGGCAGCATCGCACTGCACAAAACGCACTAGACAACATTTTTCAGGGACAGCACAGCTACGCAAATGACGAGGACGACATCGACGTGGCAGGAGAACAACCGGACGAGGCCGCAACAGATAACACACCCTTTGTACCCGTTACGGAGCAACTCACGACACTCACCTTCTTCCCGACGAACACTGATTCAGGTGAAGCAGTACAAGCCCAACATGACTACGCAAGTGCGGAAATGCACTCACCCATAAACGAAGACACGGCTCGCAACTCTTCTCGTGATACCATTCGCGACATTCCTGGCGACGACGACGACGACGTGGTCGAAGTAACCAACGCAGCCGAATCCAACCTTACTGGTCTTCGCATCCTCGGCCTCGCCGTCGCCGTGCGGGGTAACCAACAACCGGTGGAGCCCACCACTGTTCGCCAAGCCCTCAGTGGGCCCGATGCCGAAAAATGGAGAGCCGCCATGGCCGCAGAAGTCGCTGCCCTTCAGCGACGAGGAACCTGGAAGCTGGTCCCACGACGACACGCGAAGGGGAGAAAAATTCTCACGGGGAAATGGGTATTCAGAATCAAAACTCTGGCGGACGGAACCATCGACAAATACAAGGCGCGGTGGGTCGTCCGCAGGTTCGAGCAAACACAGTTCGTCGACTACAACCAGACCTTCGCACCTGTCGGCCGTCACACGTCTGTGCGCATTCTTCTCTGCATCGCCGCCATCAAGCAGCGCCCTCTGCGCAAAATCGACGTCTCCAACGCCTTCCTCTACGCGATCGTCGACGCTATCATCTACGTCGAACAGCCGCACGCATTCGAGGAAGACGGCGACACCATCTGCCTTCTCCAGAAGTCACTCTACGGCATCAAGCAGGCGCCGCGCCTGTGGCAACAGTACCTTCACGCCATCCTTATCGAGCTCGGCTTCCAACAGCTTCCCCATGACCAAGGGATGTACCGCCTCGAATCCCGCGGCCACTTCATTCTACTCGCCGCCTACGTGGACGACCTTCTCTACACCGGGGACGACTCCGAGCTGCTCGATCGCTTCGAGCGCGAGATTCAGGAGAAGCTGGAGGTAACCATCGACCACGACGTCACCCAATTCCTCGGCCTCAACGTCACGCAGAGCGCCGATTCTATTCACCTCTCTGCTGCGAAGTACGCCGAGAGCCTCGCCAAGAAATTCGGCATCACTCCCATCGGCATCACCACCCCATTTCGCACTCCTCCTCCCAACCACAAGCCGGACACCACCCCACTCTCCCCAGCAGACTACCGCCTCTACCAGCAGCAGCTCGGTTGCCTCCTGTTCGCCGCCGTCACATGCCGCCCGGATCTCTCCTACATTGCCAGCCAGCTCGCCCAGTACCTGCGCCGACCTGAAGGGGAGAACATGGCAGACATACGTCGAGCCCTACAGTACTTCATCTCCACGCCCGACGTCGGCCTCACCTACAAGGCAAATCTAACGGCCAACCTGCAGCTTACCGGCTTCGTCGACGCAGATCACGCGGGGGACGCAGAAAACAGAAGGTCCCGCACAGGCTTCATTTTCAAGCTTGAGCCTGCAGGAACCATCTCCTGGAACTCGCAGAAACAGGAGCTCATCGCCCTCTCGTCAGCAGAAGCAGAGTTCATCGCAGCAAGCGCAGCAGTTCGCGAAGGACTCTACCTCACGGAACTCCTACAGGAAACGAAAACGGCGATGAACGGGTCCTTCAAGTTACTCTGCGACAACCAGAGTGCGATCAAAATCGCACACAAGCCCGGCTTCGTCAACCGCACCAAGCACATCGCCCTGCGATATTTCTTCGTCAAGGACGAAATCGACAAGGGCAAGGTCCAGCTCACCTACTGCCCAACCGACAAGATGGCAGCAGATTTTCTGACTAAGAAGCTGCCACGTCAGAAGTTTCAGTACTGCTCAGACCTGTGCGGAGTCGTTCGCAAAAGGCCACATGGCACACCTCCAGGAATGAAGGGGAGTGTTGGAGTATGAAGGGAATACACTTAAGCATTCCCGAAGGTGCAGCTACATCGCACCAGTCACTATCGAAGCAGCGCGAGCAGTAAAAGTCGGATCAGCCTATACCAAAGGCAGGAAGGTCAACAGGCGCAAAAGTCAACTGTCGCGACTGTTGACCATCTGGACCGACGATTGACTCACCATCGAGGAATGTCAACAGGCGTAACCGCACGCACGGTTACAAGCAGCGACTCGGTAACAAGAAAGGAAATGCAATAGTCAGAGTCACTGTAGTACTGCCTGTAAAACAGTTATAATAAGGGAATGTACCCCTTAGAGTACATGGCTAGTTAGGACTATTTATTTGCTTGTATTCTATTCTTTCAAACAACTTTGTCATTTACATTCACTATGATCAAGGTTCCTACCAAGACTTCCGCTACCAAACTCTCCTAGAGGCACTTCCTATCCTATCCAAGATCCTCACTCTAACACCGTGAAATTGAAAGGTTTGAGGCCCGACATTTTGAGCTGAAATTCTTTGATAAGTGTACAATACCATGGTCTTGCACACATGCTCAACACAAGCCAGATACAATCCCATAGAAAGTACAGAAGCTTATTACGATACAAGACATCAACTCGACATCCGACTTTCTACCCGTTCTCCAAAGGCTCCTCAGGAGCAGGCCAAGTGCCATTACCACACCTCCTATGAAAAACACACACCTCCTTATCATCCCCCAACAACGGAGACTGCACAAACCCTTGGTGGCAAAAACCGGCAAGCAGCAATTTCCTGCCATACCTACATAAGCCTTCTTTCACCCTCTCCCTCAATCCCTCCGCTGCCTCAACCACACCACCTCTCGCCTTCCCAGCAATCTCTCGTGCCAACTTAAGCGCATGACCGGTTTCTTTCAAGTCCAATTTGGAAAGTTCGACAGGACGCTCGTGCACGCGATAGTTCTTACAACTCGTGTTCCTGTCGCAATCCCGGGCAGTCAAAAGTTTGAACTCTTCATCCCTGGGAAGAGTTCGGGCGGCATGGCATTGGTGCTGAATATATGTTGCTCCACTGGCAACAGCCATGATTTGATAGAGAGTGGGCTGCGTGCCAAAAGGAACAATTTCCACCACCACCGAGCCTGGCAGAGGTTGTGAGAGTGGGATTTCTGAGGTCTGCAACAAGTTGGTGCTGCTGGTATCAGCGCTGCTGCTGGTATCGGCGCTGCTGCTGGTGATGGTGGTGCTGGTACTGGTGCTGCTGCTGCTGCTGCTGCTTCCACTCATTCAAAGCACCCGTTTCATTCCCCAGCAGCACAACAGGCGCAACTCCCCTCAGGAACGCACAGGTGGGCGCCAGGGCCGCCCCATGCACCGCCACAATCACATCTGCACTCCGCACCGCCACATACTGCTCCTTAAAGCCCAGCCGCCCGAGATCTGCTGCCCGGACGTCGAAATTCAGGCGGGAAAAGAGGTTCACCAGAGCCACGTGGGACGTGTGGTCCAAGGCTCGCCGCCCCTGATTGGCCGAGGCGGTTCTCTGGAGATACAGCAGGCGAATCTTCTCATTCCCAGCTGGCTGTAGCTCCAGGCTCACTCCTTCTCCCGTCCTCCCCCTCTCCCAAGCACTCCATCCTCCCTTCCCCAACCTCCCCACCTGCCCTTCTCCCTTTCCCTCCCCCCCCTGCCCTCCCTTCGCCTCCTCTCCCTTCCCTTCACCCACCCCTCTCCCTCCCTCCTCTCCTGCCTCCCCTCCCACCTTCCCTCCCACACCCCCTTTTCCCAGCCACCGGTCAATCCTCTCCAGAAACGCCGCCTGCACCTCCTGTCCTCCCGGGTACAAAATAGCAGCGAGATTGCCTGGCAGAACCACGTTCTCGAAGCACAGAGGCTGGGCTTCCGTGGCCTTGTCCCACACATGCTCAAACTCCACCCTGCCCCCGGCCAGGCTGGTCGTGTTGATGTCTAGCAGCAAGCTGCGGTTCAGCATTTGTTCAACTACTTCTCTCTCCCACTCGCCCCATTGCCTCGCTTCTCCCATTCTGTTGTTGTCACTCTGCCCTTCTTCTCTGCCTCCTTCTCCCGCTCCCTCACTCTCAACTCCCGCCGAAGCAGACCCTCCCGCCGAAGCAGACTCCAAGTCAGCACCTGGACTCTCCGACCCTGGCCTGCAGGTTCGGGCATCCTGCGTCAGGTCCGGGAAGAGGGCAGCAGCAAGGAGGTGCTGCAGCAGGGAGGCATGCAGGCCTTCGCGGCCGAAGGTTTGGACGATTCGGAGGAAGTAGAAGTGGCGGGGGAGGAGAAAGCGGTCAACGTGAGGGAGGAAAGGAAGAGAGGTGCTTTGGAGGGAGGAGGAGGAGGAGGAGGAGGAGGAGGAGGAGGAGGAGGAGGAGGAGGAGGAGGAGGAGGAGGAGGAGGAGGAGGAGGAGGAGGAGGATTTTGTGGGGGATGAAGGGTGGTGTGCAGGAGAAGATTATGAGAGGATGGAGTTTCCTTCATCACTTCTGCCAGTCTTCTCTGCTTGGTCGCATGTGCTGTCCTATCTTGAGTGCAATTACGAACGCTGCTGCTCATGGTGCCGTTCAGATCCAACTCCCCAGCGCTCTTTCCAGCTCCATTCACCAGTAGAATCTGAAGCACCTTGCCCAAAAAATGCGCCACGTTATTGCTTGACCCATCCAGCAGCTGCAGATACGTCGAACCTGGACGCCACCACGCACTGCCCACCCGCTCCTGAAGCCACTCCATCGGCCGCTCCCCCCACTGCTTGTAGTGCGACTGCTTCACTATCATGTCAAACGGATCGTCGTTAAAGGGGTATATGCCACAGGGCAGGGCGGTCAAGGGGCCATCGGTTAGCGTTTCGTTCCGGACGGCTGCTGAGTTGGCGGGCTGTGATTGGTCGCAGAACCAATCCGTGGCAAACTCACGCTTCAGTCTGCGCCTGCTATTACTACCAGTAACATTAACATCAAGCGGTGGCGTTTTATTCCTACCATTTCCACCGCTACCAGTGCCATTGATACCGCTGCTATTGCCTAACACAGCTCCTGCGGTGCCAGTAACGGGGTTACCACCAGCAGAATTGGCAGCAGCAGCAGCACCAGCACCGGCACCGGCACCAGTACTAGCAGCACCAGCAGGAGGAGAAGGTGTGGTTTGAGCTGGTGGGGTGGGGGGTGGCCTGATAACGACCAGCTGGGTGCCGTTCCAGCAGAGCAGGCGACAGACACAGAGCACCTGCACAGATCAACACGGGCGGAAAAGGAGAGACTAAAATATGGAATTTGAGCTGATGGGGTGGGAGGGGTTGGCACGTCTGCAGCCGCACCTGCAGTGCGGATGCCAGCAGAGGCACTCGCATGTCAGCAGGCGCACTTACAGACGTCAGCAGAGACACCTGCAGAGATGAACGCACGCACTGCAGAGATGAACGCACGCACCTGCATGCAGCAGAAGCGGTTCGCCACGCGGTAGCAGCGGCAGCTTGTGCCTTGGCTCGGCGCTCCTGAGTTGCTCCCATCACCACTGCTACTGCTGCTGCTGCTGCTGCTGCTGCTGCTGCTGCTGCTGCTGCTGCTGCTGCTGCTGCTGCTGCTGCTGCTGCTGCTGCTGCTGCTGCTGCTGCTGCTGCTGCTGCTGCTGCTGCTGCTGCTGCTGCTGCTGCTGCTGCTGCTGTTGCCGCTGGTGCTGCTGCTGCTAGCGCTGGTATATAAGTCACTCGGAATGGAGCTGCTGCTAGCGCTGGTATGTAAGTCACTTGGCTCCAGCTTCCTTCTCGTGAACTGATCCTCCATAAGCGGCAGCGGAGGCGGCTTGCTCAGAAGCGACAGTTCCCGCCGTCCATGCAGCTGCTCCGATTCCAAGGAGCTTCCTTCGCGTGCTTCTAAATCCGGAATTAATCTCTCCTGAGAGTCGTGTTCTTCTGAGTTCGGTGGTTCTAAATTCGGTGGTCCTTGTGAAAAAACTGGCGACGCGCTGGAATGGAGGGGTTGAAGGTTGTCCCATTGTGAGTGGAAGCTAGGCGCGAAGGCTAGCGATTGGAACTGGAAGGTGGAAAAGACGAACAGTAAGATTCCTGTGTGACAGGCTCGGAGTGACAAATCGTAGAACCTAGCGGATGAACGGCAGCGAGGCGGATGGCGGAACGATAGGACGGGCATGACAAGCGCGGAAAGAGCAGATTTTAGTGCTACAAGTGATGCGACTCCTACTATCCGCATCACTGCCAGTGATTATGACTGGCTTTTGCTGGAGCGACTCGCTATTGCTCCTCGTCAACTCGAGATTCAACAGGTGCTCAAACATTGATACAAAGTGCATGGTAAATCCTAATGAGTGCACTGATCTTATCAGTGCTCTGAGTTTGGCCTTGTTATGCGCTCAAGTATATCTATGTACATCGTGGGGTATGCATTGCTGAATAATTTCCCTAAATGCTTTTGAGTTCCAAGTAAAAATCTCTTATATAGAAGTATCATCATTCATATTTCCTCTTGCACAGCAAATATATATTTTTGTCACTTTGGAATCATAAGGCTCCAGCTGATGTGTGCTGTTTCCATTGTTTATTAGAAATCGTCGCCTACTTTTCTAACCTAAGAATTGTGAGGTGATCACTCATACCAGTAGACGATATCGTCTTTTGAAGCGGATCCGTTCTTTCCGATATTATCCACAGGCTTCGCGAACCAGCTTGCGGTGCAAGGGATCAGGTTCATGCGGCGGAGTGACGTGCTAGGCGGAACTTCAGCTTCAGCGGAGACATTTGGCGGAGTGGAAGCCAGGTGGAGAGGGGAGATTCTTTGGCGGTTCCAGCAAGGTGGTGTTTCTTCGTTGTGACTGGTTAGGGGTGATGCACTGACTGTCCAGCCGTCCGCTTCCCTCCGTGGCCGTTTGATTCACAGGACTAAACCCAAGCAAGACGCTCTGCAGTTGTTTCCCTTCAACGGTCTGCCCTCGAGAAGGATGCCCTGCTGTTCCCCAGGGCAAGAGCCTGCCCTCACAGCATCTGAATGCTCCTGTGAGTTCGGAAGTGTCATTTTGGTGACTCCGAGGTTCTTTCACTCTCTCCCGCTTCTTTCCGCATCTCTGCGCTGCCCTCCGCTGTCCCCCAGTTCTCCTCCGCCAGCCTCACCAGCTCCCCGCGAAAAGCATTATCGCTGGCTCCGAAAGGGTCCCTCCCTCCACCAGCCCGTCTTATTTGTTTCCTTGGCTCCCCCTCTCTTTCCCCCGCCAGATTGAGTCGTTTGGGGCACTTGCAATCAGTCAGTCAGTCTCGACAAGGGTGTGAGAATGAAATCGACGGTCGCACAATTGCTGTTGGACGACACACAGACACCCCCGAACGAAACCCCAATTGCTTGTATTTCCCCCCTCCCTTTTTTTATAGGATGTGCCACTCACGGTGGAGCATGAATCGTAACTTCCGTGATGTGAGAAACACGATTGCAGAGGATGGGGTCAGCCCACCTGTCAGTGCTGCTGACCAAGTCACAGCCGCCGAGGATTAGGCATCCCCCGGGGGTCTGGTTTCCGGATTTCCGCGCTCGCACAGCATATCTGGCACCAACCAGACCCTCAATACACCACTCACACCACCAGCTTCCTCCTAAGGGGACCATCCACATCTGCTGAAACCCTCACCAAGATGGGGTTCCAAACTCCAGAGGTTCCACTGGTTCCATCGCGTTGTGATATCTTTCAGATAGTCGAGCATTGCCTGATCATTTTCTCCTCCGTTGTTCGATCGGCTTTCTTTAGTCACTTCGATAGTCAACCAGGATAACGAGTTTCCTGTAATTCTTCAGTATGGTTTCTGACGCGGAAATTGTGCGAAGACTACGTGAGATATTAAACGAGGCGGACCTCGATGTCACCACAGAGAAGAGTATACGCATGCAATTAGAAGAAGAGTATAACATCGACTTATCACAACGGAAGAAGTTTATTCGACAGGAAATCCAATCATATTTGAACGAGAGACCTGCGTACGAAGAGGACGCTGGTCAAGAAGAGGAGCCGCCTCACCATGAAGAACCTCAGAAGCCTTCTAGAAAACGGAAGGCCGCGAAGCTCACGAAGGATGGGTATGTGAAATACTCTAGTTCCGCGTTAATTGTCCGGTTCAACATTCTGAAGATTCTCTTGGTTTGTTGCAGGAAGGAGCCGAAGAAGCGTACTGGTGGTGGTTTGATGAAAGTGTGCGGGCTCTCCGATGAGTTGGCGGCACTTTTAGGAGCTAAAGAAATGCCAAGAACAGATGTAAGTTTATGTTAGTTTTGTCCCTCGTTTTTTTCCCTCATGATCAATTGAGCCAATCAATTGAGCTAACTAATGCTGGCTTCCGTGTGCCAGGTGGTTAAGGGTATCTGGAATTACATCAGAGCACACGATCTTCAAGATCCGTCTAATAAAAGAGTCATTCGTTGCGATGGTCCTCTAGGCCATTTGTTGGGAACCGAGGTCACGGACATGTTTCAGTTGAACAAGTTGCTGACGAGTCACATTAAGTCGCTTCCTGGTCCAAATGGTAATTCTTTTAGCAAAGCTCCCTTTCTCTTTCAATACTCCCTGTTTGTCCTTCAATAACCCAGCACTGTTTCGGAACTTGAGTGGACCATTTGTGCAGGAGAAATGCCTCAACCAAAGAAACCCAAAGCTGAATCGGGTGCGGGGGGTTCCAGGGGAGCTTTCGCGCAGCCGCTTCCAATGTCACCGCAGTTGATTAAATTTCTGAATTGTGAAGAGACAGAGCTGCCAAGATCGGAGGTTGTCAAACGCGTCTGGGCGTATATAAAGGAGCACGACCTTCAGGTATGTTAACCATTTCCAAGATGTCTGGCTATCTCCTTTGAGTGAGAACTAACGTTATGCAAATGTGTTGCAGGATCCGTCAAACAAGAGAAATATTTTATGTGATGAGCCAATGAAAGAGGTGTTTGGCGTGGATAACTTTGTTGGATTCTTGATGACAAAGCTCTTGTCTCCTCACTTTCTGAAGACAACTCCTGAATCCCAGAACCAACTTGTAGTACACTCTCCTGGAGATTCTGGTGATGGATATTGAGTGTTTGCTGTAGGTGGTTGGGTAATGATGTTGTGATGTTCTTTTCGATGAGATTGTTGTGCTGTAGTGTAGTGTGATGCAATTCCCTGATCCTAGTCTTGTTTGGCAAGGTTTTTACCATGGAACACATATGTGCTTTTCCCCCGCTGTGCTCTTAATGTAAGAGGCCACTCTAATATGGTATTAGAGGGTGTTCCTACACCTCATATCAGACACACCTCGTATCAGCTTCGCGTGGTGAAATATGTTTCAGTGTGTTCGACTGCGGTTCAATGCGTTTTAGTGCGGTTCGACGCGAATCTGATACGAGGTTGCCTGATACGAGGCCGTAGGAACACGCTCTTAGAGCAGGTTCTTTCCTAGTACCTTTATATTTTTAAGCTGGTTGGCTGCTACCGTATCCCCCCGGATATAAGCGCCACCCTATGATAAGCGCCTGACGCTTTTAATTGGCATATGACGCTTATATCCCCTCCTCGATTATAAGCGCACCCCCTGAAGGCTTACGTATTATAAGAGCCACTATTTGTATTAGTTTTAATAAAGTTATGTCAACAAGACTAGGCAAGAATGGTGCATTGAATGAAACAGTTGGGTACAAGTAGCAAACCCTAGTTGGGGTTGTACCCCATATTGGCTACCCCACTACAGCCTACCAACATGTAACACATTACAATTTAACACACCCCCATAGGCAAAGTGGGGGAGAACAAAGGGTCACAAGACCAGTCCAGCAAAGCAACGCAAGCCCAGGGTGGATCACAACGTCACCACACTCCGAGCACAAGCAAAGGCCACAAGGCCAGTTCACATGCAGTGCTAGATATAGTACAAGACAAGCAACACAGTGATCAAAACCTAGCAAGCAAGCAACAAGATATATATAAAGTACAGTACAAAGAAAGTCAAGCAGTAAGCAAATGAGGGAATGTGGACACAAGGCCTAAAGAAGTACAGTGCCGCTGATGATCACTAGGCGGGAGCGCCTTGGTGAAGATATCAGCAGTGTTGGCCTTCGAGTCCACGTACACAAGCCGAAGCTGACCGCGCTACTGCAGCTCTCGAGCAAGAAAGTAGCGAAGAGCAATGTGCTTCGTCCTGTGCTCCAGTCTGTGCTCCTGACACAAGGCAAGGGCCGCCTTGTTGTCGCCGTACAGAACTGGAGGAGAACTAGGCCGCTCTCCCAAGTCAGTCAGCAGGTAGGTGAGCCAGCGTAACTCCTGTGCAGCCATGGCCGTGGCGTAGATCTCAGCCTCACAACTAGAGCTGAGAACAGAAGAAGAGCGGGTGGACCGCCACGAGACAGAACCAGAGCCAAGGCTGAAGGTGTAACCCTGCGACGACCGCTGCGTAGCCAGGTCGTCCACCCAAGAAGCGTCCGAGTGACCAGTGAGGACAACTCTGTCGCGTCCTCCAAGCACCAGCCCCATGCCTGATGTACTGCACAAGTAACGCAGCACCCTCTTAGCAGCCTCCCAGTGCTCTCGCCTGTGTCTCCCAGGCGCAACGTAACGAGCAAGGATGCTAAGAGGGTACGCGAGGTCAGGTCGCGTGCAAGTCATCAGGTACATGAGGCAGCCTACAAGCTCTGGGTACGGGCCACTCGGCTCTACGGACTCGTCCGAAGGTGGAGCTGAGAGCGAGTGGCTGGTAGCCAGAGGTGTGGCCTGTGGTGAGGAGAACTGGAAGCCGAAGCGCTGAAGGACCTGCTGCACCATGTGTGACTGAGTCAGGGTAATGGTGCGGCGTGCTCTGTCCCGGGTGATCTGCAAGCCAAGGTAGCTACGCAGCTCACCCAGGTCAGTGCAGGTGTGTCTCTTCTGCAGCTCCGACTTCACACGAGCGAGTGCCTCAGTGTCAGCAGTAGCAAAGACCAAGTCGTCGACGTACACGAGGATGTAGAACGGTGGCAGCGACGTGTCTGTGCGCAGGAACAGTGACGGGTCAGCAGTGGAAGGAGCAAACCCAAGGGCCGCAAGTGTAGTCCTCAGTGTGTCGTGCCACTCGCGTGGTGCCTGGCGGAGACCGTAGACTGGCCGCCGGAGGCTCCACTGGGTACCAGGAGGAAACGACCCAGTAAAGCCAGGTGGGCGGCGCAGCCAGATCTCCTCGTGCAGGCTGCCCTGCAAGAACGCTGTGCTGAAGTCAAGAGAGTGAAGCTCGTAGTCACGCTGAGCGGCAACGTGCAGCAGAACCCGAAGAGTGGTCATCTTCGGGGTGGGGGAGAAGGTCTGGAAGAAGTCAACCCCCTGACGCTGACTGAAGCCTCTAGCAACGTAACGAGCCTTGAAGACAGGCGGAGAACCTGGCGGCCGCTTCACCCTGAAAATCCACATGCCATCGACGATGTTCGCCCCAGGAGGGGGAACCTCGTCAACGTAGGTGCCTGTGGACTTCCAGGATGCCATCTCTGCGTCCATGGCTGTCTGCCACTGAGAGGAGTAGGGGCCCGAGATCGCCTCTGCGTAAGAGCGCGGAGTGGGGATGTCTAGTGCATCCGGGTCTCCCTCAGGGGCAAGCAGCCAGGCCACGAGATGAGGTACAGCAGCCGCAAGAGAGTCAAGGTCCTCCTGCCTGTCCTCAAGGACGTCCGTGCCAAGAGCACACTCACCCCCGACGGACGGAGGACAGACAGACTCAGACTCAGCAACAAGACTGGCGGCGTAGTCTAGACGACAGGCAGCAGCAAAGTCGACAAGCTCAGCGACCAGGGCAGACGCAGCAGCAGACTCAAAAGACGGGTCAGTGACAACAGTGGCGAGAAGACGGGTAACAGTAGGGTGGGCAGCACGAACACTGTCAGACTCAGGGTCGGGAACGTCAGGAAGAGAAGACGCAGGAGGAGACGGTAGGGGGACACGCTGTGGACCAGTGGAAGGACGAAGGGCCATAATATGCGTGCCAGGAACAGGAGGAGGACGCGGACGCGCGACACGACGACCAGTGGGACCAGTGCGCGCAGTGCGAGCAGTGCGAGCAGCGCGAACAGGCGAGGCAGGACGAGACACAGGCTCACGACGCTCCGTAAGCGAGTCCGGGTGTGTAGTGTAAGGCACATGAGAAGGGAGGGGGGAGCCAGGCTGGAGGGGAAGGCCAGTGGAAGACGGGAGGGAAAGAACCTGGCGAAGCACCGTGTCAGGCGGTGGCAAAGCCGACGGCGACGGTGGAGCGAAGAACAGTCGCGACGGCGGAGCTCCGCCAGCACCTCCAGCACCCGCAGCACCAGAAGCACCAGTACCAGCACCCCCCGCCGCAGCACCCCCAGAGCCGGCGACGTCAGCACCAGAGGCCCCAGCAGCGGCAGACCTCCCCTCGCCAGCACCTCCAGAACCAGCAGGACCAACACCTCCAGGACCGTCAGCTCCAGTGTCGTCAGCTCCAGCAGCTCCAGCACCTCCAGGAAGAGCACCCCCAGAGCCGGCAGCTCCAACTCCGCTAGGACCGTCAGCTCCAGAGGCCCCAGCTCCAGCAGCTCCAGCCTCAGTGCTCCCAGCCCCGGCAGCTCCAGTACCCCCAGTACGAGCACCTCCAGGACGAGCAGCTCCAGAACCTCCAACTCCAGCGGGACCACGAGGAAGGCGAAAGCGCTGGACGTACCAGTCACGAAGCTGCTGCTGTGTGAGAGGCTCCCGGAGAGACGGCTCAGCACCCCGAACCGGAGCACCCCCAGACGCAGCAACCCCAGGCTCCGTAGGCTCAGTCGCAGCACCCCCAGGCTCAGGACCCCCAGACTCAGCACCCGAAGGCTCAGTGCACCCAGGCCCGGCAGCTCCAACCCCGCTAGCACCGCCAGCTCCAGCAGCTCCAGCCTCAGTGCTCCCAGAACAACCAGCCCCGGCAGCTCCAGTACCTCCAGTACGAGCACCTCCAGGACGAGCAGCTCCAGAACCTCCAACTCCAGCAGGGCCACGAGGACGGCGAAAGCGCCGGACGTACCAGTCACGAAGCTGCTGCTGTGTGAGAGACGGCTCAGCACCCCGAACCGGAGCACCCCCAGACGCAGCAACCCCAGGCTCCGCAGGCTCAGTCGCAGCACCCCCAGGCTCAGTACCCTCAGGCGCAGCACCCCCAGGCTCAGCACCCCCAGACTCGGCACCCCCAGGCTCAGTACACCCAGGCTCCGTACACGCACGCTCAGCACCCCCAGACGCAGCACCCCCAGGCTCAGCACCCCCAGGCTCCGTACTCTCAGGCACCGTACCCTCAGCTCCAGCACCCTCAGTCCCAGCACCCGCAGCCCCAGCACCCCCAGGCCCAGCACCCCCAGGCTCAGCACCCCCAAGCTCAGCACCCCCAGTCGCAGCACCACCCGCAGCAGCACCTGAGTCACCTGTGACCTCGACAGGCTCAGCGACGGGAGGAGGGTCTACCTGAGAGACACCTGAAGGAGCAGGACCCTGAGGGGGAAGGGGGTCTACCGGAGGGGGACCAGGAGCGAGGAAAAGCGGCGGGGGAGGGAGGGGGGCAGTGCGGTAGGGGAAGAGACGGTAAAAAGGGACCGACTCGTCAAAGGTGACGTCCTGAGAGGCGAAGACCCGGCGCGAGGTGGGGTGGTAAAACTGCCAGCCAGGCGCGTTAGGGACAAAGCCAAGGAAGACACAGGGGACAGCGCGGGCGGAGAGCTTGTCCGCGGTGGTATCGCGGACAAAGGCACGAGAACCCCAGACCCGGAAACGCGACGCATCGCCAACCTCCCCCGTCCACAGCAGTGTGGGCGAGGTCTCCGGCAAGGAGACACGGGGCCAGAGGTTGAGCTGATGCGCGGCGTACCGGACCGCAAACGGCCACAGAAAATGGGGGGCAGCCGCATGGACCATGGAGGTACGAGCGACCTCCATGACCAAGCCAATGCGGCGCTCAGCAATCCCATTCTGCTGCAGAGAGGCTGGAAGCGTGAACGACTGGAGGATGCCTTGCTCCGCACAGTAGGCTGCCAAGAGGTCGGAGGAAAACTCACCACCTCTGTCAGAGTGCAGACGCAGGACGGGAAACTCTGTCCCGAACCGCCGGCGGAGCTGGAGACGAGCAGCGCGGATCCAGGGGATCAAAACAGTAGGGACCTCACCCTTGGTGCGCAAGGGGAAGACCGTGGTGTAACGCGTGTAGTCGTCGACGACCAGCAGGAAGTACCGCTCGTGGTCCTGTCCACGGACGCGGGCTGGGCCCCACACGTCCAGGTGGAGAGTCTGCAAGGGAGCCTCTGTGGGAGGGAACGAGGAGGAGTGAGGAGCGGCGCGCTGCCGCCCCTCGACACAGGGAAGACAGGGAGGAGCAGGCGAGGGTGGGAGGGGAGGGAGAACTCTGGGAAGACCAGAGACAAGGACACGACGGTGCATGCTGCGAAGGCGCTGCACCGAGGGGTGACCAAGGCGGTGGTGCCAAAGGAGGGTCTCGTGCGACAAGGCGCGACACAAGCAGGGGGCCGACAGCTGACCTGACGCAGACGCAGACGCAGCTACCTGAGGGGACTCAGTGGTCAGGGTGTACAGGCTCGAGCCAGGCGCACGGGTGAAAGTGGCCAGGTGTCGGCCCGTCCGAGCACACGTATAGTGAGTCACTCGCTGACGCGCATGAGTGAACTGGTCAACCCCCCCATCCTGGAGGTCAGCTCCACTCACCAGGTTCGTAGAGAACGAGGGGAGGTAGAGACCTGACAGCAAGCCAGACGGGGCGGCCGGACACGGCAGAACCGTGGAGTAGTGGGCAAGGACTGGACCCCTAGAGGGGTCGGCCAGGGAGACTGCAACCGGCCGACGAAGCGGCGTAAGTGTGGTGCAGTCGCGAAAGAAGGAGCGGGAAGCTCCTGAGTCAAGGGTGAAGGTGTGCAGGGTCGCAGCAGGCGAAGAACCAGAGAGGGCAGACTCACCAGGACCTGGAGCAGCAGCCTCACCAGCACCTAGAGCTGGAGACGCAGTAGCACCTAGAGCAGCAGCCTCACCAGCACCTAGAGCAGGAGACGCAGTAGCACCTAGAGCAGCAGCCTCACCAGTACCTAGAGCAGCAGGCGCGATACCTGGGTCAGGCGGCGCACACAGGTAACAGGCACGGTCAGCACTAGTAGGCAATGCATACATGGCAGTGAGAATAGCATCATAGTCAAGAGCAAATATATCTACTCTCTGCCTAAGTAGCTCCACCCAGTCGGGGAGCTCAGCCCCGTCGCCAAACTCGGTGCGCCAGGCGTCGCTCAGACGGGCGAAGCAGCGGGACTGCGTGTGACGTAGGCTGACCAGTCCGAGCACCAGTGCGAATGACGTAAGAGCAGCGAACAGAACTGAGAGACCCTCTACTCTGAGCGTACCACTCACGAAGCTGCTGGGGCGTGCGAGACTCGCGTGGACGACAGTGTAGCTGCATCTGGCCACCGCCAGTAGCAGCAGCAGCAGTAGTGGCAGCAGTAGCAGCGCGGCCACCCCTACAACCCCAACTAGCGGACCACTCACGCAGCTGCTGGGGCGTGAGGGACTCACGCGGACGTCGCTGGGGCTGCATCTGGCGTCGGCCAGTAGCAGCAGGTCAGGCAGGCAGGCAGGCCGGCGGCGCGGCAGCGCGCTAGCAAGGCAGGGGCTCACCAGTAGCAGGAAGAGCAGGCTCTCACCGGGCGAGCAGGGCCGGTGCTCGGCGGACGGCGGCAGGGTCAGCGTACGACGGCGGCGACAGCAGGGCCGTGGCAGCGGCTACAGTGAAGGGCCGGATCGAGTCAGCGGCAGGGCAGGGCCGGGTCGTGGCAGCGGCAGGGCAGGGCCGTGGCGGCGGTAGGGTGGCGCGAGCCGCTGCCGGGGGCCGTGCACTGGCGGGTAGGGCGCGGCGCGGGCCGCGCGGACGGCGCGCAGCGCGCTGCGGGCCGCGGACGCGCCGCGCGGACTTGGGGCGAGCTGCGCGGGGCAGCGGCGGGCCGCGCGCGCGTCGCGCGGGCTCGGGACGGGCTGCGCGGGGCAGCTGCGGGCCGCGCGCGCGTCGAGCGGGCTCGGGACGGGCTGCGCGGCAGGCAGCGCGACGGCGGGCAGCGCGGCGGGCAGTGCGACGGGCGGGCAGCGCGGCGGGCGGGCAGCGCGGCGTGCAGCGCGACGGGCGGGCAGCGCGGCGAGCGGGCAGCGCAGCGGGCTGCGCTGTCGTAATAGTAGGTATACTGAGGAGCCATAGCTAGGGTTGACCTAGCTAGGCAAGAGAGAATGAAGGCAAAAAGAGAGGACTGAACTAGCAAGAATGGGGATACAAATAGCAAACCCTAGAAGGGTTGTACTCGCTACAGAGCACCCCACTACAGGCTAGAGCATAATATTCTGACACACCCCCATAGCCAAAGTGGGGTGTAATCAGCAGAGGAAACAAAGCAGTACAAGCTCAGGGTGGATCACGATGTCACCACACATTCTGAGCACAAGCAAGAAGCAATAGTTTAAGGTGCACAATTATGAGCAAAGCTAGAGGCAGTCACAAAAGGGGCAAGTGAGGAGGAGGAGGCGAGACTGTAGGTGGAGAGGAGATAAGAGGCGTCGGCTGAAGCTGCAGACACACGGGCAACAGGAGTCAAACTGGCTCAGTGGCTACCGGAACAAGCGCCCCGGACTACAGGAGTAACTGGCTCCGCGGCTAAGAAGAGCGGCAGACGAGCAACGGACCCACGGGCGACTGGCGCAGCTGGCTACGACTGGGCTACCGGAACAAGCGCCCCGGACTACAGGTGCTGCTGACGACAAGACGGCAGCCTCCGGTCAACCTCCCCCGACTGTCCCACCCCCCTCTCACACACCCCCTGCTGGAACCCTAGCTCCACTCCGACGGTACCCCCCTTAGACCCCAAACCCTAGGCTCCCACACACCACCCCCCTCAGCGGCAGCTGTAGCAGAGGGAGACGAGGGAGGAGGAGGAGCAGGGAACGGCACACTGAAGCTGCACCCCCATACCCCCCACCCCAAACCCTAATCCAGGAGAACGGGCAGAAGGAGGGGTGGGGCGCCTTCAGAAGCACGGGGGACAGCGGGGAGGACAGGGGAAGCGAAGAACGGGCCGCCCACGGGCCTGGCACCGCCTCCCGAACCGCGCGCAGGCGGTCCGAGCCGCGCGCGGGCCTGGCGCAGCCCGTACGGGCCGCGCGCGTGCCTGGCGCAGCCCGTACGGGCCGCGCGCGGGCCTGGCGCAGCCCGTACGGGCCGCGCGCGGGCCTGGCGCAGCCCGTACGGGCCGCGCGCAGGCCTGGCGCAGCCCGTACGGGCCGCGTGCCGGGTGTACGGGCCGCGTGCAGGCCACGACGGGCGACGGGGGGCGACGCGCGGGTCCCCGTCGCCCGTCGCAGCGCCTCCCGGGGGCGACGTGCCGAGTGACGGGGCAGGAACCCGTCGCGCGCCTCGGGGCACACGGCGGGCAGAGAACCGCCGCGCGCCTCGGGGCGCACGGCGGGCAGAAAACCGCCGCGCGCCTCGGGGCGCACGGCGGGCTGAAAACCCTAGTTTCGACGCCGCGCACCACGGGGCGCGCGGCGGACAGGGAGTAGCAGTAGCAGCGGAAGCAGTGAAGTGGGCCCACAGGCCAGGAACGTTAAGCTCTGATACCATGTCGTGATAGTAGGTATACTGAGGAGCCATAGCTAGGGTTGACCTAGCTAGGCAAGAGAGAATGAAGGCAAAAAGAGAGGACTGAACTAGCAAGAATGGGGATACAAATAGCAAACCCTAGAAGGGTTGTACTCGCTACAGAGCACCCCACTACAGGCTAGAGCATAATATTCTGACATGCGCGACTGGCGGGCGACGCGGCAGGCAGCGCGACGGTGGGCAGCGCGGCGGGCAGCGCGGCGGGCAGCGCGGCGGGCAGCGCGACGGGCGGGCAGCGCGGGCGCACGAGGGCGCTAACGAGGGGCGCACGAGGGCGCTAACTGGGGCGCGTGAAGGCGCTAACGAGGGGCGCGCGAGGGCGCAGCGAGGGCGCGCGAGGGCGCTAACGAGGGCGCGCGAGGGCGCTAACGAGGGCGCACGAGGGCGCAGCTAGGCTAGGGCACGGGGTAGCGTGGTAACCGCATGCGAGCGGTGGTGGGCCCTAAAAAACGGTCGGTAGGTCCTAGGGACCTCCTGCTCTGAATACCATGTCAACAAGACTAGGCAAGAATGGTGCATTGAATGAAACAGTTGGGTACAAGTAGCAAACCCTAGTTGGGGTTGTACCCCATATTGGCTACCCCACTACAGCCTACCAACATGTAACACATTACAATTTAACAAGTTACCGAAATCTCTGTAGCGAAACACACTATTTGCATCCTCACATTATGAAATTTCGACCCTTCACCCTCGCGCGACTCACTGCCTCACCCTCGCGCGACTCATTGACTGCGCGTCCAGTCAGGATGAGCTGTCATGGGGCGAAATGACTCATTCTGACTGTGTGTTTTGGCACCTTGAAAACTTGCGCGAGATTCTTCTTCACATCTACTATGATCTTGACTCGATTGAAATGGCAATGACAAGATGAACACTTAAGAGTGAAAACAACTAGATTTCATATATGTCATTGTATAAGCCCCGGCGCTTATAAAAATCCTCGATTATAAGCCCACCCCCCTAAAAAAACATGTTTTTTTATTGCCCCCCATGGGGCAAATCCGGGGTGTGACGGTATTGCGGGCGCATCCCTTCTCACAAGCAACTGTCGCGAATCGTGGGGTGACAACCGTGGCGAGCTGCTCGCTGTGTCAGAATCTAGCAACAGGAATGAATCCATTGATGAGAAAGTTGGTACAAGTACTAACCCTAATTGGGTTGTACCCCATATTGGCTACCCCACTACAGCCTACACAGCACAATCAGGGCCTACGTTATCAGAATTTTTTTGTCTGAATTTCTGGATTCTGAACACGTTTTTACTGGTTCATCTTGCTACAATCTGTAGGGGATCGCTCCCAGGATCTACTCGGGAAGGTTCGCACGCAGGTAGATAGTGTTGGTGGGCCCTTGATCTCAATAGCAGAGTGAATGTAAAATGTTTGAGATGATAGAAACATGCGAACACAAATATATAAGTATGAGTACAGGGGAATTCGAATCGACCTAGCTAGCCATGTACTCTAAGGGGTACATTCCCTTATTCAAGTTCATTCCCAACCGTGCGGCGCGTACAGTTACGAAACTGTTCCCGCCAAAGCCATCCTGCCTGCAGCTGTCCGATGCCGTCTGCTCCGACGGTCCAGATGCAGTTCAACCGTCTGCGACGCTTCGAGTCAGTTTTGACTCTTCTCATTCATTCTCGTTGCTGGGTTCTTCTTTAGCTGCGGCGAGGATTGCACAGTAGTGTTCTGATGTCACTATTCGTAACACCCCCCTTCACTCCTGGCCGTAGCTCGACTTGACCTGCTTGACCACTCCGCTGAGTTCGGAACAGTGCTGATACTGCTGGCGTGGTAGTCGCTTCGTGAGGAAGTCTGCTGCCATGTCACCGGTCGGGCAATAGGTCAAGTCAACCTTGCCCTTGTCCACTTCGTCTTTGACGAAGAAATACCGCAGCGCAATGTGCTTGGTGCGGTTGACGAAGCCAGGTTTGTTCGCGATGCGAATCGCGCTCTGGTTGTCGCAGTGGAGGCGAAAGGTCGGCGAAACTGGAATCTTCGCCTCCTGCAGAAGTTCCTGCAAGTAGAGCCCTTCGCGAACTGCTGCAGTTGCTGCGATGAATTCCGCTTCGGCTGATGACAGTGTTAGAATAATAGGCACGATGAGGAGCCATAGCTAGGAGAACCCTAGCTAGGCAAGAGAAAGTTTAGGCAAAAGAGGGGGGTTCACTAGCAGCAATGAGGATACATATAGCAAACCCTAGATGGGTTGTACTCGCTATAGAGCACCCCACTACAGGCTAGAGAATAACATTCTGACACACCCCCATAGCCAAAGTGGGGTGTAATCAGTACAATGAGCAAGCACAGAGCAGGTTCACAAGTGCAAGCAAAGCTAGAGGCTTTCACAAAGGGCAAGTGAGGAGGAGGAGGCGAGACTGTAGGAGGAGAGGAGATAAGAGGCGACGGCTGAAGCTGCAGACATACGGGCAACAGGAGTCAAACTGGCACAGTGGCTACCGGAACAGCGCCCCGGACTACAAGGGTAACTGGCTCCGCGGCGAAGTGCGGCAGACGAGCAACGGACCCACGGGCGACTGGCGCAGCTGGCTACGACTGGGCTACCGGAACAGCGCCCCGGACTACAGGTGCTGCTGACGACAAGACGGCAGCCTCCGCTCAACCTCCCCCGACCGTCCCACCCCCCTCTCACACACCCCCTGCTGGAACCCTAGCTCCACTCCCACGTCACCCCCCTAGCACCACTCCTTCGGCTCCCACACACCCACCCCCCTGAGCGGCAGCTGCAGCAGCGGGAGACGGAGGAGGAGGAGGAGTAGGGGACGGGGCACACAACCGGCACCCCCACAATTGCCACCCCCACACTCCTCACCCCCAAACCCTAAAACGGGTGGGATAGGGGCAGGAGCGCGGGGGATGGTGAGGGGGGATGGCGCGCGACCCCCAGGGCGCCAGAACGGACGGGCTGGGCGGGTGGAGGGGGGTGGCGCGCGCTGCTCCCCAGGGCGCCGCGACGGACGGGCGGGGGGGACGCGCGCGCGACTCCCCAGGGCGCCGCGACTGCCTGGCGAGGCGCGCGCGGGCTCCCGAGGGCGCCGTGACGAACTGGCGGGGCGCGCGCGGGCTCCCCAGGACGTCGCGACGAACGGGCGGGGCGTTCGCGGGCTCCCCAGTGCGTCGCGACGGACGGGCGGGGCGCTCGCGGGCTCCCCAGGGCGTCGCGACGGACGGGCGGGGCGCTCGCGGGCTCCCCAGGGCGTCGCGACGTGCAGGGTGGGGGCCGCGAGTGCTCCCCAGGGCGCCGCGACGGACGGGCGGGGTGCGCGCGGGCTCCCCAGGGCGTCGCGACGTGCAGGGTGGGGGCCGCGAGTGCTCCCCAGGGCGCCGTGACAGACGGGCGGGGCGCGCGCGGGCTCCCCCACGGCAGGAAACCGCCGCACGCACTCGGGGCGCGCGGCGGGATGAAAATTTGAAGGTCGCGCGCCACGGGGCGCGCGACACAGAGTAGGGCAGCGGAAGCAGCAGTGGGGCCCACAGGCCAGGAGCGTGAACGCTCTGATACCATGTTAGAATCACAGGCAGGAATGATGAACTAACAGCACGCATGAGTACAAATAGTAAACCCTAATTGGGTTGTACCCCATATGGGCTACCCCACTACAGCCTAGACAATATGCTGCATATATGTTTGACAGACAGGGCAACCAGCTCCTGCTTCTGTGAATTCCAGGAGATTGGTCCTGTTGGTTCGAGTCGGAACAGGAAGCCAGTCCTGGACCGTCGATTATCGGGGTCTGCTGCGTGATCGGCATCCACGTAGCCGATGAGGTTGAAGGATGGGGTTGGTGCAGTTGAGTAGCACAGCCCAATCTTGGGCGTTGAAACGAGGAACTGCAGAGCGCGATGTAGATCCAGAAGATTCTCAGCCGTTGGTTTGCGTGAGTACTGGGCCAGCTGACTTGCGATGTAGGAGAGGTCAGGCCTGCATGTGACAGAGGCAAAGAGCAGGCATCCCAGCTGCTGCTGGTAAGTCTGAATGCCAGCAGGGGATAGGGCTTTGTTGTCAGGTTTGTGGTTCGGTCTGGGAGTTCGGTAGGGAGTGGAGAGCGGTGCAGGTGAAATGTTGAACCGCTTCCCTAACTCCTCTGCGTACTTGGCCGCTGAGAGGTGGATGGTCTCGGGCGCGTAGGAGATGTTGAGGCCTAGGAACTGCTTCACCTCGTAGTTGCACGTGATGTCGACGCGCCCCGCCAGGCTTTTCTCGAACTGCTCCAGTAGTTTGTTGTTTGAACATGTGTAAAGTAAGTCGTCGACGTAGACCGTGAGCAGAATGTATTCGCCCCTGAAATCACGGCGGTACATCTCAGGATCAAGCGGCATCTGCTTGAACCCGATCTCAAGCAGGATGTTGTGTAGATACTGCTGCCACAGCCTCGGTGCCTGTTTTATCCCGTAAAGAGACTTGCGCAGCTGGCATACGTGCGAATCCCCTTCGCCGTATGTGTGGGGCTGCTCCACGTAGATGACGGCGTCTACTAACGCGTCGATCTGGCGTAGAGGCAGGTGTCGAGCGGCTGCGATGGCGAGCAGGATTCGGACGGAGGTGTGGCGGCTGACCGGAGCAAATGTCTGATCGAAATCGATCCCGTGCCTCTGGTCGTAGCCGCGCACCTTGAAGCGCTCGATCGTTCCGTCTGCTGCGGTCTTCACGCGGAAGACCCATTTTCCCGAGAGAACTCTCGCGCCTTTGATTGCTGCGCGGTCGACTAGCACCCAGGTATCTCGGGATTCGAGTGCTTTAATCTCCGCGTCCATCGCCTCGCGCCATTCCTTGCCGTATGGTCCGATGAGAGCTTGGCGCGGGCTTCGTGGCTCGATGACACGTGGCGCTTTCGAGGTTGCGGTGTGGAGCCCGAGCAGCTGCAGTCCTGAGACGGTGCTGTCGTGGCGACGTTGCGGGATGACTTCCTGCACATCGTCGTCATCGCTCTCTGGTTCAGGTGGCGCTGGTGGTGCTGCGCCTCTGCCGCTTCCGCCCGTTCCGCCCATTCCTCCTTCAGAGGAGTCGCCGTCGTCGCTGCTGTGGCGATCTCCCCATGTGAACTCGCCCCTGGTGTCTTGCTCCAGAATTGCTGCGGCGGCTTCGTCCTCGGGCGTTGCGTAGCTGTGCCCGTCGTTCGCGTAGACGCGGTTCGCATTTGTCTGCTCGTCGTGGCGGAACTGTTCGAGGAAGAGGCGTTCGTAGAATATCACGTCGCGAGCGTGGGCGGTCTTTTGACTGAGCAAGTCTAAGATGATCCACGCTTTGTGCTCGTGGCTGATGCCGAGGTGAATGCCCCATCGCGCGCGGCTGGAGAATTTTCCGATGGTTGACGTCGGCGGGCGGTATTGAACCATGCAGCCTGTGAGAGTACGACGGCTTATGCTGGCTTTGCTAGCTTGCCTGGACTTTATTTTGTTATCACTAGCTTAGCTTTATTTTATCTTGCATGCTTTTGCTTGATTTCCTAGATTCGTTGCCTTTACTATAGTTATTATAGTTGTAGGCACCGAACTAGGTTGAGTGCACTGAATTCTAGGCTTTTCGGTTGCCACCGAATTGCCTTCTACCGAATTCGGGAAGGACCCGTTCGGGACGCTTCGCGACCCGCGGAACCTTCTAGTAACACCCGGGTTACTGCCTTTGTGTCGAGCCTATATATAGCCTCGCCTTGTACCCAGGTGGATCATTCCATAGAATCATCTTTTTCCTGAACCAGATCCTCATACTTGGTAATCAGAGCGGGTTTACACGCGAGGTCTTCAACCGCGTAGTTCCGGCCTTTAAAAACCGCGGGGGCGACGACGAAGGCGCCGATACGGATATGTAAAACCAGTTCCGCGCAATTTTTCCAAGTATCCTCGATTCGGTTTCCGAACACCCCTCAGATTTACTGGTGGAAAGGTTGGAGTTTCGACCGTTCGATCGAGTTTCATCTCAACGGCCCAGAGAATTTCGCCCCAAAAAGTTGGAATTTGGAGCGTCGGATCGAGTTTCTTCTCAACGGCCGAGATCGAACGCGAATTTCGACTAAGGAAGCAGATACGTGCAGCGCTCCCACGACTTGAGAAACTCCTTGCGAACCAGTCGGCAACCGCCACAGCAGCAGCGAATGCAGCAGCGACAGCAGCAGCAGCAGCGGCGACACCGACAATTCTACCTGCGACAACGGCAGCAGCTACAGTTAACCTCGAAGCAGTGAAGCTGAGGCTACCGGAGGCGTTCGATCCTATAGTTAAAGGGAACGACGTTCGTCGATTTGTAGCTGAACTCGAAATTTACTTCGAAGCCGTTGGATGCACGACCCCGACAGAAGACGCAATGCGCATACGGCTCGCAGCAACACTGTTACAAGGCCCAGCTCTAGAGTGGATCAACAACAGAATAGTCCAAGGCGAAGGGACGTGGGCGCAGTTTCGGGCAGCACTGATCGAACAGTTCGACACGTTGAACAGTAGCTACTACGGAACACGACGCAACAAGCCAACTGCTGAACCGATGGAGAACGACGAGGGCGATGTGGAGCAGCGGCTAGCAAAAACTGAGACGTACAAATTTTGCGGCGCTACAGGACATCGTATCTTGGCGTGTTGGGAAATGAAGGGAAGGCGTGCGGAGCTGAGATACAAGAACAGTGCGGCACCCCCGAAGCAGAAAACGGACAACGTGGCAACTTCGGAGAGGGCGAAAAAAGGAGAATATGATGGCGCGAGTTTAAAACGTCACGACCAGCCGGCACCAGGGGAAATCGCCGAGACAAATGGAGACTCCGCGAAACAAGACCCTGCACCGACTGGGAAACTCCAGCCGTACACCCCGACAAGTAAGAATATTACTTCTCGTGGGTTTCAAGCCTTTATTAAGGGAGAGTCAAGAATTAAACCGGTACCGGGTAATATGGGGACCCTATTCCGGAGCGCTAACAAGGGTCGAGCGTTCCCCACAGATGAAGCCTACACAGCTGCAAAGGCCTAGGGGAAGGTTCCAGGCTCAAGAAAAGTTGTACCAGCCTCGGATAAATCCTTCTAACCCTACTCAGGTGATACCTGATATTGAAGCTGCATCTTCGAGCGCAGGACCTAGGGATGACATATTCGACGTACCCTACGATCCTATAAGCGATACCATCTACGGCTACTCGGAGCAGCAACAGCCACTAGTACTCGAGGTGATCTGCAACGGGCGACGCCTCCAGACACTGGTGGACAGTGGTGCGTCCCACTCGGTGTGCGACCGCGGGACGTTGGAGAAAATTGAAGAATCCTCAGAAGAGACCCAGTTTACAGCAACGATGGTGGACGGTACGAAGCTTCCCATCCACGGCGAGTCAACACTGCAGCTGCAGATAGGAGCGTTAAGGTGGAAGCCGACGTTGCCGATCACGAACATCAAGGGATTAGATTTCATCTTGGGGCGTGATTTTTTGAAGCGGTTCAACCCCGAGATCGACTGGGTCAACCGGAAGGCGTGTATCTACAACAACGGGAAACGTGTGGAGCTGCGAAGCTGGACGGATACAGGGGATGTTCCTGAGAACGTGAAGGAGTTGCAGCAGTTCCTAGGCTTCGCCAACTACTACAACAGGTTTGTGCCGCAGTACGCTAAGATAGCAGCGCCACTGACCAACCTACTGAAAAAGGATACGCCCTATAAATGGGATACTCCTCAACAGCAAGCCATGGAGCAACTACAGACAGCACTGACTACAGCGCCAGTACTCATCCTACCGGATCCAGACAGAGACTACGTGGTGGAAGCAGACACTAGTGACCAAGCAGTCGGAGCAATACTGATGCAGGATCACGGACGCGGTTTGCAGCTCATCGCCTATCTGAGTAAGAAGCTACACGGAGCAGAACTGAACTACCCTATCCATGACAAGGAAGCCTTAGCGATAGTTACAGCCTTCAAGGCGTGGAGGTGTTACCTAGAGGGAGCCAAGACTACAGTTTACACTGACCACTGCAGCCTCAAATACCTGAAGTCGCAACCGACGCTCTCACGACGACAGGTGCGGTGGGTAGACTTCTTGGAGACCCACTTCCACTATGACATCGTCTACAAACCTGGGCTACACAACAAAGCTAACGCGTGGAGCCGCCCCGGTCATGTAGCAGGCATCCAACTCGACGGGATGAACCCTCTACTCAAGGGTCTATTCCAGCATGGATACTCCGTGGACGCAGAGATCGCTACAGCAGAGAAACAGAAGCTGTTACAGTGGGAGAAGGACCTAGCTGTAAGAAAGGGATCAGGAAAGATTTGGGTACCGAACTATGCCCCGCTCCGACAGATCTTACTGGAGGAGTTTCACGATGTGGCATACGCGGGACAACGCAACAAGACGTTAGCAGGAATAGCAAAGTATTACTACTGGCCCCGGTTGGCAACAGACGTGCAGCAGTTCGTCACTTCATGCGACACGTGCCAGCGGATGAAGAGTAGCAAGCAGAAAAAAGTAGGGTTACTTCAGCCTCTACCCGTACCGGAGCAGCCATGGCAAGTTGTCAGCCTAGACTTCATGACTGGGCTTTCTCCGACCTCACGAGGGCATGACGCTATACTCGTGGTGATCGATAAGTTCTCTAAAATGGGACACTTCATCCTGACCAAGGCCACGGCTACTGCTGAAGCAACTGCTCGCCTCTTCTTCGACCGCATCATCACCATCCACGGCATCCCCGCTACACTTATCTCGGACAGAGACCCTAAGTTCACTAGTAAGTTCTGGAGGGAACTCATGGGATTGTTGGGGACAAAGCTTGCGATGTCTTCAGCGTACCACCCCCAGACTGACGGACAGACAGAGCGACTCAATCAGGTGGTTGAACAGTTACTGCACACAGCTTGCAAAGACGACGTCAGCCACTGGGATTCACAGTTACCGACACTTGAGTTCGCTTACAATAACGCGTCGCATGCGGCCACAGGGAAATCTCCATTCTTCCTGTGCTACGGACGGGAACCACTTACACCACAGCAGCCAACCACACTGGCACACGTCCAAGCCGCACACGACTTCGTCACCACCATGCAACAGCTATGGGAGAAGACTCAGCGACGTCTCACCACGATGCAGAACTTCCAGAAGCAGTATGCCGATCGCCAGCGACGTGATCACTCAGTAGCAGTCGGAGATCAGGTGCTTCTTGACACGCACAACTTGAACCTGTCTCACCTACCGTCCAAGCTCCGGCCTCGCTTCTGTGGTCCCTTTTGCGTTGAGGCGATCATGACACCAGTTACATTCCGCTTGCGCTTACCTACTACGTGGAAGCTTCACAACGCTTTCCATGTTCAGCTACAAAAGCCCTACAAGGACCCCAACCAACAGTTCCAGGGACGCCAGCTACCGCCACCATCACCTGTTCTCATACAGGATGAACCAGAGTACGAGGTGGAAAAAGTTCTCGCTCATCGACGCAGACGCGGCAACACGCTCGAGTTCCTGATACGCTGGAAGGGATATGACCCATCGGAGGACAGTTGGGTTGCAGAAGCTGATATGGGCAACGCACGCCGTGCTCTCAAGGACTATCTTGTCAAGCAGGGTGTTTCTCACGCCACCCAGCTTTGAGGGGGGGACGTGTGAGAGTACGACGGCTTATGCTGGCTTTGCTAGCTTGCCTGAACTTTATTATGTTATCACTAGCTTAGCTTTATTTTATCTTGCATGCTTTTGCTTGATTTCCTAGATTCGTTGCCTTTACTATAGTTATTATAGTTGTAGGCACCGAACTAGGTTGAGTGCACCGAATTCTAGGCTTTTCGGTTGCCACCGAATTGCCTTCTACCGAATTCGGGAAGGACCCGTTCGGGACGCTTCGCGACCCGCGGAACCTTCTAGTAACACCCGGGTTACTGCCTTTGTGTCGAGCCTATATATAGCCTCGCCTTGTACCCAGGTGAATCATTCAATAGAATCATCTTTCCTGAACCAGATCCTCACACACCCCCACACGCAGAGCATGGATGTGTCCCCTTTAGTCCCGGTCCACTTTACATGCGGGGACAAGTTGCCGGTGATGGCGGTGGTTGACAGCAGGTTGTGCACCCGTACGGCGTGGTGCATCGCATAGGTCCAGTAGATCGGCGGTAGCTTCGACTGCTTCATCAGCGCCCGCACCTTTGTCATGAGCGTGCGGTTCGTCCGCTCAGCTACGCCCTGCTGCTGGTGCGCGTAGGGGAGAGAGATGTGATGCTCGATCCCCTTTTGTGCCAGGTAGCTCTGCATCTGGTTGCTCTTGAGTTCTGCTGTGCCGTCAGATTGCCAAATTTTCAGCTTTTTTTCAGACTGTCGTTGCGCGTGCGCCAGCCAGAGTCGGAATACCTCGTAGGCTCTGACGCGGGTCTCCACGTTTGCGACCCACACGTAGCGCGTTCCGGCGTCGATGAAGGTAAGCGTGTACATTTCGTCGTCGACTCCGCAGTGCCCCACGTTATGGAAGTCGCTGTACACTTTGTGCAGCTTGGGGTAGCGGTTTGTTCCTGGCTCGAGCAGCGGGATCGTCTGATGGCTTAGCGCAGCTTCGGGGCAGACGGTGCAGTTGCGCGGATGTGTCGCGCCTCTCACTTCGGTGCCGTCTGGACGCAGGAGCGCTCCTGGGGCGAAGACTCCCACGTCGATGCAGTATTTCAGTGTCGCGCATGAAAGATGTCCGAGGCGCTGGTGCCAAAGTGCATCGTCAGCGCGAAAACCAGAGGTGCGCATGTAGCGCGCGCGTGCTTCTTCGAGGTCTTCGTTAGACACGGGGGCAAGTTCTGTTGCTGCCTCTTCTGCTGCTTCTTCTTCGTCGTTGGCGGTGGTCATCATTAGCGCCAGAAACTCCCTGTCGCGAATTTCAGAGAGAGGGATGTTAGTCCCAGGGATGGTTCCAGGGACAAAGGTGGGTTCGCGCGGTTCGGGAGCGGGTCCATAGACGGTGCGGCGCGGAGTTGACGGCTCGTTGCCCCAATCGATGGTGTCCCAGGGGTTGCGATGCGGCGGAATATCAGGCGGAGGCAGCGCGGGTGGAGCAAGGCGCGGGGGACGACCGAGGGGAACAACTGCAGCCTCTACTGCTTCTTCTCCCCCCCTTTGTTCTTCGCGGGAAGTCCCCCAGCCTCCGGCAGAGGTGCCCCAGCCGCTAGTGTCAGCCGTTCCCCATCCGCCGACGCTCCCCCACCCCCCTTCATTGGAGGCGCTTTCTTCCGCTTCGGCTCCCCATGCGCCGCAAGCGAATGTTCCGTGTGCTTCGGCGAGGCTTTGTTGGCGAAGCTCCTCTGCTTCGCGGCGCGCCAAGTCTTCCTCCTGTTCCACGGTGAGTTTTGCCGTGGGGTCGCGCCAGTGGGGGTAAATCTTCAGGAGTTCCTCTCGGGTGTAAGCCGCGCGACTCCGCGTGTGTCGGTTCCGACGCCAGTGCCGCGTAGTATCCCTTGGAGATGTTGGGATGGGGGTCCGATGAGAGGGTGGTCTGGTGCGCCGAACACGCCGCGCGTGGTGACTTCAAGCTCTAGTTGTGACATTCCTTCTTCTGGCGGCGCGTGGCGTTCTGCTTCCGCGATGGCGGCGAGTTTGCGGCCGGCAATTGCGCTGGTTGACGCCGTTGGCGTGTGGCAGTCCCTGCAGATGCCATCGGGGTCAGGGTTATGTAGCGCCGTGTCGCGTGGGTGGGGATGGTGTGGCACCTACGGTCTTCCGTCAGGGTGTTTCTAGTCCCTGCGGTGAATGTGCTCGAAGCGCAGTGGCACGAGGTCGATTAACTCGTGCGAGTCGCCGCTGCAGTCGGGGATGTCGAAGTCCAGGACATACACTCCATTTTCGGAGTGTGCTTTTCCGACCTGCCTGCGGGGGAAGTCTCTTGATTCGTAATGCAGCAGAATGTCGCGCGTGGCGCGATCTGTGCTAAGTTCGACGCCGCAGTCCATGAGCTGTGCGGCGGAAAGCAGGTTGAAGCGCAGATTCTGGACGATCAGCACATCGTTGAGCGTGATGTGCGTGCGGCTTCCGCGTGCCTTGAGCACGACGATGCCTTGCGCGCTTGCGCGCAGGCGTGTGTTGTTAGCCACGGTGACGTAGGTGACTGTGGGGGTGGCGACGGCGTTGGATATGTAACGCTCGGAGCCCACCATGTGCTGGCCGCAGCAGCTGTCCAGGTACCAGGTGTTGTAGCGCTTGTTGTCGTCACGGGCGAGCAGCGCCAGTCGCGGCGTGACGATGTGCGGAGTGTCAAACTTCAGAAATTGTTCGCGCGAGAGCCAATCAAGTGGCGCCACCCGCATATCAGGTAAGGTGAGCGCAGGGGACTTTCTAACGTTCTTGTCGGCCGGACCAGTTGCTCGGATTGGTCTGGCGAGGGCGAGATCGGAATTTACATCGATCCGCCAGGTGCCCGAAATTTCTGCAGATCTTGCAGTAGAGGCGCCGCGGCCATTGCTCTTCGGTGTTGTCGGCGTAGAAGGCGAGCCGTTCACGTTCTCGTCGTGGCGCTGGTCGCTGCTGATCCATATCCCGTTGTTCGACGAGAAGGGCGGCGCAAAGGGCGGCCTCCGAGATGACCCCCTGCTGTCGGAGAAGCGCCTTGCAGGGCCGCCACTCTGGGCCGAGCCCTTGAAGCACGATGTTCACGAAGATTTCCTCCGAAATCGAACTTCCCAACTTCGCGATTTGGTCGCGAAGGCTCCGTCAGCAATTGATGTAGCTGTTGACCTTCTCCCCTGAGGTCATTTTGGTCTCCAGTAACTGCTGGAGTAGCCGGCTCGAAGAGACTGAGTCCTTCGGCTGATACACACCGTTCAGGTGGCGCCAAGCGTCGAGGGCCGGAGCAGCCGATGTCTTGTACAAATGGATGCTTAACTGTTCCGCCGGCGACATGTTGCGCAGGAGGACTCCGTACGCCATCAATGACTCGTTGTAATAGCGAGTTCTGGCGTCGTCGGTGTCCTCAGCGGGTTCCGCGTAGCTCCCGTCGAAATAATGGAAGATTTGGGCGTTCTGCAGCAGGAGCTCCAGTTCGAAGCTCCAGGTATAGAAATCTCTGCCGTCGAAGCAGGTACTTGTCTTTATTTTTGATATGCTGAGAAACCTTGATTGCGCGGAGAGAATTGCCTCTTCACTGGGACGGGGAGCCTTGGGGGTTGAACCATTTGTGTCGAGGGAGAAAGTGTGCGGGGCGGCGTTCTGGCCAGTTGGGGCCGGTTGAGAAGGTTGCGAGGATGTTCGGTACCGATCGTTGTCGTTCCCTCGCTTGTCGCAGCCGGGCTGGTTTGCGCTTCAGCCGTCAGATTAGTCTGACCACCAGATCCTCCGGCCATTCTCACACGCGAGCGTGTGCCGGACGCCACTTTCCGAATGTCGTAATTTTCGGGAGTGGCAGTGCGAAGGATTCCTGAGCCGCTCTCATACCATGCTACGATCTGTAGGGGATCGCTCCCAGGATCTACTCGGGAAGGTTCGCACGCAGGTAGATAGTGTTGGTGGGCCCTTGATCTCAATAGCAGAGTGAATGTAAAATGCTTGAGATGATAAAAACATGCGAACACAAAGATATAAATATGAGTACAGGGGAATTCGAATCGACCTAGCTAGCCATGTACTCTAAGGGGTACATTCCCTTATTCAAGTTCATTCCCAACTGTGCGGCGCGTACAGTTACGAAACTGTTCCCGCCAAAGCCATCCTGCCTGCAGCTGTCCGATGCCGTCTGCTCCGACGGTCCAGATGCAGTTCAACCGTCTGCGACGCTTCGAGTCAGTTTTGACTCTTCTCATTCATTCTCGTTACTGCGTGCTTCTTTAGCTGCGGCGAGGAGTGCACAGAAGTGTTCTGATGTCACTATTCGTAACACATCTGATGTCGTAGACAGGGCCTCAGATTGCAGGAATTTTACCATGATTTTGGGTTTGAACGTTGATTTTCATGGATTTTTTAGGTCCCGAGGCTGATTGAAAAGTTCAATTTTTATCCCCACACTGATTTTTCAGCTGTCTTTGTTGTACTAAGCCTGAAATTTCAGCCAACTTTTACAAGGAAGCCCTGATACGAATCTCAATGTAGCGAGGTAATACTTGTTGGCGAAATTGCCTAGATTCATGGAATCTGGCAAAAATTTCTCTCGCCAGAGAATGACCGCACCTTACATAGCAGAATCAGGCGCAGGATTCGAAACCGGAACCGGATTCTCTACAAATCCAACTACTGACTGAGCCACTGGAGGCGGAACGTTAGTGGTACTTAAAAAAATTAGTATAAAGTTTGTTTTTTGCTGACAACACTGATTTTCCAGGGATTTTTCTCTAAGGGACCCTGATAGAAAGTTTTTTTCCAAGGATCAACATTGACGAGAAAGCGTGGCCCAAAACGAATCTGAGGCCCTGGTCGTAGACATGTTGTTTAATTTCATCTGATTTTTTAGAGACGCTTTTTCTATTCATCTGATTTCTAAGACAGTCTCATACAGTTCGTCTGAGACTGCAGACATCGAGTATTTTCTCGGTTGAAGGCAAAATATATGCAGACAAGGAGGATGATCGAACTTGCCTGACAGAATCAGGCTTCAAGATTCTAACCCGAAATCACAGTCTTCACTAGTTCCAAATTATACCGACTAGCCCATTGGAGGCTGCACATTGATATTTCAAAAAGCAATTATATCTTGTAAGCTATATAACTTCATCTAAAATTTCAGACAAGTACTTAGGATTCGTCTGAAAAACTAGACAATGTTACATCTTTCGTCTGACAATCTGACAAAGAGCGAGGACCCGATCTTAAAGCCAGACGGGTCATTCTACTAAAGTTAGTCCTGCGCACAATGTTCTGACCAGGGCCTCAGATTCGTTTTGGGCCAAGCTTTCTCGTCAGTGTTGATCCTTGGAAAAAAACTTTCTATCAGGGTCACTTAGAGAAAAAACCCTGAAAAATCAGTGTGGTCAGCAAAAAACAAACTTTCTATTGTTTTTTTTTAAGTACCACTAACCTCTAGTGGCTTAGTCAGTAGAACCGGGACTTGTAAAGAATTCGGTTCCGGATTCGAATCCTGCACCTGATTCTGCTAGGTAAGGTGCGGTCATTCTTTGGTGAGAGATTCTTTTGCCAGATTCCATGAATCTAGGCAATTTCGCCAACAAGTATGACCTCGCTACAGTGAGGTTCGTATCAGGGCTTCCTTGTAAAAGTTGGCTGAAATTTCAGGCTTAGTACAACAAAGACAGCTGAAAAATCAGTGTGGGGATAAAAAAAAATGAACTTTTCAATCAGCCTCGGGACCTAAAAAAACCCTGAAAATCAGCGTTCAAACCCAAGATCAGGGTAAATTTCCTGCAATCTGAGGCCCTGGTTCTGACACATCCCCATAGGCAAGGTGGTGGAGTACAAGCAGTCACGGAAAAGGCAAAGCAAGCTCAGGGTGGATCACAACGTCACCACACACTCCGAGTACAGCAGATGGCCACAAGGCCAGTTCACATGCAGAGTTATATAAAACAAAGCAAACAGTACAGTGATCACAACCTAGCAAGTGAAAGCATGCAGGTATATATATTTATATATACCACAGTACAAGCAAAGTCACAGAGTGAGCAAACGTAGGCATCAGGCCTAAAGCAGTACACATACGCTGATGATCATCAGGCGGAAGTGCCTTGGTGAAGATATCAGCTGTGTTGGCCCGGGTGGCCACGTAAGCAAGACGAAGCTGGCCACGCTGCTGCAACTCTCGAGCCAGGAAGTAGCGTAGAGCGATGTGCTTCATTCTGTGCTCCAGTCTGTGCTCCTGACACAAGGCAATAGCAGCCTTGTTGTCTACGTACAGAACTGGAGGAGAACTAGGCCGCTCTCCCAAGTCAGTCAGCAAGTAACTCCTGTGCAGCCATGGCTCCTGCGTAGATCTCAGCCTCACAACTGGAGCTGAGAACAGAAGACGAGCGGGTAGACCGCCAAGAAACAGAGCCGGAACCAAGGCTGAACGTGCACCCCTATGACGACCGCTGCGTAGCCAGGTCGTCAACCCAAGAGGCGTCTGAGTGTCCAGTAAGGACAACTGGACCCCGTCCTCCAAGCACCAGCCCCATGCCCGATGTACTGCACAAGTAGCGCAACACCCTCTTAGCAACCTCCCACTGCTCTCGCCGGTGTCTCCCAGGCGCAACGTAGCGAGCCATGATGCTAAGAGGGTACGCAAGGTCAGGTCGCGTGCAGGTCATCAGGTACATGAGGCAGCCCACAAGCTCTGGATACGGGCCACTCGGCTCTACGGACTCGTCCGAAGGTGGAGCTGAGAGCGAGTGACCGGTAGGCAGAGGAGTGGACTGTGGTGAGGAGAACTGGAAGCCGAAGCGTTGAAGGACCTGCTGCACCATGTGTGACTGAGTCAGGGTAATGGTGCGGCGTGCTCTGTCCCGGGTGATCTGCAAGCCAAGATAGCTGTGCAGCTCACCCAAGTCTGTGCACGTGTGTCTCTTCTGCAGCTCCGTCTTCACAAGGGCCGGTGCCTCAGTGTTAACAGTGGCAAAAACCAAGACGTCGATGTACACGAGGATGTAGAACGGCGCCACGAAGTGTCTGTGCGCAGAAACAGTGACGGGTCAGCAGTCGAAGGAGCAAACCCGAGAGCCGCAAGCGTCGTCCTCAGTGTGTCGTGCCACTCACGAGGCGCATGGCGGAGACCGTAGACTGGCCGCCGGAGGCTCCACTGGGTACCTGCAGGAAACGACCCAGTGAAGCTAGGTGGGCGGCGCAGCCAGATCTCGTCGTGCAGCCTGCCCTGTAAGAAAGTTGTGCTGAAGTCAAGAGAATGAAGCTCGTAGTCACGCTGAGCGGCAACGTGCAGTAGCACCCGAAGAGTGGTCATCTTCGGGGTAGGGGAGAAGGTCTGGAAGTAGTCAACTCCCTGTCGCTGACTGAAGCCTCGAGCAACGTAACGAGCCTTGAAGACAGGCGGAGAACCCGGCGGCCGTTTCACCCTGAAAATCCACATGCCATCGACAATGTTCGCACCATGAGGAGGAACTGCGTCGACGTAAGTGCGTGTGGACTTCCTGGATGCCATCTCTGCGTCCATGGCTGTCTGCCACTGAGAGGAGTAAGGACCCGAAATCGCCTCTGCGTAAGAGCGCGGGGTCAGGATGTCCAGTGCATCCGGGTCTCCCTCAGGTGCAAGCAGCCAGGCCACGAGATGAGGTACAGTAGCCGAGAGAGACTCAAAGTCCTCCTGTCTGTCCTCAAGGACGTCCGTGCCAAGAGCACACTCACCCCCGACGGACGGAGGACAGACAGACTCAGACTCAGCAACAAGACTAGCAGTGTAGTCTAGACGACAGGCAGCAGCAAAGTCCATAGCTCAGCAACTAAGGCAGACGCAACAGTAGACTCAAACGACGGGTCAGTGACGACTGTGGCCAGGAGACGCGTGACAGTGGGACTGGCAGCATGGACCAAGTCTGTGAGGATCTAGGATCGAGCTCAGAAAAGAGAATGTGAATTGAATGATCACCTGGGTACAACACGAGGCTATATATAAGCTCGTCAGAAGGGGCAGTAACCAGGTGTTACGCGAAGGTTCTGGGGGTCGCGAAGCGTCCCGAACAGACCCTTCCCGAATTCGGTAGAAGGCAATTCGGTGGCAACCGAATAGCCCAGAATTCGGTGTACGCAACCTAGCTCGGTGCTATAACTATAATAAAATATAGGAAAGCACCTAGCCTAGGAAATCAAGCAATTCATGCATGCATAAAATAAACCTAAGCTAGAAGTAGCATAATAAAGTAAAGGCAAGCATGCATAGCTGGCATAAGCCGTCGTACTCTCACACGTCCCCCCCTCAAAGCTGGGTGGCGTGAGATACACCCTGCTTGACAAGATAGTCCTTGAGAGCACGGCGTGCATTGCCCATATCAGCTTCTGCAACCCAACTGTCCTCAGTGGGGTCGTATCCCTTCCAGCGTATCAGGAACTCGAGGGTCTTGCCGCCGCGGTGCCGATGAGTGAGAACGCGCTCGATCTCGTACTCTGGTTCATCCTGCACGAGGACAGGTGGAGGTGGCGGTAGCTGCCGTCCCTGGAACTGGTGGTTGGGGTCCTTGTAGGGTTTCAGTAGTTGAACATGGAAAGCGTTGTGAAGCTTCCATGTATCTGGTAAGCGCAAGCGGAATGTAACTGGTGTCACCTATGCCTCCACGAGAAAGGGACCACAGAAGCGAGGCCGGAGTTTGGATGGTAGGTGAGACAGGTTCAAGTTGCGCGTATCGAGAAGCACCTGATCTCCGACCGCTACTGAGTGATCTCATCGCTGGCGATCGGCATACTGCTTCTGGGAGTTCTGCATCGTGGTGAGACGTCGCTGAGTCCTCTCCCATAGCTGCTGCATGGTGGTGACGAAGTCGTGTGCGGCTTGGACATGTGCCGGTGTGGTTGGCTACTGTAGTGTGAGTGGTTCCCGTCCGTAACACAGGAAGAAAGGGGTTTTTCCTGTGGCCGCATGCGAGGCGTTGTTGTAAGCGAACTCGAGGATCGGTAACTGTGTGTCCCAGTGGCTGATGTCGTCTTTGCAAGCTGTACGCAGTAACTGTTCAACCACCTGATTGAGTCGCTCCGTCTGTCCGTCAGTCTGGGGATGGTATGCTGAAGACATCGCAAGCTTAGTCCCCAACAGTCCCATAAGCTCCTTCCAGAACTTACTCGTGAATTTGGGGTCTCTGTCTGAGATGAGTGTAGCGGGGATGCCGTGGATGGTGATGATGCGGTCGAAGAAGAGGCGAGCAGTTGCTTCAGTAGTAGCCGTGGCGTTGGTCGGAATGAAGTGACCCATTTTGGAGAACTTATCGATCACTACGAGGATGGAATCGTGCCCTCGTGAGGTCGAAGGAAGTCCTGTGATGAAGTCGAGGCTAACGACCTGCCATGGCTGCTCCGGTACGGGTAGAGGCTGAAGTAACCCTGCTTTTTTCTGCTTGCTACTCTTCATCCGCTGGCACGTGTCGCAAGAGGTGACGAACTGCTGCACGTCTGCTGCCATCCCGGGCCAGTAGTAATACTTTGCTATTCCCGCTAACGTCTTGTTGCTCCCGAAATGTCCCACGTATGGTACGTCATGAAACTCCTCTAGAAGGATCTGCCGTAGCGGGGCGTAGTTCGGTACCCAAATCTTTCCTGAACCCTTCCTTACCACTCAGTCTTTCTCCCACTGTAACAGCTTCTGTTTCTCTGCCGTTGCTATCTCTGCGTCCACGGAGTACCCATGTTGGAATAGACCCTTGAGAAGAGGGTTCATCCCGTCGAGCTGGATGCCTGCTACATGACCTGGGCGGCTCAACACATCTGCTTTGTTGTGGAGCCCTAGTTTGTAGACGATGTCGTAGTGAAAGTGGGTCTCCAAGAAGTCCACCCACCGCACCTGTCGTCGTGAAAGCGTCGGCTGCGACTTCAGGTATTTGAGACTGCAGTGGTCAGTGTAAACTGTGGTCTTGGCTCCCTCTAGATAACACCTCCACGCCTTGAAGGCTACGACTATGGCTAAGGCTTCCTTGTCGTGGATGGGGTAGTTCAGTTCTGCTCCGTGTAACTTCTTACTGAGGTAGGCGATAGGCTGTAAACCGTGTCCGTGGTCCTGCATCAGTACTGCTCCGACTGCTTGGTCACTAGCGTCTGCTTCAACTACGTAGTCCTTGTCTAGATCTGGTAGGATGAGTACTGGCGCTGTGGTCAGTGCTGTCTGTAGCTGTTCCATGGCTTGCTGATGAGGAGTATCCCATTTGAAGGGCGTATCCTTTTTCAGTAGGTCGGTCAGTGGCGCTGCTATCTTAGCGTACTGCGGCACGAACCTGTTGTAGTAGTTGGCGAAGCCTAGGAACTGTTGCAACTCCTTCACGTTCTCCGGTACTTTCCACTTCTTAACGGCTTCGATTTTCCGCGGGTCCACGTGTACGCCCTCCGCACTCACCATGTGCCCGAGAAACTGCACCTTCTTCAGTGCGAAGTCGCTCTTCGACAGCTTCACGTAGAATTTGTTTTTCCGCAGGATCTCGAACACCTTCCGCAGATGCTCCACGTGCTCCTTCATGTTCTTGGAGTAGATGAGAATGTCGTCCAGGTACACTACCACGCACTCGTCCAGCAGGGGTCGTAGGATATGGTTCATCTCCGCCTGGAACGTTGCTGGTGCGTTGCAGAGTCCGAACGGCATCACTAAGTACTCGTAGGAGCCGTATCTGGTACGGAACGCCGTCTTGTGAACCGAATTGTCTGCCATCTTGATCTGCCAGTAACCCGACCGTAGGTCCAGCTTCGAGAAGACCGTTGCACCACGCAGTTGGTCCAGTAGGTCGTCGATACGCGGTATGGGATATTTGTTTTTTATTGTTTGTTTGTTCAGTGCGCAGTAGTCAATGCACATCCGTAGACTGCCGTCTGGCTTTGGGGTGAAGAGAACTGGTGCACCGTAGGGAGATGTGGATGGGCGGATCAGTTGTCTGTCCAGTAAATATTCGATCTGTTTTTTCATGTCTGTCAGCTCGGTCGGACTCAGTCGGTATGGTGCACGTGAGACGGGTTTCGCACCTGGTTCCTCCACGATCTCGTGTTCGTGGGTGCGTGCTGGAGGTACGCCTGCGGGTAGGTCGTCGGGCATTATATCCTTGTACTGCTCCAAGACCTCTTTTACTGCTGCAGGTAGCTCCATATTCGGCTTCTCCTCCTCTGCTGCTGCCATAACCAGTGCTAAGTAACCCGTGTTACTCTCGTTCACCGTCCGTTCGAACCGTGCCAGTGTCGTTTCAGGAATATCCCCTGTATCCGTCCAGCTTCGCAGCTCCACTCGTTTCCCATTGTTGTAGATGCACGCCTTCCGATTGACCCAATCGATCTCGGGGTTGAACCGCTTCAGGAAATCTCGCCCCAAGATGAAATCTAGTCCCTTTATGTTGGTGATCGGCAACGTCGGCTTCCACCTTAGCGCCCCTATGTGCAGCTGCAGTGATGCTTCGCCGTGGATAGGAAGCTTCGTACCGTCCACCATCGTCCACAATTGTGTCTCCTCCGCCTTCTCTCCAATTTTCTCCAACGTCCCGCGGTCACACACCGAGTGGGACGCACCGCTGTCCACCAGTGCCTGGAGGCGTCGCCCGTTGCAGATCACCTCGAGGAGTAGTGGCTGCTGCCGCTCCGAGTAGTCGTAGATGGTCTCACTTACTGGATCATAGGGCACGTCGAAGAGATCATCCCTAGATCCTACGCTCGAAGCTGCTGACTCCATATCAGTTTTCAACTGAGCAGGGTTAGAAGGATTTATCCAAGGCCGATTCAGCTTCGTCATGGCTCGGAACCTTCCCTTAAGCCGATGCAGCTATGTAGGCTTCTCCTGTGGGCAATGGGGAGCCTTAACACTGTGCTGCGGGGAGAGAGTATTAACTCCTTGGAACGCACGACCCTTTTCAACGCTCCGGAGTGGTTTGCCCAACTTCTCAGGTACCTGAATAATCTTTAAGGGCTTTTTCTTAGCCGCTAAATCTCCCCTGAAGGCTTGAAAATCACGAGAAGTAATATTCTTACTTTCGTGGGTGTTCGGCTGGAGTTTCCCGGTCGGTGCAGAGTCTTGTTTCGCGGAGCCTCCATTTGTCTCGGCGATTTCCCCTGGTGCCGGCCGGTCGTGGCGTTTTAAATTCGCGCCATCATGTCCTCCTTTTTTCGCCCGCTCCGAAGTCGCCACGTTGTTTGACTTCGGGGGTTCCGCACTGTTGTTGCCCTGCAGCTCTGCTCGTGCCTTCTTCATTTTCCAACACGCCAAGAGTCGATGTCCTGCTGCGCCGCAAAATTCACATGTCTCGTATTTTGTCGGCCGCTGCTTCGCGTCGATCTTGTCGATATCCATCGGGTCGGCGGTCGTGGGTGGTGCCGATCGCTTCGTGTCGAATGATCTGTTCGGCACGTGGCGTCGTGTCTCGGGTTGACCTCGTGTCAGCGCATCGAATCTCTCTGCTGCACACACCATGTCGCGGTAGTTGCTGTAGTTCGCGGCAATCACCTGTTGGTGGACTTCCATTTTTAGCCCCTCAGTATACGCTTGGATTTTTTCTCCTTCAATCAGGCCGGTAATTCGCTTGAAGAGGCTCTCCATTTGCTGCGTGTACTGTGTTACACTGCCGTACTGTTTGTGCCGATGAATCTGCTGCCGCGCCATGTAGCTCGAATTGAATTAAAGCTGCCCGAAACTGCGTCAATGATCCCTCGCCTCGGATCTCATTACTGTTGTAAATCCACTCGAGCGCCGGGCCTCGCAACAGTGTCGCTGCGAGCCGAATCCGCATTGCATCGTGTGTCGGGGTCGTACAGCCAACGGCCTCGAAGTAAATTTCGAGTGTAGCAATGAATCGACGGACGTCGGTGTCTCTCGCATTCGGATTGAACGTCTCCGGTAGCCTCGGACGTGCCGCCTCAAGATTCACTGTGGCTGCTGCTGGGTGAAGTGTCGGTGTCGCCGCTGCTGCTGCTGCCGTCGCTGCTGCATTCGCTGCTATGTTCACTGCTGCCGTGGCGGCTGCCGACTGGTTCGCGAGAAGCTCCTCTATTCGCTGGAGTGCCGCTCGCATCTGGTCCACGTCGGTGCGTAACTCCGTAATTTTTCGTACGGAATTATCACCATTTTCCTCCATTTGGCGATTTACAGGAAGATTTGCGACGGAAATAATTGCATTCTAGGCGCTGGTCGACTTACTTCGAATAAAATGGACTGTAGAAATGACGACCGCTGATTGTGTACGTCGCGTTATTCTCCCTTAGTCTAAATTCGCGTCCGATCTCGACCGTTGAGAAGAAAACCGATCCGACGTTTTTGGGCGGATTTCTCTGGGCCGTTGAGATTCAAATCAATCTGACGGTCGAATTTCCAACTTTTTTGCCAATGAACCTGAGGAAGATTCGAAAACCGGTTCGAGGGGAATGTTTTAGATAAAGCGCGGTACGGTTTACGTATCCGAAATCGGCGCTTTCGTCGTCGCCCCCGCGGTTTAGAAAGCTAGGTTTAAGTGGTCGAAAAAACTTCGCGTGTAAACGGGCTCTGATTACCAAGTATAGGCTAGAATCGAGCTCAGAAAAGAGAATGTGAATTGAATGATCACCTGGGTACAACACGAGGCTATATATATAGGCTCGACACAAAGGGCAGTAACCACGTGAAGGTTCTGGGGGTCGCGAAGCGTCCCAAACACACCCTTCCCGATTTCGGTAGAAGGCAATTCGGTGGCAACCGAATAGCCCAGAATTCGGTGTACGCAACCTAGCTCGGTGCTATAACTATAATAAAATATAGGAAAGCACCTAGCCTAGGAAATCAAGCAATTCATGCATGCATAAAATAAACCTAAGCTAGAAGTAGCATAATAAAGTAAAGGCAAGCATGCATAGCTGGCATAAGCCGTCGTACTCTCACAAAGTCAGATTCAAGGTCTGGAACGTCAGGAAGAGAGGACGCAGGAGGAGACGGCAGAGGGACACGCTGCGGAACAGAGGAAGGACGAAGTGCCGTAGTGTAAGTACCTGACACAGGAGGAAGACGCGGACGAGGGACACGACGAGCACGACGAACAGTGCGAACAGGGGAGGCAGGACGAGACGCAGGCTCACGACGCTCTGTTAGGGGGGCTCGCTGCTCTGTGTAATGAGGCGGGGCAGGCAGGGGTGAGTCTGGAGGAAGGGCAGTGGACGAAGGAAGACTAAGAACCTGACAGAGCACCGACTCAGGCGGTAGGTCGGACAGCTGCGGCGGCGGTAAGAAAAATGAGCGCTGCTGCACAGTGCCCACAACACCAGCGTCTCCAGCTCCAGGGTCTCCAGCGCCAGCACCTCCAGCTCCAGCGCCACCAGCTCCAGCTCCAGCGCCACCAGCTCCAGCGCCTCCAGCGCCAGCGTCTCCAGTCCCAGTGTCTCCAGCGCCAGCACCTCCAGCTCCAGCGCCTCCAGCTCCAGCGTCTCCAGCTGTAGTGCCTCCAGCACCAGCACCTCCAGTGCTAGCGCCTCCAGCACCGGCGTCTCCAGGTCCAGCGCCTCCAGCTCCAGCGCCTCCAGTGCCAGCGTCTCCAGCTCCAGTACCTCCAGCTCCAGCGCCTCCAGCTCCAGCGTCTCCAGCTCCAGCACCTCCAGCTCCAGCGCCTCCAGCGCTAGTGCCCCCAGCTCCAGTGCCTCCAGCACCAGCGCCTCCAGCTCCAGTACCTCCAGCGCCAATGCCTGCAGCTCCTGTGCCTCCAGCTCCAGTAGCGCCACTCCGAAGGCGGGTGCGCTGAGCAAACCACTCGCGCAGCTGCTGGGGCGAGAGAGGCTCTCGCTGGCTAGACCGCTGCGGCGAGGCACCCGGAGGACTACCAGCACACGCAACACCCCCAGGCGCAGTACCCCCAGGCTCAGCACCCCCAGACGCAGCACCCCCAAGCTCTGCACGCACAGGCTCAGCACCCCCAGGCTCCGCACTCTCAGGCTCAGCACCCCCAGACTCAGTACCCCCAGTAGCACCACCCCCAGCAGCACCAGAGTCACCAGTGACCTCGACAGGCTCAGCTAAGGGAAGTGGGTCTACCTGAGAGACACCTGAAGGAGCAGGACCCTGAGGGGGGAGGGGGTCTACCGGAGGGGGACCTGGAGCGAGGAAGAGCGGCGGTTGGGGAAAGGGGGGCAGAGTGGTAGGGGAAGGGACGGTAGAAAGGAACCGACTCGTCAAATGTGACGTCCTGAGAGGGCAGGACACGGCGCGAGGTGGGGTGGTAAAACTGTCAGCCAGGTGCGTCAGGAGGGAAGCCAAGGAAGACACAGGGAATGGTGCGGGAGGAGAGCTTGTCCGCGGAGGTATCGCGGACAAAGGCACGAGAGCCCCAGACCCAGAACACCGACGCATCGCCAACCTCCCCCATCCAAAGCAATGTAGGCGAGGTCTCCGGCAAGGAGACACGGGGCCAGAGGTTGAGCTGATGCGCAGCGTACCGGACCGCAAACGGCCACAGAAAATGGGAAGCAGCTGCATGGATCATGGAGGTACGAGCCACCTCCATGACTAAGCCAATGCGGCACTGTGCAATCCCATTCTACTGCGGGGAGGCCGGAAGCGTGAATGACTGGAGGATGCCCTCCCCATGACAAAAGTCCCGCAAGAGGTCGGAGGAGAACTCACCACCTCTGTCAGAGTGCAGACGCAGGACGGGAAGGTCCGTGCGGAACCGCTCGCGGAGCTGGAGACGAACAGCGCGGATCCAAGGGATCAAGACAGCAGGGACCTCACCCTTGGTGTGCAAGGGGAAGACCGTGGTGTAACACGAGTAGTCGTCAACAACCAGCAGAAAGTACCGCTCGCGGCCCTGTCCAGTGACGCGGTCTGGGCTCCACACGTCCACGTGGAGAGTCTGCAGGGGAGCAGTCGTCGGGGGAAACGAGGAGGAGTGAGGAGCGGCGCGCTGCCGCCCCTTGACGCAAGGAATGCAGGGCAGGGCGGGAGAGGGTGGGAGGGGAGGGAGAGACCTGGGAAGACCAGAGACAAGGAGGCGGGAGTGCATGCCACGAAGGCGTGGCAGGGAGGGGTGACCAAGGCGGTGGTGCTAGAGGAGAGTCTGGTGCGACAAGAGGCGACACGAGCACGAGGCAGCTACCTGACCTGACGCGGACACATGAGCAGACGCAGCGACCTGAGGAGGCGCAGTAGTCAGTGTGTACAAACTGGACCCAGGCCGACGGGTGAACGTGGCCAGGTGACGGCCAGTCCGGGAGCACACGCAGATCGCCACACGCTGGCCTCCAGGGGTAAAGGTATCAACCCCTGCATCCTGAAGGACCACGTTTCTCACCAAGTTCTTCAAGAACGAGGGGAGGTGGAGACCTGACAGTGAGCCAGACGGAACCGCCGGACACGGGAGAACAGTGGAGGAACGTGCAAGAACTGGGCCCCTAGAGGGGTCAGCCAGTGAGACTGCAACGGGTCTAGGGAGTGGTGTGATTGTGGTTTTGTCGCGAAAGAAGCAGCGAGAAGCACCTGAGTCAAGCGTGAAGGTGTGCAAGGCCTCAGCAGGCGCAGTACCAGAGAGAGCAGACTCACTAGCACCTAGAGCAGCAGCCTCTATACCAGGGTCGGGCGGCACACACAGGTAACAGTCACCCTCAGTACCAGCAGTCAAAGCATACATGGCAGTAAGGATAGCGTCATAGTCTAGAGAAAATATAACCACTTTGTCCCGAAGCAGCTCTAGCCAGCGGGGGAGCTCAGCCTTGTCGCCAAACACTGCGCGCCAGGAGTCGCTCAGACAGGCGAAGCAGCGGGACTGTGTGTGGCCAGGTGTCCCGCAATTTTGACCTGCCTGAGCACCTGTGCGAATGACGTACGGGCAGCGGGCAGTACTCCGAGATGTCCCACACTGAAAAAGCCAATCAAGGAGCTGCTGGGACGTAAGGGTCACGCGCGGAAGCCGCCGCAGCTACATCTGGCCATCACCAGAAACTCCCAACTGAACAGCGCCACCGCGACTGCCACTACGGCCGCCGCCACCACTCCCACTGTTGCCACCACCGTCGCCACCACTCCCACCGCTACCACGAAGAGAAGTCATAGCGGGCAAAGCAAGGAGGCGTGTGACCAGCAGGGCAGTACGGAGGGAAGGGAGGGCGGCGAGCAGGCACTAGGGTTAGCGCGTAGGGTAGAACGGGGCGGCTCGTAGGCAGGGAAGGGCGCGTGGGCAGGCAAGGGGCAGCGCGCGGGCCGTAAAGGGCGACGCGCGGCACGCGGGCTGCCAGGGCAGTGCGCGAGCTGCAGGGCAGCGCGCGGCGAGCAAGGCGGCGCGGGGGTCGCGCGACGGGTAGGGCAGGGCGTACGCGGAGCGCGTAGGTAGGGCAGGGCGTGCGCGGGTCGCGTGACGGGCAGGGCAGGGCTGTGAGAGTACGACGGCTTATGCTGGCTTTGCTAGCTTGCCTGGACTTTATTATGTTATTACTAGCTTAGCTTTATTTTATCTTGCATGCTTTTGCTTGATTTCCTAGGTTCGTTGCTTTTACTATATTATTATAGTTTTAGGCACCGAACTAGGTTGAGTGCACCGAATTCTAGGCTTTTCGGTTGCCACCGAATTGCCTTCTACCGAATTCAGGAAGGACCCGTTCGGGACGCTTCGCGACCCGCGGAACCTTCTAGTAACACCCGGGTTACTACCTTTGTGTCGAGCCTATATATAGCCTCGCCTTGTACCCAGATGAATCATTCAATAGAATCATCTTTCCTGAACCAGATCCTCACACTTGGTAATCAGAGCGGGTTTACACGCGAGGTCTTCAACCGCGTAGTTCCGGCCTTTAAAAACCGCGGGGGCGACGACGAAGGCGCCGATACGGTTACGTAAAACCAGTTCCGCGCAATTTTAGTAAGTCCCCCTCGATTCGGTTTTCGAACACCCCTCAGATTTTCTGGTGGAAAGGTTGGAGTTTCGACCGTTCGATCGAGTTTCATCTCAACGGCCCAGAGAATTTCGCCCCAAAAAGTTGGAATTTGGAGCGTCGGATCGAGTTTCTTCTCAACGGCCGAGATCGAACGCGAATTTCGACTAAGGAAGATTTACGCGACTTACAGAATTTGTGCTCGTCGATTCTACAGTCAACTCGACTCGCAGTAAGTCGACCAGCACCCGAAATTCAATTATTTTCGTCGCGCTTCTTTCTGTAAATCGCCAAATGGAGGGAAAAAGAGATATTTCAGTACAGAAAATCGCGGAGTTACGTGCCGAGCATAAGCAGATACGTGCGGCGCTCCCACGACTCGAGAAACTCCTTGCGAACCAGTCGGCAACCGCCACAGCAGCAGCGAATGCAGCAGCGACAGCAGCAGCAGCAGCGGCGACACCGACAATTCTACCTGCGACAACGGCAGCAGCTACAGTTAACCTCGAAGCAGTGAAGCTGAGGCTACCGGAGGCGTTCGATCCTATAGTTAAAGGGAACGACGTTCGTCGATTTGTAGCTGAACTCGAAATTTACTTCGAAGCCGTTGGGTGCACGACCCCGACAGAAGACGCAATGCGCATACGGCTCGCAGCAACACTGTTACAAGGCCCAGCTCTAGAGTGGATCAACAACAGAATAGTCCAAGGCGAAGGGACGTGGGCGCAGTTTCGGGCAGCACTGATCGAACAGTTCGACACGTTGAACAGTAGCTACTACGGAACACGACGCAACAAGCCAACTAGTGGCATGGGGCGATTGGCACCACCCACGACTGCTGAACCGATGGAGAACGACGAGGGCGATGTGGAGCAGCGGCTAGCAAAAACTGAGACGTACAAATTTTGCGGCGCTATAGGACATCGTATCTTGGCGTGTTGGGAAATGAAGGAAAGGCGTGCGGAGCTGAGATACAAGAACAGTGCGGCACCCCCGAAGCAGAAAACGGACAACGTGGCAACTTCGGAGAGGGCGAAAAAAGGAGAATATGATGGCGCGAGTTTAAAACGTCACGACCAGCCGGCACCAGGGGAAATCGCCGAGACAAATGGAGACTCCGCGAAACAAGACCCTGCACCGACTGGGAAACTCCAGCCGTACACCCCGACAAGTAAGAATATTACTTCTCGTGGGTTTCAAGCCTTTATTAAGGGAGAGTCAGAAATTAAACCGGTACCGGGTAATATGGGGACCCTACTCCGGAGCGCTAACAAGGGTCGAGCGTTCCGAGGAGTTAATATTCTCTCCCAAAAGCTCTGTTTAAAGGCTCCCTGTTCCCCACAGATGAAGCCTACACAGCTGCAAAGGCCTAGGGGAAGGTTCCAGGCTCAAGAGAAGCTGTACCAGCCTCGGATAAATCCTTCTAACCCTACTCAGGTGATACCTGATATTGAAGCTGCATCTTCGAGCGCAGGACCTAGGGATGACATATTCGACGTACCCTACGATCCTATAAGCGATACCATCTACGGCTACTCGGAGCAGCAACAGCCACTAGTACTCGAGGTGATCTGCAACGGGCGACGCCTCCAGACACTGGTGGACAGTGGTGCGTCCCACTCGGTGTACGACCGCGGGACGTTGGAGAAAATTGAAGAATCCTCAGAAGAGACCCAGTTTACAGCAACGATGGTGGACGGTACGCGACTACTTATCCACGGCGAGTCAACACTGCAACTACAGATAGGAGCGTTAAGGTGGAAGCCGACGTTGCCGATCACGAACATCAAGGGATTAGATTTCATCTTGGGGCGTGATTTTCTGAAGCGGTTCAACCCCGAGATCGACTGGGTCAACCGGAAGGCGTGTATCTACAACAACGGGAAACGTGTGAAGCTGCAAAGGTGGACGGATACAGGGGATACTCCTCATCAGCAAGCCATGGAGCAACTACGGTCAGCACTGACTACAGCGCCAAGACTCATCCTACCGAATCCAGAAAGAGACTACGTGATGGAAGCAGACGCTAGTGACCAAGCAGTCGGAGCAGTACTGATGCAGAATCACGGACGCGGTTTGCAGCCCATCGCCTATCTGAGTAAGAAGCTACACGGAGCAGAACTGAACTACCCTATCCATGACAAGGAAGCCTTAGCGATAGTCACAGCCTTCAAGGCGTGGAGGTGTTACCTAGAGGGAGCCAAGACTACAGTTTCCACTGACCACTGCAGCCTCAAATACCTGAAGTCGCAGCCGACGCTCTCACGACGACAGGTGCGGTGGGTAGACTTCTTGGAGACCCACTTCCACTACGACATCATCTACAAACCCGGGCTACACAACAAAGCTGACGCGTTGAGCCGCCCCGGTCATGTAGCAGGCATCCAACTCGACGGGATGAACCCTCTACTCAAGGGTCTATTCCAGCATGGATACTCCGTGGACGCAGAGATCGCTACAGCAGAGAAACAGAAGCTGTTACAGTGGGAGAAGGACCTAGCTGTAAGAAAGGGATCAGGAAAGATTTGGGTACCGAATTACGCCCCGCTACGGCAGATCCTATTAGAGGAATTTCATGACGTACCATACGCGGGACATTTCGGGAGCAACAAGACGTTAGCAGGAATAGCAAAGTATTATTACTGGCCCCGGATGGCAACAGACGTGCAGCAGTTCGTCACTTCATGCGACACGTGCCAGCGGATGAAGAATAGCAAGCAGAAAAAAGTAGGGTTACTTCAGCCTTTACCCGTACCGGAGCAGCCATGGCAAGTTGTCAGCCTAGACTTCATTACTGGGCTTTCTTCGACCTCACGAGGGCATGACGCTATACTCGTGGTGATCGATAAGTTCTCTAAAATGGGACACTTCATCCCGACCAATGCCACGGCTACTGCTGAAGCAACTGCTCGCCTCTTCTTCGACCGCATCATCACCATCCACGGCATCCTCGCTACACTCATCTCAGACAGAGACCCTAAGTTCACTAGTAAGTTCTGGAGGGAACTCATGGGATTGTTGGGGACAAAGCTTGCGATGTCTTCAGCGTACCACCCCCAGACTGATGGACAGACAGAGCGACTCAATCAGGTGGTTGAACAGTTACTGCACACAGCTTGCAAAGACGACGTCAGCCACTGGGATTCACAGTTACCGACACTTGAGTTCGCTTACAATAACGCGTCGCATGCGGCCACAGGGAAATCTCCATTCTTCCTGTGCTACGGACGGGAACCACTTACACCACAGCAGCCAACCACACCGGCACACGTCCAAGCTGCACTCAACTTCGTCACCACCATGCGGCAGTTATGGGAGAAGACTCAGCGACGTCTTTCCACGATGCAGAACTCCTAGAAGCAGTATGCCGATCGCCAGCGACGAGATCACTCAGTAGCAGTCGGAGATCAGGTGCTTCTTGACACACGCAACTTGGACTTGTCTCACATTCCGTCCAAGCTCCGGCCTCGCTTCTGTGGTCCTTTTCGCATTGAGGCACAGGTGACACCAGTAACATTCCGCTTGCGCTTACCTACTACGTGGAAGCTTCACAACGCTTTCCATGTTCAGCTACAAAAGCCCTACAAGGACCCCAACCAACAGTTCCAGGGACGCCAGCTACCGCCACCATCACCTGTTCTCATACAGGATGAACCAGAGTACGAGGTGGAAAAAGTTCTCGCTCATCGACGCAGACGCGGCAACACGCTCGAGTTCCTGATACGCTGGAAGGGATATGACCCATCGGAGGACAGTTGGGTTGCAGAAGCTGATATGGGCAACGCACGCCGTGCTCTCAAGGACTATCTTGTCAAGCAGGGTGTTTCTCACGCCACCCAGCTTTGAGGGGGGGACGTGTGAGAGTACGACGGCTTATGCTGGCTTTGCTAGCTTGCCTGGACTTTATTATGTTATTACTAGCTTAGCTTTATTTTATCTTGCATGCTTTTGCTTGATTTCCTAGGTTCGTTGCTTTTACTATATTATTATAGTTTTAGGCACTGAGCTAGGTTGAGTGCACCGAATTCTAGGCTTTTCGGTTGCCACCGAATTGCCTTTTACCGAATTCGGGAAGGACCCGTTTGGGACGCTTCGCGACCCGCGGAACCTTCTAGTAACACCCGGGTTACTACCTTTGTGTCGAGCCTATATATAGCCTCGCCTTGTACCCAGGTGAATCATTCAATAGAATCATCTTTCCTGAACCAGATCCTCACAAGGGCGTACGCGCAGCGCGCGGGCAGGGCAGGGCGTGCGCGGGCCGTGCTACGGGCAGGGTATACGCGTGGCGCGTGGGCAGGGCAGGGCACGGCGGGCAGGGCAGGGCGTACGCGCGGCGGGCGGGCAGGGCCGGGCGTGCACGGGTCGCGCTATGGGCAGGGCAGGGCATACGCTCGGTGCGCGGGCAAGGCAGGGCGTGCGCAGGTCGCACAGCGTGCAGGGCAAGGCGTACGCGCGGCGCACGGGCAGGGCAGGGCGTGCACGGGCCGCGCGACGGGCAGGGCAGGGCGTGCGCGGGTCGCGTGACGGGCAGGGCAGGGCACACGCGGGTGGGGCGCGACGCAGGCAGGGCGTGCGCGGGGCGGCGCGACGCAGGGCAGGGCAGGGCAAGGCAGTGCAACGAGTGGGGCAGCGCTACGGGCAGGAACGATCGGGTGGGCCCTAACGAAGGCGGTCCTGGAACAGGACCTGCTCTGATACCATGTCAGAATCTAGCAACAAGAATGGATCCATTGATAAGAAAGTTGGTACAAGTACTAAACCTAATTGGGTTGTACCCCATATTGGCTACCCCACTACAGCCTACACAGCACAATGTTCTGACTCGCTGACATCGTCACGGCCTTGTTTCGGACCCCCCCCCCCCCCCCCCCCATCCCGTTCGTTTTGACCTCCGGCAAGCCTCCATTATGGTGCCCTGTCCCGTGTCGCAGCCCCTTTTATAGCACCCCCCCCCACCGCCCCCGTCTCCCCTCCCTCCCTGTCAGAATATGTTTTTCCTATATAACTGCGTGTATAGCTACCGTATTCTCTCGGATAAAACATCACCCCGTAATTGTACACCCCCGGGTACCTTGTGCAGGGTGGGTGTTATAATCGACCTCGTTTGTACTATACCCCCCCTATGGGGGTGATTTTCCATAACACCCCCCTTTTCACATAGATTTCTTATTATCGTCATACCCAGGATATAATCGTCACGTTGGGATAAGCGCCAGGCGCTTGTAATTGGCATATGGCGCTTATATCCGCTCCTCGATTATAAGCGCACCCCTTAAAAAATTCTTGTTTTGTTACAAGCGCGCGTAAACTATAAATTTTGAAATGTGTGCAAAACATTGTAACGATTTTTATTTTAGCAGGCGGATGTGTTGCAGATTCGGTTCCCTTCACATTCGGACCCTGCACTGGATGCGGGTCCAGTCAGCAGGAGCTGTCAGGAGCTGTCAGGAGTTGTCAGGAGCTGGATGTGAGTCAGATTGAGTGTATCTCCCAGCGCGCGCGAGAATTTCACTTAAGACCCCATATAAATTCGACTCGATTGAAAAGGCAAGCACGAGATCCACTGTTTGGTGTTAGAAAAAATAAAAAATATATGTGTCATTTTATAAGCGCCTGCGCTTATAAATTTACTCGATTATAAGCCCACCCCCCTAAAAAAAACATGTTTTATTATTGCCCCCCATGGGGGTATATCCGGGGTATGACGGTATAAGGGCGTGTTCTTACGCTCTTATCAGGCAAACCTCTTGTCAGCCTTGCCTGGTAAAAGTAGCGAGGGTTTTTGGGTTAAGGGAATTTTCAGGGGTAAGTAGCTTTCGCAGGGGTACTACTAGCGACCCTGCGCTTTCAAGGGGACTACAGTGCTATGTGCGGGCACTTCCCGCCACTCCGCCACTCCGACAGGAACATTATGGCAACAACACAGAACTCAGTCCCACATTCACCCACGTGTCACAAATTTCGCAAGCCACTGAAAAAATATCCCTTTACCTGACCGAAAAAAAACTAAAACCCAATCGGGAAGGCATGCGTCTCGGGGAGGCATCAACCCTAAAAAAAATGTGGGTTCCCGTGTTTAGGGTTGATCCCTCCCGAAAATGAGTCCAGGTTCCCTATGGGTTTTATTTTTTTTGCCGTGCGTTTTCTAACTTTCCAAATTTGTGACACGTGGGTGAATGTGGGACCGAGTTCTGTGTTGTTGCCATAATGTTGGCGGAAAGTGCCCGCATATAGCACTGTAGTCCCCTTGAAAGCGCAGGGTCGCTACTAGTACCCCTGCGAAAGCTACTTACCCAATTTTCAGTGTGTTTTGACGCGAGCTGATAAGAGGTTGGCCTGATAAGGGGTCGTACGAACACGCCCTAATAGCTAATAACGAGTACGTGCAGGTACGAGAGGACGCGAAAATCCCTCCCTCAACAAATTACACGGAACTTTCAAATGATATCTGCCGAGATTCCCCCCCTTCCACAATTTCGCTGTCGCCACGCTGGCGAATCTTTCATTGTCAAGTGGCCAGAGAGGTGCCACATGCCATCTTCAAGGTGGTCAAGATATCACTTGCCGAAACTCGCGTTCCTGCCTCTGAGTGTGTTTGTAAACCAACTACGAAAACACCCAAGCTGTCCATTTATCAAATTCCTTGCATTAAAAAATGTCATATGAATAGACCCGGGTATTATGTAGGATTTTCCTTTGAGGAGACCCCCCCCATTTTTTCCCAGTGGTTATCATAACACCCTAGGGTGTTTTATCTGGGAGAATACGGTAGTTAGTGTAGTATCACCATATCTTGTCTTTAGCTGGTCTACCTCCCTTCACCACCTCCCCTTTCCTATATCTTGTACTAATGTTGTTAGTGCCAGCCCTCTTCTTTGGCCAACTCTCTCTCTAGCCCCCAAAACCCTAGGCTACTATCTTGACATGCTATCAGAGCGGTTAGCATTGGTCTAAGGACCTAGTTTCTCATAAGGTTAATGGGCCCGCCTTGCTGTAGCGCGAAATGCGCTCTTTTTTTTCTGCTGCCCGTCAGCGCCCCGCGCGTACGCGGTCCCTGCGCCCTGCCTGTCAGCTCCCGTAGCGCCCTGCCCGTCCCGTCCGTGCCGTTCTGCCCGTCGCATCCCCTGCTCTCCGCGCCCGTCGCCCTGCCCGTCGTCAGCGCCAGCGCCAACGCAGACCGCCAGCGCCGGCACCTGCCACTGCCGCCAGCGCCAACACCAACGCCTGCGCCAACGCCAGCGCCAGCGTCGGCAGCCACCTCCCTCCCCCCCCCTTCCGCGGCTTTCGTCGTGGGGGGGGGAGGGGGAGATGTGGAGGTGGCGGGTGTGAAGCTCCAGCAGCCCGTCCCTCCCTTCCCTCTTCCTCTCTCCCTGCAGCACTTGTTGCTGTAGGGGGGGGGGGGGGGGAGAGAGAGAGAGAGAGAGAGAGAGAGAGAGAGAGAGAGAGAGAGAGAGAGAGAGAGAGAGAGAGAGAGAGAGAGAGAGAGATTTGCATTTTTCCTTGTCTATTTTCTATCCATTGTATCTGGGCGCCTGCCCCTGCCCGTCGCGTCGCCCGTGCGGGCTGCCCCAGCCCGCCGCGTCGCCCGTACGCTCTGCCCCTGCCCGTCGCATCGCTCCGTTGGCCGCGCGCCGCCCTGTGCAGCCCGCGTGCTGCCCTTTTCTGCCCGCGCGCCACCCTGGCAGCCTGCACGCCGCCCTTGCAGCCCGCACGTCGCCCTTTCCAGCCCGCGCGCTGCCTCTTGCCTGCTCGCGCGCCCTCCCCAGCCCGAGCGCTGCCCTACTTGCAGCGCGCCGCCCTTCTCTGGCCGCGCGCCGCACTTCCTTGACCGTGCGCCGCCCCGCCCTACCCTACGCACTACCCTAGTGCCTGTTTGTCGCTCTGCCTTCCCTGCGTGGTGCCCTGCTAGTCGCACGCCTCCTTGCTTTGCCCGCTATGACTTCTCTTCGTGGTAGCGGTGGGAGTGGTGGCGGCGGTGGTGGCAGCAGTGGGAGTGGTGGCGGCGGCCGTAGTGGCAGTCGCGGTGGAGCTGTTCAGTGGGGAGTTTCTGGCGGTGGCCAGATGCAGCTGCAGCGGCGTCCGCGCGAGACCCTTACGCCCCAGCAGCTTCGTGAGTGGTACGCTCAGCGTGGGGCGTCTCGGAGTACTGCTCGCTGCCCGTACGTCATTCGCACATGTGATCGGGCTGGTCAGACTTGCAGGACAGTTGGACACACACAGTCCCGCTGCTTCGCCTGTCTGGCGACGAGGCTGAGCTCCCCCGCTGGCTAGAGCTGCTTCGGGACAAAGTGGTTATATTTTCTCTAGACTATGACGCTATCCTTACTGCCATGTATGCTTTGACTGCTGGTACTGAGGTTGATTGTTTCCTGTGTGTGCCACCCAACCCTGGTATAGAGGCTGCTGCTCTAGGTGCTAGTGAGTCTGCTCTCTCTGGTACTGCGCCTGCTGAGGCCTTGCACACCTTCACACTTGACTCAGGTGCTTCCCGTTGCTTCTTTCGTGACAGTACCACCGTCACACCGCTCCCTAGACCCGTTGTAGACCACTGGCTGACCCCTCTGGGGGCCCGGTTCTTGCACGTTCCTCTACGGTTCTACCGTGATCAACGGTTCCGTCCGGCTCACTGTCAGGTCTCCACCTCCCCTCGTTCTCGACGAACTTGGTGAGTAACGCAGTCCTCCAGAATGCATGGATTGATACCTTCATCCCTGGAGGCCAGCGTGTGGCGATCTGTACGTGCTCCCGGACTGGCCGTCACCTGGCCATGTTCACCCGTCGGCCTGGGTCGAGCCTGTACACACTGACTACTGAGCCTCCCCAGGTAGCTGCGTCTACTCAGGTGTCCTTGTCAGGTCAGGTCTCAGCCCCCTGCTCGTGTCGCCTCCTCTCGCACCAGACTCTCCTTTGGCACCACCGCCTTGGTCACCCCTCCTTGCCACGCCTCCGTGGCATGCACTCCCGCCTCCTTGTCTCTGGTCTTCCCAGGTCTCTGCCCCCTCTCCCGGGCTCGCCTGCCCCGCCCTGCCCTCCTTGCGTCGAGGGGTGGCAGCGCGCCGCTCCTCACTCCTCCTCGTTTCCCCCGACGACTGCTCCCCTGCAGACTCTCCACATGGACGTGTGGGGCCCAGCCCGCGTCCAGGGACAGGGCCGCGAGCGATACTTTCTGCTGGTTGTTGACGACTACTCGTGTTACACCACGGTCTTCCCCTTGCGCAGCAAGGGGGAGGTCCCTGATGTCTTGATCCCTTGGATCCGAGCTGTCCGTCTCCAGCTCCGCGAGCGGTTCCGCACGGACCTTCCTGTCCTGCATCTGCACTCTGACAGAGGTGGTGAGTTCTCCTCCGACCTCTTGCGGGACTTTTGTCGTGGGGAGGGCATCCTCCAGTCGTTCACGCTTCCGGGCTCACCGCAGCAAAATGGGGTTGCTGAGCGCCGCATTGGCTTAGTCATGGAGGTGGCTCGTACCTCCATGATCCATGCGGCTGCTCCCCATTTTCTGTGGCCGTTTGCGGTCCGGTACGCTGCGCATCAGCTCAACCTCTGGCCCCTTGTCTCCTTGCCGGATACCTCGCCTACACTGCGTTGGACGGGGAAGGTTGGCGATGCGTCGCGGTTCCGGGTCTGGGGCTCTCGTGCCTTTGTCCGTGGTACCTCTGCGGACAAGCTCTCCTCTCGCGCCATTCCCTGCGTCTTCCTTGGCTTTCCCCCTGACGCGCCTGGCTGGCAGTTTTACCACCCCACCTCTCGTCGGGTTCTGCCCTCTCATGACGTCACGTTTGACGAGTCGGTTCCCTTTTACCGTCTCTTCCCCTACCGCACTGCCCCTCTCCCCCCCCCCGCTGCTCTTCCTCGCTCCAGGTCCCCCTCCGGTAGATCCTCTCCCCCCTCAGGGTCCTGCTCCTTCAGGTGTGTCTCAGGAAGACTCCCTCCCCTTGGCTGAGCCTGTCGAGGTCACTAGTGACTCTGGTGCTGCTGGGGGTGGTGCTACTCTAGAGGTGCGGAGCCTGCGGGTACTAAGCCTGAGCATGTGGAGCCCGGGGGTGCTGAGCCTGAGCGTGCAGAGCCTGGGGGTGCGGAGCCTGGGGGTGCTGAGCCTGAGCGTGCGGAGCCTGGGGGTGCTGAGCCTGAGGGTGCGGAGCCTGGAGGTGCCGAGTCAGGGGGTGCTGAGCCTAGGGGTACCGCGTCTACACTACGGGAGCCTCTCTCCCCACAGCAACTGCTCGAGTGGTACGCTCGGCGCACCCGCCTTCGGAGTGGCGCTGCTGGAGCTGGAGGCCCTGGAGCTGCTAGTCCTGGAGGTGCTGGAGGTACTGCTGGTACTGGAGGTCCTGGGGTTGCTGGAGCTACTAGTCTTGGAGGTCCTACCGGTGCCTCGCCACGGCAGTCTAGCCGGAGGGAGCCTCTCTCACCACAGCAGCTGCGCGAGTGGTACGCTCGGCGCACCCGCCTTCGGAGTGGCGCTGCTGGAGCTGGAGGCTCTGCCGCTGGAGGCGCTGACACTGGAGGCACTGGAGCTGGAGGCGCTGGAGCTGGAGGTACTGGAGGTACTGGAGCTGTTGGTCCTGGCGGTCCTACAGGTGACTCGCCACCACAGTCTAGTCGACGAGAGCCTCTCTCACCACAGCAGCTGCGTGAGTGGTTTGCTCGGCGCACCCGCCTTCGGAGTGGCGCTGCTGGAGCTGGAGGCCCTGCCGCTGGAGGTGCTGGCGCTGGAGGCACTGGAGCTGGAGGCACTGGAGCTGGAGGCGCTGGAGCTAGAGCTGCTGGTCCTGGAGGTGCTCGTACTGGAGGTGCTGGAGCTGCCGGAGCTGGTGGTGCTGCGGGCTCTGGAGATGTAGGCACTGGAGCTGGAGGAGTTGGATCTGGTGAACAGGGAGCTGGAGGCACTAGTGCTGGAGGCGCTGGAGCTGGAGGCTCTGGAGCTGGAGCTGCTGGCCCTAGAGGTGCTCGTACTGGAGGTACTGGAGCTGCCGGAGCTGGTGGTGTTGCTGGAGCTGGAGGAGCTGGAGCTGGTGACCCGGGAGCTGGAGGTGCTGGAGCTGGAGGCGCTGGAGCTGGGGTTTCTGGAGCAGCTGTAGGCCCTGGAGCTGCTGGTACTAGTACTGGAGGTGCTGGTGCTGGAGGAGCTGGTGCTGGTGGTACTGCACAGCGGCGACTGTTCTTCGCTCCGCCGTCACCGTCGTCTCTGCCACCGCCTGACTCCGTAATTCGCCAGGTTCTTCGCCTCCCGTCTTCTACTGGCCTCCTGTTACAGCCAGGTTCCCCGCTGCCTGCTCCTTCTCCCTACCCTGAGCAGACAGACTCACTTACAGAGCGTCGTGAGCCTGCGTCTCGTCCTGCCTCCCCTGTTCGCGCTGTTCGCACTGGTCGTCGTGTTCCCTGTCCGCGTCCTCCTCTTATGCCAGGTACTCACACTATGGCACTTCGTCCTTCCTCTATTCCACAGCGTGTCCCTCTGCCGTCTCCTCCTGCGTCCTCTCTTTCTGACGTTCCTTACTCTGAGTTTGACCGTGTTCGTGCTGCAAGCCCCACTGCCACGCGTCTCCTGGCTACAATCGTCACTGACCCGTCGTTTGAGTCTACTGCTGCGTCTGCCTTAGTTGCTGAGCTTGTGGACTTTGCTGCTGCGTGTCGTCTAGACTACGCCGCCAGTCTTGTTGCTGAGTCTGAGTCTGTCTGTCCTCCGTCCGTCGGGGGTGAGTGTGCTCTTGGCACGGACGTCCTTGAGGACAGGCAGGAGGACTTTGAGTCTCTTGCGGCTGCTGTACCTCATCTCGTGGCCTGGCTGCTTGCACCTGAGGGAGACCCGGATGCACTTGACATCCCGACCCCGCGCTCTTACGCAGAGGCGATCACGGGTCCCTACTCCTCTCAGTGGCAGACAGCCATGGACGCAGAGATGGCATCCAGGAAGTCCACAGGCACCTACGTCGACACAGTTCCCCCTCCTGGGGCGAACATAGTCGATGGCATGTGGATTTTCAGGGTGAAGCGACCGCCGGGTTCTCCGCCTGTCTTCAAGGCTCGTTACATTGCTCGAGGCTTCAGTCAGCGACAGGGAGTTGACTTCTTCCAGACCTTCTCCCCTACCCCGAAGATGACCACTCTTCGGGTGCTGCTGCACGTTGCCGCTCAGCGTGACTACGAGCTTCACTCTCTTGACTTCAGCACAGCGTTCTTACAGGGCAGCCTGCACGAGGAGATATGGCTGCGCCGCTCACCTGACATCGCTGGTTCATTTCCTGCAGGTACCCAGTGGAGCCTCCGGCGGCCAGTCTACGGTCTCCGCCCCTTCGCCTTGTGAGTCGCACGACACACTGAGGACGACACTTGCGGCTCTTGGGTCAGCTCCTTCCACTGCTGACACGTCACTGTTTTTGCGCACCAACACTTCGCTGCCGCCGTTCTACATCCTCGTGTACGTCGACGACTTGGTTTTTGCCACTGCTGACACTGAGGCACTGGCCCTTGTGAAGTCGGAGCTGCAGAAGAGACACACGTGCACAGACCTGGGTGAGCTGCGCAGCTACCTTGGCTTGCAGATCACCCGGGACAGAGCACGCCGCACCATCACCCTGACTCAGTCACACATGGTGCAGCAGGTCCTTCAGCGCTTCGGCTTCCAGTTCTCCTCACCACAATCCACTCCTCTGCCTACCGGTCACTCGCTCTCAGCTCCACCTTCGGACGAGTCCGTAGAGCCGAGTGGCCCGTATCCAGAGCTTGTGGGCTGCCTCATGTACCTGATAACCTGCACGCGACCTGACCTTGCGTACCCTCTTAGCATCCTGGCTCGCTACGTTGCACCTGGGAGACACCGGCGAGAGCACTGGGAGGCTGCTAAGAGGGTGCTGCGCTACTTGTGCAGTACATCGGGCATGGGGCTGGTGCTTGGAGGACGGGCGGCGAGTTGTCCTCACTAGACACTCAGACGCCTCTTGGGTTGACGACCTGGCTACGCAGCGGTCGTCACAGGGTTACACGTTCAGCCTTGGTTCCGGCTCTGTTTCTTGGCGGTCTACCCGCTCGTCTTCTGTTCTCAGCTCCAGTTGTGAGGCTGAGATCTATGCAGGAGCCATGGCTGCACATGAGTTACGCTGGCTCACCTACCTGCTGACTGACTTGGGAGAGCGGCCTAGTTCTCCTCCAGTCCTGTACGTAGACAACAAAGAGCAGAGACTAGAGCACAGAACGAAGCACATCGCTCTGCGTTACTTCCTTGCTCGAAAGTTGCAGCAGCGTGGCCAGCTTCGTCTTGCTTACGTGGCCACCCGGGCCAACACAGGGACTTCTGCCTAGTGTTCATCAGCGTCTGTGTACTGCTTTAGGCGTGGTGCCTATGTTTGCTCACTTGCTCCCTGCTTGACTTTGCTTGTATTGTGATCTATATATATACCTGCATGCTTACACTTGCTAGGTGGTGATCACTGTACTGTTTGCTTTGTTTTATATAACTCTGCATGTGAACTGGCCTTGTGGCCATTTGCTTGTGCTCAGAATGTGTGGTGACTTCGTGATCCACCCTGAGCTTGCTTTGCTCTTCTTGACTGGTCTTGTGACCACTAGTTCTCCCCCACTTTGCCTATGGGGGTGTGTCAAACTATAATGATGTTTGTGTTGTGTAGGCTGTAGTGGGGTAGCCCATATGGGGTACAACCCAAATTAGGGTTAGCATTTGTACCCACTTCTCTGCTCAATGCACTCATTCTCGCTTAGTCTCTTGAAAGATTTTCCATAACATCCCCCTTTTCATATAGATTTCTTATTATTAGGGCGTGTTCCTACGCTCTTATCAGGCAAACCTCTTGTCAGCCTTGCCTGGTAAAAGTAGCGAGGGTTTTCGGGTTCAGGGAATTTTCAGTGTGTTTTGACGCGAGCTGATAAGAGGTTGGCCTGATAAGGGGCCGTACGAACAGGCCCTAATAGCTGATAACGAGTACGTGCAGGTACGAGAGGACGCGAAAATCCCTCCCTCAACGAAATTACACGGAACTTTCAAATGATATCTGCCGAGATTTTCCCCCTCCCACAATTTCGTTGTTGCCACGCTGGCAAATCTTTTGTTGTCAAGTGGCCAGAGAGGTGTCACATGCCATCTTCAAGGTGGTCGAGATATCACTTGCCAAAACTCGCGTTCCTGCCTCTGAGTGTGTTTGTAAACCAACTTCGAAAAACACCCAAGCTGTCCATTTATCAAATTCCTTGTGTTAAAAAATGTCATATGAATAGACCCAGGCAGTTATAAGAAATTTATCATTTATAACACACCCCCTAACTGCTTGCAGTTAGAGCCACGTGCACAGACACCATATCAGAGTAGCATAGCATGTGTACGGTGGCAGATGCAGCGACGGCAGGTGCGGCGGTGGTAGCTTGACTACACTCCCGCCACCCCCTCACCCTCTTCCCCCACAGCAGCGGGTGTGGCAGTAGGAGAGAGGCTGGGGGGAAGGCGGCTGCTGCTGAAAAACAGGGAGGCGGCTGCTGCTGAAACACGTCCGCCACCCCCTCACCCTCCCCCCCACAGCAGCAGGCGCAGCCGTGAGGGAGAGGAGGCTGGGTGGCGCTGAAGGTGCAACCACCCCCTCACACCCTTCCCCCCCCCCCTCCCCACCCCCACAACTGCTGCACGCGCAGCAAGGAGATGGAGCAGAAGGGGGGGGAGCTGCAACTGCAGGACGCGCGGGGCGCGTGGGCAGGCAGAAACCGCCGCATGCTCGGGGCGTGCGACGGGCAGAAACCGCCGCGCGCTTGGGGCGCAGGACGGGCAGAAACCGCCACCCGCTCGGGGCGCACGATGGGCAGAAACCGCCGCACTCGGGGCGCGCGACGGGCAGAAACTGACGAGTCGACGGGCGCGCGACGGGCAGAGTGATGGGCAGGGGCGCTACATGACAGGCAGCGCGACGGTGGGCCCATGAGAAACAATTACGGAGGTCTTTAGGAACTTCCGTCTCTAGATACCATGTCAAAATAGCCTAGACAAAGATAGGAATCTTAGGAACCATGACTAGAAGGTTAGGCAAAAGAGGTGGGTTGATTAGAAAGAAGGGTACAAGTAAGAGCAAGGGTGGGCAAGATGGTGCACCACCAACAACAACAGCAACACTACACAGTAGCTACACTAGTAGACATTTATAAGAAATTTATAATTGCTAACAATACGCACCTGCGCCTGCTGTCGCGCTCGCGCTACATGGTGGGGATGGTGGTCACTTGGGGGAAGGTAGAGGGGGTGGCGGTATGGGGGGAGGTGGGGGGGGGAGAGGGAGGGGTGTGTGGGTTAGGGGATTTTGCAACACCGGACCTCCACGACGCTCGTGCCCCAGCTGCCTCCCTGCCACACCCCATTCGCGGCTCCCGCTTTGGGGGGGAAGGTGCGTGGGGGGGGGGGGGGGAAGGGTCCTTGCCTAGAGCACCGGCCGCCACAATCCACCTCTCAACCGCCTCCTCCTATCTCTCTCCTCTCGTTTAGTTGCTTCCGCCTCCTTTTTTCCCCTCCTTGTCTTCCGTTGTGTCTCCCTCTTTCCGCGTCTGCTGTCCTCGCTCATTTCCCAACCGCCGCCTCCTCCTTTTCCTTTCTCCTCTGCTCGGGCCGTCCTGCCTTGTGGGGAGGAGGTTGTGGGTGAGGGGGGAGGAGGGAGGAGAGAGGTTAGAGGGGGGGAAGCCAGTGCGGAGGCACTAACCCTACAACGGGAGCTGGACTACGGGAGGGCACGAACCCTATGAGTGATTGTAGCTTCCTTAGCGTTCTCTAGCACTTGTGCGTTCACAGAGCAATTTGGCAAGAGTTTCCACAATGGAAAGTTGCATTACAGAATGATAGATACAACAATGGCAAGAATGGCTACATCACAGGCCTAGCAACTCTGCAGCCAGGCTAGACGACCGCCAGCGCAGCATGGTCGACCGCCTGCCAGCGTTGCGTAGAGGAGTCGCGCCAGCACTGCAGAAACGTGGCCTGCCAACACAGCAGGTCGACGGCGTGCCAACGCTGCAGCAGTGCGGCTGTCCAGCATTGCACTCGTAGAAGACAGCAGTGCGCACGCTCGCAGGTGCGCGCAGACGATTGGCCCGACTTGCACGTCACGTGCCTATCGACTGTTGCTTGCGCCTGATCAGCCACATCGACTTCAGGATACCAGCCCGAAGTCGCCTTCGCCATCACTGCCTCAACGACGTTTGCGTGCTTCCGCAGAACTCGCCGAACAGGATACCTGGTCAACCCGGTCGACCACCCAGTGCGCGCCCTGGTCGACGAACCCCTCGTCGAACTACCCTGGTCGACAACCCGCCCGTCGACCAGCAAGATCAGCTGTTGTCGTCGAGCTCCAGTCCTCGACATCTGCCCAAAATGCAGGTCGACAGACTGCTTCGTCGACCTCCTTTGTCGAACTAGACCACCGGCTCCCATCGACGGCGCCATTGCAGCGGTCGCCTTCAGGTCGACACCCTCATCGACCAGCACGCGTCGAACCCTGCAGAGCAATCAGCTGCACCACCCGCGCGCCCGATCAGGAAGTCAGCGCCGCCCAAGCGAGGGCGGGGCCAACACTCCATTCCCGTTAACATCCAGCCGCGCCAGTCGCTTGTGAGCCCATTGCTCAAGTAGCCCGTGGGTCAGTTGCTTTAGCCGTAGTGAGCGTGTTGCTCCAGGCGTACGAGCCAGTTACCCTAGTTGCCTGTGAGCCAGTTGCTCCAAGTGGCGATGTGCCAGCAGCTTTAGCCGCTGACCCTCACTTCCTCTCCACTTTCTCTCTCTCTCTCTCTCTCTCTCTCTCTCTCTCTCTCTCTCTCTCTCTCTCTCTCTCTCTCTCTCTCTCTCTCTCTCTCTCTCTCTCTCTCTCTCTCCTCCTCTTCGTCAATTTTTCTCTTTCTTCCTATGCCTTTGTGTACTCTTTCCGGGGGTGTTATTGCACATGGTTACCACTGCCGGCTATTAAGGGGTTTGTTGAAACGTATTTGTTTATATTAATATAGCTGCCTACTGTAGAGCCTAGTATAGTTATATTTCATTATTGGACCTTCCTCGTATAACTCGAGCATTTGACCCTTTCGTGAACCCCATTTTGTCCTAAGCCCTAAGCCGAAGAGACTACTCTAACAAAATAGTGGCCCCTCCCCTTCTAGTTGGATTCAACTTGAACCCGTGGGACAGCACAAGTTGGAAAAAAAAAAAAAACCAAGGGACATAGCATGCGAGCAGAACGGGTGTACCAGTTTGCCCCAACCTTCAATGATCAATCAACAGCCTTGCCGCAATGTTGAGTGCACATTTCAAGCACGGACGGGGGTCACCACTTTGCCTACGGGCTTTATAAAATGTTGCAGAAATAATCATCACCCTAGATATTTTGAGGGGATTTGTAGAAAGTCCCGTAGGTCCTATGTACGAAGGAAAATGGTAGATACACGCACACAACAAAGCAACGAAATCTTATGAACAGAGCAGTGATCACGGAAACGCAAACAACCCCTAAGAACCGCATCCCCTCATGCCCCATATTTTTTTTCTTCCTCTTTGCCCATTGCCATTCAAAGCACCTCCTCACTGCCCTTCCCCACATCGATCGCTTTCTCCTTCACGGCATTCGTATTGTCCAATCTTTCGGCCCATAAGGCCTCAATGCCTCCTTGCTCTAGCACGTGCTCGCCTCTGCCATCCTCCCGGACCTGGCGCTGGATGCCCAAACCTGCGCGCAAGGCTCGACGAGCCCAAGTGCTGCCCCATGGTCTGCCGGAATCTGTTGTGGGTGGAGCAAGACGGGCAAGTTCAGTGTGGTCTGGCGTGGTGACAGGAGGGGATCAGGAACGAAGAGGTAAGAGAGAGGGAACAGGAGATTTAACACCGTGAGAAGAGTAGGGTGAAGGAGGCCTAAGTGACAACAACAGAGTGGGAGACACGTGGGAACGGGGGGGGGGGGGGGGGGGGGGGGGGGGGAGAAGTAATCGAATTAGAGCTAGTTGAAAGAGTGCTGAATCGCAGATTGGTCGATCCGCACCAATGGTCATTTCGAGACCAGGCTCAACAGTGATTGGTGCCGAGGACTGCAAAACTACAATCGCATGTTCCACACCGATATTCAGTGACAGGTTCGGGAAAGCAGGATTAAGGTGATAGTACACCCAACCTGCGACTACAACTTTGGGGTTGCACGCAACAAACGAATAGATGTCGCATGTAGCAAAAAGGGTAATACCTTCTATGCGATGTCGCGCAGTGACTGTTCGACTAGGATCGAAGGCGATCGATCGTGCCTGTCACCCGTGGCTTGAGGCCCCACACCGCACCTTTCAATCTCACGGTCGATTTGCCAATGTGCTAAATCGATCGGGGCACGTACAACTGACAAGATCGAGGCCACAAATTTACTGTACATTCGTCAACACTGACGAAAACTGGTTATATAGTTGATTACGACGCTACAGTGCTACACCCAGCGCACAAAATCGATCTTCCAGGCGATCGATCCGCTTCAGGTGACACGTCATTGGGTTTGGGAAAAAGGGGGAAGGAGGGAAGGTTGGGGAGGAGGGAGAAAGAGGAGAGGTTGAAAGGAAGGGGGAGGCAGAGGGCAAGGCAAGGAGGAAGGGGAGAGAATAGAAAAGGAGAGTCTGGGAGGGGGGGATGGAGTGACTGGGAGCGTGGGAGGTTGGGAGGAGGCGTGAGCCTAGGACTGGAGCCTGCAAGGAATGAGAAGATTCGCCTGATGTATCTCTAGTGAACCGCCTTAGCCAATCAGGGGCAGCAAGCCTTGGACCACACGTCCCACGTGGCACTAGTAAACCTCTTCTCCCGCCTGGATTTCGACGTACAAGCGGCAGATCTCGGGCGGCTGGGCTTTAAGAAGCAGTATGTGGCGATGCGGAGTGCAGATGTGATTGTAGCGGTGCATTGGGCGACCCTAGCTCCCACCTGTGCGTTCCTGCGGAGGGTGGCGCCTGTTGTGCTGCTAGAAAATGAAATGGGTGCAGTGAATGGAAGGAGCCTTAGCAGCAGTGTTGCAGAAGGAAGTCACAGTAGCAGTGTTAGCACAAGCGTGGCTAAGTCCAATCTGTTTCAAACCTCGGGCGTTCTACTCTCGCTACCTTCACTACCCAAGCCTCTGCTATGTGTAGGGGTGATTGAGATAGTCCCGTTTGGCACGCAGCCTATATTGTATCAAATGATGTCTGAGGCAAGTGAGGCGACATACCTTCAACACCAATGCCATGCTGCCCGAACGCTTCCCCGGGACGAGGAACTAAACTATTGACTGCCCGGGATGCGACCGGAATGCGAGCTGTAAGAACTATCGCGTGCACGAGCGTCCAGTTGAGCTTTCCCAATTAGACTTGAACGGAAACGGTCATGCTTTGAAGCTGGCACGAGAGATTGCTGGAAAGACGAGAGGGGGTGTGGTTGAGGCAACAGATGGATTGAGGGAGAGGGTGAAGGAAGGATTGAGTAGGTATAGGAAAACAATATTGCTTGCAGGGTTTTGCCACCAAAGCTTTGTGCAATCTCCATTGTTGGGGGATGATAAGGAGGTGTGCGTTTATCCTAGGCAGTTTGCGTTACTGGGACATGGCGTGCTCTCAAAGAGCCTTTAGAAAGCAGGTAGAAGGATGAATATCCGTGTTTTACTTATCTTCTATATTGTTGCTGTTGGAATAACCGAAAGGTTATAAAGCATTCCTGAAGATATTTAACTGTACCAGTACCGCATTAGCTCATATAGAGCACGCGGAAGGTCGAGGGTCACCCGAAGGTCAACCGTCGAGAGAAGTCAACGGGACGTGACCCTTGACCACCCAGTAACCGCGCGACAGTTGTTCGCTGCAACATTGTAACTGTCAAGAATAGCAATAGTCGTGGTTACTGTAGCTATGCAATACAGTTAATAAGGGAATGTACCCCTCAGAGTACATGGCTAGCTAGTTTGCTATTTAATCTCTTGTACTCTTATCTCTTAATCATCTTGTTCTCCTTCAATTATTACTCAACAAGGTCACTACAGAGACTTTATTGTCTCCTCTCAGACTTAACAGATCTTATCCTATCTACTTGATTCTTGGTTATATCAGCATGGTATGAGAGCTAGAGTGGATAGTAAGATCTGCCAAGTCCTCGTTCTTCCTAGAAAAATCTCGTTATAAAGTTACTCAATACATTTCAAGGTCTGCAACACTAGGGCTCCTGAAGGAAAAGCCACTGCAGACTCACCGGGCCCACCACCAGCAACTACTAACGCGCCAACAACGGTGACCTCCGTCAGCGCCGCTGTCGTTGAGCAGCTAATCACTCGCATCAACGCCCTTGAAAGCCATCAAGCAATGAGCGTTGATGGCTCAAGCTATGCACGTGGAGTTGCTGGACTTCCTCTCCCTGGAGAAGACCGCCGCGTCAACTCCGAGAGATCTTTCACCTTTGACAATCGTCAAGGTTCAGCTCCTGCACAAGACAACCCACAACGAGCACAGTCAGAAGCAATCGCTTCCATGCAAACTAAGTTTGTATTGACTTCAAAATTGAAGACCTCAATTCCTTTTGACGGCAAGGATTTCTACACGTGGAGCTTCGAATTTGAGCTTCTCGCAACAACCGCTCAAATCTGGATGTACTACGACGGAAGCCTACCTTTTCCCTCGGAAGGCACCATCCAGGAGAAGCATCAATACTACCACGAATCCCTCCTCGCGTATACCGCTCTCCTTCGAAATCTCTCTCCCGAAGAACAGCTCGGCATTCGTCCCTACAAGACGGAGTGGGCTCCTGCGTACGTGTCATGGGAACACCTGCGCAACTCATACATGGCAACAGATCCAGTCACAATGAGTCGCCTATTCAGCCAGCTAACTTCGGTTAAAATGAAGCAAGGGGAGAAAGCGGGACCGTATGTTAACCGGTGCCGCAATCTGCGCGATCACGTCAAAAAGTGCGGTGGGACCGTTCCCGACGACATGTTCATCTCGATGGTCATCTCTGGTCTCGGCCCCGACTGGCGACAATGTCAGTCACTTCTTCGCGCCCGAGCAATGATTTCGGAGTCGGCTCTGTGCGCCACACTTCTTTCCGAGCAAAAGGAAATTGACCTGTACAATGAGAAGAATGTCAAGCGGGAAAAGTTAGTCTTTTACACAGGAGCACCACAAGGGGAGCAGCGCGGAAAGAAAGGAGCTTTCTGCAAATACTGCAAGAAGTCTGGCCACACTATCGACCAGTGCTACAAGCGTCAGGCTGCTGACGAAAGACGCAACGTCTCCAATCAGCAGCCCTCAGCACAAACAAAGCCTCCTGCCGCGACCCCCACCGTGTCGCCTCCCTCCATTGCCAGCACTTCTCAATCTCCTGCACTCATCACGGTGAAGGATTAGGGAAAAGTGACAATCATGAACTGCATGGCTCGCCGCAGCAGAGGGTTCCGATACTACGATCGAGTAACATTCGGACTTCACGATCCCATCAACCCCGTTGCGCCCAGCACAGACAACGACCTCACAGTCCATACCTGGATCGATCGTCCCTCAGACATTCCACCCGACTTCGAGCTCCCTCCGCCAACTCTGGAATCACCGCCAAGCATCTCCGCAAACAGATACTTCGCCCTCTCACCGTACACCGGCGACTTTGATCGCATCGTCACGCCCAAGATCGCCAACATCGCACGTCAACGCCATGAGGACTCCAACACCTGGTACCTCGACAGTTGCTGCGGACGGCACATGGTCGGATCTCCAGCGTTCATCAGTAACTCACGGCGCATGCGACGACCTTGCGAGATCACCGTCGCCAACAACGGCAAGATGAATGCTTATGACATTGGCGAAATCTACCTCGAAGCCAATGACACAAAGTTTACGATTCATATCGGAGACGTCCTCGTTGCCCCAGAGCTGCAATACAATCTACTCTCCTCGGCTCAACTCATGCAGTGTGGAGTCAACATTCGCAGCAATCGCAAAGAGAAAACCTTCGAGCTATTCTACAACGAGACTTACATCGGCAAGGCGATAGTCGACGACGGGGTCTTTCTGCTGCAATTCTCGGCTCAAGGAACCACCGGCGACTCCGACCGCACGTTGCTACTGAAGACGACCCCCACAGAGGCACCGACATGGTCCCATCCGGCGGAAATGGACCTCGAGCGGCCCGCCTCCGACGGCCTTCTGCGCCTGCGCACCGTTCCAGTTGCATCGACCTCCACTCCTGCAGAAGCCGAACCTGCCACAATGGAAGAAGACAGTGGAACGTCCGCATCTGCGGCACCAACCACCGGAGAAAGCGGAACAACCAGATGGGGTTGGGGCACTTCACAGCCAGCACTTGGTCCCTGGGGAGAAATACTAACTCCAGAAGAAGCGACCACAAGTGGCTGGGGCGCCCTTTCAACGGAAGAAGCCGGAGCGACCGGTTGGGGAACTCCGCCCCCACCAACAGGGGAAGCAGGGACGGCTGACTGGGGGACCACCACGGCACCAGCAACAGGAGAGACCGCTGGCAGAGGATGGGGAACCTCAGCTGAAGCCGAACAAGAGCCGCAAACCCATGCCGAAGCAGCTGGACTCCCTCCTGCGGATGTCGTCGCCATCGACCCTTACTGGGCAACTCGCGGCACCAGCTGGGGAGGTCCTCCCCTTCCGAATCAATACGGCCCTGCCACACCAGAACAAATGGCAAAGGAGTCAGAAGAAGAAGCGACTTACGAATTCATGGGAGAAGCAGCGGAATTGCCTTAACCTAACCAGGACCCGGAGCCGCCAGAACAAGGACCACAAGAAATTGAGGTCATCGGTGCCGAATACAGTTACTTCAGAATCCCCATGAAGGGACTCCCAGTTCGCAACTGGCCCAACCAGTACCTGCTTGTTACCGGAGACCAAGCCGAAGCCGGCGACATCGACGACATCATCAGTATTCCTCACGCGCTTCTGGAGCGAAAGTCAATTCACGCACTCGCCGTCGATACCGACGACGCCGCCGATGCGAGACCTGAAGGGGAGGCAACCGACGAAGCAGCGCGACACAAATATTATCAGAAAACAGTCGGCTACCGTGCGGAACCAGAAACATGGCATCAACGGCTCGGACACCCCTCTCACGCCACGCTCAAAAATTCACTCAAGGCTGGAGTCTTCGACGACGACGCACTACTCCTACCCCGAAACGGCTCCCTCACCGCGGACTCAGCTGATCCACCTTGCACCGTCTGCCCAACAGCATCGCTCACCCACAAGCCTTTTCCCGACTTACCTCTGGGCTACGAACGCTACAAGCCGCTGGATAAAGTTTACAGCGACTTTATGGTTCTCAGTCAGGAAGGTCTTGACGGCGAACATTATACGCTCACCTTCATCGACGCCTTCACTCGCTATATCTGGGCTGTCAACACTGACTGCAGGTCGTTCGCCTTCGAGTGCTTCGTTGCGTGGATGAAGCGGGCTGAACGACAATCAGGATTAAAACTCAAGGCCTGGCAGACGGACGGAGCCTTAGAAACTTCTCAGACAAGTTCAAGGAACTCTTCAAGCAGAAGGGGATTGAGCACCTGGTGTCCCTGCCCTACGCTCACCAACATCAGGGTGTAGCAGAACGGACAAACAGAAGCCTCGCCACGCGGATGAGGGCCCTAATGAAACAGTCGGCCATCCCAACCAAATATTGGCCGTTTGCGATGAACCACGCTGTTCGGCTGCACAACTTGTTGTCCTCGCGAAGCCTCGAGAACAACAACTCTCCCTACCGGGCATGGACGGGCAGAAAAGCAGACACGCGTCTGCTTCGGGTGTTCGGTTGCATGGTACAGTACAGACCCCACACTGCAAGGACCGGAAAATTTGCTGGCCGGGCACGATGGGGTATCCACCTCGGGATCGAAAAGGAATTCAAGGCGTGGATCGTGCTGGACTACGCGACACACGAGGTGACGAAATCACGTGACTGCATCTTCTACGAGAAGCTGACTCTGCCCCTTTTCAAGGAACACCAAGAAGCCGACAAGCTACCAGATAGGCTCTTCGAGGGCCATTGCAGCTTCGCCACGTCACACGACGAAGCTGACCTGGCGGAAGATGCAGACGCAGCTGATGTCACCCAAATGGACTCTGCCCCGAACATCCCCCTTACAAGCCCGCTCAGAACTCCAACATTTATACCTCTACACCAACCCGATCCGGACGATATAACACGCGAAGCTCATGACTACAACAGTGAGGCGCGCCGATCCCCGGACACCGAGTTACCGCAGCCCAACTCCTCGCAAGACACCCTCTGCCTCGGCAACGAAAGTGACGACGACGTGGTTGAAGTTACCAGCCTCCACGACTACGATCACCTGCATTACGAAAAGACAAACGAAACCGGCCTTCGTGTTCTCGGTCTCGCCGTCGCTGTTCGCCACACATCTCCCAAAGAACCGACCACTGTCCGCCAAGCTCTTGTCAAAGCAGTAGATTAAGTTCAGACGCCATGGCTAGGGTTTGACCAAAGCGAGAGTAGCGAGAGAGACTTGGACCAACAAAAGAGGTGGTTCACTATAGAGCAAGCAGTACAAATAAGCAAGCACAAGCAAGAATGGTGCACCACCAACTAGAAAGGCTATAACTACAGTACCCAATCCTACAGGCTGTTACATATAGAAAATATAACTAATATTTTCGGACACTCCCCCATAACTGCCTGTAGGATAGGAATATGCAGTAAATGCCCCCTGAAGCGGTACACCAAGAGTGCGCAGCGGAAATTGCAGCAGCAAGCAAGTGCATTCGCAGCCAGTGCAGTGGTGGCAGATTCAGCTGCATCAAACCCTCAGCCAAGGCAGAAGCAGAAACAGGAGCAAGTGGCGGCAGGTCGCCTGAGGAGCAGGCTCTGTGGCTGCAACAAGCAGCAGGACAGCAGCGGCTCGACGGCAGCACCTGCAGGCCACAGCAGCAGGCAGCAAAAGCAAGGGCAGGTGGCAGCAGGGGCGGCAGCTGGAGGTGCCACGAAAGCAGCAGGCGGCAGCAGCAGATGCCTGGCTCACTTCCGCCACCCTCTCTCACCCTCCCCCCCACAGCTGCACGCGCAGCAGTGAGAGAGAGAGGAGGGGGGACGACTGTTGGCGCAACAAACTCTCTCTTGCCACCCCCTCACACTCCCCCCATTCCCCCACAGCGACAGGCGCTGCAGGGAGAGAGGAGAGAGAGGAGGGCATCGGCTGGTTCCTGCGGCTGCACTCCCGCCACCCCTTCACCCTCCCCCCCACAGCGACAGTCGCGTATGGGGCGACAAATGATGACGGCAGCTGCTGCAGGCGGCTCACTGCGGCCTCCCCGTCACACCACCTCCCCCATAGTCCGCCACTCCCACGACCTCCCCCCACAGTAGGAGTGAAGGAAAGCAATAAGATCAGTAAATATAATAAACGCACCTACATAAAAATTAGGCCTTATGAAACGACACCACGTCAGTTTCTGCAGGGATCAGACTGCTCTAAACTGAGTGTGAGAAAAAAAAGAACGAAAACATGAAAATACGAGGTGGTAAAAACGCTATCGACGAAAAGGAAAAGTAAGGACGATGGATAGAGGAAACGGATGGCAGATTATGCACGAAAAAACGAAACCAAAAGAATACAAGAAAGATAAGAAGTCTTTACAAAAGGCCCTAAGCTTAAACAACATAGTCTAGCTAATAAGTCATCCTTTTACACAGTTAGGTATGAGATTACTAAACGCTTGTCTATCTAACACTCATCAACTTAGTTGGAGTTGAGCAGAGGAGTAGTTAGGGGGGAGCTTAGGCAGTAATGCTTCTCACCTTCCTCTGGTAGGTGGGGTGGTGACCGTGACCAGCGAGACAAAAAAAGAGCGCACAAACCCTAAGGTAAGTGAGCATTTCGTCGCGTCAAAATTTGTCTCAAAACTTTTGGCTAGCAATAAAGACATATGTGATAGCGTAGTCGTTTGAAAATCGAGTTTGGAATCGAGAGAGCGCAGTTACGACTTTCGCTGCGATCAATTTTGCAACAATCAACCAGAGATAGAGATATGTACTCGGTATAAAAAAATTAGCAATCATGGGAAAGGAACCCATACTTGGTGTTACGCAAAACGCTTCGCAACCCTAGGACGACCTTGTCGCCTCTTTTTTTTTTTGTTAAGATTATATGAAAAGTATACACCGAGTGAGCAAGTATATACCCCATAACGGTCGTAACCGCGCGTGAGGAACAGAGGGTGACCTACTACCCCAGATGAGATAATTTAAGGGCGGGAAATGCTAGCCCTCCTCCTGGACCACAGTGCCGCGAAAGCACTTGTCCACTTCCAACTCTTGCCAGCCATCTTGATCTTCCCCAACATGATCTGCTCCTCCAAGGGATTTTTCCGATGCCGCTTATGGCTGGCTGCCCCAAACTTCCGAGTGTAGATCCGTGCGTGTTGCCTGAATGCGAACTCAATCTTGTGAAGCACTCGGTTCGTGCGAAATTTCTGCCCGCGGAAAACAGCTTCGCACCGTTCAACCCACAGCTGATGAAATGCGATGGACGTGAGGGTCAGCTCCGGAAATGCTGAGCTGGACCCCGTTTTCCGGAACAGTAAGTCCCCAAGCGTGTCAATTGGGCGGTTGGGATTCAGCATGCGCAGAGCGCGCCTGAGAGCCGAGGTTACAGTCTGTATTCGAGGACAGAGGAGGAGGCAGTGGTCCAAGGTTTCCTCCCCCGCGCAGTAGGGGCAAGCCGGTTTTCCGCTTAGGAACGCAAGCCGCTCCCCCACCTGCAAATTCAGGCCGTGGATACGAATGAGAACGTCACGTGGACGGCTGGGCACCGCCAACGAGTCCCGCGACGAAACCACCCTCTTCCAGTTGATTGGCCTCCCCCATCTTCTCACCCACTTCTCTCGCTTGCTTGATTCCTGGTACGCCCCTTTCCAGCACTCCCTCATCCTCCTGATGGAAATCACCTCCCCTCCCTCCAGAATGTACAGCGGGGGGTTAGAGGTAGCTGAGCAGGGAGGGACCGAGGCAAAACCCAACAGCTGCAGCCAGGGCGCTGGTAAAGTGGTCAGCGCCTTCACCGCCAATCTTGCTGGACCGCTGCCGCCGAGCTGCTGCGACAGCACCCGTTGTTGCTTGAGCACGAGATCACCCCTAACATCCGTCTCCAGCAGATCGCCGACCCGCACCTCCCATAGGCCCTTACTATCCTTTTGCCCGCCAACCGGTGTCTGTAGCAGTGATGCGCTGTTAAAAACCAACCGTTCCCTTAGAATCCCTGCTCTGCTGACCGCCGCAGGCCGGACGCAGAGTGGTGAGTTAATAAGACTCTCGCATGTTTGCTTCCATCTGGCGCTCCTCCCCTCCCAGTGTTTGAGCAGGTTTACGTGCGAAGAGAAGGTGTCGGCGCCCAAGGGCAGATCAGCTGCCTGCCTCATGATCTCCTTCTTCATGGGATTCCGCTCTGTAAGATAGAGACCCACCCGCCTGGCAGCAAGGCAGGTGATCAAGATCTCCGGGTCCTTTACCCCAATGCCACCCGCCTCCCTTGGGGTATACAACAGCGTCCTGCTCCAAAGAATGAAGCCCTTCACCGTCGCCACCCGATTACCCGACAAGAAACTCTACAGCAGCCTGGTAATCTCCTCCCAGATGACCGAGGGCGGGGGGTATATTTGCGCTTGGAAAGCCAGCAGCGGGGTGATGTAGCTATTGACCACCGTAGCTCTTGCCGTTAACGTGAGGTATTTCAACTGCCACTTCGTTAGTTTCTCCGTGATGTGCACCCATTCCTTCTCCCAGGTCGGCAATCCGTTACCCGAAGGCGTTACCCAGACTCCCAGCAGGCGCTCCGCTTCGTCCGCGCCGGCCCATTTGAAGCTGCTCGTGCCATCACCTTTCGCACCCAGGTTCGTACCGAAAGGTAACAGCACCGACTTCGATTTGTTAGTTGCCAAACCGGACGCCTGTTCAAACCGGTCCAGCACCTCCTCAGCTTTAACTATTTGCTCTGTCCCTTGCAGTGCCAACGTCGTGTCATCGGCGTAACCGAGGTAATTGAAACGCAGATTATGCTTGGACAGACCAAGCTCCTGCCTCTCCACTTCCCTCGCCAAGGGCTCCACCGCGCAGAGAAAGAGGTACGGCGCCAACGGACACCCTTGCCGCACGCCCGACACCACTTCCACTCCTTTCCCCAGCCAACCGTTAACCAACAGCTTCGTTGATGTGTTCTCGTGCAGGCCCCTGACCCAACCGACAAAGCGATCCGGAAAGCCCATCCGAGCCAAGACTTCAAATAAGAAATTCCTCGACACCGAGTCGAAAGCTTTCTGAAAGTCCACCAAGAGAAGATACCAGTCCTCGTCGCCGTTTTTTGCAGCATCGATGACATCCGCCACCAAGGCCACCGCATCCGAGAGACGGCGCCCCGGAATGAACCCATACTGCTCCGGGTATATGACAAGATGAAGCACCGACTTCATCCTATCCGCCACCACTCTCGCCAGAACCTTGTAAGTGAAGTTAAGCAAGGTGATCGGGCAATAGTTGTTGAGCTCATCCTTCTCCCCTTTCTTATGCAACAAAATGGTGACCGCCTCCTTGGTTGCTGATGGCAGGGTGGCGGACGCCTCAAAACTCTTCACCAAAGCCATGAAGCTCTCCCCCAACAGGTCCCAGTGAGCCTCGAACAGTTCTTTCGGCAGCCCGTCCCCGCCAGGAGACTTGTTCTTTGCCATCGCTGCAAAAGCCTTTTTGACTTCTTGCTCTGACCAGTCAGCTGAAAGGATCTCTGCAACCGCATCATCCAGCCTTCGAAGCGTGGTAAGGTTCCAGTCCGAGAAGTCGGTGCGGCGATCCTTGCCGAAAATGTTCCTGAAGAAGGCGGAAGCAGCATCCAGGATCTGCTGCGAGCCGGTCACCCGACCCGCACCGACCTTAAGTTCTTTGATCTGGGTACGAGCCTTCCGTGCCCGAACCTTCGCCGATAGATGCTTCGAGGCCAACTCCCCCATCAGCTCTGCCGTAAGACCAGCCTAAAGGTACAGTCGCTCAGTCCGTGAGGCGTTGTACTCTTTCAGCTTCGTCTCTTTTGTCTCCAGCAAAGCCCGTGTGACCGTGCAGTCCGGATTACGCATCATCTCCTGCTTCAGCAGCGCCACCGTATTGTTTAGATGCTTCAATGTCTGCTTAACACGTTTGCTCTCCTCCTTTGCGTAAGTTCTTAACCCAACTCCCAGCCTCCTCAGGAGCAACTCGAAACTGCAGCCATCATTCACTGGGGTGCGCCGCACTGTAGCCTCAACGATCTTCCGAACGCCCGGCCGATGAATCATCGAGGCGTGTAAGCGCCAAAGACCAGGCCCTTTGCAATGCTCCTCATCAAGCCGGAGGGCGATCGAAATCGCGTAACCGTGGTCTGAGACGGGTTCGTCAGGCATGACATGTGCGGAGTAAGAAAGGTAAGGAATGAGAGATTGGGAGACTAAGGCTCGATCGATGCGGGTGCTAACTCTGTGGCTTTTTGCGAAGAAGGTATACTCTCTGCACCCGGGATGCAGTATTCTGAAAGCGTCAGAAAGCTGGAAGGCTGCGCAGCGTTGAAAGAAGCGTTCGTTTTCTAAGGCTTTGCCGTGACCCCTAGAGTTGTCTAACATTGGGTTTTCTATAATGTTCAGGTCGCCTATCAACAAGAGGTGTTCTGACGAAGGGATACTGTCTAGGAGGGAACCTAAGGAGTCACGGAAGAAGGCTGTTCTAGCTGGGATACTGGAAGGGAAGTAAACGGCGAGGAGGATCAGGTCAAGACCGAGACCTCTAACTGAGGTTTGAATGATCCTGCCTGACTGGTGAGCTATGGTGTCATGAAAGGTGAGAGCGGGGTTACGGCTGAGGACCGCTACCCCACCAGCGCTAGTTCTAGGAGCAGTGGCTATGAATGATGTTGCTGAGAGTGATGTCCAGTAAAGATGGTCCGAGTCTAATCTTGTATCTACTAATACTGCAACGTCTGAGCCCGTCATGAACCATGATCTAACTCTATTCTGCTTGGTGTTGTTGCTGCCTAAACCGTTGACGTTCAGGCTGGAGAAGGTGAGATGGTTTTTGATATTCATGGGTAAACCGGCTTGCAGCCCTTGATCATCCACAGGCTGATAAATGAGACAGAGCAGGCGACGCTAACTCCTAAACACCAACATGCAGCTGCTTCCAGGTAACGCTCGAACTCTGTCACAGGCCATAGTCTTTGCGAATGCTGTCCGCGTTCAACTTGTCGAGTGACGCCTTCGTCGCTGAGCTTCCCTTCGACAGCTCTAGCAGGTGAGCAGCTGCCGAGATGTGAGCTGCAGCAGCAACAAGACTCTTCCCCTTCGCTTTCCCGCAGCCTTCTTGCGTGCAGATCCAATCTTCCCTGCTGCTGCCGGTAGAGACGAGCGCTATAGCCGGATCTCGAAGGATGGGAAGAAAGAACGAGGACGCTTTCAGCGACGCAGCTGCGGAGGGACAGAGACAGGTTAGTGCGTGTGAGAGAGAAGTGGAGCGGAAAGCGAGCTGAAAGAAACCTGATGCCGTTACCGTTGAGTCTGTGCAATTTGCCCAAATTGAGGTTCCATTTGCTAACATTATTCTGACGCTCAGTGACAAAAGCATCATGATACTTATCATAATGCTTGCCGCCACAGAGCGAACAGGATAAGGCCGGGTAGTGGATCAACAACTTCCTCGCGCAGTCAGCAGGGTCTGCGATCGAGTGGATCCAACGACGATTGCGGTTCTCCGGGTGAGCATACACCAGTCCCATCACGACGTCCGTGTCAGCACCAGTAACCGGATGCAGCACGCGATGCAGACAAGTGCAGCGCAGGAAGGCCGAACGCCGAGTACACGTGAGCGGGTAAGTAGCCATACGGTCGTGGATCATGATCAGCTCAACTGCAGCAGAGACGTCCTTAATCATGAAAACGATCGCATGCGGGTTGAGCGCCTTCTCGCGGGCAAAAGTAGGGTCCTCATCATCTGGGTCGTCATCAATGAAGCCATCATCTTCGGTAAGGCCGACTGATGGAATGGTGACCTTGTCCGCAGCGGATAAGCTGGAGCCGCCAGCGACTGATGAGTCGATCTTGTCCTTGTCTTTGTTCGCAGGGTCCTGAAGACCGGCAGAGTTAACAGCACCCGTGGAAGCAGACTGATCAGTAACCAGGCGGGAGCGCTGACCCTTCGGCAGAACCAGGACATCGGCAGGATGAGCCATCGTGCAATGATGAGAATATACAGGCTGCTGGAGAGCGTGTCGAGCACCCTCAATGACTGAATGTGATGCCTGGTGTCTGAGCACGAACGAGTTAATGTAGGCTCTGAATTTGTCAGGGACCAGGATCTCGAGAAGATAATGAAGCAATCTCGAGGTCGAAGCCTTGAAAGCGTCATTGTTAATAAAAGAATAGCTGTAAAAACCATTGTTGCCAATGTAATCATAACCATGACACGAGATGTAAGTAGTCGATCCAGGCGAAGCCTGACAGACCCCGTGCGATGTCGCCTGATAACTGGAGATACCGAGGTCAGCAAGAATGACTGGAGTCCCAGTGTTAAGGTTACAGACGATGCGTGTGACAGCAACGGAGTTAAGCGTAAGGTATCTTAACGAGGATGTTGACCATTGTTGACTCGTAAAAATCCATGGCCGCCGTAAGGCGGGGAAGGCGTTTAGCATGTTGATGTTTAGCATGTTGGCCCGCTTAGTGATGCATAGGGAGCCTTGGTGACATACGAGTCTTGGTAAGATAGGACGACATAGGAGTCTTGGTGACAAAGGAGAAGACTTGGTGACGTCGTACGCGGTAAAGCCCGTACATAGAAGCTTTTGGTATTGCACTTCATTCTGAATAAAATGCAGCACATTTCCAATTGCCAAATTGGTCAACATCACAAAAACATTAAAAGAAACATGGTCATACAACCAGTATTATTAAAATGAAACACCGAAAACAAAAACATTATGCGAGTGGTTACTTGTCTGCCTACTGAAAGTCACATTTCCTGGAGCGTTTCTTGTCGATTTCTCAACTTTTACCTTTCTGTTTTATCTATGAAGTTTTAGCAGCTGCATCTATATCGAAAATGAATGTGGCCTGCAAAACGCGCGAAAAGACACTGACAAGCTTCGTTGACCAAGATTTTTTTCAGCGCTTCGTCAGCCGACTTTTTCGTGAACCTCTGCTGCTCGTTTTTCATGCCTAGCTAGCTGCCGACCAAATGAGAGATATTGTAAGGGCAAGTGACTTTGGAAGGGCTGAAATTCCAAGGGTATCGCATTTCGATTTCTTGTTCGATGCAAACAAGTCTCACTTTTCAAACCTCCAAGAAACTTATGTAATAACGTAGCGTGTTGCTTTTCATCCATTGCCCTTTCCACTCCCCAGCGTGAAGAGATAACACCCGCAACCTAAGCCCACGGTAACGCATCACACGTCACGAACCCATCGTTTCCGTCAGTGTTGTGGGTTTCACGACTTCGTCGGAAGGGCAAACCGGATCCAGATGAAACCCACCCCAGTGTCCACACACATTCCGAAGCATTCTCTCAATACTTCTCCTTTCGCCTCCACCACACCTTCCTCCACTTCCCAAACCACTTGAAAATCAAACAGCACTTGAAAATCACGTCACCTGTTCAGAACTCCGGTCCGAATGCTACCTTCGCATTCACGCTTGACTATTCAGCCTCAGACTTCATGACAAGTATTTCAGCCTCAGCAGAAGCAGAAAAGCAGACAAGCATTTCAGCCCCTGTCTGAAAGTATAGGCAGCTCAGGTGCACAGCTCGTTTCTCGTTTGGTGCTTCCACTTTTTCCTTTTCCGTCAGAAATGATGGAGCTTCGCCGCCTCTTCCCCGTCTTGGTCCTGCTCCTCCTCTCCGCCTCGCTTCTTCCACTCGCTTCCTCCCGGGTATTTCCGTCGCAGGCAATGGACCACGAGCGCTCCCCAAGGCAATTCGACTGCAGGTTCGTCGGGACATATCATGGTCAAAATGGGCAGGCCAATTTTTGTGCGAGGCGCAAATGAACATTCCACATGAATCTAAGGCCGCTCGCTATTTTATCGCTAAACTCTACTAAAAGAAAATAACAAATAGTTTTGTTGGGTCCACTCGTCAGCCATTGTTGTGAATCTGCCTTTTTTATTTTTCCCTCCCTTTCAGCAAGACGTCGTGGCCCGAGGTGGTGGGCATGACGGGCGAGGCGGCTCGCGCCTACATCAAGTCGTCCGTGCCGCAGTGCAACTATGACATCGAGATTATCCCTTGGCAGGCTTTGGTCACTGCGGATTATCGCGCCGATCGCATTCGCATCTTCGTGAACGAGGACGGGATTGTTGAAATGATTCCCGTGGTTGGGTAAAAATAACTGTAGTGCAGGTGCACCTGTTTTGGAATATGCATTTATATTTTCTGGTTGGGTGGAGAGAGGAAAACCATTCTTGCTTAGTTGGCGATTAGCGGAACGTAGGTATGTCCAGATCCTCAACGAGTGAAGAACAGTTATGTATATGTGAAGAACGGTTGTACATACATGTGAAGAGTGTATTTCTCAAGCTTTCCAGATTTGGCATTAACCAAATGGGTAGGGCTTCACACAAAGCAGTGTCCTCTTGCTACAATGGCCTCTCTCTTTTCCCATGCATGAGCAATGTATCATCATTAATGCACAAAACCAGTATATTCAGTCTGCATGTCTGCAGCGAGCAGGTGAAATCTGCCCCAACACTGCTTGCAACAGTATGCATCTTCTGCTTCTGGTGGTACACAAACGAGAATGAAGTGTAGGGTGGTGCGATGAAGTAGCTGAGGGACAATAAGACGAAACATCACCTGGGGCAAAGAAGGCAGAATGTGAAGGGGGAGAAGGGGGAGGGGTGAAGAATCACAAAACGAGAATTTCTAGAATATAAGCAAAGAAGGGACAAGCCGAACCAAGAGAGGGCAGAGGAGGTGTAAGGAAGGAGAACAAAGAATTAGGTAAATGGCAAATGAGGGCAAGAAGTGCAAGCATTTGCGATTCTCGCAACTTTTAAATATTTATCATGCAGTTTTGCTACCTACACAGGGCTACAAGCGAGAAGAGGTGAAGGACCAGGGAAGTTAGGTTACTATCAGGTCATTTTTTAGGCATCATAAGAGAGGTGAGAATGGGAAAGTGTGTGAGGAGAAGAGGTGAGCAGGCAGTAATACACGAGGGAGAGAGGAACAGGGGAGTGAGGCAAAGGACCACGGGCATGGTGTGTGCATGGTGTGTACAAGCACACACACATGCGTGTTTGTGAACACACACTCACATACACACAGGCATGAGCAAATTCGAACTGTGTGCATTTCGTGTGCATGGCGTGTGCATGGTGCGTGCACAAGCACGCACACATGGTTCAAAACATGCTGACATGCGTGTTTAGGAACACACGCACACATAGACATGAGCAAATGTCCAAACTCCAAGTGGTTCGACTTGAACCAGGTCGATCCGTCTTGCTAGTCAAATGAAATCGGTTCACTTCATGTCGAATCGAACCAAATTCAGTACATGGGGAGTACAAAATTTGACCAGCAGATTCGAACTTCACAGCCGCTTCGAGTCGGTTCGCCTTGTACTTTCATTCTAATCACACAGTTTAATTTTTGGGTTTTTTGGGGGGGTGGAACCAGTCATGGGGGTTGTGGTGGTACGAGAAAAAAACATTCTAACTTTCGTACTATCTAACCTGTTGCGGTGGCGGCTCGAATATAAGGGGGTTTCTTTAGTGAAAAGGGGATGGGTAGGTGAGAGAAGACATTTAAGAACTGCAATCTGAGAGTTGGAGTCGATTTTTGAGTCGACTCAAAAATCGATCTATCACCTGAGAATTGGAGCTAATCGTAGTGGACGATTCTCTGTCAAGCAGGAAAGTGGGGGTGGGGGGGAGGAGAGGGGGGAAGGGGAAGGGGGTTGCGGGGGGGGGAGGGGGGGAGGTTCCGCATTCCCCCCCCCCCCCCCCATAGTTCAACTCGAGAACACCAATTGCTTCGAATTGGTTCACTTGAAAGAAACTCAAGCAATAGTGTCAAATCGAACAATTCGACTTGAACCGTTTGGCGACCCCCCCCCCCCCCCCCCCCCCCCCCCCCCCCACACACACACACACACACATGCACACACACACACACACACACACACACACACACACACACACACATGCACACGCACACGCACACACACACACACACACACACATGCACACACACACACACACACACACACACACACACACACACACACACACACAAAAACTAATCGAACCACAGATACATCATGGGCTCATGTCTTCACACACATGCATTTGGAGGACACATGCACACATACAGCACACAACACATGCACACATACAGCACACAACACATGCACACATACAGCACACAACACATGCACAGATACTTTTTGAGGACACACACATACATCTCTGAGTTAACGCACACATACATTCTAGACCCATACATGCTTTGGACCCATTGGGAGCTCGAAAGGAGCTCCTGGAAAACGGGGGCAGGGGGAAGAGGGGGAGAAACGGGGCAGGGGGAAGAGGGGGAGAAACGGGGCAGGGGGGAGAGGGGGAGAAACGGGGCAGGGGGAAGAGGGGGAGAAACGGGGGTAGGGGGAAGGAGAGGAGAAGTTAAGGGTTGGGAGTGTCCGAGTGGGGATGGGGGGACGAAAAAATCGGGTGGATAGTGTGTAGATGGGCAGGTGGTTTTACCTGGAAAAGGGTTGACAGGGGGGAGAGGATCGGGGAACTTTGGTACAGGGCGTGAATGATTGGTCGAGGATCTTTCACACCCATCTGTCTCACACCCATCATCATCCTTTCACACCCATCATCATCCTTTCACACCCATCATCATCCTTTCACACCCATCACTATCGTCTCACACCCATCCTTTTCGTCTGCACCTGAACCAAAATGTAGGAAAACAGACGCGCCACCTCAACCCATCTTTTCTTACAGACGAACGCGCCCAGCTTCTTGATCTCACCCATCTTCACCGCGCTGTAACGATCCTGCACCGTCTCCTGTTCCCCCATTTGATCCACTGCGAACGCGCTTAGCTTCTTGATCTCACCTCAACCCCCGCCGTTTTCCTCACGCCACTTCGTCTCACACCCATCTTCACCGCGCAATAACGATCCTACACCATCTCCTTTTCCTCCACCCGAGCCACTGCGAACGAGTCTAGCTCACTCATCTCACCTCAACCCCCGCCGTTTCCCTGACGCCACTTCGTCTCACACCCATCTTCACCGCGCTATAACAATCCTACACCGTCTCCTTTACCCCACCTGAGCCACTGCGAACGAGTCTAGCTCACTCATCTCACCCTAACCCCCGCCGTCTCCCTGACGCTACTTCTCCCCCCGCTGTAAGCCCCGCTGTTAGCCCCGCTGTTAGCCCCGCTGTTAGCCCCGCTGTTAGCCCCGTTGCTAGCCTCGCTTCTCCCTCCGCTTCTCCCTCCGCTTCTCCCTCCGCTTCTCCCTCCGCTTCTCCCTCCGCTTCTACCCCCGCTGCTCCCCCCGCTGTTAGCCCCGATTTTCCCCCGCTGCTTCTTCCCCTGCTTCCCCCACTCCTTCCCCCGCCGCCGCCCCTCTAGCGTGCGCCGATGCGCCCCACTACTTCCCACTAGCGCGGGAGCTTGCGTGGCGGAGAATGCCTGTGCGAGTAACGAGGGGAGCCCATAACGAGAAATTTACATTGACGGAAGGATTGTATTCCGTAGCAAGCGATGACCGCTTGACTGGCGACGTGGGTGCGACAGTGCGTGCGACGGTGAGTGCGACAGTGCGTGCGACAGTCAGTGCGACTGTGTTAACGAGCTAGCGACTTTGCAGCGACACCAAGAGACTCTAGGCTTTGGACGCGATTGCGAAGCATATTGTCACAATTGCAAGGACAGAGGTGGTAAAGAGGCGACGAAATATCTAATTCATTTAAATGGGCGAATACACAGCGAGATCGTGAGCGGGGAGCCTCTGAAACGATTCAAAGGAGAACTGCGGATCTGCGCAACGGGACAAGGAGGTATGGAGGAATTTGGAACTGTAGCAAGCAATGTGTTTGGTCAGAGCTACTACTGCTAGTTCGTAAATTACACATGTAGGAGCTTTGGGTGAGGTCGTATGCGGTAAAGAACGAACATGCACTTTATGTAGAATAGAATGCAGCGCGTTTTCATTCGCTATATCCTTCAATATTTCACAGTAGAAGAAAATATAATATAATTGTGGTTTCACATGCTTGAGATATGATAGTTTTTAAAACGAAAAATTTAACCTTGCTACTTCTTCCTGGTTGCCCGCCTTTCTTGCATTAAAGATATGTTTTTCTTTTTAATATATCACCTTCCTGGCTCGTAAACTTTAACAGCTGAATCTATATCGAAAATGAATGGAGCTTGGGAAATGTGTCTTCCAAGACGCTGCCAAGCCCCGTTGACCACAACTTGTGTCTGCTGCAGCACTTCATCTCATCAGCCGCCTTTCACCATTCGTAAGAACTTCCACCATTCGTTCTTTCCCAGGTATCTGCCGGCCAGTTGAGATATTAGGGCGTGTGTGATGATGGAAATTGGCCAAGTTTACAGTTTTTTGGTCGCATGTAGCATCTGAACATGAGCCGAACAGTGTTCGACTTCCGCTGAACGTGAAGTTTGAGCCGCGCAAAACATTTTCAGGTATGTCAAATCACACCCCAGGTCGAATTTGAATGTTCGACCTTATAGGGAGTGCACCGAGACGCTCGTAGGGGATGTAGGTTACCAGGTATAATTCCGTAGACATCGTGCCACGTCAACATACTGACTTTGGTTTTCAGCGGAGGTTTTATTGCGTCGTGTTGTTTCGCCAAATTCGCTTCTCGTCGTACATGCGCAAAACAACACACGCTCGGCTCACTGTACGCGCCCACATTTATGCATTGACTCGAGTCGAGTTCGGAGAAGTCGGGTCGCATTTGCGAAGTGTTCAAAGAAAAGACTTTTGTCACACGGCTTTCGCGACGTTGCTGAAGCTGGTAACCAAAAAAAGTTCGACCTGTTTTTCGAACCTAGAATAAAATCACACACGCCCTCAGCTAGTGACAAGATAGTGCTCAACCTTCAAGGGTGTCGTATTTCATTTTCACGCCTTCATAGCTAAAGCCTCCAAGCGTGTTAGCGTAGATGACGCTCTCCCGTAATTTTCGGATGGGTTTGATGTGGTGCTCAAAAGGGTGAACCCGAACCACATAATACCCACCTCGAATGTCCACATTCCGAAGGATTCTCGATTCTTCTCCTTCCACCTACACCACACATCCCCCCACTTCCTGAGCCGCTTCAATTTCACTCGTTCGGAAGTTTGGAATGCCATTCCACTCGTCAGTCAAGCTTCCTCCTTAGTCAAACATGAGAGGTATTTAAACCTCAGAAGCAAAAGCATTTTCTTATCAGTGTTGCATTGCAAACCCAGCTGCTTCACAAGCCAGCTTCTTTATCGTTCGGAGCTTCCTCTCTCTTGTCCGTCAAGAATGGAGCTTCGCCGTCTCTTCCCCGTCTTGGTCCTGCTCCTCCTCTCCGCGCTTCTTCCGCTCGCTTCCTCCCGAGCATATCCGTCGCAGGCAGTCGGCCGCCCGCGACCCCGAGTGTATCCGCACGCTAGCGAATTTGACTGCAGGTATGTCGGGACTGTGTTAATCGTTTCCATGGTTGCTCACTATAGTCCCTGAATTCCCCAAGAATTTTGTTCGTCATCATTCTACCTTTTTTCTTGGTAAATCGTCCGTTTCTTTCCCTCCATTTCAGCAAGACGTCGTGGCCCGAGGTGGTGGGCATGACGGGTGAGGCGGCTCGCGATTTCATCCAGTCTGCTGTGCCGCAGTGCAACTGGTACATCCAGATCGTCCCGTTTGGGATGATGGTTACCATGGATTATCGCACCGACCGCATTCGCATCTTCGTGAACGCGGACGGAATTGTGGAGGCAATTCCTGTCGTCGGGTGAAGACACTATAATGAGATGCAATCTACAGTTCTGGTTAACGACATGCATACAGTGGTCAGTGTGCACATGTGAAGAACTGTGTGTGATGAAGAACAGGCCATCTATTCACCGACATTTGTCCGTTTTCCCTGAGAATTCAGGGCTAGGTTCAGCTCAGCTCGGAGATTTTCAGGGTTACTTCTGGCCCTGACCCAGATCCCTGAGAGACAGGTTTGGGGCCTTCCCCGGATTTCCTGCGTATCTGCACCCCCCTCCCCCCCACCTCCTACCCTCCTCCTTGACCTTTAGACCTCCAACATGCCCCTCTCCCCGCCCCACCCAACAACCCCACCCCCCCTAATGAAGAACTGTTATGTAATGAATAACTGTATGAGGAGTCGTATGAACTCATAATTGATTTAAAAAGAGCAGGAGAAATCTGCCCAGCACTGCCTTCACGGCTCTGCTTCTCCTGCTCCTGATGGTACAAATTGGGTCATTACGACAATATATACACTAATCTTGTAATGCCGTATATACAAGGCAGAATATGAAGTGGGGAGGGGGAGAGAGGGGGGAGGAGCATAAAATGAGAAGACAGGCATAGAAGAGACAAACAGGTGTAAGGACAGGGAGCAAGGAAATATGTGAAGGGAAATGAGGGTGGAAAGTGGAAGCACTTGGGTACAAATCTTACTTTGAAAAGGACCATCCTTTACGAAACTTGGCTATCATCACACGTCTTTTGCTATCAAATACGAGGCTTGACAACAATCACACAGTTTTGCGACATTCACATTCATACACATGGCCACAAGTGAGTTGAGAAGGGGAAAGAGTGTGGGTAGAAAAGCGGAGCAGGGAGTGGCAGGTACACAAGGGAGTGAGGAACAGCAGGTAAGCGATGTTTTTTTTTAGGCGCCTCAAGAGAGGCGAGAATGGGGAGCAGTGTGAGGAGAAGAGTGGGACACACAGTGGTACACAAGGGATATTTTTCTAGGCGCCCAGGCAGTGGCGCCCAGGCAGTGTGAGGAGAAGAGTGGGACACACAGTGGTACATGAACGGAAAGAGGAAAGGGGAGTTGAGGGTAGGGGGAGGTTAGGGAATTGTGAAAGAAGGTAGAGGGAGGGAGGGGGAGTGTTGGAAGGGAGCGGGGGAGCAAGTGAGAGGGGGGACTTTGAGGGTAGGGCAGGGTGCGACAATAAGTGTGCTTGAAGGAGGCTGTGAGAAGAGAGAGCATGAGGAGGTGCGGGCAGGTAAAAAAAGACGACTCCTTTGGTTGGGGGAAACGAGGGAAGGGGAGTGAGGGCAGGGGAATGATTGAAGGGGAGTGAGAGAAGGAGGGTGAGGGGAGGGAAGTGACAGTAGAAGGGATGAGGAGTTAGAGAAGGAGAACTAAGGAAGGGGAACGAAGGAAGGGGCACGAGTTAAGAGGGGCGAGTGAAGGTGAATGAGGGAAGGGGAGTGAGAGAAGGAGAATCGGGCAAGGGGAGTGAGGGAAGGGCGAGTAAGAAAACGGTTCGCATGAGGCAGAGTTAGGGGTAGAGAAGAGTTTTCCGGAACCCAGGGGTGTGACGAAGGGGATGATGGGTAGAGAGGGGATGAGCAGATGCCAGGAGCATGGGAGGGACGATGGGAAGGTGGTGAAAGGCGGGCACATGAGGAGGTAGGGGATGGAGAGGGAGAAAAGAGTTACCTGGCATTGACTCAGGGCGAGATGAGGGAGTGAGCAGATGCCAGGAGCATGGGAGGGACGATGGGAAGGTGGGTATTGTGTCGTGTGCCGTTGTAACGAGGTGACTTTTGAGTCGACTCGAAAGTCACCTCGTTACAATGGCACAGGAGCTTAAGAGGGACGATGGGAAGGTGGGTTACGGCTCTTGTGGAGTTACGAGTATTCATGGTTGCTCATGAATGAGGATGCTGCTGCTGCTGCCGCCGCCGCCGCCGCCACCGCCGCCGCCGCCGCCGCCGCCGCTGCTGCAAAAACGGGAACCAATGTGAGGAGGGGGGGACTGGGATAGGAAAGTGTAAATAATTTTCACATGACATGCAGGGTATCTTTCCTACAAAAAGTGTTCAATTGCCAACCTTCTACACACGGCATTGACCACGTTGGGAAGTGGATGTTTACTGTCAGAAGGGTGGGGTGCCAATGCGACTCGGTGGGGCTGGGAACATGTGCATGGAGTGTGCATGGTGTGTGCATTGTGTGTGCATGGTGTGTGCATGGTGTGTGCATGTAAGCGTGGTGTATATGAACCCAGCCGAGAGGATTTAGGTCCCCAACCAACCATGGGTGGGGCCTAAGGTTACTCGATTGGTTTGGGGTGTATCCATGCATCGTGAGTCCATCATTTGGGCGACCTGTGGGTAGGTATGTGTGTGTGTGTGTGTGTGTGTGGTGTGAGCGTGTATGTGTGTGTCTGGGAGTGCGTGTATGTGTGCGAGTGCGTGGTACTATAAGGGTGTACGCGCCGTGTGTGCATAATGGGTCTTGGGGGATGTGCGTGTGTGGCATGAGCATGTACGCGCCATGTGAGCATGGTGAGTGAGTGTATGATGTGTGCATGCTGTATGCATAATGTGCCTGGGGGAGTGTGCGTATTTGGTATGAGCGTGCGCGTCTTAACCCCCACCGTTTCGCTAAAATCCGGCGCTGCTATCCCCCTCCGCTCCCCTACCGTTTCCCCCGCCGCTCCCCATCGCCGATCCCCCAGTGAAGCGCGCCGATGCGGCGCCACCACGCAGTAGATGATCTGCCGCGCGTTTTCCGCGCGCCTCCTCCCTAGGATAAAGGAAAAACACTATCCGAAGGGAGGATCGGCGGTACGTCCATCCCCTGTGGTGAGCTACACAGTGAAGCATCCCCTACCCGTTCAGTGAAGCTACACTGGCCTAAAGCTGCCTTGAAGCGTGGAGCTTCGGCGGTGAAGGCAGCCCGTGCGGGTAGCGAGCCAGTCCATAACGAGGAATTTACAAGGAGAGGGTATTGCGACAAGCGACGAGCACTGAATGGCGACAGTGCGTACGACAGTGCATGCGACGGTGCGTGCGACATATTGTGTGACGATTCATTAGACATACGATGCGAATCTTTGCGCTACATTGACTTGCATCAAGATTAGAAATCCCCGATGGTGAACTGTCGAGCCGCGGAAAACAGTGGCGAAGAGATGACGGATTATACGTATTAGGGCGAGTGGCGAGGTCACGACGCGGACACATCATGGCGAAACTTGGTAGGAACACGTTCAGCAGATGAAGAGAAGCTTGGGTAGGGTCGTATACCATAAAGCCTGTTTATGAAAGGAAGATGGACTGTTTTGCAATTTTCACCTTTGCGTCCTTTTAGCAAGTCATTTCATATCGGAACTATTTGTAGCCTGCAGAACATGCCAAGCCCTATTGACCTCCCTCCCACACGCGATTTCATCAGCGAACTATGTCGCCAGAACTTCCATTCCATTGTTCGTTTTCCTAGTTACCTGCAGATACCGACCACGTCAGATGAGACCTGTAGTAGTATCCGACAGGACACTTGACGGAGTGCTGGACGGACTCAAGGAGTCCTTCGAATGGCCTGGAAGGGCGTCGCATCGCAACGCATGACGATTTTTTGGAGCTTGAAGAAACCGAAACTTCCTTTATATACTTGAATAAACCCAAAAAGTTTCTAACAATCCCCTTCGCAATCCTCCCAGGCGCCGCTACTAAACAAATTTGTTTAGTATAGTGTATATCATACCGTGACAGCACCTGCGAAAACTTTCACTTGTCCGACTCTCAGCGTTAACAAATGAACACTACCCGTCCCGAGCCGCTTTAATCGCGACGTCGTATTTTCCGAGTCAACCGTGACGATGCGTGCTCATCATACTGTTGGCGTGTGGGTGGGTGTGCAATGCTCACTAAGCATGTTCCGATTCTGCGACGTCCATGCTCAGCCTAAATTCGCTTCTTTGTTTCACCAGCGAGAGCACTACATGATGAGCAGCAGCATCTTCAGTCTCATGTATGCTCCTCTGTTTCACGAGCCCGTTTCTCAATCGTTCCGTGCTTCCTCTCTCTGTCCCGTTAACAATGGAGCATCGCCGTCTCTTTTCCGTCTTGGCTTTGCTCCTGCTCTCCGTCTCGCTGCTTCCCCTCGCTTCCTCTCTAAGATTCCCGTGGCCGCAGGCTAACGGTCTCCCGAAACCTTCAAAGCAACCCGACCAGAAATCCCCAAAGCAACCTCTCTCTGTCCCGTTAACAATGGAGCATCGCCGTCTCTTTTCCGTCTTGGCTTTGCTCCTGCTCTCCGTCTCGCTGCTTCCCCTCGCTTCCTCTCTAAGATTCCCGTGGCCGCAGGCTAACGGTCTCCCGAAACCTTCAAAGCAACCCGACCAGAAATCCCCAAAGCAACCCGACCCGAAATCCCCAAAGCAGGTCGACCCGAAATCCCCAAAGCAAGTCGACCCGAAATCCCCAGAGCAACTCGACTGCAGGTTCGTCGGGACTTCTTGAAGTACGCAGTAAACGATGTGTTAGTTCTAGGGTTGGAAATAAGTCAGCAGGCTAAGTCGCTTGCGGGTGAACCAGGTTTCTCGTATTCGTCCCCTGCATACCTTAAATGTGCGTGAATCGACAATAATCGCGTGGATCTTGTGTATCATTCTCTCCTCTTCTTTCAGCAAGACGTCATGGCCCGAGGTGCTCGGTATGACGGGCGACGCGGCTCGCTCTTACATCCAGGAGTCTTTGCCGCAGTGCAACTGGGACATTGAGATCATCCCGAACCGGAAATTTGTTACCATGCAGTATCGCGACGATCGCATTCGCATCTTCGTGGACTCCAGCGGGGTTGTTCAGAGAATCCCCATGGTTGGGTGAAGGGTGCCTGAAGTGAACGTCTGATTTATGTCGGTAAATGTCAGCCCCTTTGAGTGGCTCATGCTTTGTGTAAACATCAGGTGGTAATGATTTGTCACGCTTACAATATCAGATTCAACAGTAGGGTACCGTACATTCCTGGCTCGCTACCAGTTGTTCTATGAGGATAGCCGAAACGGCGGTTGTCCTCCCCATCACCACCCCCACCCTTAAAGCGTGTTAGAAGTACAACACCAGCTCGACGTCGAGGTACGTCGGTGAATGTCAACCCTCGGATCGAAAATTCCAACCGTCAGGATTCACCGACATCCCCCGACGTCGAGCTAGTGAGTACTTCGAACACGCTTTTATCGACCCTCCTCTCCCCCCCTCCACACTCCTCTCCCCCCCTCCACACTCCTCTCCCCCCTCCACACTCCTCTCCCCCCCTCCACACTCCTCTCCCCCCCTCCACACTCCTCTCCCCCCCTCCACACTCCTCTCCCCCCCTCCACACTCCTCTCCCCCCCTCCACACTCCTCTCCCCCCCTCCACACTCCTCTCCCCCCCTCCACACTCCTCTCCCCCCCTCCACACTCCTCTCCCCCCCTCCACACTCCTCTCCCCCCCCCCCCCCCGTCGCCTCTGTCCCCCTTCATTGGTATCTATGACAAATTACCGTAATCCAAAATTTATTTACGCATTTGGAATGAGCAAGCGATCTGCCTAGCACTGCTTGCAACTCTGTGCTTGCTCCTGCTCCTGGTGGTACAAACGGGAATGCAGTGTAGTTTAGTGAGAAAAGGGGATCAACGGGTGAACGGTACCATGAAAAGATATGTACGATAACGTGAGGGAGAGGGTACCGCAGCACAAAACAAGAGACTAATCAAGTAGCACAGAAGAGACAACTGGAAATGCGAGAGGGTGAAAAGAAGGAGAGTAAGAGATCAGGCAAATGGTTGGCTAGGGGGAAACAAGGGCGAGAAGTGCAGAGAGGAGAGCAAGCTTTTACACATCTCGCAACTTGAGTAATATCACGCAGTGAGAGGTGAGAATGGGGAGGTGTGGGAGGGCAAGACTGGAATGAACCGTGGGGAAAGGGAGAACGAGGAAAGGAAAGCAAAGGGGGAGACGGGGAGTGAGGGAATAGGGCACATTGGAAAGTGGTGAGAAGAGAGTGCAAGAGGAGGCGAGAGAGGGAGAGAAGAGTCACCTAGCATTGAGCAAGGGCGTGGTGAAAGGGACTGAGCAGATGGCAGGAGCACGAGAGGGACGATGGGGAGGAGTGGGGAGGCTCGTGTGCAGCTACAAGTCTTCATGAATGGTCATGAATTCGGATGCTGCTGCTGCTGCTGCTGCTGCTGCTGCTGCTGCTGCTGCTGCTGAGGTGGAGTAAATGTGAGGGAAAACGGGATAAATGAGATGAAGGTGGGTAAATAGAGCTAGTTGGGATGAATGAGATAAGTTCGGATAAATGGGATGAGTTGGGATGGATTAGATGAGTTGAGATGAATGAGATGAAGAGGGATAAGTAGAATGGGTTGGGATGAATGAGAAGACACGGGTTGAATGCAATGACCAAGAGATAGCACTAAATGCGAATCGTTCTGAGAGTACTTACAGTGAGCGTTTCTACGTTGATGGTGCTTGTGTTGAGCATCCTTGTATTGAGTGAGCTTGTATCGAGGCCACAGGTTGCCTCGAGTAGAGCAATAACTGCATCCCTTAACCGGTCGTTCTCCTGATGAACACAGGAAAACATTCATACATATTTCAAAGAAAATGCACACAGAGTTTGAATTAATGCGCACAACATTCACAAGCTGACACGCGTTCCATAAATTGTTTCAGACGCCTCAAAGAGCAACATTATTAGGATCAACATCTATTTTTTAGGCGCCTAAAACTACACACAACAATCTTAGGACACATGTTCCATACATTTCAAAAAAAACATGCACAACCTGCACACACACAGACACACAGACACCTTATGAACTCAAATCTCAAAGAAACATGCGCACAAACCCCTTGTTGTCCCTCACTCACCTGCCTCATTGCTCCTCACATGCTGCATTGCTGCTACCTGCCTTGTCGTCCCTCACTCACCCGCCCAGTTGATCCATAACACATGCAGCGTTGACCCTCACATGCAGCGTTGACCCTCACATGCAGCGTTGACCCTCACATGCAGCGTTGACCCTCACATGCAGCGTTGACCCTCACATGCAGCGTTGACCTTCACATGCAGCGTTGACCCTCACATGCAGCGTTGACCCTCACATGCAGCGTTGACCCTCACATGCAGCGTTGACCCTCACATGCAGCGTTGACCCTCACATGCAGCGTTGACCCTCACATGCAGCGTTGACCCTCACATGCAGCGTTGACCCTCACATGCAGCGTTGACCCTCACATGCAGCGTTGACCCTCACATGCAGCGTTGACCCTCACATGCAGCGTTGACCCTCACCTGCAGCGTTGACCCTCACATGCAGCGTTGACCCTCACCTGCAGCGTTGACCCTCACATGCAGCGTTGACCCTCACATGCAGCGTTGACCCTCACATGCAGCGTTGACCCTCACATGCAGCGTTGACCCTCACATGCAGCGTTGACCCTCACATGCAGCGTTGACCCTCACATGCAGCGTTGACCCTCACATGCAGCGTTGACCCTCACCTGCAGCGTTGACCCTCACCTGCAGCGTCGACCCTCACATGCAGCGTCGACCCTCACCTGCAGCGTTGACCCTCACATGCAGCGTTGACCCTCACCTGCAGCGTTGACCCTCACATGCAGCGTTGACCCTCACATGCAGCGTTGACCCTCACCTGCAGCGTTGACCCTCACATGCAGCGTTGACCCTCACCTGCAGCGTTGACCCTCACATGCAGCGTTGACCCTCACCTGCAGCGTTGACCCTCACATGCAGCGTTGACCCTCACCTGCAGCGTTGACCCTCACATGCAGCGTTGACCCTCACATGCAGAGTTGACCCTCACCTGCAGCGCTGACCCTCACCTGCAGCGCTGACCCTCACCTGCAGCGTTGACCCTCACCTGCAGCGTTGACCCTCACCTGCAGCGTCGACCCTCCCCTGCAGCGTCGACCCTCACCTGCAGCGTTGACCCTCACCTGCAGCGTTGACCCTCACCTCCAGCGTTGACCCTCACCTGCAGCGTTGACCCTCACCTGCAGCGTTGACCCTCACATGCAGCGTTGACCCTCACCTGCAGCGTTTACCCTCACCTGCAGCGTTGACCCTCACATGCAGCGTTGACCCTCACCTGCAGCGTTGACCCTCACCTGCAGCGTTGACCCTCACATGCAGCGTTGACCCTCACCTGCAGCGTTGACCCTCGCATGCAGCGTCGACCCTCCCCTGCAGCGTCGACCCTCACATGCAGCGTTGACCCTCACCTGCAGCGTTGACCCTCACCTCCAGCGTTGACCCTCACCTGCAGCGTTGACCCTCACCTGCAGCGTTGACCCTCACATGCAGCGTTGACCCTCACCTGCAGCGTTTACCCTCACCTGCAGCGTTGACCCTCACATGCAGCGTTGACCCTCACCTGCAGCGTTGACCCTCACCTGCAGCGTTGACCCTCACATGCAGCGTTGACCCTCACCTGCAGCGTTGACCCTCGCATGCAGCGTTAACCCTCACCTGCAGCGTTGACCCTCACATGCAGCGTTGACCCTCACATGCAGCGTCGACCCTCACCTGCAGCGTCGACCCTCACCTGCAGCGTCGACCCTCACCTGCAGCGTTGACCCTCACCTGCAGCGTTGACCCTCACCTCCAGCGTTGACCCTCACCTGCAGCGTCGACCCTCACCTGCAGCGTTGACCCTCACATGCAGCGTTGACCCTCACCTGCAGCGTTGACCCTCACATGCAGCGTTGACCCTCACATGCAGCGTTGACCCTCACCTGCAGCGTTGACCCTCACATGCAGCGTTGACCCTCACATGCAGCGTTGACCCTCACCTGCAGCGTTGACCCTCACATGCAGCGTTGACCCTCACCTGCAGCGTTGACCCTCACATGCAGCGTTGACCCTCACCTGCAGCGTTGACCCTCACATGCAGCGTTGACCCTCACCTGCAGCGTTGACCCTCACATGCAGCGTTGACCCTCACATGCAGAGTTGACCCTCACCTGCAGCGCTGACCCTCACCTGCAGCGCTGACCCTCACCTGCAGCGTTGACCCTCACCTGCAGCGTTGACCCTCACCTGCAGCGTCGACCCTCCCCTGCAGCGTCGACCCTCACCTGCAGCGTTGACCCTCACCTGCAGCGTTGACCCTCACCTCCAGCGTTGACCCTCACCTGCAGCGTTGACCCTCACCTGCAGCGTTGACCCTCACATGCAGCGTTGACCCTCACCTGCAGCGTTTACCCTCACCTGCAGCGTTGACCCTCACATGCAGCGTTGACCCTCACCTGCAGCGTTGACCCTCACCTGCAGCGTTGACCCTCACATGCAGCGTTGACCCTCACCTGCAGCGTTGACCCTCGCATGCAGCGTCGACCCTCCCCTGCAGCGTCGACCCTCACATGCAGCGTTGACCCTCACCTGCAGCGTTGACCCTCACCTCCAGCGTTGACCCTCACCTGCAGCGTTGACCCTCACCTGCAGCGTTGACCCTCACATGCAGCGTTGACCCTCACCTGCAGCGTTTACCCTCACCTGCAGCGTTGACCCTCACATGCAGCGTTGACCCTCACCTGCAGCGTTGACCCTCACCTGCAGCGTTGACCCTCACATGCAGCGTTGACCCTCACCTGCAGCGTTGACCCTCGCATGCAGCGTTAACCCTCACCTGCAGCGTTGACCCTCACATGCAGCGTTGACCCTCACATGCAGCGTCGACCCTCACCTGCAGCGTCGACCCTCACCTGCAGCGTCGACCCTCACCTGCAGCGTTGACCCTCACCTGCAGCGTTGACCCTCACCTCCAGCGTTGACCCTCACCTGCAGCGTCGACCCTCACCTGCAGCGTTGACCCTCACATGCAGCGTTGACCCTCACCTGCAGCGTTGACCCTCACATGCAGCGTTGACCCTCACATGCAGCGTTGACCCTCACCTGCAGCGTTGACCCTCACATGCAGCGTTGACCCTCACCTGCAGCGTTGACCCTCACATGCAGCGTTGACCCTCACCTGCAGCGTTGACCCTCACCTGCAGCGTTGACCCTCACATCCAGCGTTGACCCTCACCTGCAGCGTTAACCCTCACCTGCAGCATTGACCCTCACATGCAGCGTTGACCCTCACCTGCAGCGTCGACCCTCACATGCAGCGTCGACCCTCACCTGCCGCTATGCTTCCTTCCAGCTGCTCCTTCTCCCTCTCCTTCGCCTCACACTCCTTATCTGTCCTATGGCACTCCTCTTTTAGGCGTGGCATGGCATGGCATGGCACTCCTCCTTTAGGCGTGGCATGGCATGGCATGGCACTCCTCCTTTAGGCGTGGCATGGCATGGCATGGCACTCCTCCTTTAGGCGTGGCATGGCATGGCATGGCACTCCTCCTTTAGGCGTGGCATGGCATGGCATGGCACTCCTCCTTTAGGCGTGGCATGGCATGGCATGGCACTCCTCCTTTAGGCGTGGCATGGCATGGCATGGCACTCCTCCTTTAGGCCCTATTGTTCATGTGATAATATAACACCGTATGGCTTGGCATGGCATCACACTTACCCCGCGTTGCCCCCACTCACCTGCTGCACTGTCCTCCCTTCTTACCCCTCCCTCACCTGCTGCACTGCCGCTATCCTGCCTTCCAGCTGCTCGTTCTCCCTCTCCTTCGCCTCACACTCCTCCTTTAGGCCCTGATAATCACGCGAATGAAGAAGTAGCACAGTGTAATGTGGCGTGGCATCGCATGGCATGATGGGATATTACAGGAAGAGAATGAGGTAGGGTAAAAGGAACAAAAAAAACACACACACACACACACACACACACACACACACACACACACACACACACACACACACACACACACACACACACACACACACACACACACACAGATTGAGGCATGTGTAGTGCCTAAATTGGTGCAGATTCTTTTTGAGAATTCTCAGAAACAATGCGAGGCATGTATAGCGCCTGAATTGGAGTGAATTTCAGACAGTTCCTGTCAGGATAGTGACACAGGCACGGAGCCCATGCCAGGATATGTTGGTGTTACTTCTGAGATTTCTCTCATGTTGGTCTCACTTTTGCTACTTCTTTTGTCAAGAGTGCGACCAACATAGTGACACAGGCACGAAGCCCATGCCAGGATATGAATGCATGCATGCTTCTGTCGCCATAATCAGGCATACATCACCATTGTGCGTGCCTAATTCACTATCACCTACCCCCATGCGTTTGAAGTCATGCTTTGAGACGTCTCAAAGCATTACTTCATACATCAGGCATACAGCACCATTGTGCGTGCTTGATTCAATATCACCTACCTCCATGCGTTGTCGTTTCCTCTCCCTTGTTTGCTGCGCATTCACCCTGTTTCTCAGCAGCCTGCTCGTCGAGAATCACCAATTAAAAGAAACACACGCATGAAGATCAGGATAGCAAATTCATAAGCAAAACACATACTCAGAAGAGAGGTGAGAGGACAGAGGTGAGAGGAAAGGGACGAAAGGAGGAGATATGAAATAGGAGAGTGAAAAGAGCAGGGACGAGAGAAGTGGAAGGATAGGGAGAAGAGAAGCAACAGCTCTCACCTCCTGTTTCGTCGAGAATCATCAGATGCACCTTTCCCCGCCTCAGTGGCACTTGCATTCCCTCCTCGCGCCACCACCCCCTTTTCCTCCCCTCCTTCCCCTCCCCTTTCCTCCACCGACTCCCCTCCCACTGCCCCTTCCTTCCCCCCTTCCCCCACCAACCCCCCTTGCTCCCCTCCTTCCTTCCCGTCTCCCACCACCACCCCTTCTTTCTCTCCTCCTTCCCCCACCAGCTCCCCTCTCCCCCCTGCTTTCCCCCCACATTCCTCCCCCAATGCCCCATGCACCTGCCCTAGCACATCCACTGTTCCTGCCACTGCCACGTGGCTGGCATTCATTGGCTGCCCCTGCCGTGGCGCCCCAGCCAAGTGACTGCTGCTGCTGCCGCTGGTGTTCGATCCTGTGGATATCGCCAAGGGCTTATAACGAGGACGTAAAGGTCTAATATCAGTTTGGCCGGAAGGTCTAATATCAGTTTGGCCGGAAGTAGTTAAAGGTCGGATTGGCCGTGTGGAAAGAAGTGGTCGCGGGGAAGAGTCAGGATTCAGGGATCGATCTTGACCGTTAGATCTGAACGGAAACGATCTCAATCGCTGAAGCTCCCTTCCCAAGCTCCCTGCTGCCTCGTCCCTTCTTCCTGCTTCTCCCGGCGCAAAACCTGCTGCCCCTCCGTTTCCAGTCATATTGTTTCGCCGGTCATCATTTGAGGGAATCACTTCACTTTGTAAGGACCAGCCAGGAGCAACCGGATAGCACACCGAACCCCTCTCTTGCATCGATCCCCTCTCTTGCATCGATCCCCTCTCTTGCATCGATCCCCTCTCTTGCATCGATCCCCTCTCTTGCATCGATCCTCTTTCTTGCATCGACCCCCTTTCTTGCACTGACCCCTTTTGTTGCATGGATATCGTTTCTTGTGAAAAAATCCTGCGTTTTTGCGAGAGTGTTACTCCTCCCCTCCGTCCTCCAACTCCTCCTCCTCCTCCTCCTCCTCCTCCTCCTCCTCCTCCTCCTCCTCCTCCTCCTCCTCCTCCTCCTCCTCCTCCTCCTCCTCCTCCTCCTCCTACTCCTCCTCCTAAACCCTCTGGTAACCCTCCAATTGGAAACGCCCCTGCTGATAACCTTCCTGTGGGTAGCCCCCCTCCTGGTATCCCTCCCTGTAACCCTCCTGCTCGTGACCCTCTCACTGGTAACCCTTCTGTAGGTAACCCTCCTGCTGGAAACACTCCCACTGGTAACCCTCCTCCTGGTAACCCTCCTCTTGGTAACCCTCCGCCTAGTAACCCTCCTAGTAACCCCCCTCCTGATAGCCCTCCTGCTTCCAGCCCTCCTGCTGGTAACCCTCCTGCTACCAACCCTCCTGCTGGTAACCCTCCTGCTACCAACCCTCCTGCTGGTAACCCTCCTGCTGGTAACCCTCCTGCTGGTAACCCTCCTGCTGGTAACCCTTCTGCTGGTAACCCTCCTGCTGGTAACCCTCCTGCTTGCAACGCTCCTGCTTGTAACCCTCCTGCTGGTAACTGTTGACCTGGAAACGGCCCCCTTGGGAATGCTCTGCCTCGTAACAACTCTTCTAACCCACCCTGCAACAGCCCACCCTTTAACAACCCACTCGGTAAAATCCCACCTTGTAACAATTCACCCTGTAACAACCCACTTTGTGACAACCCACCTTGTAATGAATCACCTTGTAATAATGAACCACCTTGTAGAAATGATGACCCAGCTTGTAATAGCCCGCTATGTAACAACCTACCTGGTAACAACTGACCTGGTAACCCCGTAACAAGCACAGATTGAGAGAGTGGTTGAGTCGGTGCAGATTGTTCAGAGAGGTACGGAACCGCACCAATCGGAGCTCTGGCCGTTGGAAAACTGGTCAGAGGTGGAAGCTGGTTGGCTGTCGCACTGAAGGGTGAATTTGAAGGGGGATGTGACTGTTCTGAAGGTTGCATAATGCGAAGAGGTTGAGCTGCCTCATTTTGGGTCGCATCAAACCTGGAATCGAGTCGAAGATGTGACTGTAACGAAGGCTGCAGTTTTTGTGGTTGTATCGTGACTGTACGTGAGTCTAAGGTGGGCCTTGCCTCGTTATACAGATGTTGGAGAGGTGCAGCTGCTGAATGCACTGTCACAGAGGAGGGTAGGAGAGGGAAGAGATGAACAAGAGGAGTTGATATAGTATAACATTGCAAAAAAATAAAACTGCTATGCAAGATAACATAGAGATTCACTGATAAACACGTGGGCAGACATTGAACAACTTGTAACTTACAACAATCTGTAGAATAGAGGCAAACAAACAAACAAACAAACAAACAACCATATTTGTTGCGGAGTATGCAGAAAAATGTCACCTTCTGGGGAAAAAACAGGTGCACTTGTGTGTCGGTGGTCATTCATCGGTGGTTGGGCTGGCGTCTCGCTTGCTATATGACCCATTAGAACGTCTGTATGAGCCACTATTGTATTGCCATGTCTGGAAGGGACGGAAGCAATAAGAAAATGTGTTGGAATAGTGCAGTGATTCATCTGCCACATGCCCCTCTGATTAAAAAGACAACAGCCGCTTTGATTTTATATTACTTTGAGACGGAACACATGCAGTCATATCTGCAACATTTTAAAGCGAATAACGGAACGTACCTTGAGACGGGGACGCGTTGCTGTGATTCCTCTGCAAACCTTCCGCAGCTGGCTAGGGTTTCAAAAACGTCCGCGTACTGGCTCGTCGAACCAACTCCTCTCCCGCTGAAACCTCCTCCCTCATTTCTCTCTCGCTGCTGTAGCTGCTGCATCTGCTCCGTATCCTCTTGTTCGTGCAACTGCAGCTGTTCATGTCGCTGCGGCTGCGCTTGCCCTGTTAGTGCAAGCGCTAGTAAGCGCTGTTGTTCCGCCGCGTGAATTTCCTGCTGCGCCAATCCCTGTTGCGGTGCCGGAAATCTCTCCGCGGGTGGACCTTGGGATTGCCGCGGTACTGACTGCCTCGTCACCTGATTTGTCTCGAACCCGGCGGCTCCCGTCTGGATAGTTGGCGATAAAGCCGTCAGGGTGGTCCTAAGGCCAAGCGCTGCGACGTGATCCGCTCCGTCGCTGCGTTCCGCGGGAGGCGCTGCGAATTCCTTTCCGCCGCCGCGTCCGCTGAGGCTCTCTCGCTCGGCAGAAGCGGCGGCGGCGGCGGCGGAGGCATCGAGTCGCATGCGGTTCGAATGTCGCTGCAGTAGAATGCTAGCGAGAAGACTGTCGTTACTGCGATTTCGGCTCCGATTCTCACCCTGACCTCGATTCTGATTTCGACTCTGGTTTTTATTGCCCTTGCTCGGACTCTGCTTCAGGCTCGGATTCTGGCCCAGGCTCGGACTCTGGTCTAGGCTCGAATTCTGATTTAGGCTTCGACTCTGGTTCGGATTCGATCCCTGGCTCAGGCTCTGACTCCCACTGGCGGTCGGAGGGAGGCGGCTCATTTCTCTACCAGAGGTGCGAAATCGGTTGACGCGCCGTTAGCAGTCTTTTGAACGAAGTTTTGCTGCGCGACGCTCACGACGCAACCCTGATCACGTCCCCGTCGAGGGCTCTGCTTCTACTAGCGCCCCGAGTCTTCAAATGCTCTCTTAGACTTCGCCGCAAAAAATGACGGGTGGAGAGCAAATCTGACGCCTTTTACGCTACAGACCTTACACTGGTTTGCTTAGTCGTACTAACGACTTTGTAGCCTGCGCGCCGCGTCTGTTAGGAGCGCCGCTGCTGCTTAGGCGCGCCGACGCAGACCGTCGCTGATTAGGAGCTTCGTTGTGTAGGAGGTCTGCTTACTACACTTGGGAGTGTACGGTCTTAGTGAAAGGCGTTTGACGCAGCGTGAAGAGGTTTTCCTAGGTCTTCAAACACCAGGACGACGCCTATTATATCGTCAGCTGTTCGTCGATTGCGCATCACTCGTGTCGTTGCTAAGGAAAACTGTGCGACTGCTTCTTCTGGTCATGGTGCTGAAGTCTCACGCTGTTTCATTGCGCAGTGAGTTTTGTGACGGCCACATGACTCATCACATCGGCACACCTCAAGTAGTACGGCGATCATACTGTCACGGCCTTCGCGCATCTCTTACGAGAAGGTTGAGTGTCAGCATCCCTTGATCCGAGAGGGCGGGTGCAGCCAAACCGAAAGTTTAGCAGCTTTGATCCGAGATCGGGTGCCCTCAGCGACACATCGCACACATACAGCGGCATAGATCCTCTGAGAGTCCGGAGCAACGGTTGGGCTGAGATTCTGCGCGAAGCACTGGAAATGGACGAAATCGGGAGATTCTCAGCAATGGCCCGGAGTCGCTAGTAGCTATGATTCCCCCACTCCTTGCGTGGAAGAGTAGTAGCCAGCGTCATAATCTCGCGTTTCTGCTCCCTTGGAAAATGTGCAGCGACCACGGCGGAACCAATAGCCCCTGGCCAGACCCCCCACGTGGCTGTCGTCAGCACACACGGCACCGGAAGCGTTGCAGAAAAGTTTCGAATCTCAGCAATCTCGTGAAGAGACTGGAGCCGTGCGTTCCCGCTCCCGTTGGTGAGGTGTGGTGGGTGGTTCGATTGCGCGGCCCGCGTTGTTGATGGCTCGAAAGGAGGAGGGAACAGATTCGGCGAGTTGTTGGCGATCGTGGTGAGTGGTCCGTACGAGGCCGTACGATTCGCCAGAAAGCTGCTTGCAACTTCGTTATTACCGACCGCACTCGTCAGTTTGCCAGCCTAAAGAAGGTGCTTAGTAGGACAAGAACGCAATACGAGGGCAGGCTGTCTGCGTGCAGCGTGGCTGTAAGCACAGCACGCGTGCTGAAACAATCGCGTCAATCCCAAGGGAATTTTTGGAAGCAAGACAGGGCGCGTGAAGGTATGAGCCTCGAAGGGGGTTGAAGGACGCTGCCGAGCATTCGCCTCGCTTCATGAAATTCTACGTTTTAGGACGGAAAGGAAGGATGCTTGCGGCGGAGTTTGACGAACAAGCCAACGCTTTGTACGACTGAACTGACTGTCAGCTACCTCATCGCCAGCCAGTCTAGCTAAATACAGCTGATGTGACGTTTGTTCCTTTCCCGTCATCAGCGGCTGTACAATGATGCCGCGGACATCACTTTGCGGACATTACAGCCGCAGCAGGACATCTCCCTTCAGCAGTGGCAGGCTGATGGGCAGGACACCGAATTCGCCTCCGAGTCGGCCTCATGATGCGGAAATTGCTTCTGACCGACTTTTGATTCAGAATTCCTCATAATGCGACGCAATTGGCATGGGATTCAGTTCTCACCGCATCGAAAGAGGGTGGCCTTTGGGCGTATTTTCACAGATTGCTGTCAGGCATGCTACGTATCAAACAAGCTGTTGTTTGATGTTTGTGGGTGAGAACACGACACGCCATGCAGCAATGGAGTGGAAGTTGTTGGTCGTCAGTTTCGGGAAGTGTGTTCTGTACCTTTTCTGTTTGAGACACGAGTGAAGGAAACAAGGGAATGGTGGGGGTGAAGTGGACTGAAAATGGGAGAGCAAAGAGAAGGATCGAATGCGGTTTAGAAGAGCTGAGACGCTTCTGGAGGCTTTATTTGGCCAAGGGCAAGCAGAACTCTCACTCACGCACGAGTTAGAACCAAGAACCAAGGTGGCGAAGACTTCCAGAGAGCTCTACATTCTGGAAGCAGTTTGCTTCCCAAGCATTTTGGGCGTCTTTCCATTCTGGGAACTATCGCTTCCATTTTTTAGCCCGGAGTGCCACGAAAGCTGCCTCCCCTCCCCGCGTAATACAAACGCAACCTGGGTGTGGGACATAAGTAGCACTTAAAGTAACGCTGAGAATCCACCTCGTAGTTCTTTCACCTCAGTTACCAGAGGCTTACAGGTGGATTCTAGTACTTTCACCTAGGTGTGAGGGTCCCCCAGCGTGTGCCAAGAGCGCGTGGAATGGGAAAAATATATTGCACTGTCAGCGTCAAATATATACTGAGATGAATTGCGAAAACTGATGTGCTCTCAGTCAAAATATATTGCTGTACCGTACTTCCAAGGGCTGCTGGTGGGCACCACCACCATCCCACCTGCCACACCTCATAGCGACTCGCTGTAAAATGTCTGTCTCAGTCGTGGCGTTCTTGGAGACACATCCGTGGCATTTGATTATTCGTCCACGGATATACCAAAAAGTTGACCGGACTGTACACTGTAATTTGGCAGTGTCCCTGGGGGAGACGAGCAAGAATGCCACGAGGGTCAACTGGACCTCAAGCCTCATAACAATATAGATATCAAACGTGTAAAAATCCGAACCAAAGCTACACATTAGACAAAAAATGAGAACAAAAAGACATTCAATCAACAACTGAACCAGTTCTCAAGATTAATGAAATCCCTTTTCATTCTCCCTCCTCTTTCTCCTCTTCCTCCTCTTCCAACGCATCCCTAAACAGAAGCTGAAAAACAGGCACCAACTCCGGCAGCCTCGGCAAGTCGCAAAAATTCACCGACATCAAATCAAACGCAATCGCCGCACTCCCACCCTCGCCGCCCTCCACATCTCCACCACCTGCACCACCATCCCCTCTCTTCTTATTTTTCACCGGCGGCGCAAGGCGGGGAATTTTAGGGTAGCGCTGACTGAAATGGGTGAGAATGGTGCGATAGGCGGGGGCAGATGCACCCACCTCCACCGCCTCACTTGTCGTGCTGTGCTTTCGAGCTATCGCCTCGTGCTGCAAATCATCCTCAAAGGTCGCCTGCGGGTGCGTGAGAGAGAGGGGTGGGTTGGATCGGAAGGGGAGAAGTTGATGGACAGTGCTGGGATGGGTAGATGCACCCACCTCTACCGCCTCACTGGTCGTGCTGTGCTTTCGAGCTATCGCCTCGTGTGGCAAATCACCCTCAAATGTCACATGGGAGTGTGTGTGGGATGGGGATGGGGATAGGAAGAAAAGAAGCTGATGGAAGGTAAAGGTGCAGGCGAGGGGTACCCACACCTCTACCGCCTCACTCGTTGTGCTGTGCTTTCGAGCTATGGCTTCGTGCTGCAGATCATCCTCAAAGGTTGCCTGGAAACGTGGGAAGGAAAGGAATGGACGGGATGGACGGGGAGAGGGTGAGGAAGCTACTGGTGCTAGGATGGGGAAGCACCCACCTCTACCACCTATACCACCTATACCACCTCAACCACCTCTACTGCCCCTCCAGCACCACAGCAAACGCCTGGGGGCAATGCACTACGAGCACACTCTCTAGCCTGGCCAGCCCAGCTCAGGTTACATCTCCCCCAGATCACACCTTCCCCATATAACACCTCCCCCAGCTTACCTCGTGAATCAGCACTGTGGCGCCTCGACTCGCCGCCCTCACAGTATCGCACGGGCGAGTGTCACCCGAATACACCAGCTTCCACAAAGCTTCCTCACCACTCCCCTTCTCTCTCCCCTTCTCTCTCCCCTTCTCTCTCCCCTTCTCTCTCCCCTTCTCTCTCCCCTTCTCTCTCCCCTTCACCCGCCCCTTCTCTCGCCCCCTCACCCGCCCCTCCAGCACCACAGCAAACGCCTGGGGGCAATGCACCACAGGCACACTCTCCAGCCGGGTCAGCCCAAGCGCAGATAACACCTCCCCCAGCTGCCGCCTGCCCGGCTCGTCCAAACCCCCGTCCTCCAGGTGGAACCCTGTCTTGAGCCAGAAGGGACGGAGGCCCCTCCTCTCTTTCTCTCTGCTTTCTTGACTGTCTGCTGAGTCAGGTCTTTGCTGGTAACCCCCTGACTGCTGCTGCTTAGACAGAGTTTCCTTTTGCCAGATGAGTCCACACTGATCCCTCCCATCGCCTTCATCCATCCCTCCATCCAACCCCGTAGCAGCAGCAGCAGTGGCAGCAGCAGCAACACTACGTGCTGCTTCACCTGCTCCTGCTTTGGCAGCAAGAGCGGCTGCATCTCTTGTCGTTTGGCTACAGTCCAAAAACGTCGAGTGGAGGCTTTCAAACGTCTGATACGCCTCCAGATACCGCCGAAGCTGCTTCGGCCCGACGACCAGAATAGGCGGCACGGGCACTGTAGCACTATTGTCTAGTTCCTCTGTCTCCATCTTCTCAAACGTTTCCTGAGAACCTGCCCTGGGGACTGCCCGTTCAGCTGCCCGCTGAGCTGCCCGGCGCAAAAGAATGTCTCTTCGGGCAGCAAGAATTCTGACGAGCCCCGTGTGATGGTCGGCGTGAATGTGGGAGATCCAAATACACTTCAGACCCGCTATAATATCCTCCGCCTTTTCAGGCCCGAACCTGTAAGAATCAACAAAGCAGTGGGGGGTTGGGAGGATGGTACGTTAAAAACATTCTGTTATGGTAACAGAAAAATATGCTTTCTTGGTCTGTTTAGCATGGCTTTCCTGTATGTACAGGATCTAAATCATCCCTCCCAGATCAAACCAGTGCATGTACATGCCTTGCCTAAGCCCACATGTAAAAATGATCCAGTAAACCCCACAGCCCAGAATCACCCTCCCCCAGATCAAACCAGTGCATGTACATGCCTTGCCTAAGCCCACATGTATGGACGATCCAACCCCCACCCACCGACTCACCGTCTGGTGAGCTGCGCGTAGCTGCCCTCGCCACAGTCCAAAATCATGCCGCCCAGGTCGAATTGGTGAACGTATATTCCACTCAGATTGCGGTACTTGGACGGCTGGGATGAGCCCGTGTTTCCCCTCAGAGGCTCACACTACCACACACACTGAATCCATCTACCTCTCTCTCGCCTACTCACCGTCTGGTCAGTTGAGCGTAGGTGTCCTCCCCACAGTCTAATATCATGCCTCCGCGGTCGAACCGGTGCACGTAGATGCCACTCAGATTGCGGTACTTGGACGGCTGGGATGCGCCCCTCCTACCTCTCACACACTTCCTCTCACACACTTCCTCTCACACACTACCTCTCTCGCCCCCACTCACCGTCTGGTCAATTGGGCGTAGCTGCCCTCCCCGCAGTCCAGAATCATCCCTCCCCGGTCGAACAGGTGAACGTAGATGCCACTCAGATTGTGGTACTTGGACGGCTGGGATGAGCCCCGCTTTCTCCTCACACTTCCTCTCACACACTACCTCTCTCGCCCCCACTCACCGTCTGGTCAGTTGCGCGTAGCTGCCCTCCCCGCAGTCCAGAATCATCCCTCCCCGGTCGAACAGGTGAACGTAGATGCCACTCAGATTGCGGTACTTGGACGGCTGGGATGAGCCTGTGCCGAGAAACACCACCTCCACCTCCTCCCTGCCCATGCCTTGTAGGCAAGCCGGTGCCTTGTCCTCCTTATCAACACCCTGCTGCAGCACATCCTTCTCACTCCTCCCTCCCTCGCTCCTTCCTCTCCCTCCTCCCCTTTCCCCTTCGTCTCCCATCCTCTCTTCCTCAACCTCCCCCATTTTCTCCCCCTCCTTCTCCTTGCTCCCCAATCCCCAGTCCGCAGCCACCTTCTTGGAAGCTTCCTCGAGCTCCGGAATGTTCCGCAGCAGGTGGTGAACAGTGCTCCTGGCGTTGAACTCGGGCGGCACTGCTGACGTGTCAACTCCTAGAACGGGGGCACCTCTCAGGTTGACCTGTGGGGAAATTGGGCGGTGGGGGGTGGGAGGGAGGAGGGGGGGAGGGGGGGAGGGGGGAAAAAACCTTTGAGTCGACTCAAAAGTCACCGGGAGGGGGGAGGGGGGGAGGGGGGCAGGGGGGGAGGGGGGGGGGGGAGGGGGGGAGGGGGGGAGGGGGGAGGGGGGAAAGAACCGGAGGGAGGTTTGGTTGCTCCGTTTCTCGGCTGCTCCTGGCGTCGAAAGCGGGCGGCACTGCTGACGTGTCAATCCCCAGTACAGGGACACCTCGCAGGTTGATTGAGCTGTGGAGTTGGTTGGGAAGACTTTTGAGTCAAAAGCGGGCGGGCGGCACTGCTGACTCAAAAGTCAACTGGACACCTCGAAGGTTGATTGAGCTGTGGAGTTGGGAAGAAGGTGCGTGAGGGTGTAGTGATGGGATGGAGGTTCTAAGTTTGCTCGTTTGCTCCAGATAGGGGAAACGGGCAGCCCAATGATGTGCGGACTCCGGGCGAAGGGACGGGCGGGGGGGATCACAGTTGGATATCTGCTACCATCTAAGGCTGTTAGGATGTGGAACAAAACAACGAGCTGACTTTTGAGTCGACTCAAGAGGCGGATATCTGCTACCATCTAAGGCTGTTAGGATGTGGAACAAAACAACGAGCTGACTTTTGAGTCGACTCAAGAGGCGGATATCTGCTACCATCTAAGGCTGTTAGGATGTGGAACAAAACAACGAGCTGACTTTTGAGTCGACTCAAGAGGCGGATATCTGCTACCATCTAAGGCTGTTAGGATGTGGAACAAAACAATGAGCTGACTTTTGAGTCGACTCAAGAGGCGGATATCTGCTACCATCTAAGGCTGTTAGGATGTGGAACAAAACAACCTTGGGATTCGGATGCCTAAGGTTGTTCCACATCCTACCGTCTCTCTCCCCTCTTCCCCCCCCTTCCGTTCTCTTTCCCCCACACTTTCCTCTCTTCCAAAAAAGAAAAGGATGGAGAAGAAACTCCGATACCAAGTACCTTCACCCAAAGATTCGTGCTGACTTTTGAGTCGACTCAAAAGTCAGCTAGTAACTTCACCAGAAGATTCGTGGAAGGCAAGGCACTGACCTTGAGAAGGTTCTTGGCAATGACGACTGGGCCGAGCGGGAGTCCATCCACAGGCTGAGGAGGTGAGGGGTGGGGTGGGAAGAGGGGGCGAGAGAAGCGGGTGAACAAGGGGAGGTGAATTTGAACGAGCACAAGAGCAGTGACAGTCGGGCCGAGCGGGAGTGATTTTTGAGAATTGTCAAAAGACAGTCGGGCTGAGCGGGAGTCCATCCATCCATCCACAGGCTGCGGCAGGGAGAGGGTGGAGAAGGGACAGAGGTTGAGAAGGGGAAGAGAGAGGATTAGGGGTTTGCGAGGTGACAGGAGGGTGGAAGAGGTGGCAGGAGGGTGGAAGAGGTGACAGGAGGGTGGACGAGGTGACAGGAGGGTGGACGAGGTGACAGGAGGGTGGAAGAGGTGACAGGAGGGTGGAAGAGGTGACAGGAGGGTGGACGAGGTGACAGGAGGGTGGAAGAGGTGACAGGAGGGTGGACGAGGTGACAGGAGGGTGGAAGAGGTGACAGGAGGGTGGAAGAGGTGACAGGAGGGTGGACGAGGTGACAGGAGGGTGGACGAGGTGACAGGAGGGTGGAAGAGGTGACAGGAGGGTGGAAGAGGTGACAGGAGGGTGGAAGAGGTGACAGGAGGGTGGAAGAGGTGACAGGAGGGTGGAAGTTGGGTTGGGAGGTGGATTCGAAAGGACAATGACAATGCGGCGAGCAAGAGGGGGGGGGAGGACGGCTAGGCGTCCTAGCAGGGGGGGAGGAGGGCTAGGCGAGGCTAACATATTTTTGAGGCGCCTCAAAAAGGGGAGAAGCTCAAGAGGTGCCACGTGTATGATGTAGTGTTTTGAGACGTCTCAAAAGTAAAATCCACATAGCTGAGACGTCTCAAAAGTAAAATCCACATAGCTGAGACGTCTCAAAACACCAGTTCATACACGAAGGGTGGGAAGGCGAGGTTAACATAAGAGGGGAGAAGCTCAAGAGGTGAGGGGAGGGCGATAATTGCCAGGCTGAGGGGAGGGCGATGATCATTCATAATTGCCAGGCTGAGTGGGGGCTCATGCACAGGGCGAGGAGGGGAGTGGGTGGGGAAGGGGTGCGTGCAACAAGGTGAGGAAAAAGAAGTGGCTTTAGGAGTTTGGCTGTCGGGCTGACAGCATCAATCGCACTTTTGAGGCGCCTCAAAGGTTTGGCTGTCGGGCTGACAGCATCAATCGCACTTTTGAGGCGCCTCAAAGGTTTGGCTGTCGGGCTGACAGCATCAATCGCACTTTTGAGGCGCCTCAAAGGTTTGGCTGTCGGGCTGACAGCATCAATCGCACTTTTGAGGCGCCTCAAAGGTTTGGCTGTCGGGCTGACAGCATCAATCGCACTTTTGAGGCGCCTCAAAGGTTTGGCTGTCGGGCTGACAGCATCAATCGCACTTTTGAGGCGCCTCAAAGGTTTGGCTGTCGGGCTGACAGCATCAATCGCACTTTTGAGGCGCCTCAAAGGTTTGGCTGTCAGGCTGACAGCATCAATCGCACTCACCTCCAGCTCATACATCTGTGCTGCTGCTGCTGCTGCTGCTGCTGCTGCTGCTGCTGATGTTCCTCCTCCTGCTGCAGCGGCTTCCCCTGTCCTTCTTTTCAGAGTGTGATCATATGGTTCAGGGAAGAGGTGTGGACACACGTAGTGGAGCCTGTTGCACATCGTGTAAATGCCATTGTTCCGCGGCCCACTTTATGGCACTCACCTCTATCTCATACTTCTGTGCTGTTCCTGCTGCTGCTTCCCCTGCCCTCCGTGCCAGCGTGTGGTCGTACGGTTCAGGAAAAAGGTGCAGACACATGTAGACGTCTGAAAGCCCACTCACCTGCAGCTCATACTTCTGTGCTGCTGCTGCTGCTGCTGCTGATGTTCCTCCTCCTGCTGCAGCGGCTTCCCCTGTCCTCCTTGTCAGAGTGTGATCATACGGTTCAGGAAAGAGGTGTGGACACACGTAGTGCAGCTTTGTCGTCAGAGCAGCACTCCCCGCAAGCACAGGCGGGCACTCGAAGGCCCTGAAAGTAGTAGGAGGGGCAGGAGGGTTGGGGATGGGGGTGGGGGCATGCATGGGTGAGTCAAGTCTTGACTAGTATGGTGAGTCACGACATGACATGACTAGTGAGTGCTGTGGGGTTGCATGTGATGAGTCCACTCAAAAATCGACTCATCACATGGGGGTGGGGGCGTGCATGGGGTGAGTCATCACAAGTCTTGACTAGTGAGTGCTGCGGGGTTGCACTGCATGGCATGGTTCAGGAAAGACTTGCAACCCCACAGCACTCGCTAGCATGGCATGATCCAGGAAAGAGGTGTGGGGACATGTACTGGAGATTGGTTGACCGGGCTGCACTGCCCGCTAGTACAGGCGGGCACTCCAAGGCCCTGGGTGGTGGTGGGGTGGGGAGCGGAGTGGGGAGTGGGGTGGGGTGGGGTGGGGTGGGGTTGAAGTGTGTAGGGTGATTCACTCAGTGTGTGGTCGTATGGTGCAGGGACGAGGTGCGGACACACGTAGTGCAGCTTTGCTGTCAGCTTGGCTGTCACTCCCGCCCAGCACAGGAGGACACTCATCAAAGATCCTGACGACACGTGCACGTGCCGTGCCACCTTCGAGAATTCTAAAGATTGAATGATTTCAACTAATCTGAAAATTCTTAAAACAGAGAATTCTCGAAAGTGACCCCGGTGTGATGAGTCGGTTTTTGAGTTGACTAAAAGACGTGATCCCCGCTGCTAGCCCTGGGGGGGCACTCAAATGCACACGGGGTAACTTTGGGGACTAACGGCACATGCACATGCACATGCCACCTGTCCCACCTGACTGCGAGTGCTGATTCCAGCTAAGACGTGTGGACTTGCGTGACATACCCTGCCAGGACATGCGTGGTGTTGGCACCCAGCATGCCCATCCATCGCCGATACTGCTCCTCCTCCATCACCGCCTCTGGGCTCACATGCACTGCCACAAGCAAATCACATCTCCATGTACCTGGTATGCCCTTACCTCCCATGTTTTTTAACCCCCATGCATGCGCTTACCTGCCATGCCCTGCTAACACGTGCGTGGTGTTGGCACCCAGCAGCATGCCCATCCACTGCCGATACTGCTCCTCCTTCACCACCGCCTCTGCTATGCCAGTATGCCAACACGTGCTTACCTGCCATGCCCTGCCAGTACGTGCGTGGTGTTGGGACCCAGCATGCCCATCCACTGCCGATACTGCTCCTCTTCCACCACCGCCTCTGGGCTCACATGCACTGCCACTGTCACCTCCTTATAGTCACTCCCGTTACTGTCACTCTTCCCGTTATTGTCACTCTTGGATTCCTGGCGGTGGCTGATGCAGAATCGCTGCAGCTGCGGCGACTGCAGGAGGGCTTGCGTGTGGCTTGCAGTGGGGCAGTCTATAAGGAGGACAACAGGGCCTGGGATCGATGCTTCGAGCACGTCAGAAGGGTTAACCTGAGGAGAAGGGGATACGGAGGAGGTGGGGAGAGGGGGGCGAGGGGGGGAGAGGGGGGAGAGGGGGGAAAGAAAAGAGTGAGGCAGTCTATAAGGAGGACAACGGGGCCTGGAATCGATGCTTCGAGCACGTCAGACGGATGAACCGGAGGGGTGGGCAATGAAGGGAAGAGAGAGAAGCAGATTGCAAGGAGAGTTTCACCACGCCTAAACCCTAAACCCTAAACCCTGAACCCTAAACCCTGAACCCTAAACCCTAAACCCAGCAAGAGGATGGAGTCGGTTTGGATTCCCATGGCTGCTGCGCGCTTTGGTCAAACTTCCCTGCTGCAATCACTCTCTTGCACCCAGCCTCCATGCAATGCACACACGCGCTCACCATGGTGCTCCCATCATCACTAGGAACGCTCTCCCCCATCGGCAGGCGCCGGAACTTGAGGCCGCGATGGATGCCCATGGCTGCTGCGCGCTGTGAGTCAAACTTCTCTGCTGCTGTCGGCAACTCATACACTAGCCTTCACACACTAGCCTTCACACACACACACACACGCATGCACAGATTCACTCACCATGGTGCTCCCATCGTCCGAAGGCAGGCTCTCCCCCATCTGCAGGCGCTGGTACTTGGGACCGGGGCGGATACCCATGGCCGCTGCGCGCTTGGGGTACTTGTGGCCGGGGCGGATGCCCATGGCTGCTGCCCGCTTGCTCCCAGTGACAAACACTTGCACCGCTTTGCACACAAAGACACCGCACTGAGCACATTCCCTCACCATGGTGCTTCCATCCTCACTAGGAACGCTCTCCCCCATCTGCAGGCGCCGGTACTTGGGGCCAGGCCAGGGCGGATTACCATTGCTGCCGCGCGCTTGGAGTCATACTTCCATGCTGCTGTCGGCTTGCTGCCTGCGATGCACACTCCCAACCCAACAGCCACCACTCACCGTCTTACTCCCGTCGTCCGAAGGAACGCTCTCCCCCATCTGCAATCGCCAGTACTTGGGGCCAGGGCCCGGGCGGATTCCCATTGCTGCCGCACGCTTGGGGTCATACTTCCCTGCTGCTGTCGGCTTGCTGCCTGCGATGCACACTCCCAACCCAACAGCCACCACTCACCGTCTTACTCCCATCGTCCGAAGGAACGCTCTCCCCCATCTGCAATCGCCGGTACTTGGGGCCCGGGCGGATGCCCATGGCTGCTGCGCGTTTTGGGTCGAACTTCCCTGCTGCTGTCGGCAACTCGCACACATACACCACTGATGCCATCCCCGCAGCTGCTGCTGTTCCTCCCATGCCTGCTGCTGCTGGTGCCGCCATTGATGCCACATTCCCCACTGCTGCTCCTGATGCTTCCTCCCTTCTCTCCCCATCCACCCTCGCACGCTTCTCAATTCCAGCGCTGACTGTGTCCCACCCGCTGCTGATGCCAGCAGGGCCGGAAGGACTGGGACGCTTCGCTGACGTGGCAGAGGGGAGGGCCGCTTTGGAACTGACACCTGTCGCTCCCTCTCCTGCCAATCCGCCTCCCTTCAGTTGCAAGAGAGTCAACTCCTTGAAGGAAGCGGACGGCGAAGGGAGCACCGTGCTGCTAATCGAGGCGATGGTGTTGAGGGAACTGGCTGCTGCTGCTGCTGCTGATGATGATGATGCTGTTATTTCTGGTAACACAGGTTCAAGCAGCACAGCAGTGATCTTGACATCCCCATCGTCATGCACTATGTATGCACTCTTGTCCTCCTGCTGTTCCAACTTCTGCTGCTCCTGCATAGCTGCTTCCGTTCCCTGCTCCTGCCCTGAACCCAGCACCTGTTGCTGCTGCTGCTGTTGCTGCTGTTGCTGTTGCTGCTGCCTTATAGAAAGCAGGGAGGGGGGCGTGGGGGTATGACTCACGCCCAGGGCTGCTGCTGCCGAAGCTGGAGGTTCGGACCGAAGCTGCGCCCACGAAGCAGCGCATGGCTGCTGCGAGCCGATGAAGATCCGACGGTCCACAGATGTCCACCTGGCAAACGGAGGAAAGAGCAGGTTGGGGGATGGTGGGGAGGAGGAGGGGGGGGGGGGGGGGGGGGGGGGGGGGAGGGAGACGGGGAGACGGGGGAGGGGAGGGGAGAGCGGAATGAAGGCCGCAGGGCTTAGTAAGAGGGGTCAGCCAATCTTGTAGCAAGACGTGATGATCCCTGCGTGCCCATTTAAAGAGGGTGTAAATAAGTAAGAGAGCTGCAGCAAGCACAGTTGCACCCTAAGCCCTTGCCCAGACACCGTTCTCCCAACCCCAAACCCTGATTCTCAAACCCGCACTCACAGTAATGCCAGTTTCCCCCGTGTTGGCGAGCGTCAGCAGCATGCCTGGCAGCCCCCCACCCCAGCTGTATCTCTTCCTATCCCCTGTCCCCTGAACCCTCATCCTCAGATTCGCACTCACCGTGACACCTGTCTCCCCCGTGTTGGCGAGCGTCAGCAGCATGCCTGGCAGCCCGCCAGCCGTCTCGGTGCACACGCGGGAGAGGAAGATCTTATCCACCTGTTGGGGTTTACGGAAGGAGGGGGTCATGGAGGGGGGAGGAGGAAGGGGGATGAGGAGTGGGAAAGACTTGTCAGCAGCAGCATGCCTGGGAAACCCCCAGCCGACTCGGTGCACACGCGGGAGAGGAATATCGTATCCACCTGATGGGAATGGGATAGGGGAAGGGGAAAGGGGAAGGGGGACGGGAGACGGGAAAGTGGGATGGGAGGGGAGGTGGTTGAAGATTTGCCAGCAGCGTGCCTAGCAGCCCGCCAGCATACATGCTGTTGGGAAGGGGAAAGGGAAAGGGGGACGGGTGACGGGGAAAGTGGGATGGAAGAAAACTGTGCAATTAAACTCCAAACCCAGACTAACCTTGGAGACTAACCCAGACTCCAAACCCAGACTAACCTTGGAGAGGCGGATGCGGTGCTCAATGCAGAGGCGCTGCAGCCCCTCCCCCGCGTTGAACACCAGGCGCAGCCCCCAACCCTTATTCCCGACCCCCCACCTCCTAAAACCCCGAACCCCTGACACACCTTAGAGAGGCGAATTCGGTGCTCTATGCAGAGGCGCTGCAGCCCCTCGCCCGCGTTGAACACCAGGCGCAGCCGCTCGAAGAACAGCAGCACGCAGGGGGAAGTGTCCCCCGTGTCCATTCCCGTCCCCAGCACCTGCAGATAAGCTGTTCTGTTCTGCGCCAGCTTCTCCCCCCCTGCCCCCCCTACCGCTCCGCCATCCCCTCCGCCTCCCCTTCCGCCTTTTCCTCCGCCTTTCTCTCCCCCGCCTCCGCCTCCGCCCCGTCCCTTCCCCTTCCCGCCCTTCCCCCTGGCCTGAGGACCCGCATCCGCTGCTCTTTCCGCTCTTCCCCCTGCTGCCGCCACGTCAGCACCTTGGGACCCCCTTTTTCCCCCGCCCGCTGCGGCGCCTCTCATCCCGCCCGCCGCTCCTCCTTCCGCGCGCTCCCGTCGCGTTCCGTCCGTACTATAGCTAGCTCGATTAGAATACGCAGATCTGAAAGCCTGAGACTCTCGCCCTGCTACGGCCAGGGACGGCCCTGCTACAGCCTGGGATGGCCCTGCTACAGCCGGGGAGGACGCTGCTACAGCCTGTGTGGTCAGCCCGCGAGACAGCAAAAGCTCGTCTGCGCTCCACCTACTCCTACCTGCCTTCTTCGGCGCGCCTTCAGCCTCTGCTACAGCTTTCCCCTCAATCACTGCAGATTCTCCTTCGCCCGCGTTTCCTTCCGCCCCAACTTTGGGGCTGGACGGCGGCTTCTCCGCTTCCGCCGCTCCCCCTTCCGCCTGCTTCCGCGGTCGGCCGCGCGTCCTCTTTCCGGTTCCGCCAGCTGCAGGCTTCCCCGCACCCGAATCCTCGCTACTAGCAGTTTCGTTACTAGCCACTCGGCGACCTCGCCTGCCAGTTACGCGTGTGACACTTTCTTGACCCAGGGTAGATTCCAGCGCATTCACCGACTCGCTGCCACGTGGAACTACGGCATCACTGTCAGATCTAGCCACGTCATCTGCAGGTCCGTCAGTCGCGCTAACCGATTTCGACGTGCGCGCGCGCCGCTTCCTACCTGTAGCCCCTTTCGCTACAGAGGTTTCGGAAATGGACGGCTCTACGAAAGCCTCTAAGGCGTACCCAAAGGATGGATCCTCAGATCTGTCTCCAAATTCTGGGGTTAATTCCGAAACTACCCTGCCCGCTCTTGCAGGAATAGGAGCCCTAGGCGGGTGGCTATGGCGCAGCGACGGGAAAAGCAACGCTCTACGAGGAACGACAAGCGTCGAGACAGAACGCGATCCGGTGATGCGACGGTCAGACCGAGCCCATGCGCGAGTATCAGGCGGCAACGATCCGTTAACGGATCCGTTCGACAATCCGTCAAATGATCCACTCAATGACCTACTGAAAGGCGATCCCTTCGATGAAACGTTTGAATATTCAATAGACGATCCTGGGATTAATTTATGCGTCCGCCAGAGCCTCTGGCGGAGCGCGGAGCGAACGCAGAGGTGCGATTGAACGCGAGTTGCGGCGGTTACAGCGGAGAGCGCGAGAGTCATGACCGTGGCGCGGCCTCCCCCAGCTCAGCGAATGGCTCGATCGTGCCAGCTCAGCAAGTAATTGTGCGCACACTCACGCATCTCGAACTAGCAGAAGCATCAAGACCATGGTTGACTGGGGTTTTACGCCTTGAATTAGGGTTGAAGGGGTTCCTTCCTTGTGCTCGATTGTGAAGCTTTTGGGAGGTTCCTTGGGAGCATTGTGAAGCATTACGAATCAGCGAAACTGTGGGCGAAAATCGACAATTTCGTTCGCTGTTCGCGGACGCAGAGAGTGAAGTGCCAGCGAATTGCGGCTTCTGGCGACGAATTCCACAACTCAACCATCCAAAACGTGTATTTCTTTGGATGGAAAACACTTTTACATGCAAATAAGCATATGCAAACAAGCATATGCAAATTTACCCAACCACGGGAATTGTGTGAACAAACCCGTCTTCGTCCACGTGGATGCGAATGCGATCCGTGCGATAATCCTGCATGACCATCATCCCATAAGGGATAATTTGGATGTACCAGTTGCACTCCGGCACAGACGTCTTAATGTAGGCACGAGCCGCCTCGCCTCTCATGCCCACGACCTCGGGCCAAGACGTCTTGCTGCGGGGAAGGGGAGAAATAGCCGAATGGAAGGGGAGAAATAGCCGAATGCACATAAGAATATGGTTTGACGAATGGACATGACGATGACATTCAGCGATAAATTAGCGAATCCACGTGGAACAGTCATTTCCACCTCGCTTATCACTTCAAGAAGTCCCGACGAACCTGCAGTCGAATTCAGGGCGCGGGCGACCGATTGACTGCGACGGATATTCTCGTGAGGAAGCGAGCGGAAGCAGCGACGCAGAGAGGAGGAGCAAGCCCAAGACGGGGAAGAGACGGCGAAGCCCCATACTTGACGGCACAGGAGAGAGGAAGCCCGAACTTTAAGAAACTAGCTTGTGAAGCAGAGCAGCTGAGGTTGCAACACTATTACGAAGATGCTTTTGCTGCTGCTGAGGTTTATATATATCTCAATGCTTGACTAAGAAGCCTGACTGATGAGTGAAACGGCATTCTTGACTCCCGAACGAGTGAATGGAAGCGGTTCAGGAAGTGGAGGTGGAAGGAGAAGGAAGTTTGGTTTGAGTCGAGAATCTTGGTAGACGTTGGGAGTGGGAGTACTGTATTATCTGGATCAGGTTTTCCCTTTCGCTAAACTCGCCACCGTTGACGAAAATGATGGGTTGGTGATGCGTTTCCCGCATGTTCAGTTCTGTTGGCGCAGGAGTCGGAGAGGACTGAGGACGCGTCACAAGTAGAACATCGATCCTGCCTAGAATCGGTGTTTAGGTGGTTACACATTTTCGTTTATTTTCGCTAACGTACAGTTTTCCCTTCTAAGTCAGGCGATCGATGTGCCCCTGTCACACATCGATCGTGCAATTTCGTCCACATCGGGCAATTTTGCCCCATGTTTTTACGACCGTGTCACTTGAAACTTCAAAGCAGTCGTGACACACCGATATGGCGATCGGTTTGACAGGTTCGGTGAACAACCCTGATCCTTCCTCGATATTTTACTTGTGACGCGTCCTGAAGGTGTCGCAGGTGCGGTATTCTTGTCGCTGGAGGAGTGACTTTGAAGGGTTTGTAAGCATTGTTGGAGAATACTGGTTGGTTCAAACTCGATTTTGTCACTGTTTCTTACAGAATTCGGTTGTAGAAATCGTCATGCAATACCCTTGAAGTTGGAATATATATTGCACCGCCTGCGTCAGCAGGCAGTGCAATCGAGTCAGCGCGGGCAACAAAAAAAATAAACCCCAGTCGGGGGCATACCATCCGAGGGAGCCTCAACCCTAAAATTTTAGGGTTGAGGCTCCCGAATGGCATGCCGTAAGCCATGGGTTTATTTTTTTTGCCCGCGGGCAGCGTGCTGACTCGGTCGGTAGCGCTACCGGGCGCTACCGACCGCTACCGGCTCTCGAAAGTGAAATATATTGGGCCCTTCCAAGGTCACTAGCCGAACGGCAGGAGAGGGTGTGGGGAAAGTCGTGGTCAATAAAACTTGGCGGTTTCTTGACGGCGCGTTTTGCAAGCACCGTTCAGTTTCGATATAAATTGAGCTGCTTAAACTTAAGAGCCACTAAAGTTGAAATGAAACGAAAAAGAAGCTCTCTAATTCTGCAAGAAACGTGTGCATCCACGACGAAACAGAAACCACTATCGCAAGTACCAGCGCGTACGAACTCACCCAAGCCACCTACGAGAACTAGGTCTGAACGCGTCGCCACCAGTTTCGCCAGGTCTCCCTATCCCATTTTGCCATGCGGTGAGTGGTAATCGCGGCGGCCCGTGCGTGTCGTGACCATGGTGCCAATGCGGAGACGGCGCAGATCTGCGGAGAACTGCGGATCTGTAGGGTAACCCAGAGATTTGAGATTGCCGCAGTTCTCCGTTGAATCGTTCCATAATCTCTCCGCTTCGCGACCTCAAATCTCACCCTGCAGCTGTACAATGCTTTGCAAGGAAAATGCGGCGGAGCTTGGCTAACCGCGCGTGGCGGAAATGGCAGGAGGAGCAGCGGGTTGGGGGGGAGGGGGGAGGCGGGGTAGCGGGAGGGGGTGGGGAAAGCGGTGGGGGTAGCAGCGCAGGATGAGGAATTTTTACGTCAGCAGAGTGGGGAGGGGGTGGGGTGGGGGAGGGGCGGAGGTTGAGATCAACGGGCTAGACGCGCTCGCAATGGCTCAGGTGCGGTAATTTTTTTTTTTTGTCGTCTGAACTCTCAACTTTGAGTTGACAACGGTGCAGGGAAGCAGAGCCCTTGCGGTTAGATTAGATGCATTGGCAGTGGTTCAGGTGCGGAAAAAGAACGGTTGGGTGTGAGACGGTGATGATTGGTTTGAGACAATGATGGGTGTGCGCTGATGGGTGTAAATCGGTGGAGCGCGGTGCAGGGGAGAAGGGCGGTTTCAGTGAATTGGTCGCACAGTTCAATTTTCAGCTATACAAGTTTGTAGGGTGCTTTACAAGTTACCGTACTCTGCCTGTACACTCTCCTGTTCTCAGTCCCTCCCCCCCCTCGCATCGATTGCATTTTTTATGGAACAACAGATTCATAAGAAGCAGCAGAATCAGTAGCAGCATCAGCAGCAGCGGCTGCGGCGGCAGCAGCAGCGGCTGCGGCGGCAGCAGCAGCAGCACAGCAGCAGCAGAATCCTGATTCATGAGCTTTCAAGAACACTTTAAGCTCCACAAGAGCCATGCCCCACCTCCCCATCGTCCCTCCCATGCTCCTGCCATTCACTCACTCCCTCCATTACGCCCTTGGTCAATGCTAGGTAACGCTTCTCTCCCTCTCTCCTACCACCGCTTGCGCTCGCGTTTCACAACTTTCCATCGTCCCTCTCTTGCTCCTGCCATTCACTCATTCCCTCTATCACGCGCTTTGTCAATGCTAGGTAACTCTTCCTCTCCCTCTATCCCACTTCCTCTCTCCTACCACCTCATACTCTCGCGTTTCACAACTTTCCATTGTCCCTCTCGTGCTCCTGCCATCCGCTCATTCCCTCTATCACGCGCTTTGTCATTGCTAGGTAATCCTTCTCTATTATTTCTACCTTGTCATGCACTATCTTTTCACAACTTCCCAACCCGCCCCCTCAATTTTTTGTCCCTCACTTGCGCTTCTCTAGCTCCCAGTCCTTCACTCCCCTTCCCTCACTCCCTTTCCCTTTCTTTCCTTCACACTCCCCATCCCTGCTCTTTTTCCCTCACCCTCCTTACCTCACTTCCCTTCCCCCACTCCTTTGTGCACCACTGTCCACTCCGCTCCTCTCCTCATAACCTTCTGCTCCACTCTTCTCTTCTCTTCAAAACCGCATAATTATAATCCAGTTGTCAGATTTGTAAATGCTTGCTATTTTTTTCCCTCGTTTCCCTTCCAGATTCCTTGCTTACTTTCCTTGCACCCCCTCGTGTTGATTCTTGTCTCATTCTACAGGGCATCCCAGAAATAGATACATTGGTGGCACCACTCTTTCGGATAATGTTGATTTTGGATAACCTGATTTAGAAAACTGAGTAACCATTTGTCAGTTTAGTACGTACATACATACACAGGTGGAGGTCCTGTACCTACATACATACCCTCTCCACGCACCACTAAGATTATTTACGCTTCCTAAAGAGTATAGCTACAGCAATTGTGCAGAATACGTACAGGTACCAGTGAACCACTAATATATCAGCATATAATTATTGGGCACTTCAGATTTTTACCCAACCTTTGGAATCCCATCAACCTTTCCGTTTTTTTTTTTTTTAATATTTTTTTTTTAAGCAATCGAGGTACTATCTATTACAATGTAGCATAATTACGCAAGGAAAAGGAGTGGAAACGGGAAGAGAGGAGAAAAGGAGGAATAACGTGAGTAGAAAAAAGGAGAGAGGAAGAAAGAAGGAGGGGAATAGGGGAAAAATGATAGGAGGAAGAAAAACAGGGAAGAAGGAAGAAAAAGCAGCACACACAACCCCAAGAAAACCCCAATAGCACACACATTTAAAACACCATCAAGCCCTCCCATCAAAGCACCCCAACTGCACTCCCATCGAACCAAACCTCCCCCCCTAAACCCACTTTCTAAACCCGCATGTCTACCAAGTATGGTGCATCCGCCCACGGAGCATCCCATCCCATCTCCTCCTCAACATCCTCCCGCTCCACCCAAACAGCCTCTGGGCCTCTCATCATCGACGCAGCGCGTAACAAGATCACACGCGCCTGAGCCCGTTGCAAAGCCACACCCACAGCCGCTTTGAGCGATCCGAGCAAATAAGCCGAGAAACCCTTTCCCGTAGCTCGCGCCGCCCCTTTCGTCTTTGCTATCTCGATCTGCGCGTCACCCTGCTTCTTAAGCCACCGTCCAAAACTCCCCCCCAAGCATCCCCATGTCTCAGCAATGAGTGGTGTGAACTGCACTCCCCCATGCCGCTGTAGAAGCGATTTGTAGTCCGCCGTCTTCCGCTTTTCTCTCTCTCTCGCGGCAAAACCCACCTTGCGACCAATCTGTCCATGGTGCTGCGCGGATAGCGAGATAGGATCTACCACACTAACCTCCAGCGCGTGCTCCTCCCCCTCCCTCAGTTTCCGAACCGCCACATCAACCCTCTTCCCTGGGAGCAACGTGTCGTCTTCCATGGTCACAATCCCACCCGCACCCTTAGCTATCTTCGCCACCACAAATTTAACCGCATCGTGAACCCGAGAAGGTGCATACTGATACTTGCAGCGAAGGGCATGATGCGGGTCAGAGGGATCAGCAAACTCAAACCCACACGCGCACTTGCCGGCCACTATCAGCTGCTGAATAGGGAGGCCTAGGCGCATGGACGCGCAGATGCTCCACTCGGCTGCGGTGAAGGTAGCCTCCTCGTGCGAAGGAACGGCAGAAACTGACGCCCCAGCCCCTTTCCGTTTTGGTCCACAAATATGTAAATGCGATCGGTACGATAGTCCAGTGCAATAGAAGCCGAACGCTCGATGATATAAATGTTCCAGTTGCACTGCGGAACCCTGGCGTTGATGTAATTGTAAGCCGCCTCTCCCTTCATGCCCTGCAACTCGGGCCACGTCATCTTGCTGAAAGAAAGAAGAAAGGCTCGCAAGAAAAAGTAACAGAATTTTCAGTTTAAGAAAAAAAAATAAAACAGAAGTCAGTATACAACGAAAACAGAACTGTTTGCAATCCCAAATCAGAACTGTTTGCAGAGGAACCCAAATCAGTGGGGATTGTCTCACAAGTCCCGACGAACCTGCAGCTGAGCCATGGCAAGCATGAGCAACCATTTGCTTGCGACTTCAATTCTCGCGAGGAAGCTAGGGGAAGAAGCGAAGTGGAGAGAAGGAGCAGGACCAAGCCAGAGATACGGCGAAGCTTCATGGCTAAAAAAACGTCACTTCACACGGAGAAGCATCGAAGGAACGAGAACCAAGATCATGAACCCGAGCAAGTGAAACAGATTGGTAGAAAATAGACTAAAGATGTTCCTGCGTCAGAAATTGAAGTCGGAAATGGAAGCGACACGAGCAGCGAAAAAACTGCCAGTCGAACAGCCGACGTTCTAACGGGCTTCCGCACTTCACGCGACGAATTCGTGTGGGGAGGAATGCAGCAAGTAAGTCAACTGGAAGTTGGAACGGTGTCATGCGACGCGATGCGGCGCCCCATCCTTCATTGGAGGAACCCCTTTTCGAAAAATCCATTCTGCGGAAGTTTTCGCGAGAGAATCCGCTGACTCTAAGACTTGTCTCGTTATGAATTACTAGGTTGAGTTTCAATTTCAACAAATGATAAATCACTAAAAAATACTGTACCACCACCACTGTTGGGTCTTCACCATAGAAGTCTAGTTGAGCCAGCGAGCACTGTCCCATCATTAAGTTGAGCCATATGGGAGATGCTTAAGCAATGTATCTTCATTTATGCCACCTGGAACCCAAGTTGTTTACTAAGTTTGATTTACATCCTTGTGTGGTTGGGGAGCGGGGGAGAGGGGAGAGGCAAGGGGGGGGGGGGGGGGGAGGAGGAGGGGAGGAGGGGAGGGGACGAGGGGAGGAGGGGAGGGGAGGAGCAGCGCACTGACGATCCTGTTGCTGCTGCTATAGCTGCTTGCATTATCTTCATGTTTTGAGACGTCTCAAAGCTAGGAAGCGGGGGTGAGGGGAGAGAAGGTGGGGGGAGAGCAGCAGATAGCAGCGCACTGACATTCCTGTTGCTGCTGCTGTGGCTGCTTGCATTATCTTCATCGCTGAACCATCCGCTGCGATCCCCACTATCGCGCCCGCTTCGATCTTCCTCTTGGCCGCAGCAATGGCCCCTTTCGAGTCACAGCTTGATGCACCATATCCTTATCTCCACCACTGCTCCAAGCTCCACAAGTGTGCCGAACATGCAGCACGCTTTCTCGCTGCACCATCTGCTGCATTCCCCACTATCGTGTCCTCCGAGCTCTCCCTTGGCCTCTCCCTTGTCTGCTCCAGGCTCCACCTGTGTGCCGAACATGCAGCACGCTAATTGTTTAGTCGACTCCAAATTGCTCCTCGCCATGGTACTGGCCTCTTTAGGGTCACAGCTTGACACACCGGATGCTCATCTCCATCATTGCTCCAGAATCGACATGTGCGCCGAACATGCAACACTGTTTCTCACTGTTTCTCACCGTTTCTCACTGTTTCACCGTCCACTGCATTCCCCACTATCGTGCCTGCTTCGATCTTTCTCTCGGCCAAAGCACTGGCCCCTTCAGAGTCACAACCTGGCGCTGCTGCTGCTGCTGCTGCTGCTGCTGCTGCTGTGTCTTCCTGCATGATCTTCACTGCTGCACCATCCACAGAATTCCCCATTATCTCACCCGCTTTGATCTTTCCCTTGGCCGCGGCACTGGCCCCTTTAGAGTCACAACTTGACGCTGCTGCGGCTGCTGCTGCGGCTGCTGCTGCTGCAGTTGCTGCTGCTGCTGCTGCTGCTGCTGTGGCTGTAGCGGAGCCTGTTGCATGTGTTGCTGACCTGGCACGTGCTGCTGCAACCCCTGCTGGTTTGCTGAATGCTGGTGCCCTCCTCTACCAACAACCATCGCACCAGACCCTGCAGCTGAAGCTAAGCCTACCGTCCCCTGCTGCATGGCCTGCTGGCTCGCTGGGTGCTGCTGGTGCCCTACTCTACCAGCACCTAGTGCACTAGAGCCCGTTCCTCCTGCCAAACCTGTTGCACCACCATGAATTCCTGTTGCCTTAGCCGCAGCAGGAGCAACACCAGCAGCCGAACCAGCACCCGCACTGACAGCACCAGTAGCAGCGCGACTAGCAGCACCAGCAGCAGAAGCACCAGCACCAGCAGAAGCTGCAGAGGTTGCACCTGCCAGAGCTGCCGCTGTGTGGTGTCCGGGAGTGTGATTATACAGACTGTGACCATGCCCAATGTGGGTGTACGGAGGGGTGTTGGGGTGGGGATGCATGGGCGACGGAGTGGGGGCGAAGGAAGAGGGGAGGTGGGTACGCCGATCGGAAGCAACGGCTGCTGCTGTGGGTGCTGTTAGTGCTGTTGCTGCGGATGGTGGTGTTGGTACTGACATTCCAGCTGATGCTGATGTGCTTGTATTGGCCTGAAAGAATGCACGGGAGGACAGGGGGGAGAAAATCAGATACAAGCGAACAAGGCTGACAAGAGGAAGCACATAAATACTCCCAAGCAAAGGTGAAATAAACAACTCTTACAAGTCCTTCAAGACTGCTTGAATGTATAGCATTCAAACCGGTGACTCACTTAAGAAGAGGCCTCATTCCAATTTCACCAAGGGTACGACCAGGTTGACAAATATGAGCAAGGCTTACTCAGGGACTCGCTTTAAATGCCCCATTGAGACACCAAAACCGCCCAAACAGGGTAGAAAAAAGCATCGCACAGAGACTCGCTTCAAACACCCAGCTGCGAAAAACCGCCATGGATGGGGTTAGCAACTCACCTTAGTCGCCCCGCTGCGAAAATGCATTTCCGCCAGTGACGGTGGAAGAGCGGGGAGGCGGCGGAAAGGCGAGTATGGGATGTAGCAATGGGATGTAGCATTTGGGCGGGGCGGAAGTCGGCGGCGGAGAGGCGCATGCGGATATAGAACATGGGAGGAGGGACTGCTTCAAATATTTACCCTAGAGACCACGCTGCGGAAGTGTTTTCCGCCCGCTCAAGGAGAGGTGGGGGCAGGGGACTAAGCGGTGGAGAGGCGCATGGGGATATAGAGCATGGGAGGAGGGACTGCTTCAGCGGCTTACCTTGGAAGCCCCGCTGCGGAAGTTCCGATTTCCGCCAGCCACGGCGGGGCGGGAATCAACGGCGGAGAGGCAAGCCTTGTCGGACTGTAAAAAGAGGCTATATGGGATTTCAAAGGGCGCAGTTGAGAGCAGCTACCCAGAACCTTACCTCGGACGCGCCACAGAAGACGGTTGGACTCCCGCGGGAGTCGGTAGCGAAGAGGCGAGTCTTGTCGGACTGTTAGAAGGGTTACATGGAAACTACCCAGAAACTTACCTTGGACGCGCCACTGCGGAAGTGCTTTCCGCCAGCGACGGCGGGGCGCGAGTCGGCGGCGGAGAGGCGCGTCATGTCGCGGCGCGCGCGGCGGATCATCTCGAGAAGATCGCCGTCACTCTCGGGGGTGTCGGACGCTAGGAGGTCCAACGCGCGGTGGAATGGCCGGGAGGAATCTGACGCCATGCCGACAGTTTGAACGGCTAGCCGGTTAAAATGTGTACGAGTGAACGTTTGCTAAGCAGTCGAATCTGTCAGTCTTGGAGGATCATCTCGAGAAGATCGCTGTCACTCTCGAGGGTGTCGGACGCTAGGAGGTCGAACGCGCGGTGGAACGGCCGGGAGGAATCTAACGCCATGCTGACAGTGTGAACCGCTAGCCAGGTAAGATGTGCACGAGTGGACGATCATCTGGAGGAGATCGCGGTCACTCTCGAGTCTGTCAGACCCTGGAAATTTCAACGAAATGCAACAAACAGCCGCCCTAGCTCAGTCGGTAGAGCGCAAGGCTCTTAACCTTGTGGTCGTGGGTTCGAGCCCCACGGGCGGCGAAAACGACTTGCAATGAGCATCCAGAAGAATTTTAGTCTTTCGATGATTTTTTCCTGTCGTCTGTCCCTCAGCTTCCTGCCAGTCGTCCCGCGATCTCAGGACCGCCAATGATAAATTGGAGAGATTTACCTTGTAGTATTGCCTGACGGCCAAGGGAAGGCATTTTGGTTATAAGACGTTCAGGCTGCAGTCAATAGGATGGTAGATGCGCCGCCTGCATCTGATTTTAGAGACGTCCCTAAAGTCGCCGCCAGGGCACCTGTTTAGGTTGGCAGACACTCGCGCTGAAGCCGCCGTGAACTCACAGTGGCTGTGAAATCGCTGGTCAGGGAATTTCGCGAACCACCCTAACTCCGTTCCTTGGAAATCTCAGGGGAACGTCTAGACAGCCCGTCTCTCATGGCGGCTATGAGCCAATCTGATGCGTCAAGCTGTGAGCGCAGTGTGGAGGGCACAGCAGTAAGCCATGATCTAACAAATGAATTTATAACAAAAACACGATAAACAGCCGCCCTAGCTCAGTCGGTAGAGCGCAAGGCTCTTAACCTTGTGGTCGTGGGTTCGAGCCCCACGGGCGGCGTCTTGTGCTTACAGTTTTTGCGCTCTTTTTTTTGGTCGTGCTTTCCGTGGTCCCTTGCTTTCGCCACGCACTTCGATTTTTCCCGATATATTTCACTTTCGAGAGCCGGTTGCGGTCGGTAGCGCTAGGCAGTGCAATATATATTCCAAGAGATTTCCGCACTTTCATTCCCGTGGCTTCCTGCCATTCATCCCGCGATTTCTGGACCGCCAATGATGGAATGGCGAGATTTTCCTCGTAGTATTGCCTCACGGCCGCTAGGGAAAGTCTTTAGGTAATTAGACGTTTAGGCTGCAGTCGCTAGGCCGGCAGATGCTCCTGCTGCATCGGACTTTTGAGACGTCTCTAAAAAGCCGCCGCTAAGGGCTGTTTAGGTTGGTAGACGCACGGATTGAGCCGGTGTGAGCCGGGCTGCGGTGATTCACAGCGCATGTGAATTCACCTGGGCTAGCTGGGTAGATTCTCGGCGAACCAAACTAACTCGGGTCCTTTGATTCACCTTGGGAATTTACCTTGGGAATTCTCAGAGATCTCGTCTCCCATGGCGTTTCCGTCTCCTCCTCCTTCTCCTTCCCCTAGCCCAGATTCTTCTTCCTCCGTTTCTCCCTCTGTTATCCCGTTTTTCTACACCGCGCTCTTGCTTCTGCCGGTGATCCTCGTTATCATCCGCTCCTACATTAGATCCCGCATGAAGCGACACTCGTTCGGGTTCTTCCACCCGTTCACGAACGACGGGGGAGGCGGCGAGCGAGTGCTGTGGTGCGCCGTACGCGCTATACAGGTACTCGTTACTGGATACCCTCAATACGAATTTATGCCACTTACGCCTACTCGCAGAATGAGACACGGATGGGATGTATGTCTATTCGCCTCCTCATTTTCCGCTCACGTTTGAGAATTCTCAAAAGTGATTTCAATATAGCTCACATGTAGTATAATCAGCTCTCCAATCGCTGTTCATCTCGTCTCCACCTATTCCTGGGCAAAGAACATTCTCCCCACCTGTTTTTCGGGTATCTTGGGCGTTTACCCTCCAGGAGCTTGACCCCTTGGCGCAATGTTTCGTCTACACCGGCGACGTGGCGTCTCCTGATTCGCTGGCGGAGAGAGCACACAACCTGTTCGGAGTGGTGCTGCCTCGGCCAGTCGAGGTAACGTGTTGTGTCATGTGGTTGCCACGTTACTATAACTCTGGGTTACCACGTTCGAGTGCCCCGGCCAGTGGTGGTAACGTGTTGTGTCATGTGGTTACCACGTTACTATAACTCTGGGTTACCACGTTCGAGTGCCCCGGCCAATGGAGGTAACGTGTTGTGTCATGTGGTTACCAAGTTTGGGTTACCACGTTCGAGTGGTTCTGCCCTGACCAGGTTACCAGTTAACCTGTCCTATCTCCATTGAGTCGAGAACTCCTTGCATCCTGCTTCACTCTCCTCGCCCAATCTCTCTCACTCCCTCTCCCACAGTCCTCACTCTTCTCCTCACTCTTCTCCTCACTCTCACTCCCTCTCCCACAGTCCTCGCTCTTCTCCTCACTCTTCTCCTCACTCTCACTCCCTCTCCCACAGTCCCCGCTCTTCTCCTCGCTCTTCTCTTCCATTTCCCCCTTTACAAAACCAGGTCGTCCGCCTGTCCTACCGCCATCTAGTGGAAGCGTCCCTCTACCCGCGCTTCACACTCTTCTTGCCCAATCACTCCAACTTTTTCCTTCTGTTTCCCTTATTCCCTCACCCCCCTCTTGAAGGTCGTCCGCCTGTCCTACCGCCATCTAGTGGAAGCTTCCCTCTACCTGCGCTTCACCCTCCTCGGCCAATCACTCCAACTATTTCCTTCTGTTTCGCCTACTCCCCTCCTCCCCCCCATAAAAGGTCGTCCGCCTGTCCTACCGCCATCTAGTGGAGGCCTCCCTCTACCCGCGCTTCACCCTCCTCGGCCAATCGCTGGGCTCCATGGCTCTCGCACTAGAGGCCGTTCTCCGCCGCCCACCGGCTGTTTTCGTGGATACGGCTGGATACGCGTTTTCTTATCCTGTTGTGAAGCTGCTGTTAGGGGGACAACGGGCAGGAGGAGGGGGAGGGAGAGGAGGAGGGTGTTTGGTGGTGTGTTATACACACTATCCGACGATCAGTGGAGACATGTTGCAGCGGGTGCAGCAGCGCACTAGCATGTATAACAACGATGATACTGTTGCTAACAGGTGTGTTTATGATACTGTTGTTATACTGTTATCAATGATGATACTGTGGCCAACAGGTGGGTGGAATACGGGGAGTGCAGGTGGGTGCTAGACGGTACAGGTGTCTATTGATGCGCCTCTCACTACGTGGCTATCAGTGGAGACAATGCTGCAGAGCAGAGGGTGCAGCAGCGCACTAGCATGTATAGCAGCGATGACACTGTTGATAACAGATGGGAGCACAGCACAGAAAGGGAACGTTGACAGTGTCACAAAGGTCAACTCCTCTCCGCCTGGATCGAGGGGAGGGCCGCACGCACTCAACCTGCTGTCCAACTGATTTCCTTTCCACTGCCCTCTCTCCTCAATACCAGCGCAACCCGCACTTCCATGGTCAGGCGGGCACACTGACAGCATCACTGTGGTCAACCCGGTCAACCCGGTCAACTACCCCTCCTGGACCGAGGGGAGGTCCGCACGCACTCAACCTGCTACTGTATCATGTGTCTTCTTCCTTTCCACTGCCCTCTCTCCCCATCCCAGCTCCATCCTCTCCTCCTCCAAGCTCTACTATTACCGTTTCTTCGCCTTCCTCCACGGTTAAGGGGTGGAGGCACACTGAATTGCTATGGTCAACTCCCACCCTCTGTTTTTTTTCCACTGCCCTCTCTCCCCATCACAGCTCCATTCTCTCCTCCTCCAAGCTCTACTATTACCGTTTCTTTGCCCTCCTGTATGGGTGGGCTGGGGGGCACGCTGACGTCACCATGGTCAACTCCTCCTGGACCGATTGAATCTTCTCCTGGTGCGCTGTTTCTGAATTGCGTTCTCACTCCCTCTCCCCTGAACCACTTCCCCCCTCCCTCTATCCCACACACTATTCCCCTCTATTCCCCGATACCAGCGCTGTTCTCTCCTCCTCCAAGCTCTATTACTATCGCTTCTTCGCTTACCTATACGGGTGGGCGGGCGGGCACGCTGACGTCACCATGGTCAACTCCTCCTGGACCGAGGGCCACATTCGGCGAATCTGGACGCGCAACAAGCCGAGCTCCGTGCATCGGGTTTACCCCCCCTGCGACACCGCTGCCCTCCAGGTGAGTTGAAGCATTGGTGAGAGAGAGTAGACATGGGTTCACCAATCAATACAAGGGCCATTCGAGTAGACATGGGGCCACCAATCAATACAAGGGCCATTCGAGTAGACATGGGGCCACCAGGAGCACTGGTGTGCTGCACATTCGGTGAATCTGGACGCGCAACAAGCCGAACCCCATCAGCAGCACCTATTCGTTTTTTCGGTTCAGAACTACAGTGTCCCATTGTAACGAGGTGACTTTTGAGTCGACTCAAAAAGAACCACGGTGTCATCATCTGCTGATTTAAATCACGCTTCACTTGTCTAAAACAAGCCCAGGACATGTATCAACCTAGAACAAAAAGTGATTGCAAGGCTCTTTCAAATCATTTTCAACCTCTCCCTCTCAAAACCAGGACTGTCATTATCTGAGCCTCTCGATCCCCTCTTCAATCCTTCCTTTCCCCCGTGTTCCCCCCCCCTCTCCTCCCCCCCCCTCCCCCCCCCCCCCGTTCTTTCAGGCTCTTCCTCTCTCTCGCCCCGCGTCAAAATACATAATATCTGTTGCCCAGTTCCGACCAGAAAAGGTACAGTGTTTCTGCAGGAAAAAGGTTCCCGCTTTCTGTGTGTCCGTGTCACTCACACTGTTATCCCTGTGCCTCTTACTCACACTATCATCCCTGTGCCTCTTACTCACACTATCATCCCTGTGCCTCTTACTCACACTATCATCCCTGTGCCTCTTACTCACACTATCATCCCTGTACCTCTCACTCACACCATAGCTCTCACGCTCCCCGCCATTATCTCCCCACCTTAATGCGACATCTCTGTCACTCAGTTCCGACCATAAATGGTACAGCCCTAACTAAGTACAACTGATCTTCTAACACAAGCCATAGTGCACTACAATAATTTCTAAAGCAATAGGTGCGTTTCATTATTAGTATTGTTGTTATTAGTTATAAGACTTTTTAAAATCCAGCGCACAGGATCATTCTAGTCACGGTCCTCATTGAGCCTTATTAGGACTTCTCAACGGATCTTACTTCTCTCATTCCCTTACTTCTCTCATTCCCTTACTTCTCTCATTCCCTTACTTCTCTCATTCCCTTACTTCTCTCATTCCCTTACTTCTCTCATTCCCTTACTTCTCTCATTCCCTTACTTCTCTCATTCCCTTACTTCTCTCATTCCCTTACTTCTCTCATTCCCTTACTTCTCTCATTCCCTTACTTCTCCCCTTCCCCCATCTCCCCTTCCCCCATCTCCCATTCCCCCATCTCCCCTTCCCCCATCTCCCATTCCCCCATCTCCCCTTCCCCCTCCCCATGCCTTTCCCAGAATCACGCATTGCAGCTCCGAGCTTTTGCACAGGCCATAAAGCCCGCACAACCATCCGATCCAACGGCTGACGCTCCATCAAAACCTGATCCGATGACTGGCGTGCGCCTGAAGCTGGTGGGCAGCAGCCGGCACCGGGAGGACGAGAAGCGCATTGAGCTGCTGGGGTGCCTGGCGGTGTCGTTGGGCATTGAGAGACGCGTTGATTTCATCGTCAACACTCCCTTCAGGTAACGTAGGCGACTTCAGACAGACGAGCAGCCGGTACCAGGAGGACGAGAAGCGCATTGAGCTGCTGGGGTTCCTAGCGTTGTCTCTTGGAATAGAGAGACGGGTGGATTTCATCGTCAACACTACCTTCAGGTAACGTATTCAACTCAAAACAGCAAGGTATGTGCGTGTGTCTGAACCCAGTAGGCAGCAGCCGGCACCGAGAGGATGAGAAGCGCATTGAGCTGCTCGGGTGCCTGGGCCGTGTCACTAGAAATAGAAAGACGGGTTGATTTCATCGTCAACACCCCTTTCAAGTAACTTAGTCAGCTTCAGACAGACGAGCAGCCAGCACCAGGAGGACGAGAGGCGCATCGAGCTGCTGGGATGCATGGCTGTGTCACCGGGCATTGAGAGACGCGTTGATTTCACCGTCAACACTCCCTTGAGGTTCCTTGGTCTGTGAAGCAGTGTATGGGCGGAGTGGAGGCATTGAGTGCATGTTAAGGACGTGTGCGTGTTAAGGACGTGTGCGTGTTAAGGACGTGTGCGTGTTAAGGACGTGTGCGTGTTAAGGACGTGTGCGTGTTAAGGACGTGTGCGTGTTAAGGACGTGTGCGTGTTAAGGACGTGTGCGTGTTAAGGACGTGTGCGTGTTAAGGACGTGTGCGTGTTAAGGACGTGTGCGTGTTAAGGACGTGTGCGTGTTAAGGACGTGTGCGTGTTAAGGACGTGTGCGTGTTAAGGACGTGTGCGTGTTAAGGACGTGTGCGTGTTAAGGACGTGTGCGTGTTAAGGACGTGTGCGTGTTAAGGACGTGTGCGTGTTAAGGACGTGTGCGTGTTAAGGACGTGTGCGTGTTAAGGACGTGTGCGTGTTAAGGACGTGTGCGTGTTAAGGACGTGTGCGTGTTAAGGACGTGTGCGTGTTAAGGACGTGTGCGTGTTAAGGACGTGTGCGTGTTAAGGACGTGTGCGTGTTAAGGACGTGTGCGTGTTAAGGACGTGTGCGTGTTAAGGACGTGTGCGTGTTAAGGACGTGTGCGTGTTAAGGACGTGTGCGTGTTAAGGACGTGTGCGTGTTAAGGACGTGTGCGTGTTAAGGACGTGTGCGTGTTAAGGACGTGTGCGTGTTAAGGACGTGTGCGTGTTAAGGACGTGTGCGTGTTAAGGACGTGTGCGTGTTAAGGACGTGTGCGTGTTAAGGACGTGTGCGTGTTAAGGACGTGTGCGTGTTAAGGACGTGTGCGTGTTAAGGACGTGTGCGTGTTAAGGACGTGTGCGTGTTAAGGACGTGTGCGTGTTAAGGACGTGTGCGTGTTAAGGACGTGTGCGTGTTAAGGACGTGTGCGTGTTAAGGACGTGTGCGTGTTAAGGACGTGTGCGTGTTAAGGACGTGTGCGTGTTAAGGACGTGTGCGTGTTAAGGACGTGTGCGTGTTAAGGACGTGTGCGTGTTAAGGACGTGTGCGTGTTAAGGACGTGTGCGTGTTAAGGACGTGTGCGTGTTAAGGACGTGTGCGTGTTAAGGACGTGTGCGTGTTAAGGACGTGTGCGTGTTAAGGACGTGTGCGTGTTAAGGACGTGTGCGTGTTAAGGACGTGTGCGTGTTAAGGACGTGTGCGTGTTAAGGACGTGTGCGTGTTAAGGACGTGTGCGTGTTAAGGACGTGTGCGTGTTAAGGACGTGTGCGTGTTAAGGACGTGTGCGTGTTAAGGACGTGTGCGTGTTAAGGACGTGTGCGTGTTAAGGACGTGTGCGTGTTAAGGACGTGTGCGTGTTAAGGACGTGTGCGTGTTAAGGACGTGTGCGTGTTAAGGACGTGTGCGTGTTAAGGACGTGTGCGTGTTAAGGACGTGTGCGTGTTAAGGACGTGTGCGTGTTAAGGACGTGTGCGTGTTAAGGACGTGTGCGTGTTAAGGACGTGTGCGTGTTAAGGACGTGTGCGTGTTAAGGACGTGTGCGTGTTAAGGACGTGTGCGTGTTAAGGACGTGTGCGTGTTAAGGACGTGTGCGTGTTAAGGACGTGTGCGTGTTAAGGACGTGTGCGTGTTAAGGACGTGTGCGTGTTAAGGACGTGTGCGTGTTAAGGACGTGTGCGTGTTAAGGACGTGTGCGTGTTAAGGACGTGTGCGTGTTAAGGACGTGTGCGTGTTAAGGACGTGTGCGTGTTAAGGACGTGTGCGTGTTAAGGACGTGTGCGTGTTAAGGACGTGTGCGTGTTAAGGACGTGTGCGTGTTAAGGACGTGTGCGTGTTAAGGACGTGTGCGTGTTAAGGACGTGTGCGTGTTAAGGACGTGTGCGTGTTAAGGACGTGTGCGTGTTAAGGACGTGTGCGTGTTAAGGACGTGTGCGTGTTAAGGACGTGTGCGTGTTAAGGACGTGTGCGTGTTAAGGACGTGTGCGTGTTAAGGACGTGTGCGTGTTAAGGACGTGTGCGTGTTAAGGACGTGTGCGTGTTAAGGACGTGTGCGTGTTAAGGACGTGTGCGTGTTAAGGACGTGTGCGTGTTAAGGACGTGTGCGTGTTAAGGACGTGTGCGTGTTAAGGACGTGTGCGTGTTAAGGACGTGTGCGTGTTAAGGACGTGTGCGTGTTAAGGACGTGTGCGTGTTAAGGACGTGTGCGTGTTAAGGACGTGTGCGTGTTAAGGACGTGTGCGTGTTAAGGACGTGTGCGTGTTAAGGACGTGTGCGTGTTAAGGACGTGTGCGTGTTAAGGACGTGTGCGTGTTAAGGACGTGTGCGTGTTAAGGACGTGTGCGTGTTAAGGACGTGTGCGTGTTAAGGACGTGTGCGTGTTAAGGATGTGAAGCTGGTGGGCAGCAGCCGGCGCCTGGAGGACTTTTGAGAATTCTCAGAAGCGGATTGAACTGCTCCAGTGCCTCGGCGATGTCTCTGGGGACAGAGGGACCGCACTGCACCCATGTGTTTGTCGTTGCGTGGCAGGTAACTGCAGCAGCTACTAGGGTGCCGCCTGCGGGGTACACACCATGTGCCTAGCTGTTCACAGCTCCCTGCAGCAGCTGCTAGGCGGCGCTACGTGCGGCATACACACCATGTGCCTAGGTCTTCATTGTTTCTATCCCTGTTACCACACTGTACCGCATTGCAACCATGTCCTCTTTATTGCAGGGAGCTGCAACAGTTACTAGGTGGTGCTACGTGCGGCATCCACACCATGTGGGATGAGCATTTTGGTATCAGCGTGGTCGAATACATGGCAGCCGGGGCTATTCCTATCGGTGAGTCTATCACAGGCCTTAGCAGTACCCCGGTAGTTACATGTGATACCATGGTGACTGGTAGGGTAGGCACCACCTGCGGCATCACATGGTACGAGATGAGCACTTTGGGATGAGCGTGGTTGAGTAGTAAATGGCAGCAGGGGCTGTCCCCGTCGTTGGGTGCATGTGAGGGTGGAGGATCTACAGAAGGGGTTTGGGCCTGTTGCCTGGAAGGTGCCACGTGGGGTATACACACAACACCACACAATGTGGAACGGGATGAGCACTTGGGCATCAGCGTGGTGGTTTTTGAGAATTCTCAAAAACCATTTTGAGAATTCTCAAAAACCAACTCACACCACACCACACAATGTGGAACGGGATGAGCACTTTGGTATCAGCGTGGTGGAGCACATGGCAGCAGGGGCTATGCCCATCGGTGAGCCTCTTACACGCTCAGGTCAGCTGGTTTCTCGGAATAGGTACCACTAGGGCAGGCAACACCTGCGGGCTACACACCATGTGGGATGAGCACTTTGGTATCAGCGAGGTCGAATACATGGCAGCAGGGGCTGTGCCCATCGGTGAGTGTGTGGGTGGCAGCAGGGGCTCGGTGACAGGTAGGGAAAGTGGCAAGTGTTGGGTGCATTACATCGCACAATACACGCCATGTGGAACGAGCACTTGGGCATCAGCGTGGTCGAATACATGGCAGCAGGGGCTGTGCCCATCGGTGAGTCTCTTACTCGCTCAGGTCAGCTAGGTTCCAGTAACTGGTACCACTAGGGTAGGTGCCACCTGCAGGGTACACAAACACCACACCCACACCCACACCACACCACACCACACCATGTGGGACGAGCACTATGGTATCAGCGTGGTGTAGTACATGGCAGCCGGAGCTGTGCCAATAGGTGCGTGGGTAAAGGCTACGACTGGTGTAGGCGGCACCTGCGGACTCGTAGCACTTTCCTACCTACCCCATCCCCCATCCACCTGGTAACAGGAGAATAGGCGATGGTGTGGAGGGAGATGAGGAGTCGTTTTGAAACTAGTTGGTTTTTGAGAATTCTCAAAAACCAACACCTACCCCATCCCCCATCCACCTGGTAACAGGAGAATAGGCGATGGTGTGGAGGGAGATGAGGAGTCGTTTTGAAACTAGTTGGTTTTTGAGAATTCTCAAAAACCAACACCTACCCCATCCCCCATCCACCTGGTAACAGGAGAATAGGCGATGGTGTGGAGGGAGATGAGGAGTCGTTTTGAAACTAGTTGGTTTTTGAGAATTCTCAAAAACCAACACCTACCCCATCCCCCATCCACCTGGTAACAGGAGAATAGGCGATGGTGTGGAGGGAGATGAGGAGTCGTTTTGAAACTAGTTGGTTTTTGAGAATTCTCAAAAACCAACACCTACCCCATCCCCCATCCACCTGTTAACAAGAGAATAGGCGACGGTGTGGAGGGAGATGAGGAGTCGTTTTGAAACTAGTTGGTTTTTGAGAATTCTCAAAAACCAACACCTACCCCATCCCCCATCCACCTGGTAACAGGAGAATAGGCGATGGTGTGGAGGGAGATGAGGAGTCGTTTTGAAACTAGTTGGTTTTTGAGAATTCTCAAAAACCAACACCTACCCCATCCCCCATCCACCTGGTAACAGGAGAATAGGCGATGTCTGGAGGGAGATGAGGAGTCGTTTTGAAATTAGTTGGTTTTTGAGAATTCTCAAAAACCAACACCTACCCCATCCCCCATCCACCTGGTAACAGGAGAATAGGCGACGGTGTGGAGGGAGATGAGGAGTCGTTTTGAAACTAGTTGGTTTTTGAGAATTCTCAAAAACCAACACCTACCCCATCCCCCATCCACCTGGTAACAGGAGAATAGGCGATGTCTGGAGGGAGATGAGGAGTCGTTTTGAAACTAGTTGGTTTTTGAGAATTCTCAAAAACCAACACCTACCCCATCCCCCATCCACCTGGTAACAGGAGAATAGGCGATGTCTGGAGGGAGATGAGGAGTCGTTTTGAAACTAGTTGGTTTTTGAGAATTCTCAAAAACCAACACCTACCCCATCCCCCATCCACCTGGTAACAGGAGAATAGGCGATGTCTGGAGGGAGATGAGGAGTCGTTTTGAAACTAGTTGGTTTTTGAGAATTCTCAAAAACCAACACCTACCCCATCCCCCATCCACCTGGTAACAGGAGAAGAGGCGATGTCTGGAGGGAGATGAGGAGTCGTTTTGAAACTAGTTGGTTTTTGAGAATTCTCAAAAACCAACACCTACCCCATCCCCCATCCACCTGGTAACAGGAGAATAGGCGATGTCTGGAGGGAGATGAGGAGTCGTTTTGAAACTAGTTGGTTTTTGAGAATTCTCAAAAACCAACACCTACCCCATCCCCCATCCACCTGGTAACAGGAGAATAGGCGATGTCTGGAGGGAGATGAGGAGTCGTTTTGAAACTAGTTGGTTTTTGAGAATTCTCAAAAACCAACACCTACCCCATCCCCCATCCACCTGGTAACAGGAGAATAGGCGATGTCTGGAGGGAGATGAGGAGTCGTTTTGAAACTAGTTGGTTTTTGAGAATTCTCAAAAACCAACACCTACCCCATCCCCCATCCACCTGGTAACAGGAGAATAGGCGATGTCTGGAGGGAGATGAGGAGTCGTTTTGAAACTAGTTGGTTTTTGAGAATTCTCAAAAACCAACACCTACCCCATCCCCCATCCACCTGGTAACAGGAGAAGAGGCGATGTCTGGAGGGAGATGAGGAGTCGTTTTGAAACTAGTTGGTTTTTGAGAATTCTCAAAAACCAACACCTACCCCATCCCCCATCCACCTGGTAACAGGAGAATAGGCGATGTCTGGAGGGAGATGAGGAGTCGTTTTGAAACTAGTTGGTTTTTGAGAATTCTCAAAAACCAACACCTACCCCATCCCCCATCCACCTGGTAACAGGAGAAGAGGCGATGTCTGGAGGGAGATGAGGAGTCGTTTTGAAACTAGTTGGTTTTTGAGAATTCTCAAAAACCAACACCTACCCCATCCCCCATCCACCTGGTAACAGGAGAATAGGCGATGTCTGGAGGGAGATGAGGAGTCGTTTTGAAACTAGTTGGTTTTTGAGAATTCTCAAAAACCAACACCTACCCCATCCCCCATCCACCTGGTAACAGGAGAATAGGCGATGTCTGGAGGGAGATGAGGAGTCGTTTTGAAACTAGTTGGTTTTTGAGAATTCTCAAAAACCAACACCTACCCCATCCCCCATCCACCTGGTAACAGGAGAATAGGCGATGTCTGGAGGGAGATGAGGAGTCGTTTTGAAACTAGTTGGTTTTTGAGAATTCTCAAAAACCAACACCTACCCCATCCCCCATCCACCTGGTAACAGGAGAATAGGCGATGTCTGGAGGGAGATGAGTAGTCGTTTTGAGATGTCTAAAAAAATGGAGCAAGGCCCATCTCACCCACTCACCCATCTCCCTTGTGTTTCCACTTCCGTTTCCTTGCTTTGCTCTGCTCTCTCCCTGCAGGCCACAACTCGGCCGGCCCGGAAATGGACATAGTAGTTCCTGCCTGTCACGCTTTGGTTTTTGAGAATTCTCAAAAATTGGACATTGTAGTTCCTGCCTGTCACGCTGGTTACAGGAGAAAACAAGGACAGGAAAACCCATAATACCCCATCACGCTGGTATATGAGGACGGAGATGAGAAGAACGAGGAAGGCCCATCTTACCCACACAACCTCTTTCGGAAATCACTTTTGGGAATTCTCAAAAGTGATTTCCATATAGCGAGGAAGACCCATCTTACCCACACAACCTCTTTCTTTCTCCTGTGTGTCCCTTTCTGCTGCTCCTTGGTTTTTTCTGCTCTTCCCTGCAGCTCACAACTCTGCCGGCCCGAAAATGGACATAGTAGTGCCGGCCTGCCATGCTGGTTACAGAAAAGGAGGAGGGAAGGAAAAGATGGAAGAGGAGGAGGGAGATGGGGAGGGAGACAAGGAGGGAGGCGACGAGGAGCAATCAGAGAAGCAATCAGAGCCGTTGATCCTGAAGGGGCAGCTAGAAGCTGAGTCATTGGGCTGCCCTGTAGGGTTTTTGGCGACGACTGAGGACGAATACGCTGCTGCCATGCGGGCGGTTTTCGCCATGTCAGCGGAGGAGAGGGAGCGGATGGCGACAGCTGGCAGGGAGAGAGCCAAGAGATTCTCTGAGGAGAATTTTGATAAGAGCTTCAAGGACGTATTAGGACCCGTGCTTGGATGTTCTTGAGCGAGGCAGACTTTGAGTCGACAAAAAAAAATTACCGTAAGGGAGAGATTCAAGGACGTATTGCGCCCAGTGCTTGGTTTTTCTTGAACGCGTCAGAAGAATGAGGCATCGGCCTGTGCTTGGAGCTTATTTGGATCCATTCTAAACGGACTTACATGCTAGTGCTGTGAAATGAAATCAGGATGGAAAGTAGATGTAATGTCATGTATCTTAATTAAACGATACAGTTCCTTGCACCCTGAATTCTGTGGGCCCTGCACCCCTGAAGTGCGATACTAGATTTAAAACCGGAGTCCCAAACAGGCCTAAACTGCCTCAACCTTCCTAACTTCGGTTGGGTGTGACCCAGTTGGAAGTGACCCACTTCGCAATTTGTCGGGACAAATTTCGTCACACGCATTTACTGTACTAGCGAGAGCGAGAGCAGTGACGATTTCGCACAAAGATTTGAAGCCAGTCCGAAACTGTTGCGAGCTATTTCGTACGTTGCATTCAAGATCTGGTTACACACGCGAGGTACTTATGCTCTGCGATCTGCGTCCACGAATCTCGACACCACCCTGGTTCGCCCGCCACTCACATCCCTTGCCCCAAGCAACCTTCCTAACTTCGAAACTCTTGGAACCCCGGTTTTAACTAGAGTAGTAGCGTAGCGTCGGGTCGTTAATCGACCAGGACTAGGCTTTTACCCGCACTTTTTAGGAGAGGTTTGGGCAACCAGCATTGTTTTTGGAACTCTCAACACTAGCTCGTTAACTCGCGTGTGGGCGACTTGCATTACCATGGCTACCCCGGACGACTCGGGTTTCCTCTATCGAACGCTTCGTACCGTTATCGGAACGAATGCGTTGAGCGACCCGTTAGTGAGTGACCCGTTAGTGAGTGATCCGTTATTGGCTGATTTGTTATCGTCGACACCCGGTACGAATTCGTCCCTACCTGCCGATACTAGTCGCGCGATTACCGCGTTGGTTGCTGAGCTGGACGCGAGATATTCGTTGGCAGGATCGCCGTCCGCCACGCGTCCTTCTGTACCCGATACTAGCGCAAAGGCTACAGCTATAGATGACGAAAACGACGAGGATGGCGATAGCGACGGGAACACGGAGGACGCTCTTGTAATTCGCCTCGTCGACATAGTAGATGTGGTAACCACATCTAGCACGAAGACATCAAATAATGTTACAGAAAAACTCGAATTAGATCAGCTAGCAAATGTAGGAGATGTTGCTCGATTGGACGGCGGACAGGCTTCGCGCGGGAATCAGGGAGCTGCAGTCGGAACCGTTGGATTAGGAACGGACGATGATGTAGACAGCGCTGCTGCATCAGGAGGGGAAGCCGGGTTGCACGTGAAGGAAGCAGTTGAGGAGAAGAGGAAGAGGAAAGCGCAAGGGGGAGCGGACGGGGAAGCGGCTGCAAAAGCGGGGGAAGCCGTGGAAGCGGGGGAAGCTAGAGGCGGGAAGCTTGCGCGTGTTGCACCAGTGGCGGAGCCTGAAGCGCCAGTGGCGGAAACGCGGGGCGGAAAGCCTCTGCCAGCTGCGGATCCTGCAGCGCCGTGGAGCGTAGGGCATCCCGAGGGGCATCCGCGAAGCCCCTTCCTGCGCCTGCACCAAGGCAAGCCTCCACGTCCCCCTCGTAACAACCGTAGACCCTGAACCCCCCTAAACCCCGGCCCACGTAAACCTGGAACACTCACCTACGCGGCGCTCTGGATCGTGGGCCACCCGCAGGAAGCCTCTACGGGTGCCCCCCTTTCTCCGCCTGCATCAAGGCAAGCCTCTGCGCCCCCTGCAACCCCTCCCATTTCTTAACTAAAATAAGCCTTAAACCCTTTAAACCTCGCCCCTTGCAACCCCTCCCATTTCTTAACTTCAGAAATATTAGAGTTTTGCCGGATCGTGGAGGCATCAGGGCGGGAGAAGGAGGCGAGGGTGGAGGCGGTGGGGCGGGTTACCAGCATTACCCCTTGCAAGAACTGGCTTCATTCCACCCGACACGCACATCTAAACCCCTTGCCCCTTTCTAAACTGCAGAGATCGTGGAATTCTGACGGTTCGTGGAAGCATTGGAGCAGGAGATGCAGGCAAAGCAAGAGTGTTTTGAGACGTCTCAAAGCAGCAGATGCAGGCTAAGCAAGAGTGTTTTGAGACGTCTCAAAGCAGGAGATGCAGGCACAGCAAGAGTGTTTTGAGACGTCTCAAAGCAGGAGATGCAGGCTAAGCAAGAGGCGGGGGGGCGGGTTGCCATGCCACCATCGCTCCTGCGTCATTTCACCCCGCACAAGTAAAAAGATGATTTTTGAGACGTCTCAAAAATCATCTTTTTACACGTGGCTTCTCTATCTCTGGTTCCTGTAGATTTCTGCTAGCAGAAATTTCGTCGGGCAGCAGAAATTGCCATGTGCTTGCCAACCCACCCACCTACCTCCTCCCAACCACAGAGATTGTGGAGTTGTGCCGGTTCGTGGAGGCGTCAGAGCAGGAGAAGCAGGCGAGCGAGGGTGGAGGCGGTTGTTGATGGTGGACCACCGTTGGTCCCATGTGCTTGCCAACCCACCCACCTACCTCCTCCCAACCACAGAGATTGTGGAGTTGTGCCGGTTCGTGGAGGCGTCAGAGCAGGAGAAGCAGGCGAGCGAGGGTGGAGGCGGTTGTTGATGGTGGACCACCGTTGGTCCTATGTGCTTGCCAACCCACCCACCTACCTCCTCCCAACCACAGAGACTGTGGAGTTGTGCCGGTTCGTGGAGGCGTCAGAGCAGGAGAAGCAGGCGAGCGAGGGTGGAGGCGGTTGTTGATGGTGGACCACCGTTGGTCCCATGTGCTTGCCAACCCACCCACCTACCTCCTCCCAACCACAGAGATTGTGGAGTTGTGCCGGTTCGTGGAGGCGTCAGAGCAGGAGAAGCAGGCGAGCGAGGGTGAAGGCGGTGGTTGATGGTGGACCACCGTTGGTCCCATGTGCTTGCCAACCCACCCACCTACCTCCTCCCAACCACATAGATTGTGGAGTTGTGCCGGTTCGTGGAGGCGTCAGAGCAGGAGAAGCAGGTGCGGGTGGAGGCGGTGGGGCGAACGAATGACCGCTCTAAATCTCGTGCTTGTGCAACCCCGGCCTTTTCCCAACACCAGAGATTGTGGAGTTGTGCCGGTTTGTTGAAGCGACGGAGCAGGAGAAGCAGGCGCGGGCGGAGGCGGTGGGGCGGGTGAGGAGTGTCAGTGAGAGGAAAGAACAGCTTTCCAACACGTACAGCCACCGTGTTCCCATCACCCTCCTGCCCTTCTGCTTTTGAGTCGACTCAAAAACAGCCACCGTGTTCCCATCACCCTCCTGCCCTTCTCATACCCCAGAAATTGTGGAGTTCTGCCGGTTTGTGGAGGCCTCGGAGCAGGAGAAGCAGGCGCGGGCGGAGGCGGTGGGGCGGGTGACAGCTGTCATCCAGAGCATCTGGGCGCACTGCCACGTGGAGGTGTTTGGTTCGTACGCCACGGGGGTGTACCTCCCCACGAGTGACGTGGACGTGAGTATCCCAGCTGTGAGCGCGTGCAGCGCTGGTACGGACAAGTCCGTGATGGCCTGGCCATGACGCACAGAAGCAAAGAAAGCATCATCATGGCCGTGCATGCGTCCTGTAGCTAGTGAACTGGCACGTGGGGGGGTGTTTGAGTCGTAGTACACCTGCCACAGGGGTGTACCTCCCACTAGCAACGTGGACGTGACGTGAGTATTGCAGCCCCCAAGTGTCGCCCTGAATGTTGCCCTGGTTGTATCGGCGGCAAGGCAAGCACACAAGCAGAACAAGCAAAGCAAGCACTCTGAAGCATCCCCACCTCACGCCACGGGGGTGTGTACCTGCCTACCAGCGAAGTGGATGTGAGTGTTGCAGCTCTGGGTGGTGCAGCCGTGAGTGTGGCCTCTGGTACTGCCAGGGCAAACACACGAGCACAACAATCAAAGCAGGCACACTAATGCCCCTGCAGTAGGGAGCATCTGGGCGCACTGCCACGTGGAGGTGTTTGGTTCGTACGCCACGGGGGCGTACCTGCCTATGAGTGATGTTGATGTAAGTGTCGCCTTGAGTGTCACCCTCAGTTTCGCCTCGAGTGTCGCTTTGGTACCAGGAAGCAAGGTAGCAAGCACACACTCATGCCATCCCTTAGCCAGCTAGCGCAGTGCCGATTCGAGGTGTTTGGGTCGTACGGCCGCCCTCCACGGGGGTGTACCGTGTACCTCTCACCCTGCGACGTGCATGTAAGGTGGCAGGCGGGTACAGCAGAAAGCAAGGTAGCTAGCAAGCACACACTCATGCTTTTCCTCCCCTCCTGTCCTTCGCCCCTCTTCCCTTCCCCTCCCCTCCCCCAGATGGTAGTGCTGCATTCCGGCTGTCCCGACGTGCAGAGGGCCCTGAGGGCACTGGCAAAGGCACTGGTGGGGAGGAGAGTAGCACGCAACATGAAGGTACGCGTGTGGGAGGGAGATAGGCGATAGTACCATCCATGTTCCTCACCGGATTTGCAGAGGGCGCTAGGAGCAGTGGCAAAGGCACGGCACTGGTGGGGAGGAGAGTGGCACGCAACATGAAGAGAAGGTACGGGGTTGAGTCACCCTGGGTGACTGTACATGCAAGGGAGTGAACGGTGATAGTCCCCGTAGCTTTGTTTTTCATTCACTGGCTATTCTTTCACCCATGCACACACACTTTCGACCTACAGAGCTCATGTGGCAAGCACATGTATATCACCCAGTATATGCCCACATGCATTCCTCCTCCCGTTCCTCTGTTGCTCCTGTGCAGTCTCTTTTTCACCTCCTCTATGTATCTCCGGCCCTGCAAGTCATTAGGCAAGCACGTGTGTCGGTCATCTAGTTCCCCCTCTCACTCCTCTCACTCTCACTCCTCTCACTCTCACTCCTCTCGCTCTCACTCCTCTCACTACTTCCTTTCCTGCATCCCCCCACCCCATTTCCGCAGGTCATTGGGCAAGCACGTGTGCCCATCATCTAGTTCCCCCCCTCACTCCTCTCACTCTCTCACTCCTCTCACTCATTCCCTCTCTGCACACCTACCCCCTCTTTCAGGTCATTGGGCAAGCACGTGTGCCCATCATCAAGTTTTTGGAGATCGCCAGTGGAGTGTCGTTTGACATCAGGTGAGAGGGAGGGAGGGAGGGAGGGAGGGAGGGAGGGAGGGAGGGAGGGAGGGAGGGAGGGAGGGAGGGAGGGAGGGAGGGAGGGAGGAGGGAGGGAGGGGGAGGGAGGGAGGGAGGGAGGGAGGGAGGGAGGGAGGGAGGGAGGGAGGGAGGGGGGAGGGAGTGAGGGAGCGGGTGAGCGAGCGAGGAGAGTGATCAAGTGGGGTGTGTGTGTGTGTGTGTAGGGTATTGTGTGTGGGCCTGCGAGTGTATGCAGAATCCGTTTGGATACTCTTGTCCGTCCTTGCTCCACGCGACTTGAGAGGCGTCTCAAATGCCTCACGTGCGGAGAATCTTTTGAGGCGCACGTGCAGTGTGCGGGCACGCAGACCCTTTGAGAAAGTAGAATGTGTGTGTAGAGGGTATTGTGTGTGGGCCTGCGAGTGCATGCAGAAGCTTTTGAGAAAGTAGGGGGTGTGTGTGTGTGTAGGGGAATCTGAGTATGCACGCGTCCTTCATGTTACTAACTTCTGCACCTTACAGTTTTGATACGTGGAATATCCCTCTTCCTTTCCACTCTCCCCTAACTCTCCCTCCTCTCCACACCTAAATTTTTCTGGGATTTGAGACGTCCTATACATCCCCCTTCCTTTCCACTCTCCTCCCGAAACTCACTTGTGGCAGCTTTGATACGTCAAATGGGCCTGAAACTGCAAAATTCATCCGGGTAAGTTCCTCTTGCAATCAATGAGTCCCTTCCATGCAGTACAAGGTTGATTGAAACGCCTCAAGAGTCTTTCTCGTCTCCTCTCCCCTCGTTTGCCCTCCCGTTCACCGTTCCCCTCCTGTCTTATCACCCACCCCCACCTAGAAGTCCATGAAGGCCGTGTGCCAGCACTCCCCCCCATATTCTTCGTGCTCAACCTCTCGTCCTTCCCCCCCCCCCCCCCCCCCCCCGCCCCCCCCCCGTGAGGGTTGGTTGACGCGTCCGAGAAGTCTATCTCATCTCTGTTTCTTTTTTCTTCCATCCTGAGGTGACTTTTGAGTCGACTCAAAAGTCACCCCAGCACTCCCCCCCATATTCCTCGTGCTCAACCTCTTGCCTGCACCAGAGGGTTGGTTGACACGTCTGAGAAGTCTATGTCATCTCTGTTCCTTGTTCCTTCCATCCTTCTCCTCCTCTCTCTCCTCCTTTGTCCCCCACCCAGAAATCCATGAAGGCCATGCCAGCACTGCGCCCCATCTCTCTCGTGTTGAAGCTCTTCCTGCAGCAGAGGGGCCTCAACGAGGTGTTCACAGGAGGGATTGGCTCCTACGCCCTGCTGGTCATGATCATGACGCATTTACAGGTATGAGGCGGTATAATGTGTACTGTGCGGTGCACTGCGGTGCAGCATGGCATGCTGCCCCCATATCCCTCCTCGAGTTGTGTGCTTTGGGGTTGCAGATTGGCCTAGCAACCTGCACAGGTTTGTTTTTTGAGTCGACTCAAAAGTCACCTTACTCGGTTGCAGAGTGGCCTAGCAACCTGCACAGGTTTGTGCTTTGGTGGAACAGTGCAGTGCAGCACAGGGGGCTCAACCCAACGAGGTGTTCACATCACAGGAGGCATCGGCTCCAACTGGAACCTCGTTGGGGTGTTCACATCATGACCCAACGAGGTGTTCACATCACAAGAAAAGAAAAGAAAAGGCTCCTATGCTCTCCTGGTCATGATGTGACACACCCCAAACTGGAAACCTTTTTTTCCTGTTCTTTTCTTTTCTTTTCTTTTCTTTTTTCAATGACGAAACTCAAATCGAATGGACTGTCCTTCTCCGTCCCCTCTTTTGCCTCCTCCCTTTCTCCTTCGATATATGCAGACCCACCACAGCCGCTTTTCAAATGGAAAGCTAGAGCAGAACCTGGGGGTACTACTGGTGAGTGAGTGGAGTGGAGTGTGTGCGGTGTTACTAGCGAGTCCTCCTTCTTTCTCTGCAGACCCACCACAGCCGCTTTTCAAATGGAAAGCTAGAGCAGAACCTGGGGGTACTACTGGTGAGTGAGTGGAGTGGAGTGTGTGCGGTGTTACTAGTGAGTCCTCCTTCTTTCTCTGCAGACCCACCACAGCCGCTTTTCAAATGGAAAGCTAGAGCAGAACCTGGGGGTACTACTGGTGAGTGAGTGGAGTGGAGTGTGTGCGGTGTTACTAGTGAGTCCTCCTTCTTTCTCTGCAGACCCACCACAGCCGCTTTTCAAATGGAAAGCTAGAGCAGAACCTGGGGGTACTACTGGTGAGTGAGTGGAGTGGAGTGTGTGCGGTGTTACTAGTGAGTCCTCCTTCTTTCTCTGCAGACCCACCACAGCCGCTTTTCAAATGGAAAGCTAGAGCAGAACCTGGGGGTACTACTGGTGAGTGAGTGGAGTGGAGTGTGTGCGGTGTTACTAGTGAGTCCTCCTTCTTTCTCTGCAGACCCACCACAGCCGCTTTTCAAATGGAAAGCTAGAGCAGAACCTGGGGGTACTACTGGTGAGTGAGTGGAGTGGAGTGTGTGCGGTGTTACTAGTGAGTCCTCCTTCTTTCTCTGCAGACCCACCACAGCCGCTTTTCAAATGGAAAGCTAGAGCAGAACCTGGGGGTACTACTGGTGAGTGAGTGGAGTGGAGTGTGTGCGGTGTTACTAGTGAGTCCTCCTTCTTTCTCTGCAGACCCACCACAGCCGCTTTTCAAATGGAAAGCTAGAGCAGAACCTGGGGGTACTACTGGTGAGTGAGTGGAGTGGAGTGTGTGCGGTGTTACTAGTGAGTCCTCCTTCTTTCTCTGCAGACCCACCACAGCCGCTTTTCAAATGGAAAGCTAGAGCAGAACCTGGGCGTACTGCTGGTGAGTGAGTGGAGTGAGTGAGTGCAATGTGTGGGGTGTTACTAGTGAGTCCCCCATTGTTCTGTGCAGACCCACCACAGTCGCTTTTCAGGCGGAAAGCTAGAGCAGAACCTGGGCGTACTGCTGGTGAGTGAGTGAGGGCAGTGAGGGGAGAATGATGAATCTAGTGCGTACAGTTGTTGAGTCGACGCAAAAGACGTGTCTTATTAAGTAGCGATGAATCTTCCTGCCTCAGCAACGCTCAAAGTGTACAGTGGTCTTAGGAGCGTACAGTGGTTGTAGGAACAAACGAGTGTCGAAGCGTCTGACTGACTGACTGACAGACCGACCGTCAACCCTTTTCACCATTAAACAATGTGTAAACAAAGCAACCAAAGCAATGAAAGCAAGGAATTTGTGAATGGAAAATTATACTTCATCTTTTTACATCTCCATGTTCTTTCACTCTGGTGCTCCCTTGCTCTCCTCATCCCCCTGCTCCCTTCTGCAACCCCCTTTCCCCTTGGCAGATTGACTTCTTTCACCTCTACGGTCGCGGCCTCAACACATCAGACGTGGGGGTGTCGGCTCGGCATGGGGGCAGATTCTTCCTCAAGAGAGATAGGGGGTGAGCAACGTGTGATCCTTTTATCAAAAGATTGCTGGTCAATTTCAGTCAATGCTGGTCAATTTCAGTCAATGCTGGTCAATTTCAGTCAATGCTGGACAATTTCAGTTCAGTCAATGCTGGTCAATCTCAGTCAATGCTGGTCAATCTCAGTCAATGCTGGTTAACGTTCAAAGCTCTCAACACGTCAGACGTGGCGGGGTCGGCTCGGCATGGGGGCAGATGCTTTCTCAAGAGGGATAGGGGGTGAGCAATGTGGCTTGGGGTCAAAGCCATTCAAGGCTGGTCAATGCTAGTCAATGTCAGTCAATGCCAGTCAATGTTGGTCAGCGACGATGTTGGCATATGCGGTCTGTGCCAGTCAATGCTGGTCAACGTCAGTCAACATCAGTCAATGTCAGTCAATGTCAGTCAATGCTGGTCAGTGGTGACCAATGCTTGTCAATGTAATTCAATCATGGTCAATGATGGTCAATGATGGTCAATGCTGGTCGCAGCAGCCTGAAGACAGCAGAGCAGACGTGGGGGTATCGGCTCGGCATGGTGGGAGATTGTTTCTCAAGAGGTGTAGAGGGTGAGGAATGTGTGATCTATTTATCAACAGTTCGGAGCCAGTCAATGCTGGTCAATGTAAGTCAATGCTGGTCATTGATATTCAACCCACTTTAGTTTATCCTCTCAATTTGTTCCCCACATCCCAGCATGATGCAGCAGAACCTCTTTATGCTGGCGGTAGAGGATCTCCACATGCCATTCAATGCTGGTCAAAGCCGGCTAATGCTGGTCAATGCCGGTCAATGCTGATCAACAGAACTCCACGTTAAACTTTCAACCCGTTTCTTTGTCTCCTTTTGTTTTCCACATCCCAGCATGTTTCGGCAGAATCTCTTCATATGGTGGTGGCGATAGAGGATCCCCAGATGCCAGTCAATGCCAGTCAATGCTGGTCAATGTTAGTCAATTCATGCTTTTCTTTCCCCGTTACTTCCCAATTCCAGCATGGTGCAGCAGAATCGCTTCATGCTGGCAGTGGAGGATCCTCAGATGCCCAGCAACGACCTGAGCAGGGGCAGCCACAACATCCACAATGTAAGGGTTTAGGGTTGAAGTGAGGAAGAGCAGGACATAACATGCACGATGTAACATGAGCAGATCTGAGCAGGGTAACGAGCATCACAGTGCTGGCGGTAGAGGCTCCCCAGATGCCGTCCAACGATCTGAGCAGGGGCAGCCGCAACATCCACAAGGTAAGGGAAGGAGGAATAATTAACAGTAGAATAAGAGGAGGAGGACGTGGGATTGATGGTCTTCTGAGTCGACTCAAAAGTGAGCTCAATGTAGGTGGGAGTTCACCGTTCTGTGTAGGTGAACCTGCAGAAGGATCATTGACACACTCTGTGAGCCGAGTGTGGGGAAAGGCTCTTTTCCTCCTTGGAAGAGGTGAGCTCACTTCCTCCTCACCACGCACGCCCACACTCCTTTATGTTTGAGGCACCCGCGATTATAGCTCTCCTTGATGAAAAAATGTCGTGTGCCATAGTAACGAGGTGACTTTTGAGTCGACTCAAAAGTCACCACGCACGCCCACACTCCTTTATGTTTGAGGCACCCCAATCATCTTCTCTTTCCTCCCTCCCTTCCCTCAGGTCCGCCTTGCCTTCCAGCGAGCACACTACCTCCTCACCACGCCCACACTCCTTTATGTTTGAGGCACCCCAATCATCTTCTCTTTCCTCCCTCCCTTCCCTCAGGTCCGCCACACTCCCCACCTCCAATCGCTCTCAATCCCAAACCAATGCTGCTGGTGCTGCTCCTGCTTCTGCCAGCAGTGCTAGCAGCAGCCTGCCGGCTAGGTTGATCCGCCTTGAGTCTGCCATATCCAACCGACAGCCACCACAACAAATGTCCCCTCATCTCTCTTTCCCCTCTCCTCCCTCCCTTCCCCCCAGGTCCGTCTTGCCTTTCAGCGAGCTCACTACCTTCTCACCACGCCCGCACTGCCTACAGCTGGTGGTGCTGCTTCTACTGGTAGTGGTAGCAGCAGCCTGCTGGCTAGGTTGATCCGCCTTGAGTCTGCCATTGCAAACAGACCGCCTCCACCTAGAATGGTGCCGCCACCGCTTGTGCCAAAGCATGAGACGAGGAGTGATGGTGCTGCTGGTGCTTCTGCTGGTGCTGCGTTGGCGTTTGAGTCGACTCAACAGCCTCCACCTAGGATGGTGCCGCCACCACTTGTGCCAAAGCATGAGACGAGGAGTGATGCTGCTGCTGGTGCTGCTGATGGTGCTGCTGCTGGCACTGCTGTTGATGATCCTGGTGTGGGTAGTGGTGGTGCTGCTGCTGCTCCTGCTGTGAAGGCCAAGAAAGGAAGGAAGAAGAAAGGAGAGGCAACAGCAGCGACGGCAGCAGCAGCGGCAGCAGCAACGGCAGCAGCAGCGACGGCAGCAGCGGCGGCGGCAGCAGCAGCAGCAACAGCAGCAGCGGCATTGAGCAGCGGTGATGCACCTAGGGAAGGGTCAGCTGAAGGAGTTGGCATAAGCGGTAAGAAGATGAAGAAAGGTACTAGGGGCGAGACTGGTGAGGAAGGTAAGGACAGTGACGTCATTCAGGGTGAATTGGTAGGAGAGGCGGGTGAATCGAAGTCAAAAAGGGCTAAGAGCGATGAGAAGGAGAGGGGAGTGAAGGAAAAGGGAAAGAAGAAGAGGAAAGAGAAGGAGAGAAGGGAGGATATGGAGGGAAGTGGTGGCGCTGAGAGGATGGATGGTGGGGAGGATGTAGGGGTGCAGAGTTTGGGTGGGGAGAGGAAAGAGAGGAAGGGAAGGAAGCGGAAGTCGTCGGTGAATGAGATTCAGGCTAATGAGGAGGAGGAGAGGGAGGTTGAAGGGGAGAGAGATAAGGATGGGGAGAAGAAGGAGAAAGAGCAGATAGAGAGAGAGGAAAGGGATGAGGGGAAGGAAGAGAGCGAGGGTTTGGAGGAAGAGGGGAGGGGGGAAAGGGAAGAGGGAGGAAAACAGGAGGGGGAGGAGAGGGAGGAGGGGCCACGAAAAAGGAAGGGCAAGAAAGTGAGGGAGGGGAAGAGAAAGAGGGACGAAAAGAAGAGACTACAGGAGGAGGCTCAGGAACAAGCAGCTGGAAACAGTGCAGCTGAAACAGGGGCAGAAGGGGTTGCACAGGGGTTGAGAATGGTGGTGAGGGAAAGAAATGGCAGTTTGGAGTTGAGGGGAGGGGAGGAGGAAGGGGAGAGCTTACCAAGAAGGGGAGGCAGGGCGGGTAGTGGTGGTTTTGAAACTTCTGACAAACCAACTAGTATGAGGAGAGGGGAGGAGGAAGAGGAGAGCCTACCAAGAGGGGGAGGCGGGGCAGGTTTTGTTGGTGGTGGTGATGATGATGAGGGTGAGGGTGGTAGGAGGAAACGGAAGAGAGAGAAGCGGGGGCGAGCGTTTATGGAGATGCTCGGAGTGAGTGACCATGGCAGCAAGTGATGAGCTAGGGGCATGAGGAGTGAGGGGGTAAAGGGAGGGGAGGAGAAAGAGTTGAAACTACCAAGATGGGGCGGCATGGTGGGTTTCTGCTGGTGGTGGTGATGATGAGGGTAAGGGTTGGGGGGCAGAAAGCGATGAGTTAGGTTGAGGCAGGCAGGCGGGAACCAAGCTTGAAGCCCGGTGGGCATTCAATGAGATGCTTAGCTAGCGTGAGTGGCTGGTGGGAGTGAGCTTGTGAGAGAGGTAGTACCCTGAACCCATGGGATTGTTTTTTGAGGCGCCTCAAAAGCCGGTGGGCATTCAATGAGATGCTTAGCTAGTGTGAGTGGCTGGTGGGAGTGAGCTCGTATGAGTCCAGCTCCGTATCCTAATGAACCGGTACCATATCCTAAACCCATGGGATTGATTGTGAAAGTGTAGAAAGTGTACTTAGATCATCTTGCAAAGGCAGCGTTATCATTTCATATGCAAAAGCAGCGTTATCATTTCATATGGGTTCTAGTACATCGTTCTCGTCCTATATAGGTCTACGTAACAGCATACACAAATGGGTGGGCGGGTGGGAAATTAGAACTACAAACTGAGAAATGAAAACGTGGGTGGGGACGAATGTCCCCACGTCCCTCTTTTGTAGGCAAAAGAGGGCGAGTAGCGCTTCGGCGCTACCTTTGCTGTGCTGGCCACGTACCCCTTTTCACAATACAAAATTTTAGAAAGTGTTACATTTCATTACACTTTCAAAAATTATCATATTGTGAAAGTGTACTTAGATCATCTTGCAAAGGCAGCGTTATCATTTCATATGGGTCTTCTGAGGCAGGTGCAGTCGGGGCTGGCGGTGTCGTTCGATTGACAGCTGATGCGTAGCGGGCGAGGGAGCCGTCGAAGGATCCTGCAATTGCGTAGAGAGGGAGATGAGCTGATCTTGCGCTATTGTAACGTACATCTCCTTTGCACTGTCACTGCGCCATCGGCCCATGCGTTTGAAGAGCCGGTCAGGAACTCCGAGGCTTGCCGCCGCCGTGGCTGCAACTTTGCGGAATGAGTGGGTTCCGATGTGCGCGACATCCAGTCCAGCCTGCCTGCCGGCCGCGAGACACCAGTTCCTGATCGTGACGTATGATGGCGATTTGTCGTCCGGTGTGGCTTGGGAGTGCTTTGGGAAAACCCTTATCAGCGGTCCATGAGGCACATTTGTGAGACCTGCGATGCGTATGAATTTGCGTGTGCACCGCACCGGGCAGTATGGGCCTGAAATTGCCGCCACGGGGATCCAGACACCCCTCCCTTCCTGGTCCGTCTTGGAATGCGGGATGAGCAGCCACATTACCTTCTCCTCAAACTGTACATCATTCCATTGGAGCGAGACGAGGTCGGAGTAGCGCAAGAATGCAGAAAACATGAGAAGAGGAATCAATCCTTTCTGAAATTCCGCAGGAATCGATGATTCGAGGAAGGGACGGGCCATTTCGTGTACTTGATGGAGAGATATAGGTTCTTTGGTCCTGGCAGGCCGAGGGTCATGTCGCTTGGCGAACTCTCGCACTTGCAGGGTGAATGGTCCCACCGTGGGGGAGGCTTCGCCTGTCATGCGGTGGGCGAAGGCTACTGCCGAACACGTGAGGTTGATCGCAGAGAGAGTTGCCTTGTTGTTGAGCGCATGGATGAGATACAGCGCTAGCGTCAGGTCGGTTGCCGGTAGGAAGTCGAGCTTAACTTGGGTACAGAATGTGCGAAATCTCTGCCAATAAGGTTGGTACGTCTCGATTGTAGATGGTGCGCGAACATGGCTAATTACGTGCATCAATTGTTGCTGTAGTTTGGCCAAAAGTCCTGAAATGACACATTGAGAAATTGTGATCTTTATTAGATTGCATAGTTAACACGCAAAGCAATGATTGGGCTATGAGGCAATCCGAGACCGGAAAATGCAGTGGTGTGTGAGCCTGCCCGAAGGCATTGGCTGCCTTGGGCAAGGGAGAGGTGCGCGACTACCGCCGGGGCCCACGAGTGAGCGGATGGTTTGAGAAGCGGCCACCATGACGCCCCAGTCCACTGGGGAAGTACCAATGTGAGTTCCGCCTGTGTGAGTTCGGCATGGCGGAGTATAGCGGGGACTAAGTGTGGTGGCGGGAAGGCAAAGCACCTCTCGCCTTTCCAAGAATTGGAAAATGCATCGACGGCAAACGCGTCGGGGTGCGGAATCTTAGAGCAGAAGCGTTGGACGTGATTGTTCCAAGCGTTAGCAAATAGATCAATCGTGTGCGGCCCCCAACGACGCTCTAGGAGGCAAAACCAAGGCGTATGTAGGGAGTAGTCATCATGATCTTGCAGCTTGGATAGGTCATCCGCATGGGCGTTGAGCGCTCTCGGAATCCATTCAATGGCGAGGCGTGTTGTGTTGCCTAGACAGAACTGGATTATCGCTTGGCATGTCAACGTAAGATCCGCCTGACGGGATCCCCCTTTGCGCAATATGAACATAACAGCCTGGTTGTCCACCCGGACGAGGACGTGAGCACCTGCAATTCGGGTTGCGAACGTCTGCAATGCCCTGAGCACGCCCTCGAGCTCTCGGCGCGTACTGGATGTGGGGAGGAGCTCGCATGGCATGCATTCGCTTGCTTCGCATGAAGCACTTGGATTGGCCAAAGTGGCGCCCCAGCTGTGTGCGCTTGCGTCGACGTGGATCACGGCATCAAAGCGTTGACTCTGGTGGAATGGGGCACCATTGAAACGATCGAATTGCGCTGTCCAAAACAACAACTCCTCCGTCGCTCCTGGTGACAACATAACCTTCGCGTTCCATGACAACGCGGAGTCGATCAAGTGCAGTAGCTCATGGCTGAAGGCCCGCGCCGTCGTACCTAGCGCGAGCGACATGGAGCTGAGAAATCCAGTGATCCGGGCTATCTTACGTATCGGCACTTGTCGACCCGCTTGACCTTTTTTTACGAGGAGGTGGAGCTCATGTAGTAGTTGCTCGCGCCGATCTTTTCCGATGAGGAACATCCCTCGTTCCGTGTCGAGCTCCATCCCCAAGAAGCGCAAGTGGTGTGTGGGATGCAGGTTTGACTTTTTGGCATTTATCACGAATCCCGCCGCCTTTAGGTCTTGGAGAACTTCGATGCACGTCGAACGGGCTTGCGCCTCGGAATCGCACAGGAATAGTAAATCGTCCACGTATGGTACTACGCGCACTCCGCGCGCGCGCCATCTCTTGGCTAGTTGCTTAATAAGCTGGGTGAAGACGAACGGGGCTGTTGCCAAGCCGAAAGGTAAAGATGTGAAGCAATAGAACTTCCCATCGAGTTGAAAGCCCAAAAACCTCCAGCATGAGGAGTGGATTTCGACATGGTGATAGCCTGACTTCAGATCGATTGTGAACATCCAATCATTTGGGCGAATGATCTCCGCGACCCGACTCAGGCCCTCGTACTTGAACTTGGGAACTTGGAGGTGAGCGTTGACCTTCCGCAGGTCAAGAATGAGACGGCATTTGTCTCGTTGTTCGACAACGTTGAGCGGGCTAATGCATGTCAGTGCTGCTTTCGACGAGACATGTACCGCGGCTCCTGACGCGATGAGGTCGCTGACGGCGCTTTGGGTGAAAGCCATGTGTGCTTGAACCCCCGCGTGATTGAGGGTTTCGAAGGGGGGTGGCTCCGCGCCCTTCCATGGTAGCCAATATCCTTTGGCAATGATGGAGAGGATGAAACTGCTGTCGCACCAGGACAGCCACCAGTGGAGGTTGTTGCGCAATCGCCTTCGCATGATGGACACCATGTTATCCGTTATTGCGTGCTCGTATGGGTCCCAATGAGCGTCTTGCCACTCGCTTTCAACTTCTGCAACAGCGAGCAACCGAGGTTGATTAGGCGCGAGAGAAGGCGGGACACTTAGCGGGTCAACTATGTTGCTCGCCTTCAACCGTCGTCGCTCCTCTCCACTCCCCGTTTTTTTTTTTTTTTTACACTTCCCTTGGCCACCCGTCAGCCGTGACACCCTTGCATATGTTATATTATTATTATTATTATTATTATTATTATTATTATTATTATTATTATTATTATTATTATTATTATTATTATTATTATTATTATTATTATTATTTATTATTATTATTATTATTATTATTATTATTACTATTATTATTATTATTATTATTATTATTATTATTATTATTATTATTATTATTATTATTATTATTATTATTATTATTATTATTATTATTATTATTATTATTAAACTTGGAAGTCGCCTTGCGAGGAGATCGGTGCATGTGCATCCCTTGGTCCCACGACCTTGTTCATCTCAAAGCCGTTGTGGCCTCTCTCTCTCTCCCTCTTTCGCTCTCACTCTCTCCCCTCTCTCTCTCTCTCTCTTTCTCCCTCTCTCTCTCTCTCGCTCCCTCTCTCTCTCTCTCTCTCTCTCTCTCTCCCTCTCTCTCTCTCTCTCTCTCTCGCTCTCTCTCTCTCTCTCTCTCTCTCTCTCGCTCTCTCTCTCTCTCTCTCTCTCTCTCTCTCTCTCTCCCTCTCTCTCTCTCTCTCCCTCTCTCTCTCTCTCTCTCTCTCTCTCTCTCCCTCTCTCTGTCCTTCTCCTCTTCCTTATTCCATGTCTCTCTCTCTCTTCCTCTCCCCTCCCCCCCTTTTTTTTTTTTTTCCTTTGCTTTGCTCAGCCCTTATTTCGTGATTCACACCTAGCCAAGCTTCCTTCATGGCTGCCTTCCTTGAGGTGGGGCTTGCTTTTGACATGCCGTGCCAGCCTTCTTTCATCCCCTTGTTGTTGTGTCTTCATTTTTTTTTTTTTTTTGAATCAACCTTTATTATTCCACACAAAGGCATGCAAGCGTAGGCCTACGCCCTAACCAGCCCCTACGGCTGCACTTTTTCCCTGGCCCCCTTGGCCTGAGCTATGCTCCAAGGCTCCTAACCAGCCTAAGCACCACCGGTGCATCCACCTACGCCCCCCGGCATAGTGGCAAGGGGCGCCGCCCCATGGGTCCTCTCACACCACGGGTGCGGGGCCTTGTGCGCCACGCCCTCCCATAGGGCAATTGTTTGCCATGTGTCCGGGCTGGCCGCAACGGAAGCACACGCCCTTGAAGCGGGGCTCATGGCAGGCCGCGGGAGGCATGCCCTTGCTTTCCGGTTCGCCGTCTCGAGGGGGAAGGCGGCCTCCGCGGGCGAAGCCGGTACGTGCACGCTTGAGGGCCGCCACGTCGGCTACCGCGAGCTTGTAAGAGCGCGACGTGAGTACGCTCTTCGCTTGGTACAACTGGAACCGATCCGCCGCCTCGAACCCGGCCTCATCCGCCACCAAGAGCACCTCGAAACGCTTGTTGATAAGCGTCTCGACTTGCGCCACGTTGGAGAGCGCTCCCTCGACGTCGCCGTTTTGGAGTTTGAACTCGACGTGTCGCAGATGTGCTTGAATTGCAGAAAAAAACCTGTGCCTGGTCGCGCACTCCTTTGCGCATGAAGGTAGTAGCTGCGGGTGAAGGGTTGAGGGGAGGAAGGGGGGGTGCGGGTGCAAGAATGCGTCGGCGAGCAAGGTTGTCGGGGGCCTCACCGTCGTCATTGTCAGAGTTGTCGCTGTCGTCAATTGCGGGAGCTTGAACTGGTTCAGGAGCCGGGGCGGGTGCAGCGGCGGCGGTGGCGCGAGCGACCTTGGTGGTGCGAGGGGTCGCGACGGCTTCTTTCTGCTTTTCCGTTTTTACGGATGCAGAATTGTAGTCGGTCGATGTAGCAATTGTACCAGGCGACTGCTGCTGCAATATCGAGAAAATCGCCTGCAGCTGCTGCGCAGTCAAAGGGGGGAGGGCGTTGACTTGCGCGACGTCAGCAGAGGGTGCCGCGCGCTGGCGCTTCTGCGTCGTGGGCCCGAGTTGACCCGCGTCAGCCGCGGTCAAGACGGCGGTCGCGTCAGCGGCCGCCGTCGTCTTCTGCAGCGCGCGTGCCTGCCTGCCAGGCACGCGCTCTTCAGCAGTCACACGCGGCTGCCCTCGGCAGAAATTTCTTCTGCACTCCGTTTTCCGCTACGATCGGTTGCCCCGGCGGGAGTTGAAGTTTCCGCCGCGTTACCGGGGCTTGAAGTAGTAGCGTTGTCGCGGTTAAGCGCCGAGTTCGCCGGAGCCATGTTAGCTAAGTTACGCTGAAGGATATCGTTTAGGAGTGTTGTCGGGGCTGTGAAGCGCGGGAGGGATTGTGTCTTCGCCAGAGTGACGAGAACGAGAAATAAGAACTACAAACTGAGAAATGAAAACGTGGGTGGGGACGAATGTCCCCACGTCCCTCTTTTGTAGGCAAAAGAGGGCGAGTAGCGCTTCGGCGCTACCTTTGCTGTGCTGGCCACGTACCCCTTTTCACAATACAAAATTTTAGAAAGTGTTACATTTCATTACACTTTCAAAAATTATCATTTTTTTTAGGCGCCTCAAAAGCCGGTGGGCATTCAATGAGATGCTTAGCGTGAGTGGCTGGTGTGAGATAGGTAGTACCCTGAACCCATGGGATTTGTGGAAATGCTGTGATACGGTAGTACTGTCAAACTATGCATATTGTGTTTGTGTAGGCTGCTAGTGGGGTAGCCCATATGGGGTACAACCCAATGTTAGGGTTAGCTTATGTACCCAACTCTTGATCAATGCATTCATTCTTGTCTCTAGATTCTAACATGGTTTCAGAGCAGTAGGTCCGTAGGACCGTTTTTTCCGGGCCCACCTACCGCTACCCCACGCCTGTGCCTGTGCCTGTGCCTGTGACGTGCTGCGCTGCGCGCGCCGTCTGCCTGTAGCCTACTGCCTGCTGCCTACTGTGTTGTCTGCTGCTGCTACCGCGCAGACCTAAGTCACGCACGCTGCCCGCTGCTGCCTCAAGCGTCGCCCTCGCTGCTCGCGCCGCTCTGCTGCCCCTCACACGCCGTCAGCGCAGCGCACAGCCCCCAGCGAGCCGCGTGCAGCCCCGTCGAACCGCGTGCAGCCCCGTCGAGCCGCGCGCAGCCCGCTGCCGCGCGCAGCCCGCAGCAGCGCGCAGCCCCGTCTAGCCGCGCGCAGCCCCGTCGAGCCGCCGCGGCCCATTTTCTGCTGCGCGCAGCCCCGTCGAGCCGCGCGCAGCCCGTTTTCTGCTGCGCGCGGCCCCGCCGAGCCGCGCGCAGCCCGCTGCTGCCGCGCGCGACCCCCCCCGAGCCGCGCGCCGACCCTGCCGAGCCGCGCGCGGCCTGCTGCTGCTGCGCGCAGTCCCTGCCGAGCCGCGCGCGGCCAGCTGCTGCTGCGCGCGGCCTGTTTCTGCCTCCCGCAGCCCGCGCTCGGCCCACAGCAGCCCCGCGCGCTGCCCTGCATAGCCTGCAGCTGCATCGGCCCCGACCTTCCGCTGCTGCGGCCCCTCGCTGCTGCTGCCGAGGCCCCGACCTGCCGCTGATGCGGCCCCCACTCTGCGACTGCCGCTGAAGCGGCCCCCCACCCTGCAGTTGCTGCGGCCCTACTCTACTGTCGCTGTTCCGGCCCCATCGCAGCTGCGGTCGTGCGCCTACTCGGCCCTGCTCGCCCGGCGAGCACCTGCCCTTCCAGCCTTTGGTGAGCACCTGCCTGCCTGCTTGCCTGCCTGCCTGCCTGCCTGCCTGCCAGCCTGCCTGCCTGCCTGCCGGCCTGTCTGCCTGTCGGCCTGCCTGCCTGCCTGCTGGCCTGCCTGCCTGCCTGCCTGTCTGCCGGCCTGCCGCGCCTGCCCTGCCCGAGCTGCTGCTGCTACTAGCTATTAGCAAGGGACCAGATGCAGCTCCAGCGACGCTCACGCGAGTCTCTCACGCCCCAGCAGCTTAGTGAGTGGTATACTAGTTGGGGCTGTCGCGGTAGCCGTCGTAGCTGTCGCCCTGGAGCTGGTCAGTTGGGGGCCTCTAGCAGTGGCCAGCTGCAGCTGCAGCGGCGTCCACGCGAGACACTTACGTCTCGGCAGCTCGAGGAGTGGTACGCTCAGAGTAGAGGGTCTTTCAGTCCAGTGCGCTGCCGGTACGTCATTCGCACAGGTGATCGAGCTGGTCAGACCTGCGGGACGCCTGGTCACACACAGTCCCGCTGCTTCGCCCGCCTGAGCGACGCCTGGCGTACCGAGTTTGGTGACGAGGCTGAGCTCCCCACCTGGCTGGAGCTACTTAGGCAGAGGGTAGATATCTTTGCTCTTGACTATGATGTTATTCTCACTGCCATGTATGCATTGCCTACTAGTGCTGACCGAGCCTGTTACCTGTGCGTACCGCCTGACCCAGGTATAGAGCCTGCTGCTCTCGGTGCTGGTGAGGCTGCTGCTCTAGGTGCTCGTGCGTCGCCTGCTCTAGGTGCTGGTGAGGCTGCTGCTCTTGGTGCTACTGCGTCTTCTGCTCTAGGTGCTGGTGAGGCTGCCGCCCCAGGTGCCTGTGAGTCTGCTCTCTCTGGTACTGCGCCTGCTGCGGCCTTGCACACCTTCACCCTCGACTCAGGAGCTTCCCGCTCCTTCTTTCGCGACTGCACCACACTCACGCCGCTTAGTCGGCCGGTTGCAGTCTCCCTGGCGGACCCCTCTGGGGGTCCTGTCGTTGACCACTACTCTACGGTTTTGCCGTGTCCGGCCGTCCCATCTGGCGTGCTGTCAGGTCTCTACCTCCCCTCGTTCTCTACGAACTTGGTGAGTGGAGCTGACCTCCAGGATGGGGGGGTTGACCAGTTCACTCCTGCGCGTCAGCGGGTGACTCACTGTACGTGTGCTAGGACGGGCCGACACCTGGCCACGTTTACCCGTGCGCCTGGCTCGAGTCTGTACACACTGACCACTGCGGCCCCTCAGGTAGCTGCGTCTGCGTCTGCGTCAGGTCAGCTGTCGGCCCCCTGCGAGTGTCGTGCTTTGTCGCACCAGACCCTCCTGTGGCACCACCGCCTTGGTCACCCCTCGGTGCAGCGCCTTCGTGGCATGCACTCTCGCTCTCTGGTTTCTGGTCTCCCCAGGACTCTGCCTGCCCTCCCTCCCTCGCCTGCGCCTCCTTGCATTCCCTGCGTCGAGGGGCGGCAGCGCGCCGCTCCTCACTCCTCCTCATTCCCTCCCACAGAGGCTCCCCTGCAGACTCTCCACCTGGACGTGTGGGGCCCAGCCCGCGTCCGTGGACAGGGCCACGAGCGGTACTTCCTGCTGGTTGTTGACGACTACACGCGTTACACCACGGTCTTTCCCCTGCGCAGCAAGGGGGAGGTCCCTGCTGTTTTGATCCCTTGGATCCGCGCTGCCCGTCTCCAGCTCCGCGAGCGGTTCGGGACGGAGTTTCCCGTCCTGCGTCTGCACTCTGACAGAGGTGGTGAGTTCTCCTCCGACCTCTTAGCAGCCTACTGTGCGGAGCACGGCGTCCGCCAGACGTTCACGCTTCCGGCCTCTCCGCAGCAGAATGGGGTTGCTGAGCGCCGCATTGGCTTAGTCATGGAGGTCGCTCGTACCTCCATGATCCATGCGGCTGCCCCCCATTTTCTGTGGCCGTTTGCGGTCCGGTACGCCGCGCATCAGCTCAACCTCTGGCCCCGTGTCTCCTTGCCGGAGACCTCGCCCACACTGCTGTGGACGGGGAAGGTTGGCGATGCGTCGCGTTTCCGGGTCTGGGGTGCTCGTGCCTTTGTCCGCGATACCACTGCGGACAAGCTCTCCGCCCGCGCTATTCCCTGTGTCTTCCTTGGCTTTGTCCCTGACGCGCCTGGTTGGCAGTTTTACCACCCCACCTCGCGTCGTGTCTTTGCGTCTCAGGACGTCACGTTCGACGAGTCGGTTCCCTTTTACCGTCTCTTCCCCTACCGCACTGCCCCTCTCCCTCCCCCGCCGCTCTTCCTCGCTCCAGGTGCTCCCCAGGTCGACCCTCTCCCCGCTCCAGGTCCTGCTCCCTCAGGTGTGTCTCAGGTAGACCCTCCTCCCTTCCCTGCGCCGGTTGAGGTCACTGGTGACTCAGGTCCTGCTGGGGGTGGTCCTGCTCGGGGTGCTACTTCTGGGGGTGCTGAGTCTGGGGGTGCTGAGCCTGGGGGTGCGGAGCCTGGGTACATAAGCTAACCCTAACATTGGGTTGTACCCCATATGGGCTACCCCACTAGCAGCCTACACAAACACAATATGCATAGTTTGACACACCCCCATAGGCAAAGTGGGGGAGAACAAGGGGTCACAAGACCAGTCAAGAGAAACAAAACAAGCTCAGGGTGGATCACAACGTCACCACACACACTGAGCACAAGCAAAGGGCCACAAGGCCAGTCCACATGCAGAGGTATATATGCAACAAACAAAGTACAGTGATTACTACCTAGCAAGAGCAAGCATGCAGGTATATATATACAAAGATCACAGTACAGGCAGAGTCTACAGCAAGTGTGGAAACGTAGGCACAAGGCCCAACAAGGTACAAAAGCGCTGATGATCACCAGACGGAAGTGCCTTGGTGAATATATCAGCAGTGTTGGCCCGAGTGGCCACGTGTGCAAGACGAAGCTGACCTCGCTGCTGCAACTCTCGAGCCAGGAAGTAACGCAGAGCGATGTGCTTCGTTCTGTGCTCCAGTCTGTGCTCCTCACACAAGGCAATGGCTGCCTTGTTGTCAACGTACAGAACTGGAGGAGAACGAGGCCGCTCTCCCAGGTCGGTCAGCAGGTACGTGAGCCAGCGCAGCTCCTGAGCAGCCATGGCGGTGGCGTAGATCTCAGCCTCACAACTGGAGCTGAGAACAGAAGACGAGCGAGTAGAACGCCACGAAACAGAACCAGAGCCGAGGCTGAAAGTGTAACCCTGTGACGACCGCTGTGTAGCCTGGTCGTCAACCCAAGACGTGTCTGAGTGCCCAGTGAGGACCACCTCTCGCCGTCCTCCAAGCACGAGCCCCATGCCCGATGTACTGCACAAGTAGCGCAGTACCCTCTTCGCAGCATCCCAGTGCACCTTTCGGTGCCGACCAGGAGCCACGTAACGGGCCAGAAGGCCAAGAGGGTACGCAAGGTCAGGACGAGTGCAAGTCATCAGGTACATGAGGCAGCCTACTAGCTCTGGGTAAGGACCACTCGGCTCTACGGACTCGTCCGAAGGTGGAGCTGAGAGCGAGTGACCTGTAGCCAGAGGAGTGGACTGTGCCGAGGACCAGGTGAAGCCGAAGCGCTGAAGGACCTGCTGCACCATGTGTGACTGAGTCAGAGTGATGGTGCGACGTGCTCTGTCCCGGGTGATCTGCAAGCCAAGGTAGCTGCGCAGCTCACCCAGGTCTGTGCACGTGTGTCTCTTCTGCAGCTCCGACTTCACCAGGGCGAGGGCCTCAGTGTCAGCAGTGGCAAAGACCAAGTCGTCGACGTACACGAGGATGTAGAACGGCGGCAGCGAAGTGTCGGTACGCAGAAACAGTGACGGGTCAGCTGTGGAGGGCGCAAACCCGAGAGCCGCAAGTGTAGTCCTCAGTGTGTCGTGCCACTCACGAGGCGCCTGACGGAGACCGTAGACTGGCCGGCGGAGGCTCCACTGGGTACCAGGAGGGAACGACCCAGTGAAGCCAGGTGGGCGGCGCAGCCAGATCTCCTCGTGCAGGCTGCCCTGCAAGAAAGCTGTGCTGAAGTCAAGCGAGTGAAGCTCGTAGTCACGCTGGGCGGCAACGTGCAGCAGTACCCGAAGAGTGGTCATCTTCGGGGTGGGGGAGAAGGTCTGGAAGAAGTCAACCCCCTCTCGCTGACTGAAGCCTCGAGCAACGTAACGTGCCTTGAAGACAGGCGGAGAACCAGGCGGCCGCTTCACCCTGAAAATCCACATGCCACTGACGATGTTCGCCCCAGGAGGGGGAACGTCGTCGACGTAGGTGCTTGTGGACTTCCAGGATGCCATCTCCGCGTCCATGGCTGCCTGCCACTGAGAGGAGTAGGGACCCGCGACCGCCTCAGCGTACGAGCGCGGGGTGGGGATGTCTAGTGCATCCGGGTCTCCCTCAGGGGCAAGCAGCATGGTCACGAGATGAGGCGCAGCGGCTGCAAGACACTCAAGGTCCTCGTGCCTGTCCTCAAGGACGTCCGTGCTAAGAGCACACTCACCCCCGACGGACGGAGGACAGACAGACTCAGACTCAGCGACAAGACTAGCAGCGTAGTCTAGACGACAGGCAGCCGCAAAGTCAACAAGCTCAGCAACCAAAGCAGTCGCAGCAGCAGACTCAAACGAGGGGTCAGTGACAACAGTGGCGAGCAGACGCGTGACAGTAGGGTGCTCAGCACGAAACCGGTCAGACTCAGGGTCCGGAACGTGAGGCAAGGAAGACGCAGGAGGAGACGGCAGAGAAACAGACTGCGGAACAGAGGAAGGACGACGGACGACAAGGTGTGCGGTGGGGACAGGCGGCGAACGCGGACGCGGAACACGACGACCGGTACGACTAGGACGAACAGGCGAGACAGGACGCGACGCAGGCTCACGACGCTCAGCAAGACTACCTGTCTGCTCAGTGTAAGGAGAAGGAGCAGGCAGCGGTGAGCCAGGCTGTAACGGAAGACCAGTAGACGACGGGAGAGTAAGAACCTGACGAAGAACAGAGTCAGGCGGCGGCAGAGACGACGGAGACGGCGGAGCGAAGAACAGTCGTGGCGGCGCAGCTGCACCAGTACCGGCAGCTCCAGCAGCTCCAGTACCCCCAGCAGCTCCAGCACCTCCAGCAGCTCCAGAAGCTCCAGCAGCAGAACCGACACCTCCAGGCCCAGGGTCTCCAACCCCAGTGCCTCCAGCAGCAGCACCCCCAGAACCAGTACCTCCAGTCCCAGGGTCTCCAGCCTCCACGTCTCCAGCAGCAGCACCCCCAGAACCAGCACCTCCAGTCCCAGGGTCTCCAGCCTCCACGTCTCCAGCAGCAGCACCCCCAGAACCAGCACCTCCAGTCCCAGGGTCTCCAGCCTCGGTGTCTCCAGCAGCAGCACCTCCAGACGCAGCACCCTCAGCCCCAGCAGCTCCAGTACCTCCAGTACGAGCACCTCCGGGACCAGCGACTCCAGCACCTCCAGTAGAAACAGTACCAGCACCACTCCCAGCTCCAGGGACGGCAGCAGAAGTACCTCCAGCAGTAGAGCCCCGGGCTCCAGCAGCGCGACCCTGACGGCGACCGTACCAGTCGTGCAGCTGCTGTGAGGTGAGAGGTACACGTGGACGAAGGCGGCTACTCCAAGGAGACCGCGCAACAGCAGACTCTGAACCCTCAGCGCCAGCACCCTCAGCAGCTCCAGCGCCACCAGCACCAGGACCTCCAGCAGCTCCAGAACCTCCAACGCTAGCACCCTCAGCAGCCCCAGAACCACCAGCTCCAGCACCTCCAGACCCCTCACACGCAGGCTCAGCACCTCCAGGCTCTACACCCTCAAGCTCCGCACCCCCAGGCTCCGCACCCCCAGGCTCAGCACCCCCAGACCCAGCACCCCCAGAAGGACCTGAGTCACCAGTGACCTCAACCGGCGCAGGGAAGGGAGGAGGGTCTACCTGAGACACACCTGAGGGAGCAGGACCTGGAGCGGGGAGAGGGTCGACCTGGGGAGCACCTGGAGCGAGGAAGAGCGGCGGGGGAGGGAGAGGGGCAGTGCGGTAGGGGAAGAGACGGTAAAAGGGAACCGACTTGTCGAACGTGACGTCCTGAGACGCAAAGACACGGCGCGAGGTGGGGTGGTAAAACTGCCAACCAGGCGCGTCAGGGACAAAGCCAAGGAAGACACAGGGAACTGCACGGGCGGAGAGCTTGTCCGCGGTGGTATCGCGGACAAAGGCACGAGCACCCCAGACCCGGAAACGCGACGCATCGCCAACCTTCCCCGTCCACAGCAGTGTGGGCGAGGTCTCCGGCAAGGAGACACGGGGCCAGAGGTTGAGCTGATGCGTGGCGTACCGGACCGCAAACGGCCACAGAAAATGGGGGGCAGCCGCATGGATCATGGAGGTACGAGCGACCTCCATGACTAAGCCAATGCGGCGCTCAGCAACCCCATTCTGCTGCGGAGAGTCCGGAAGCGTGAACGACTGGGTGATGCCGTGCTCCGCACAGAAGGCTGCCAAGAGGTCGGAGGAGAACTCACCACCTCTGTCAGAGTGCAGACGCAGGACGGGAAACTCCGTCCCAAACCGCTCGCGGAGCTGGAGACGGGCAGCGCGGATCCAAGGGATCAAAACAGCAGGGACCTCCCCCTTGCTGCGCAGGGGAAAGACCGTGGTGTAACGCGTGTAGTCGTCAACAACCAGCAGGAAGTACCGCTCGTGGCCCTGTCCACGGACGCGGGCTGGGCCCCACACGTCAAGGTGGAGAGTCTGCAGGGGAGCCTCTGTGGGAGGGAACGAGGAGGAGTGAGGAGCGGCGCGCTGCCGCCCCTCGACGCAAGGAATGCAGGGCGGCGCAAGCGAGGGAGGCAGGGCAGGCAAAGACCTGGGCAGACCAGAAACCAGGAAGCGAGAGTGCATGCCACGAAGGCGCTGCACGGAGGGGTGACCAAGGCGGTGGTGCCACAGGAGGGTCTGGTGCGACAAAGCGCGACACTCGCAGGGGGCCGTCGGCTGACCGGACGCAGACGCAGACGCAGCTACCTGAGCGGACGCAGTGGTCAGGGTGTACAGACTCGAGCCAGGCGCACGGGAAAACGTGGCCAGGTGTCGGCCGGTCCGAGCACACGTACAGTGAGTCACCCGCTGACTCGCAGGAGTGAACTGGTGCACCCCCTGATCCTGGAGGTCAGCTCCACTCACCAAGTTCGTAGAGAACGAGGGGAGGTAAAGACCTGACAGCAAGCCAGACGGGGCGGCCGGACACGGCAGAACTGTGGAGTAGTGGGCAAGGACTGGACCCCCAGAGGGGTCCGCCAGGGAGACTGGAACCGGCCGACTAAGCGGCGTGAGTGTGGTGCAGTCGCGAAAGAAGGAGCGGGAAGCACCTGAGTCAAGCGTGAAGGTGTACAAGGCCGCAGCAGGCGCAGAACTAGAGAGAGCAGACCCACCAGCACCTGGAGCAGGAGACGTACCGGCACCTAGAGCAGCAGCCTCACCAGTACCGGGAGCAGCAGGTGCTATACCAGGGTCAGGCGGGACGCACAGGTAACAGGCACGGTCAACACTAGTAGGCAATGCATACATGGCAGTGAGAATAGCATCATAGTCAGGAGCAAAGATATCTACCCTCTGTCCAAGCAGCTCCAGCCAGTCGGGGAGCTCAGCCTCGTCGCCAAACACTGTACGCCAGTCGTCGCTCAGACGGGCGAAGCAGCGGGACTGTGTGTGACCAAGCGTCCCGCAAGGCTGACCAGTCCTATCACCTGTGCGAATGACGTACTGGCAGCGAACTGTACGCGTAGACCTGCTACACTGAGCGTACCACTCGTGGAGCTGCCGGGACGTAAGTGTCTCGCGTGGACGCCGCTGCAGCTGCAGCTGGCCACTGCTAGAGGCCCCCAACTGACCAGCTCCAGGGCGACAGCTACGACGGCTACCGCGACAGCCCCAACTAGTATACCACTCACTAAGCTGCTGGGGCGTGAGAGACTCGCGTGAGCGTTGCTGGAGCTGCATCTGGTCCCTTGCTAAGAGCTAGCAGCAGCAGCAGCTCGGGCAGGGCAGGCGCGGCAGGCCGGCAGACAGACAGGCAGGCCGGCAGGCAGGCAGGCAGGCAGGCAGGCAGGTAGGCAGGCAGGCTGACAGGCAGACAGGCCGGCAGGCAGGCAGGCAGACAGGCAGGCAGGCAGGCCAGCAGGCAGGCAGGCAAGCCGACAGGCAGACAGGCCGGCAGGCAGGCAGGCAGGCTGGCAGGCAGGCAGGCAGGCAGGCAGGCCAGCAGGTAGGTAGGCAGGCAGGCCGACAGGGAGACAGGCCGGCAGGCAGGCAGGCAGGCAGGCTGGCAGGCAGGCAGGCAGGCAGGCAGGCAGGCCAGCAGGCAGGTAGGCAGACTGGCAGGCAGGCAGTCAGGCAGGCAAAAAGACAGGCAGGCAGGCCGAAAGGCAGGCAGGCAGGCAGGTGCTCACCAAAGGCTGGAAGGGCAGGTGCTCGCCGGGCGAGCAGGGCCGAGTAGGCGCACGACTGCAGCGGCGATGGGGCCGTAACAGCGACTGTAGAGTAGGGCCGCAGCACCTGCAAGGTGGGGGCCGCTTCAGCGGCAGTCGCAGAGTGGGGGCCGCATCAGCGGCAGGTCGGGGCCTCGGCAGCAGCAGCGAGGGGCCGCAGCAGCGGAAGGTCGGGGCCGATGCAGCTGCAGGCTATGCAGCGCGCGGGGCTGCTGTGGGTCGAGCGCGGGCTGCGGGAGGCAGAAACAGGCCGCGCGCAGCAGCAGCTGGCCGCGCATGGCTCGCCAGGGACTGCGCGCAGCAGCAGCAGGCCGCGCGCGGCTCGGCAGGGGCTGCGCGCGGCTCGGGGGGGGTCGCGCGCGGCAGCAGCGGGCTGCGCGCGGCTCGGCGGGGCCGCGCGCAGCAGAAAACGGGCTGCGCGCGGCTCGACGGGGCTGCGCGCAGCAGAAAACGGGCTGCGCGCGGCTAGACGTGTCTGCGCGCGGCTCGGCGGGGGCTGCGCGCGGCAGATCCGGGCTGCGCGCGGCTCGACGGGGCTGCACGCGGTTCGACGGGGCTGCACGCGGCTCGCTGGGGGCTGTGCGCTGCGCTGACGGCGTGTGAGGGGCAGCAGAGCGGCGCGAGCAGCGAGGGCGACGCTTGAGGCAGCAGCGGGCAGCGTGCGTGACTTAGGTCTGCGCGGTAGCAGCAGCAGACAACACAGTAGGCAGCAGGCAGTAGGCTACAGGCAGACGGCGCGCGCAGCGCAGCACGTCACAGGCACAGGCGTGGGGTAGCGGTAGGTGGGCCCGAAAAAAAAAAAAAAAACGGTCCTACGGACCTACTGCTCTGAAACCATGTCAAAATCTAGAGACAGGAATGAATGCATTGATCAAGAGTTGGGTACATAAGCTAACCCTAACATTGGGTTGTACCCCATATGGGCTACCCCACTAGCAGCCTACACAAACACAATATGCATAGTTTGACAAGGCGCTGCAGGGAGAGAGCAAGGAGCTGGTCACCCCGCCACCCCCTCATCCCCCTCCCCCCCATGCGCTGGCGCTGGCGGAAGTGCTGGCGCTGGGCGCTGGCGTCGCGCTGGCGCTGGCGCCCGCCGTTGGCGCTGGCGCTGGCGCCCGTCGTCGGCGTTGGCGTCCGCGCTGGCGCTGGCGAATGCCGTTGGCGCTGGGCGCTGGCGTCGGCGCTGGCGCTGGCCTCCGTCGTTGGCACTGGCGCTGGCGTCCGCCGTCGGCGCTGGCGCTGGCGTCGGCGCTGGCGCTGGCGTCGGCGCTGGTCGCTGGCGCTGGGTGGCGCTCGCGCTCCCGCTGGCGACTGTCGCTGGCGCATTCGCGAACGCGCTGGCGGGTCGCTGGCGCTCGCCATGATGTCCGCCGCGACCGTCGCCCTAAGAGCCGCGAAGAGGCAGGCGAATTGAAGGCGACGGGGGGGCAGCGCGACGGGTTCAGCATAAGCTCCGGAAACAGCAGCAGATTTCGTGCAAGCAGCATAGTGGGCCGCCATGGCAGAAGGCGGAGTTGGTGGGCCCATGTAGAATAGGTCCTAGAAAAGACCACGCTCTGATACCATGTCAAGATACCTAAGTTAGGCTAGGAACTTAGGACTTGGAGGTTTAGGCATAGCAAGAGTAACAAGAGGAAAGGTTGGCCAAAAGAGGGGTTTCAATATGGAGTTGGGAGTACAAATAGGAATGTCAAGAAAGGGAAAAGGTAAAGGGTACACCACCAGCAGTTGGTTCTAATAACTAACCTAATACACTAGCAAGCTGTAGGCAGGTATAAGATATGCAATATAAATTAACATTACTGGTCAGAAGGTCGCAATCTGGTCGTAACGGCTCGCAAGGACGCGGTGTCCAGAGTGGGGCAGTACCCCACTCTGACCACCATCCTGACAATTTTTGAGCCTGGTGGGCAAACTTCGTTGTCGGGAAACTGCGGGAACGATCTGAGGATGGGTTCCTTGTGCGGTAACCTGCTATTGTTTGTATGGTGTTTCAGTACACACATCAAAGATAGCTGTGGGCAATGGTTGAGTTGGACTTGTGGCGGTACCTGTAGTGATTTAACTTCTGATCCCATTCAAACAGAACTCAAGTCAGAAAACTACCCAATTGTTTATTATGCGGTAGCACACAACAGGATGAAACAGGATGGGCATTCAAACAAAAATTTCTAGCCTACTGAATGCCTAGGAATATTAGAAACCAAATCAGGGAGTTTTTACAGTCAGGGAAGGGAGGGGGAGCAGAGAGGCGAATGTAAGGAGAGGAGACTGGGACACTCAGCAGTAATGGGGGAACAGGAAGGCACAGGCTCGGCAGCAGCTAACGCATGGCACTGGCAGGGGCACGGCACCGATAGGGGCACGGCACGGCACCGGTAGGGGCACGGCACGGCACCGACGCCGGCAGGGGCACGGAACGGAACGGCACCGGTAGGGGCACGGCAGCAGCATGGCACAGCGACAGAAAGGCGTGAATGTGGGGACCTCTGGGAGTCTCACAGCTCAGGTCAGGGCCCTTCCATGCTCCACGTCATCTGTTATTCCTGTGTTGGTATGGTAACCCTAGCTGCTCCGGACGCCCAAGGTCACTTTTTTTTTAGCCCACTAAAAGAGTTGGTAACCCCAGCTGCCCCACTGGACGCCTTAGGAGCCCTGACCGTGAACCTGCTGCCTGCAGTCGCCTAGTGGCCGATAGTTCTCCCAGCAATACTAACAATTCCGTGACCTGAGTGATTCAAAAACGAACTAAAAGCCTTCTGTAGCTGTCCAACATGTCTTCGAACTGCCCCTTAAAGCCCGAGTACAGCATGGTTATTTTCAAGTTCAAGATTCTTGAACTTGAATTCGTAAGAAACAGGGTTACCCTACTTGTCTGTACAAAACTCTCGCGACTCTGGGACAACGCCTAACGACACTCTCTCCTCATTGGCTTTTGAGCACAGTCGCAAAACAGAACCGAACGTCGCTCAGGTTGGCCCACTGCTTGGCTCTCACATATCTTGAACACCTAGTCGTACTCATGATCGGCCTACTTCCTCTTGTAAGTAGACAGCCAGTGCGCCTAGTTCTATGGACCGCGATTTTTTCAGCAACTCCCAAGGCACACATGCTGTCTCGCCAATAGCTGGGCAGTGTCAAAATGAAGAATGGATGATGCATTGATGTTGGTTGGGGTACATATAGCTAACCCTAAGTTTTGTACCCCCTAAGACAAACCTCACTATAGGCTACAACATTTGACACACCCCCATAGCCTAAGTGAGGGGTGTCTAGCAGAACCACACGAGTACGGTCACAAGACCAGTCCAAGAAACGAAGCTCAGGGTGGATCACAACGTCACCATGTAGTCTGAGCACAAACAACAGTGGCCACAAGGCCAGTCCAAGAAGTAACAGAGGTATATAGAAAGCAAAGTAAACAGTACACTCAAGTCTAAGCAACACGAGAACCAGTGTCAACAAGGCCTAACTGCACACAGCACCTCTGGTGGTCACAAGGCGGAAGCGCCTTGGTGAAGATGTCTGCAGTGTTGGCCTCGGACTCCACAAACTCAAAGCGAGCCTGTCCACGCCTCTGCAACTCTCGCAGAAGAAAGTACCTGACGTGAATGTGCTTCACTCTGCTCTCCAGTCGTGGCTCTCGACAAAGGAGAATAGACGCCTTGTTGTCAGTGAACAAGGTCGGTGCAGAGCTCGGCCGCTCACCAAGGTCGGTGAGCAAGAAGGTCAACCAACGCAGCTCCTGTGCCGCCATGGCACCAGCGTAGATCTCAGCCTCAGCTGTAGAGGTCGAGACCGAAGAGGAGCGCGTGGACCGCCAGGAAACAGCTCCAGAACCCAGGCTGAAACAGTACCCCTGAGTAGACCTGTGAGTCTCAGCGTCGTCAGCGTAAGAGGAGTCACAGTGACCAGTAAGTACGACAGACTGCTGCCCTCCAAGAACTAGCCCCACGCCTGACGTCGTCGCTAGGTACTTCGCCACCCTCACAGCTGCTGTCCAGTGAACAGGACGGTGTCTCCCTGGTGCAACAAAGCGCGCAAGAACGCTGAGAGGGAAGGCGAGGTCCGGGCGAGTACAAGTCATCAGGTACATGAGGCAACCCACAAGCTCTGCGTAGGGACCACTAGGCTCGAACGGCTCGTCAGGAAAGGGTCCAGTGAGTCTGTGGTCAACAGCAAGAGGTGTGCGCTGTACTGTGGAGTGCTGAAGCCCGAACCGCTGAAGGACCTGCTGCACCATGTGCGACTGTGAAAGTGTAATGGTGCGAGCAGCTCTGTCCCTGGTGATCTGCAGGCCAAGGTAGTGGCGCAGCTCACCAAGATCAGTGCAGGTGTGTCTCTTCTGCAGTTCGGACTTCACGTGTGCCAAAGCAACCCTGTCAGGGGTGGCGAAAACAAGGTCGTCAACGTAGACCAGAACAAAGAAAGGTGTGGGGCCACGACGAACGAACAGCGACGGGTCAGCAGAAGACGGCTGGAACCCAAGGTCAGACAGGGTAGAACGCAGGGTGTCGTGCCACTCACGAGGAGCCTGACGAAGACCGTAGACCGGTCGCCTCAGCCTCCACTGGGTCCCAGGAGGGAAAGAGCCAGTGAAGGCAGAGGGACGACGCAACCAGACCTCCTCGTGAAGACTGCCCTGAAGGAAAGCAGTAGAGAAGTCGAGAGAGTGTAACTCGTAGTCTCTCTGTGCTGCTACGTGTAGTAACACCCGAAGAGTGGTCATCTTCGGGGTGGGCGCGAAGGTCTGAAAGAAGTCAACTCCCTCGCGCTGACTGAAACCTCTAGCCACGTAGCGCGCCTTGAAGACCGGAGGAGATCCCGGTGGCCGCTTCACCCTGTAGATCCACATGCCGTCGACTACGTTCGCCCCCGGAGGGGGAACCTCATCGACGTAGGTGCCTGTGGATCTGTAGGAGGCCATCTCTGCGTCCATGGCAGCTCTCCACTGAGAGGCCCAAGGCCCTGACACTGCCTCAGCGTAAGTGCGAGGAGTCGGAATGTCAAGGGCGTCGGGGTCACCCTCAGGGGCGAGGAGCATGGCACAGAGATGAGGGGAAGCGGCCGCCAGGAACTCTAGCTCAAACTGCCTGTCCTCTAGGGCGTCACAGCCAAGGGCAGACACACCCCCGACGGCCAGAGGACTGGAAGGAGGAGCAGCCACAAGAGCGGTGGCGAAGTCAAGGCGGCGGGTAGAGGCAAAGTCAGTGACTGCGGCAGTAAGAGCGGACACAGAGGACACAGAGGCACGAGGGTGAGTAACAAGCGAGGCGAGAACACGAGAGAGAAGAGGACGGTACGTGCGGTAGTAGTCAGTGACAGGAGTAGGGAGCGACGCAGTGAGAGCCGACTCAGGAGGAGACGGAAGCACAGACGGAGACGGACGAGGTGGACTAGAACGAAGTAAGGCAGTACGAAGGTCAGTGAAGGGAACAGGAGACGAGGGACGAGCACGAGGGGAGCGACGAGAGGCCCAAGTCTGAGAAGGAGGAGGGGACAACGAAGACTGAGAACGAGGGAAAACAGCGGGAGAGGGGTCAGGAGGAGGAAGGAGAGGGAGACGGGAGACCAAGGGTCCGAAGACCCGAGACAGGAGGAGGAGACGGCAGCAGCTGCTGCTGCGGCTGCTGCGGCTGCTGCTGCTCCAGCGGCTGCTGCCTCTGCTGCTGCTCCTGCTGCTGCTCCTGCTGCTGTCGCTCCTGCTCCTCGAGCCGCTGCAACTCTCTCTCCTCTCTCTCCAACTCCAGCTGCTCCTCACGAGCACGGCGAACACGAGCCTGGAACCTGGTCGGGTAGGGGTGGGGGGAAGGAGTAGTGTCCGGGGCAGCCCCAGAGTCGACCTCCGAAGCACCAAGCACACCACCCCCAGAGGCAGCACCAACACCAGCTCCAGACCCAGGCTCTCCAGAAACCGAAGGAACACCCTCACCCCCAGACGCAGCACCCCCAGACTCCGCACCAGCACCCCCAGACTCCGCACGACCAGTACCAGCCCCCGGAAGAGAAGAGTCCTCTGCAACCCGCGGCTCAGCTCCAACTCCAGCACCCCCAGAACCAGAGACCTGTACAGGGACAGTCGCAGGACCAACCTCCCGAGAGGGAGCACCTACAGGAGGCGGTGAGGAAGACTGTGGGGAGGGAGGCTGTACAGGGGGGGCTACCGAAGGGGGAGGGCTAGCCTGAGACACACCAGACGGGGCTGGACCAGGGGGGGGAGGCTGTACCGGGGGAGCAGGCGGGGGAGCGGCTGTCAGGAAGAGGGGGGGAGGAGGAACCGGGAGACCTCGACTGGGGTACCTGACGTAGTACGGGGTGGACTCCTCGAAACGGACGTCACGGGAGTCAAAGAACCGGTGAGAGGGAGGGTGGTAAAAGGTGAAGTCAGAGGAGTCCTCAGGGAAACCAAGGAAGACACAAGGAACGGCGCGAGGCGAGAGCTTGTCCGCGGAGGTGTCGCGGACAAGAGCCAAGCACCCCCAGACACGAAACCTCGACGCGACACCAGGGGACCCTGTCCAAAGACTGGTCGGTGAAGCCTCCGGCCGAGAGACGCGTGGCCAGAGGTTCAGCTGGTGCGCGGCGTACCTGACTGCGTATGGCCACAGGAAATGGGGGGCACGGGCGTGAGTCAAGGAGGTGCGGGCAATCTCCATGACCAGGCCTATGCGACGCTCAGCAACCCCATTCTGCTGTGGGGACTCCGGAAGCGTCCAGGACTGACGAATGCCCTGCTCGCGACAGAATCCAGCGAGAATGCCGGAGTGAACCTCGCCCCCGCGGTCGGAGTGGAGACAGCTGACACGACGACCACGAGTGTCCTGGGTGGTAAGCAACCACCTGATCAGCGTAGAAGTCACCTCAGACTTCCTCGCCAGGGGGAACACTGTGGTGTAGCGGGAGTAGTCGTCAACGACCACCAAAAAGAAACGCTCACGCTCAGGGCCAGGGCGAGGAGAGGGGCCCCAGACGTCCAAGTGCAGCGTCTCAAAAGGCTCGGTGGCCGGACGAAGGGAGGAGGAGTGAGGGGTGGCACGCAGCCTACCCTCGACGCAAGGACCGCACGGTGGTGCAAGGGACGGCGGCAGCGATGGTAAGACACGCGGGAGACCTAAGACCAGACGCTGACTAGACATAGCACGCAGACGTGGAAGAGAAGGGTGTCCCATCCGGTGGTGCCACAGAACGGTGGGGTGGGCAAGCGACCGACAGGAGCAAGACGCAGCGACTGGACTGGACGCGACAACCTGAGGGGACGGAACCACCTGGTGAGACGCAGGGAGGAGACTAGGGGGAGGGACAGGAACTGGGAGGAGTGGCTGCTGCGACGGCGGCCGCTGTGGCTGCGGCTGCGGCTGCTGCTGCTGCTGCCGCTGCTGCTGCGGCTGCTGCTGCTGCTGCTGCTGCGGCTGCTGCGGCTGCTGCTGCTGCTGCAGTCGCTGCTGAGCGCGCGGGCCAGTGTGAAGAGTGTAGAGACCGGAGCCCGGCTCAGCAGCAAAAGTGGCGAGGGGCTGGTAAGAGTCCCCGTCAACACACACCGCAGTCTCTCCAGAAGGCTCAAACCACACACCCACGTGCTGACTCACGAGGGGTCGCACGCCCACCAAGTTCCGGGAGAACGAGGGGACGTGAAACCCAGTGAGAGACCCAGAAGGAGCAGCCGGACACGGCAAGGTGGTAGTGTGACGCGCGGTGACTGGTCCCGAAGTGGGATCAGCCAGCGCCACAGAAACAGGCGCAGGAAGAGGCGTAAGTGTCGTGCTGTCACGAAAGAAGCAGTGAGAGGCTCCAGAGTCCAGCGTGAACGACAGCGAACCGTCCTCTGAGGTAGCCGCTGGACTAGAGTCTACACAAGAACCTACACTAGCAACAGGCAACTGAGCAAGGCTAGCACCTAAGCTAACAACACCAGAGTAAGCAGAGTCAGAAACACTAGAGTCAACAACAGCATACATAGCATGGGGAGTACCAATCAGATCAACTAACTGCTCAGCAGACATGCCCCACAGAGCGGAGCCGTAGCGCTGAACAAGAGGCAGCCAGTCAGGGGCAGGAGCACCAACCCCGTAGACCAAACGAACCGTGTCAGTGAGCTGAGCAAAGCACTGACCAGGGGGGTGAAACCGGCCACAAGGGTGGCCACGACGAGGGCCTGTCAGAACCTGGTAGGTGCAGGGAGTGTAAGCAGCACCACGCTGGGTCTGACGCAGCCCCGACCCTGGAGCCAGCTGCTGCCGCTGCTGCTGCTGAGGCTGCTGGGAGGAGAGGGGCTGCTGGTGCTGCAGAAGCTGCTGCTGACGCTGAGCCTGGTACCACGCCGCTGCTCCACCAACCGGGGCAGGAAGTACAGGAGGCGACTGACGAACTCGGGCGTCGCCACCACTAGCAGGCGCAGTGGAGTCACCAGTCACTGCACGAGGCGCCTCTCCAGGCCCTGAACCTCCACCGCCACCAGGCCCAACGCCACCTCCACTACCTCCGCCTCCACCTCCACTACCACCACCAGAACCGCCTTTCTTGCCACTCCTACCGCGGGACCGCGACGCAGTCGTAACAGCAGCTGCAGTCGCGTCAGTAGCGGCAGTGGCAAGTGAGGCAGTAAAGGTGGGTAACTGCGGGACTGTGCACCCGTGGAAGAGTGGGGGGGGGCACAGCACCAGAGGCAGCGGCTACCGAGCGAAGGTTGCTCTCGACGTCCTTGAGTGTAGACTCAAGGACATCGACGGTGAGCTCACTAGGGTGCTTCAGCAGAAGCGCGTCGCGAACGGAGGCAAGGCGGTCAGGGAGGCTAGTGGCGATGAAATAGATAGTAATCGCCATAGGGGGAGGAAGCAGTGCAAGCTGTGCCTCAGTGCAAGCAGCGCGGTAACTAGCGTCGAGCGAGCGGAGGTGAGCGATCAAGTCAGCAGAGCGCTCAAACGAGGCGAGATCAGGAAACAGGAACGGGAGGAAAAGACGGCCAAGAGAGACAGTAGCGGGAGTAGAGTAGCGGGCCTTAATCGCAGTGAGGTACGCAGCAGCGGTGCGAACCTGAGTGAAGTGGACCTCCTCGGACTCAGGGAGGAGGCTGCTGAGTGCGATGCAGGCCGCAGCGTCACGCGACGTCCAAGCCGTCCTGTCAGCGCGCTGACGGGCAAAGCGAGCCGTAGCAGCATCGTCAGGGGCAGGACCTAAAGCGGCAGGCTCGGGGGGCTCGGGGAGGTCACCAGTAGCGTGCGACCAGAGGGTCTCGCCCCCCTGGACTTGACTCTCTAACAGACGGCGAGCGCGAAGAAGCCAGACGGAAAAGTCAAGAGGTCTACCGTCAGCGTCGAAACGAAGAACTCGCGGAGTCGCCATAGCGAGAACTAACGCGAACGAGCAGGCGAGTAACAGCAGGAGGTAAGAGGCAAATTAGGGTTCAGGTGGGGGGGGGGGGACTTAGCCGCAGCGGAAGAACGGGCTAGGGCGACGGGCCAGGGCGTAGGGTCGACGGGACGGGGGAAAGGGCGGGCGCGATGCGACGGGGCAGGGCGACGCGACGGGGCAGGGCGACGCGACGGAGCAGAGGCGACGGGACGGGGAAGGGCGACGCGACGGGGCAGGGCGACGGGACGGGGAAGGGCGACGCGACGGGGCAGGGCGACGCGACGGGGCAGGGCGACGGGACGGGGCAGGGCGACGTGACGGGGGGAAAGGGCGCGACGCGACGGGGGGAAAGGGCGCGACGCGACGGGGGGAAAGAGCGCGACGCGACGGGGGGAAAAGGGCGCGACTCGACTGGGGGGAAAGGGCGCGACGCGACGGGGGGAAAGGGCGGGCAGGACGCGACGCTAGGAGTGGCGCTAGGCGCGGCACTACGCGCGGTAACAACGGAACCGGGACGAATGAGAGCTAGGATCAGGCTCGGGAGGCTCGAACGGAGAACGGAGGAACGGGATCCCACAGGATCCTAACCTAACTGATACCATGTCAAAATGAAGAATGGATGATGCATTGATGTTGGTTGGGGTACATATAGCTAACCCTAAGTTTTGTACCCCCTAAGACAAACCTCACTATAGGCTACAATATTTGACAGGCAGCACAAGCCTAGTGTCACCCGATATTTACAAACGTTGTCGCGTTACTCACACGGAACGTATGGTGCAAACAAGTGCTTCACCATGCTTAGGCCCTCGTTTAGCGCTCGTCGTCGCCCGTGCTCCCCCTTGCCACCCGTGCCCACCCTCTGTCAAACTATATGTGCTGCATATTGTCTAGGCTGTAGTGGGGTAGCCCATATGGGGTACAACCTAGTTAGGGTTTACTACTTGTACTCCTGCATCCTGTTAGTTCATTCATTCCTGCTGCTAGATTCTAACATGGTTTCAGAGCACTAAGGTCCGTAGGACCGTTTTTTTTTTTTTTTCGGGCCCACCTACCGCTGCGGTTACCGCGCTACCCCACGTAGCCTTGCCTTGCCTTGTATGCCTTGCCTTGCCTTGCCTTGCCTGCGCGCTGCCCCTAGAGGCCCGTAAGGCCCGCGCGCCGCCTCTACACGCCTGTCGGGCCCGCACACACGCTGCTACCGCGCGCTGCCCGCACCGAGATCGCGCAGCCCGCCCCGAGTCGCGCGCAGCCCGCTGCAGCCACGCGCAGCCCGCACCGAGCCGCGCGCAGCCCGCTGCAGCCGCGCGCAGCCTGCACCGAGCCGCGCACAGCCCGCTGCAACCGCGCGCAGCCCGCACCGAGCCGCGCGCAGCTCGCAGCTGCCGCGCGCAGCCCGCGCCGAGCCCGCGCAGCCCGCGTCGAGCCGCGCGCGGCCTGCTACGGCCTCGCGCAGCCCGCGCGCGGCCCGCAGCAGCTCGTGCCGAGCCGCGCGAGGCCTGCTCCTGCCTCGCACGGCCCGCGCGCGGCCCGCAACAGCCCGCGCCGAGCCGCGCGCGGCCCGCTACTCCCTAGCGCGGCCGCGCGCGGCCCTTTGCCTCGGCCCCGACCTGCCGCTGATGCGGCCCCGCCCAGCAGCTGCCATGGCCCCGACCTGCCGCTGATGCGGCCCCGCCCTGCAGCTGCAACGACCTCGACCTGCCGCTGACGCGGCCCCACCCTGCTACTGCCGCTGACGCGGCCCCGCCCTCCAGCTGTTTCGGCCCTGCTCTGCAGCCGGTTTTGCGGCCCCGACGTCGCCGCTGTCGTGCGCCTACTCGAGCGCCGGCCCTGCTCTCCCAGCCTTTGGTGAGCGCCTGCCTGCCTGCCTGCCTACCTGCCTGCCTGTCTGCCTGCCTGCCTGCCTGCCTGCCTACCTGCCGGCCTGCCTGCCTGCCTGCCTGCCTGCTTGCTTGCCTGCCTGCCGCGCCTGCCTTGCCTGCGCTACTGCTACTGGCAGGTGGCCAGATGCAGCTCCAGCGACATTCACGCGAGCCTCTGACGCCTCAGCAGCTTAGTGAGTGGTATACTAGCTGGGGTTGTCGCGGTAGCCGTCGTAGCTGTCGCCCTGGAGCTGGTCAGTTGGGAGCGTCTGGCAGTGGCCAGCTGCAGCTGCAGGGACGTCCACGTGAGACACTTACGCCCCGGCAGCTCCAGGAGTGGTACGCTCAGTGTAGCAGGTCTACGCGTACAGTCCGCTGCCCGTACGTCATTCGCACAGGTGCTAGGACTGGTCAGCCTTGTGGGACGCTTGGTCACACACAGTCCCGCTGCTTCGCCTGTCTGAGCGACGACTGGCGCACAGTGTTTGGCGACGAGGCTGAGCTCCCCACCTGGCTGGAGCTGCATAGACAGAGGGTAGATATCTTTGCGCTTGACTATGATGCTATTCTCACTGCCATGTATGCATTGTCTACTAGTGCTGACCGTGCCTGTTGCCTGTGCGTACCGCCTGACCCTGGTGAGGCTGCTGCCCTAGGTGCTAGTGCGTCTCCTGCTCTAGGTGCTGGTGAGGCTGCTGCTCTCGGTGCTAGTACGTCTACTGCTCTAGGTACTGGTGAGGCCGTGGCATCAGGTGCTGCTGTGTCTGCTCTCTCTGGTACTGCGCCCACTGCGGTCTCGCACACCTTCACCCTTGACTCAGGAGCTTCCCGCTCCTTCTTTCGCGACTGCACCGCACTCACGCCGCTCCGTCGGCCAGTCCCGGTCTCCCTGGCGGACCCCTCTGGGGGTCCAGTCCTTGCCCACTATTCCACGGTTCTGCCGTGTCCGGCCGTCCCGTCCGGCTCGCTGTCAGGTCTTTACCTCCCCTCGTTCTCTACGAACTTGGTGAGTGGAGCTGACCTCCAGGATGGGGGGGTTCACCAGTTCACTCCTGCGAGTCAGCGAGTGACTCACTGTACGTGTGCTAGGACGGGCCGGCACTTGGCCACGTTCACCCGTGCACCTGGCTCGAGTCTGTACACACTGACCACTGAGTCCCCTCAGGTAGCTGCGTCTGCGTTTGCGTCTGCGTCTGGTCAGCTGGCAGCCCCCTGCGAGTGTCGCGCTTTGTCGCACGACACTCTCCTGTGGCACCACCGCCTTGGTCACCCCTCCTTGCCTCGCCTGCGTAGCATGCACTCTCGCTCCCTGGTCTCTGGTCTTCCCAGGTCCCTGCCTGCCCTCCCTCCCTCGCCTGCGCCGCCCTGCATTCCTTGCGTCGAGGGGCGGCAGCGCGCCGCTCCTCACTCCTCCTCGTTTCCTCCCACAGAGGCTCCACTGCAGACGCTCCACCTGGACGTGTGGGGCCCAGCCCGCGTCCAGGGACAGGGCCGCGAGCGGTACTTCCTGCTGGTCGTCGACGACTACACGCGTTACACCACGGTCTTCCCCTTGCAGAGCAAGGGGGACGTCCCTGCTGTTTTGATCCCCTGGATCCGCGCTGTTCGTCTCCAGCTCCGCGAGCGGTTCCGGTCGGACTTTCCTGTCCTGCGTCTGCACTCTGACAGAGGTGGTGAGTTCTCCTCCGACCTCTTGGCAGCCTACTGTGCGGAGCACGGCATCACCCAGTCGTTCACGCTTCCGGCCTCTCCGCAGCAGAATGGGGTTGCTGAGCGCCGCATTGGCTTAGTCATGGAGGTCGCTCGTACCTCCATGATCCATGCGGCTGCCCCCCATTTTCTGTGGCCGTTTGCGGTCCGGTACGCCGCGCATCAGCTCAACCTCTGGCCCCGTGTCTCCTTGCCGGAGACCTCGCCCACACTGCTGTGGACGGGGAAGGTTGGCGATGCGTCGCGTTTCCGGGTCTGGGGTGCTCGTGCCTTTGTCCGCGATACCACCGCGGACAAGCTCTCCGCCCGCGCTGTTCCCTGTGTCTTCCTTGGCTTTGTCCCTGACGCGCCTGGTTGGCAGTTTTACCACCCCACCTCGCGCCGTGTCTTTGCGTCTCAGGACGTCACGTTCGACGAGTCGGTTCCCTTTTACCGTCTCTTCCCCTACCGCACTGCCTCGCTCCCCCCCCCGCCGCTCTTCCTTGCTCCAGGTGCTCCCCAGGTAGACCCCCTCCCCGCTCCTTCAGGTGTTTCTCAGGTAGACCCTCCTCCCTTGACTGCGCCGGTTGAGGTCACTGGTGACTCAGGTCCTCCTGCGAGTGGTCCTGCTCGGGGTGCTGAGCCTGGGGGTGCGGAGCCTGGGGGTGCTGAGTCTGGGGGTACTGAGCCTGAGGGTGCGGAGCTTGAGGGTGTAGAGCCTGGTGGTGCTGAGCCTGCGTGTGAGGGGTCTGGGGGTGCTGAGCTTGGCGGTACTGACGCTGGAGGTTCTGGAGCTACTGAGGGTGCTGGCGCTGGAGGTTCAGGAGCTGCTGGAGGGCCTAGTCCTGGTGGCGCTGGAGCTGGAGGTCCTGGAGCTGTTGAGGGTGCTCGCGCTGGAGGTTCTGGAGTCGCTGGAGGTACTGGTGCTGAGGGTACTGACACCGGAGGTTCTGGAGCCGTTGGGGGTGCGGGCGCTGAGGGTTCAGAGTCTGCTGTTGCGCGGTCTCCTTGGAGTGGCCGCCTTCGTCCCCGTGTGCCTCTCACCCCACAGCAGCTGCAAAACTGGTACGGTCGCCGTCAGCGTCGCGCTGCTGGAGCTCGGAGTCGTGCTGGTCCTTTGTCTACTGGAGGTGCTGGAGTTGCTGGTTCTGGAGGGGCTCGTGCTGGAGACACTGAGGCTGGAGACCCTGGGACTGGAGGTGCTGGCTCTGGGGGTGCTGCTGCTGGAGACGCTGAGGTTGGAGACCCTGGAGCTGGAGGTGCTGGTTCTGGGGGTGCTACTGCTGGAGACCCTGCGGTTGGAGACCCTGGGACTGGAGGTGCTGGTTCTGGGGGTGCTGCTGCTGGAGACACAGAGGTTGGAGACCCTGGGACTCGAGGTGTCGGCTCTGGGCCTGGAGCTTCTGGAGCTGCTGGAGGTACTGGAGCTGCTGGAGGTACTGGAGCTGCTGGAGGCACTGGAGCTGCTGGAGCTGCTGGTTCTGGTGCAGCTGCGCCGACACGACTGTTCTTCGCTCCGCCGTCTCCGTCGTCTCTGCCGCCGTCTGCCTCTGTTCTTCGTCAGGTTCTTACTCTTCCGTCGTCTACTGGTCTTCCGTTACAGACTGGCTCGCCGCTGCCTGCTCCTTCTCCTTACGCTGAGCTGACTGGTAGTCCTGCTGTGCGTCGTGAGCCTGCGTCGCGTCCTGTCTCGCCTGCTCGTCCTGGTCGTACCGGTCCTCGTGTTCCTCGTTCGCGTCCGCCGGCTGTCCCCAGCGCGCACCTCGTAGTCCGTCGTCCTTCCTCTGCTCCGCAGCCTGTTCCTCTGCCGTCTCCTCCTGCGTCCTCTTTGCCTGACGTTCCGGACCCTGCGTCTGACCGGTTTCGTGCTCAGCACCCTACTGTCACGCGTCTACTAGCCACAGTTGTCACTGACCCGTCGTTTGAGTCTGCTGCTGCGTCTGCTCTTGTCGCTGAGCTTGTTGACTTTGCTGCTGCCTGTCGTCTAGACTTCACTGCCAGTCTTGTTACTGAGTCTGAGTCTGTCTGTCCTCCGTCCGTCGGGGGTGAGTGTGCTCTTAGCACGGACGTCCTTGAGGACAGGCAGGAGGAGTTCCAGTGCCTTGCTACTGATTTACCTCATCTTGTGTCCTCGCTACTTGCCCCTGAGGGAGACCCGGATGCACCAGACATCCCGACTCCGCGCTCTTACGCAGAGGCGATAGAGGGTCCCTACTCCTCTCAGTGGCAGGCAGCCATGGACGCAGAGATGGCTTCCTGGAAGTCCACAGGCACCTACGTCGACGAGGTTCCCCCACCTGGGGCGAACATCGTCAGTGGCATGTGGATTTTCAGGGTGAAGCGGCCGCCGGGTTCTCCGCCTGTCTTCAAGGCGCGTTACGTGGCTCGAGGCTTCAGTCAGCGTCAGGGAGTTGACTTCTTCCAGACCTTCTCCCCCACTCCGAAGATGACCACTCTTCGGGTGCTGCTGCACGTTGCTGCTCACCGTGACTACGAGCTTCACTCTCTTGACTTCAGCACAGCTTTCCTGCAGGGCAGCCTGCACGAGGAGATCTGGCTGCGCCGCCCCCCGGGCTTCACTGGGTCGTTCCCTCCTGGTACCCAGTGGAGCCTCCGGCGGCCGGTCTACGGTCTCCGCCAGGCGCCACATGAGTGGCACGACACACTGAGGACTACGCTTGCGGCTCTTGGGTTTGCGCCTTCTACTGCTGACCCGTCACTGTTTCTGCGCACCGACACTTCCCTGCCGCCGTTCTACATCCTCGTGTATGTCGACGACTTGGTTTTTGCCACTGCTGACACTGAGGCTCTCGCCCACGTGAAGTCGGAGCTGCAGAAGAGACACACGTGCACAGACTTGGGTGAGCTGCGCAGCTACCTTGGCTTGCAGATCACCCGAGACAGAGCACGTCGCACCATCACCTTGACTCAGTCACACATGGTGCAGCAGGTCCTTCTGCGCTTCGGCTTCACCTGGTCTTCAGCACAGGCCACTCCTCTGGCTACAGGTCACACGCTCTCAGCTCCACCTTCGGACGAGTCCGTAGAGCCGAGTGGTCCTTACCCAGAGCTAGTAGGCTGCCTCATGTACCTGATGACTTGCACTCGACCTGACCTCGCGTACCCTCTTGGTCTCCTGGCTCGCTACGTGGCTCCTGGTCGGCACCGACCTGAGCACATGGCTGCTGCTAAGAGGGTACTGCGTTACTTGTGCAGCACATCAGGCATGGGGCTAGTGCTTGGAGGGACGAGCCCAGTTGTCCTCACTGGGCACTCAGACGCTTCTTGGGTTGACGACCTGGCTACTCAGCGGTCGTCACAGGGTTACACCTTCAGCCTTGGCTCTGGTTCAGTTTCGTGGCGTTCTACACGCTCGACTTCAGTTCTCGGCTCCAGTTGTGAGGCTGAGATCTACGCCACCGCCATGGCTGCACAGGAGTTACGCTGGCTCACCTACCTGCTGACTGACTTGGGAGAGCAGCCTCGTTCTCCTCCAGTGCTGTACGTTGACAACAAGGCCGCCATTGCCTTGTGTGAGGAGCACAGACTGGAGCACAGAACGAAGCACATTGCTCTGCGGTACTTCCTGGCTCGAGAGTTGCAGCAGCGAGGCCAGCTTCGTCTTCGCCACGTGGCCACTCGGGCCAACACTGCTGACATATTCACCAAGGCACTTCCGTCTGGTGATCATCAGCGCTTTTGTACTTTGTTAGGCCTTGTGCCTACGTTTCCACACTTGCTGTAGTCTCTGCTTGTACTGTGATCTGTACATATATATATATATATATATATATATATATATATATATATATATATATATATATATATATATATATATATATATATATATATATATATATATATATATATATATATATGCATGCTGGCTCTTGCTAGGTAGCCATCACTGTACTGTTATTGCTGCATATATATCTCTGCATGTGAACTGGCCCAGTGGCCCTTTGCTTGTGCTCAGAATGCGTGGTGACGTTGTGATCCACCCTGAGCTTGTTTTGCTTCTCTTGACTGGTCGTGTGACCCCTTGTTCTCCCCCACTTTGCCTATGGGGGTGTGTCAAACTATATGTGCTGCATATTGTCTAGGCTGTAGTGGGGTAGCCCATATGGGGTACAACCTAGTTAGGGTTTACTACTTGTACTCCTGCATCCTGTTAGTTCATTCATTCCTGCTGCTAGATTCTAACACCCTCATCACTCGCGCCCGCCCTCGTCACTCGCGCCTGCCCTCGTCACTCGCGTTAGCCCTCGTCACTCGCTTGCCCGGGATTCCGTGCTTCCCCTCGTCATGCGTTTCCCTTCGTCGCGCGCGTTTCCGCTCGTCGCGCACGCACCTTCTCGTCACACGCGCTTCCGCTCGATGCGCGCTCTCCTTCCCTTGTCACGCGCGTTTCCCCTCGTACCGCACTCCTTCCCGTCACCAGCTCAATCATTCAATCGCAATCTATTGTCCTTTGCTTTCGCAGCTATGTCGCGGATTCTGCTGCTATGGCGCGGATTTCACAGCCGTGGCACGGATGTCGCCACTATGGCGCGGATTTCGCTGCTGTGGCGCGGATTTCGCTGCTATGGCGCGGATTTCGCTGCTGTGGCGCGGATTTCGCTGCTATGGCGCGGATTTTGCTGCTATGGTGCGGATTCTGCTGCCAGTTCGTGAAATAAGCCTGCAGTACGCAGATATCGCTGCCTAGCTGCACGCCGGGCGGCCTAATCGCTGGCCTTGCGGCTAGATTGCGGGATGGTCGGCTAAATACCTGCTCAGCGGCTAGATCGCGGGCTTGGCGGCTAAATCGCGGGCTTGGCGGCAAAAACCGCTGGCTAGGCAGCTACTAGATCGCGGGCTGAACGGCTATATCGCGAGCTGGGCAGCTAAATCACGGGCTGGACGGCTAGATCGTGGGCTCAAGGCGAGGCGTGCTGCGCGTGGATGGGTGGGACGGGAAGACTCAAGGTGAGGGGGACGAGGAGAGGCGCACGTGCTAGTACGGTAGCTTGTTAGAGTAGGTGGCGTTGCTAGTAGCACTGGCGTGACAGTTGAGTTGAATCAGTTTTGCAGTGACTTCTAGTGCAGCCACACTTTCCATGTGCGTCGTATGCGAAACCTTATGATTGGCTGTCCCCCTCTCTTCTTGCGACTCACTTTTCGCTTTGGGTTGTGGGAATCGCAGGTTTGGTATGCACGAAATGTAAAGTTGCTCGCGGATAAATAAAGTTCTCGCCAAAGCAACACAACCGAAATAGGTTTCGAACACCCTCACCTACAGCCTATTTCAAATCCACATAACTTGAAACTTTACCATGCTGACCTCGGGCTTTAAGCTACGGTACGTCAATCTGACGTCAAGCTGCTGCCTGCAACTGCCCAGAAGCGGACTGCTCTCGCAACAAGACGAGTAATTCCTTCGCCTTGTCCCCTGCAGAGCCCTTCGCCTCGCGGGTAACCCTATGCAACGCAGGCACAACCCCTTCGCGACCAATCACCCTCCTCGCCTCCTCATCATGCCTCGCCAGCAGCAGCAGCGCGCTTACAGCTTCCTGCCTGGCTTTCTGCGAAGTCGTTAAATCCAGCACGTCTGCGATTACTTCCAACCCTCCGTTACCGTTCGCGGATTTCGCCTCCTTGATCGCATGCCTACCCATCGAAGAGCACGCAATGAACGAAACTAACGCCATAGCTCGATTCTCCAAATCCTCGTTCGGTTCCTGAACCATATTTAAAAGAATATTCAACCCACCGGTGTTTAAAAACTCCTGTAGCAACTCCCGGTGGTGGTCGCCGCCACTTAGCAAAGCGAGAACCGCCAGCACCGCGTCGATTTTCCCCCGTGAGCTGCCCGACAGGAAAATTTCTACCAGGGCGGGGATGGCTCCAGCCTTCCCGATTCGCAGTTTAATTTCTGCTAGCTGCTCCCGGGCCTTTTGAGCGGCTGCTTCTGCGGAAGGTGTGGATGACTGTGGGGGCATAGTGTCCCGTTTACCCTGCTCCCCATCCGCCGTAGCGTCGGCACCACCGGCTGTAGCATCCGCCGCCCCGGCTGTAGCACCCGCAGCGCCTGCTGTAGCCTCCGTCCTGGCTGTAGCAGCTGCCGGCTCTCCTGCTGTGACAGCCTCTGTTGCTGCTTCTCCTGCCCCGGATGAGGCGTCGGTAAGCCCTGCTGCTGCTTGCGCTGGACCCTCAGGACTGTTGCCGGCACCTGAAAAAACACCTGAGAATTCCCTTGAGTCGTAGGGGGAGCGCATCAGCGCGGTTGATGCCGTGGGGGATTTTAAGCTTGGGGAGGGGGGGATGGACGGGGTGTGTGGCGATGACCTGGCGGATACCGCTGGTGACGTGGAAATAGCGCCGACTGACGTGGATCGGCCCCTGGCCGGGCGCGACGGCGACGGCCCCCTTGACCCCCTTCCGCCTTTCACGTTGCCACTGACGGTCTGAATGCCCCAAGCAAGGCAGAAAAGCGCAGCCGCCGCGTTCTCCCGCGCCGCTGCTTTTTCCGCCCGAAGCGCCTTAACCAGCGCCTCCAGCCCACCCTCCGCGCCGCTAACAATCGCGTCGCGCCCGCCTTCCTCGCGACACACGTTGTACAGAACAGTCACCGCGTGCTCCACCGTGTCGCCGTCAGGCGACTCGGCGACGAGATTAATCAGGAACTGAACCCCGCCGGCTTGAATCAACCGCTTCTTATTCTCCGGTGTCGCCTTAATCGCCGCCCGCACCGCCTTCACCGCGTCGCGGATCGCGGTGACGTCAGCTTGACCAATTGCCGAGATTAGCGGGCCGAGACGGAGGGGCTCGACCGGCGCAGCTGGGGCCGCGGCGCGCTGCGGTGAAGGGGAGCGCGCGTAACGGCCGGAAAAGCTCCCGCTTCCGCCGGGCCCCCTGCGGGGAGGGCGGCGGCCGGGGGTGCTGCTCGCGACGGCGAGCGGGCAGAAAGCGTACATGTCGGCGTTGCTCACGGCGCTCTCCACGCCGTAGCTTTCGGGGCTGCGCTCGAGCGACGCGGAGCGCGGTCCGGAGGAGGAGAGGGGAGGATTAGCCGACGTGAAAGTGTGAGCGTGAGCGTAAATGCCGGTCGCACTTCCAATTGAATCGTCGCGGCGCGAAAACTCATTGCGACGCGATGGTTCGAACCGCGCGGAGAGAGGTGACACGAGAACGGGCGACGCGGCCAGAGGCGACACGGGCCCGTCCACGTGACCGTTGAAACTACGCGAACGAACCTGCATCCCGCCCAGGTTTTCCCGCGCTGCTGGAACCACGCCCGCGCCCTTGCGCGAATCGGTCCCGCGGCTCCCGCCGGCAATGACGCCGCTAGAGCCGCCGCTGCTGCTGCTCCCGCTTGTGATGTTAATTTCCGCGCTGACATTGCGGCTCCCGCTGCTACTGCTGCTGCCGCTGCTGGGGCCAGTAGTGTCGGTTGTGCTGCGTCTAACGTTGGCAGCTTCGGGGAAAGCGCGCAGGTTCGGCGTCGTCTTAGAGAGTGGGGAGAGAGGCAAGGGGGAAGCGGACGGGGACCGGGTGGGGGAGGGGGAAGGGGACGCGGAGGGGGAGGGGGAAGGTGAGAGCGACCCGCGACGTGACGAAGCGGCGAGGGACGCGGAGAGGGGGGAGAACAGCGGGGGGATGCACGACGGCGTGGTGGAAGACGTCGGCGTGCGGGAGAAGGACGCGTTATAGGCGCTTCGAAGCGACGCGAGGTTCTCCTGACTGTTATTATGGCGGTGCGAAGCGAACGACGTTTTTAGCGGCGGCAGACGCGACGCGAACGCGGAGAGAGCGCACGAGACCTGACCCGTCGGGGAGTGCGGTTCGCCGTCGTCGTCCGCGTTTGGCGGCGGAGGAGCCGCGGAGGATGCGGAGGCTTTAATCATCGAGAGCATGATGCCGACAGGGCCGGAAAACGGCGCGCGACGGCGGAAAGGCGACGCGCTTCTCGCGCGGGAGGAACGACCTTTCGATTTGACGGTGCTGCGGCTCCGACTTTCCGCTCGCCCAGTGCGCGCCGTAGATGCCGCCGCCGGTACCGCCGCAGATCGCGATTCAGAAGTGGAATTCGACCGACTCAGGACTCTTGACGGCGACGCGGCCCGCAGAACGCTCGACCACGAACGTCCCTCTCTCCGCGAAGACGATTCGTCGCGAGAACGACTCGTCGTCGTCCAATCCGCGTCCGCGTCGCCGTCGCTAGCCGCATCGTCTTCGTCGCCGTCGTCGTTCGGCCCATGTGCGAAAATGTCGTCGCGCGGAGCCATCGGCGCGCTGTGCAGGGCCCGGCTTCCGCACGGCAGCGTTCGGCTGCGACGAGACTCCGGCTGCGGCGTCGGCGATGTAACAGTTACCGCATCGGTACTCAACGAAACCGTTTCGCGAAACGACGAGCTGGTAGAAAACGAAAACTCGTTTCCCCCGGCGCGGTCCACAGCGGTCCTTTCGCTGCCACTCCGACCCAACACGCGCCCACTCCGTTCCGCCGCGCCCCCGCTCCCGCTCCCCCTCCGCTCTTCCGCTCCGCCGTCATTTCGCGCTTCCGCATCCCCGTCCCAATCTCGCGAGTCCCGCTCTGCGTCGAGCGTCCGCACCTGAAACATGCCCCGCGATCTACTGTTGAAAGACTGCGTCGGACGCGAGCCGGGAGTGAGGGCCTTAGCTAGCGGCGGTCGCGGCGCTGGATTTTTTTGCGCATCTCGTGAACCAGTTGTTGAGTGGATTGGGGAGCGGTAGAATTCGGTGATGGCTGCAGAGGCGTTCCAGTTGCGTTCGTCGACGGCTGAAGATGAGAGGGATGGTGGGACGAAAGGAGTCGCGCTCTTCGGCGAAGAGAGCGCCATGTTTGGGAAGTGTTGAAGACTCTAATCTCAGGCTAATGTCTAAGCTAAGGACACTGATGCTTGGTCTAGAGGTTTGCTCTCAGCAGCGATTGTGGATGAAAGGAGTCAACTAGGCAAATCAGGGAGGTCGTGCTCGAGAATGTTCTATGGCAGGTCCCTTGCATGTGCTGATCTGTCTTGACAGATTTTGTCGCAGTTCGTCAGTCTGGATAATGTTGAGCTGAAATCAATCAAACAATCTAGCTTGGTTAGCCAGGAGTCCTGGGCACTGGATGGCATTCGCGTCTTTTGACTTCGAGCTCGAGTCGACTCCCTCGAGAGAGTGGAGCGGGGGGGAGGAAGGATGAGACGAGGCAAGCGGAATCTGTCAACTGGAATCTGGATGGAATCAGTTGGAAATGGCGAGCATTGCGGCGCTGTCAACAGCTTGCTGGAAGCGCACGATTTTCAAAGTTTCCGCTGTAACCTTGTCGAATAGCAAGCAACGCGGTTGACCTTTGATTGGGTTTCACGGGTTTTTCTGCCAAAGCTGTCGGTTGGCTGGCATTGGTTGGGGAGAACGCCGCTGAAAAATATCTCATGGTGTAATTCTGCTGGTTGAGGCTTTAGAAGTTGGCCATTGAAAGCTTCAAAATTTAGTGGTCACTCTTCGTGTGGTCTTCCAGAACCTGGTTTCCTGTGATGCTTAGATTACCGTACTCTTTCAAGGAGTATGGGAAACGAGGTAGAGATTTCAGGAGGATTAAGTTGCTTCTGAGAAACGGGGTTGCAGCCGCGGACAGGCATACAAATAGTCAAAGGGAGCACCCGTTCCCCAGCCAGGTCTAAAAGAGTCGGCTTTTGATCTGTTTTCCCCCGAACAGCAGGTGGGAAAACAAATGGGAATTACAGCGGATGCAGTCTCTTTCTGGCTTGCAGTCCACCACATGACACTCAACTCGACTCGACAACGCGACAGCATGAAAGAGCGCTGCTGGCTCTGCCCGCCCCACCTAACGAACCAGGCTTCTCGAACGAATCTGGTTTGTACATACATCGCGATTCGCGAGGGATTTTGAGTGGAGGACGAAATGCTGCCGTATGGATGGCAGCCAGGGCTGACGAAGTAAGGGCATTTGCCCTTAATGCCCTGAACATTCCGGGTGAAGTTCAGAGCAGCTCAATCGTTTAAAGTTCTTGATTCGCATGGTGCCCGTGACGTCAAGGGCTCCATTTGGGTCTTCCCCTGAATTGAAGTACTGATTGTGATTTGAAGGACCCCCCGCTCCCTGCACCCCACCCCGACCCCCCTCATCGTATTCACGAGAAAGTGCCGGGTGTGGTGTGGGAGTAGTGGCGAACTGACACACCTTCTCTTAGCAGACGGGTGTACGCTCGATCACGTTAGGCCTAACACCTGAACTTAGTATTTTCCAGTGGCCTCAATACACTCCATTCCAGAGCCCGGATTTCAAGTGCTGGCTTTGGCCCACGCACGTGAAAATACGGGCAAGATTGGGGGCAGCTGAGGCAGCTGATGGCAGCTTTGGCTGCTGGTGCTGCCACAGGCAGGAATGTCCACTTGAGAAACCGCGTGAAGTGAAGGGCGAATACTCGGCCACTGGGGTCCACTTTTCCCGCATGCGACAATCACTGCGATTGGGATATGAAAATGGGGGGATGTGGTTTGAAACCGCAGATCACAGAACTACAAGCAAGCTGGAAAACATTTTAAGACATTGTTTATTATCCATTCACAAGGGAAAACGAAGGCAAACATGCAATCATGTTTGAAAAAACTATGTATCATCGCAACATGAATTATATTTTTTAACTTTTTATCATACTGTTTATAATGACGAAATAACTACATTATTTTCATGTTCAGGGTCTGCATGTTTACAGCTATGGCAAAGACATGTGGACATCTGGTTTTTATCATGTCGCTTGATCGGGATTCGAATGACTCAGTAATGACTCATTACACTGACGCGTCATACAACACGAAGCGCCCGTCGGCGGGGTTCATGTTCTGCTCTGCGACTTTTCCCTCTGCCCCCCCGATTTCGGTCAGGTGAACACTGGTCTGCCGCTTCATCGGCGTCGCGTCGCTGCGCTTCTCAGACATGGAGCCGCGCATCACCCTCACATGCCCGTGGTTTGCCCTCCCGTACCAGATGTCACGGCATGTTCTCTGGTTCCAGCCCGCGACACGGGACACTCGCAAACCAGCCTCGATGTTTCCTCCCTGTCGTTCGTGAACGACGGATACCTCTCGATATTCGCTTGGCTTGTCCAAGAAGCGCATACTTCGCAAATGGAAACAGGGTGACGAGCGTCACCACAGGTTTGGACTTCTCTGTTCCAGATGCCCGAACGATTTCCCAAACCTCTGCCTAGCCTCGCCGCAGACCTGACCCGACTGACTGCGCGTCTCGTCCATCCACACCTCCCGACCTTCACGCCCCTCTGCTCGGTTGGGCGCTGCCGGAGCTCCACAACCAAGCCCAGGGCATCTCGCCTGCTGTCTCCCCAACGAGACCTCCTCGGTTTGGCAGCGCGGCAAACACACTTGCTTCTGCCCGTTTGCTTGCCTGAAGTATGGACAGATGGGGATGATGGCGAGATGACAGACCATCACATCACTTTCGAATCCAGCCCTATGCAGTCTTATCCCATCCCACCTCATCACACCCTAGAGAATCCCTGTTCAAACCCCTCAACCCATCGTCCGAACGAGCGAACCTGAAGGTCCAGGTCGAAGAGATCGCTACACGCGCGTGTGCTATCAGTCGAGCTTCGCCTTGCGCCGTGATGGTCAAATTCGCCTGACTGCGCTTTGAGGCCTTCAGTTGCTCTGAGTTCTAGTCCTCTATCCCCGTTTCTTCCTTCACACACAGCATCTCGCTGTGCCCCTTCCGTAGCGTTTCTGAGAGGAGCTCCTCCATCTCTTTACGGAGTTTTTTCTGCTTGTTACCTTTCGAATCACGAACGTCGCAATCGATGCGATCTAGACCACAGCGTCTCGAAGTCATGTCGCCGTTTATTCGGTCCTCGTGTGTGGCTTTACTCGGACTGCTGCTTCTCCTAGGATCCGTTTGCCACGCGCAGAAAGTCGTCAGGCTCGGGTTTCTGTTGCCTTATCCAGAGGGCGACAGCGCGGTTCCAGAAAGGCTAGCCAACGAATGGTGAGAAATCACACTTCATACACCGCCTGGCTTCTGTTGCCTTTTTCAAACCAACCACGAGCACCCGATTTTTAAACGAAACAGAAGAACATGATGTTCCTCCCGTTGCAATTCAACAACTCATTTTAGTCTGGCTCATTGATCTTTCGACGTTCCAATAATGGCAGGATTTCGGCGGTTCGCGTCGCCATGGAGGTGCTGGCTCCCGACTACGAGGGCGCGTTCCTTGTCGAGCCGTTCGTGAAGAACTCGAGGTGTAACAGCACCGCTGCTGCCGAAGCTGCCACGGTTCGTCCACTTTGCCAGTATTTTTTTTTTCTTGCATGAAGAATAGACACGAGCAAATCACAGAGTAATCGAGGTGCAACAGCGTCGCCGCTGCCGTCGCTTCCACTGCCGCTGCCACGGTCCGTCCAGGATTTGCTGTACCGGTCGTATGGACGAAATAAGGGAAAGAGATACGAAGTGACACACGAGGAGAGGTCAGATAAACTCAACGTTGCGATGCTTGCTGGTCTGCCCTACGGGTCTCACGTATCTGTCACTTGTGCGTGACGCTCTGCCCTCAGGAGCTGCTGGCGGGCGAAGAGACGGGCGTGCTTGAGCCAGCATGCTTGGAGGCGCATTCAAATCAGCCTCAGAACACGCTCACATTTTCGTCTCTTCTCAATCCCTGTTATCTCCATCTGTGCTGATTCAGGAGCTGGTAGCGGGTGGAGTTATGGGCGTGGTGGGGCCGGCGTGCTCCGAGGCGGTTGCCGGAGCCAACACGGTTTTCAAGGAGGCCGGGATTCCGTTCATTTCGTTCGCCGCGACTGCTGACGCGTTCGCCGATGACGTGGCGTTTCCCACGTTCTTCCGCACGGTGTACGCGGACCAGCACCAGGCTCGCGCCATGATCTCTGTGGTGCGTTACACGCAGCTCGTTACAGTCGTAATTTGATTTTGTGATGGCAAACGCCACTCCTTATAATAACGCGTGGTCACAGACGTGCTCGTTGTTTTCCTGGTTCCGTTTGAGTTTCTCTAATATTCTCTGGTTGTTTATGCTTGATTGTTCTCATTGTCGTATTGTGCAGATCAAGTACTTCAACTTCAAGAAGGTCAACCTCTTCCACTCCGCCGAGCTCTACGGGAGATCGCTATCGGGCGTGCTCAAGAGAGCGCTGGGCGACGCGGCGACGCAGATCGAAATCGCGTATCCGGGGACGGACAACCCGGTGGACTACGAGCCCTACTTCGACGGCGTGAAGTTTAACGAGGGCACCATTAACGTGTTCGTCACTCTCCCCAACGTCGCCGAGAACCTCTGGAAGGCCGCCTACAACCTGGTGAGTGCACTGTCGGATTCACTGGTGCCAATAATGATTTCCATAGAGACTTTCCAGAATTGTTAGCGCACAATCCGGCGGAAAATGCCGCGAGAGTCTGGCCGTTTCACACCAATAAACTGTCCATTTCATGAACACTCTCGCTAGACTGTAGAGATACACTAGTTTTGGAGGCTATTTCGTGAACACTATTACCCCTTCACTTAGCTGCTCTGTCTCTTCTCTTCCCTGCGCGCAGAACTACACCAAGTTCCCGTGGTGGTACCTCGGATCCGACGGCGCGGTGGCGTTCGATCTTGTGACGGACGGCGATGAGCTCAACCACCTGACGCACGCGCTGCAGGGCGAGATGGGCGTCGCGCCGTACAGTGAGTATACATTTGTTTTCTATTGCAATTTGAAAGACATTTCCCTGTAAACCTTTTTTCTTAATCTCTGAATCTACTGCATACAACTCCCCTATGTTAACTTTCACAAGACTCACCCACCTCTAAACGTATGTTTTACCTTTGAATTCCTTCCCTGCAGAGGGTAACTACAACCCGCGCAACTCCCCCTTCGTGCGGTTCATGGACTTCTGGAAGGAGAAGTCGCACGAAACGTACCCTGGCCTGCTCAGCCTCGACGTGTCGCCCAGGGTAAGCTACATTGCTACCAGGGAACTCTTGAATCTCATATCTTTCCCTCGCTTGCCCAGGGTGGGATACATCTTTTTCTCTCTTGCACTTATTCTTGCACTTCGGTTCGGCATGCTACATTAGGCTTGCTGAATATGTGCAGCCCATTTTCCGTCGCCTAATATTCCTCCCTCCCTCGCTCTTTCCAACTCTCGCTTTGTTATTTTCTCCAGTACACGGAAGCGCGTGCATACGTCACCAACCTGGTGGATGCCATCTGGGCCTTCTACCAAGCGTTCAACCACATCATCTCCGTCAACAGTAAGTGCTCACAACAAGATTCTTGCCGAAACACTGAGATGTTGCAACACCCATTCATCTCTGCAACTATGCAGTTTGACCTGGTGTCCTTGGATCTTGCCCCTCGCCGATATCCCTCATGCGTTTTCTCTCGCTCCCGCTCGCTCTTGTTCACTCTCGCTCTTGCAGAGGACGATGTGACGTCAGCGGCAGTGATTGACTGCTTCAAGGACAAGCCGTCTGGGTGTCTGCGCTTCAACGGAGCATCAGGCACGATGTCTTTCAACAATGTGACAGGAGAGAGGGACTCGGAGGCTCAGACCCCCCAGTACGGCTTTTACAACCTCATTGACCAGACGTGGAAGGAAAAGAGCAAGTGGGTGCTGAACCAGAAGGACATCAACCCGGACCTGCAGTATGTGCTTCGGCCCGGACCTCTGCCAGCGGGCTGGAGGGACAATCTGACGCTGCAAATGGAGGCTCCTCAGGCGATCATCCCCAAGATGTCAGAGATTGGTGTCGCTGTGACGTACAACCAGATGGAGGTAAGACGCCCCCTGCTGATTAGTTGTTGAGCCATGCAGTGTAATGATGCATCACAGTCACATCACAATATTCAGCCTTGCATCGTGCATGGAAGTGCCACCCTACTGATGTTTTTTCTCCTTCAACGCTGGCTGCCCGTCCTGCAGGCAACCAAGAATGCGCAGAGCGCTAGTTCCAGCAGTGGTGGCAGCAGCAGCGCGGCCAACGCGGGAGCGATTGTGGGGCTGGTGCTGGTGGTGCTGGTGGTGGTGTGCTTCCTGTCCTACTCCGCCTTCTTCCTCTACAAGCGCTACAAGCGCCACCCTGAGCACCAACAGTTTGTGCGCATGCTGTAGAGTTGATACCTCTTGTGTAGCTAGTTACGACTTTAAGGAGGGAGGGGCCCCATTAGTTGATGGAAGGTATACATGGGGTTGCTCCAGTGGCTTATTTGTTTAGTTAGTGCTGAATAATGAAACCACAATGTTTTGGCCTGTTTATTTCCTTAACATACAATTGGGCAACCAATGGTCTGGTTTAGACAATTGTACAGCATAGCTGCTTGTTGAAAGTTGGAAGTGCTGGTTTGCTAAATCGGACATGAGGCATGACAGGAAGTTTATTGACGTATCCCAATCATCAGTACCAACAGTGCTCTTCCAAGTATACCGCAGTATCGATGTTGAAATATGAAATTCTTCACAAGGGCTTTACATAACAGAGAAGCACTACCAACCAAGCTCAAAAGTCAGCTAACAGTGCCTAAACTCCAACGGACACAGGTTGCGGGTTGTTAATTCCTCCTAGGAATGACATGTAGCTGCCAGGTGCAGGGCCTTGGTCGATGAACAAGTCATCAGGCACTCTTAGGGATGCGTGGACGGTGATCGCGACAAGTCCTAGTGTCACACCCGACATAAGGACGGAACCAACTTTTGTCAGGCCGAAGATCACCAGAACTGAGATCGCTATCATGCCCAAAAGCTTCTCAGTTTCGCTCAAGACCCTTCCTCCAATCACCAGCGGCTGGGAGTGAATCATGAAGAGATAGACCCAGGCTGCACCCAGAATTCCGAGCCAGAAAATGGAGACAGGGTTCCAGAGGATGCTGAGAGCGACCATCCCGAGGATGATAGCAAGGTAGTTGGCCTTGAAATACACAATGTTCTTTCGAATCCTGCTGACTGCATCGTTGAAACCCTCGGGTTTGGCAATCTGAGACCTGTCTACTACCTCGGCCCAAGGACGTTGCTGAGCGATCGCTGCTTGAAAGGATTCGGAAACTTTGGCAAGAGAAGCTTTCACAGCCGCAACCTGCGGATTCACAGAAGCTCCCTCAGCACCTTCGACGACGACTTGTGGTTCAGGGGCCATGCCTTCAGAGCAAGACAGGATCGGTCGAAAATTGCACGAACCTACAGCCTTTTTAAGATGACCACGCTGACTTGCTAGGCTATTCAGAGAAGAAGGAAGAGCGATCCAAGGCGCGGAGGAAAGAACTGAAGTCGGCAGTGGAACAAGTTCTAATGGAGGGTAATGCAGAATCTAGCAGCGAAGACCAACAAATTTGAACTGCAGGGATGACGAAAATTGGGCTGCAAGGGGAGGCACACAGCGGAGGCAGGCAGGTGGCGGTGTTCTCTTGGCACAGACACTGGCTAGTAGGTGAAGTTGGTTTGGCAAGGGAGGGCAGGGCAGGCCGTGACGTTCGGGTGATCGCTGATTTGACAGGTGAATTCGTCTGGCTCGTTTCTGGCTTGGTAAAATCGGCGGGATGACCGTTTCGGTGCGGTCAGCCTAGGTGCACCGAAGTCCGGAGAAGTTGTGGCGGGAAACCGGACCTCGGGTTTTGGTTTGCTTTACGTGGTGGGTGGGTCTGTGCCGAAATGACACATCTGTTACCAAAACAAGCGAACTGATTCAACTGCTTCACTGGTCGGGTGAAGTTGGCGAAGAGTTCCAAGACTCGAGCATCGTTCATCTCTGGTGACTAGTCCACACCGTGAATCCCACGGCGCGCAGTGCCGTGCTCGAGGGGAACTGGAAGGAATTTCGTGGTACAGTAGGACCTGAACCTCACTGAAACATCTAAGGACGCGCCCTCGGGGATCCCGTGTCTCATGGGATGATTGAACGGGGCTTCGGGGGGCTACTGGAAGACCAGGTAATTATCTTCGGTAACACTCGCTATAGTACGATTTTGAATGTATTATTATATTCTGGAGGACCTAAACCTCAACTGTGCACTGATATGAACTGCAGTCGACATCGACACATCAGAACGAGCCCTTATAGAACCCTGTTATAACCCCACCTCTCGTTATCAGCCAGGAACCTACTCAACCGCTCGGTGTGTTTGCTCAACCCATTACGATGTTCAGAGCCCTTTCTGAGCAAAAGAGCCTCTCCCTGGGCCACACTTGTAGCACAACATCCGAGTATCCTTCCGTTTTGGAATAATTCGATCGCCAGGGCTAGCGCCGCGCGGTATTTCCTAATAGGTATTGTGCAACTTACGGTTGAAAGCTTGTCTTTTGCAAAGTCCGCAATGGCGGACCTTCGGGCGCAGAACGCCCCGCCAACGTCCGCGGAAACGCGAGTAGGGGGACTTACACTCCCCGCTATGGCGGAGCTGGCGCAAGCCGCGGGGTTCTCATCGGCGCAACCTCCTCGCACGATGTGCTCGCAGTGTCAGCAGGAACCCGCCAAGTACAGGTGTCCTGGGTGTAGTGCTGCCACGTGTAGCGTGCCATGCGTAAAAGCCCACAAGGCGGCGAGCGGATGCACGGGGAAGCGCAACCGCGCGGAGTTTGTTCCTATAACGAAGTTTGACGACAATCAGCTGGTGTCAGGTGTGACTATAAACGAAGGATAATCTAACCATGAACGGGTTAGTAGTGATCGAGATGTGCATACATCAAGGGTTCTGCTGCAGTGTCACTTCTCTCAGCGCCACGGTACGATTCCAGTTCGATCTCGTTATATCCGCGACGATAGCAGGATCTCGTTGCGCGATTCATCCTTGTGTCGTATTCCAAACCCCCAGAACCCAGGGCTAAGCCCCGCAAAACCCCCCTCCTCTCCTTACCCCCTACCCACCCACCACGCGAACCTCGAACTTCAATCGCAGAATTTCGTTGCGTGATTTCTCCTTGTGACCAAATCCCTAGAACCCGAGAGTAAACCCTGGGAAACCCGAAGTATACCTTGAACCCCCCCCCCCCCCCCCTCCTCTTTTCTTTAAATGGCCCCTCCTTTCTCCCCCTTCCCCTCCCCCCCTCTCTCATCAGACCTGCGTTTCCTGGAAGATGCGCTGCTGCAGTATGACGTGGCGAAGCGCACGCGCACGGCTCTTGGGGTGCGCTACGAGGCCCAGGTAGGATAGGAAGCAGCACAGAAGGTTCCTTTACTTTCAGGCAGACTTGCCTCTCAAGCAAGTACGAGTTGCTAAAGAAGTCGCTTAGTTAACAGTTGAGGTGAACGAGAGTGGTTGAGAGGGGTTGAAGGGTTGCAAGTTGCTCGGTGAAGTACGTGTGACTGAAAACGTCTCAAAATCAACGGTCGGTTGCTAAGAATCGGAAGATGCATACTTGCCACCACGACACACACACACACACACACACACACACACACACACACACACACACACATACACATACACACACAGACAGAAGCTCAGGGCCGCGCTCTGACTGACAGTGTTCCTGATCTTTGAAGAATGATCTCTTACCCTCTCAACCGTTCTCGTACACTTTCAACCGTTCTCCAACCCCTCAAAACAAGCACCAGGGGGGAAAGCACTGGGGCCGCATGCAGCAGACAGCCAGGCAGAGGGGCGTGCATCTGCTACCATTGCTTCCCTCAACCGCACTCCACTCCCTCTAATCATGCTCCACTCCGTATGACCATGCTCATATGCTTATATCCCCATAACATACCAGGTGGGAAAGCACTGGGGCCGCATGCAGCAGACAGCCAAGCAGAGGGGCGTGCAGCTACTGCTTATGCCGCCAGGAATGTCCAAGCGGAAAGCCAACAGAACATACTTTCAGCACAGGTATGTGCTGCAACCACAACACGGATTCTACCAAACGTGTCCTCCTTCCTGCCAGTGCTGATGCCACCAGGTATGTCAAAGCACAAGGCCATCCGAACCTGGTTCTGACACAGGTGCCGCTCTGAGCCTATGAAGCCCCACCCCAGACCCCCTTTTATTCATAGACACACCCAGTTTTCCCCCTCTTCCGCCCTCCTCCTCTCCCTCTCTTGCTGTGTTGCCTTCTCATTGGGTTCGGCCAAACACCACCAAGCATGTCAATGGATGCTGGTAAGCTTATGCTGGTTCTGATGCTGGCCCCAACACCAACAGCCATGTGCATGCTAATAACATGTGTTTTTCTGTGAACGTGTCCATATTCATTCATGCCCTCACTGCAGGAAGCGGTGCATCATGTGGCATGTGCGATGGCAGTTTGCGATCCGGTCCATCCGCATGGATCCCAACGACAACAGCCACATAGATGCCAGAGCTAGCAGCCGACACATCAGCAAGGCACAAGACATTGGGACGTGTAACGCCGCCCAGGGCATCACCAGCGATCCGCCAAACACTGCTGTTGCAGCAGGCAGCAGCGGCGTGAACGGCACACCAGCCGATGCAACGAGTTTGGGAGCAGTGTTGCAGCCCCCAACCACCTCCTCCACCTCGCTCTCAACGTTCCTTCTGCCGCACACCATAGATTCGATGTGAGTCACAAAAAAAAGGCCAACGCAACTTCACGAATTCCCGATTATAATTCTTCACATATTGACTTCACCCACTTGTTCGTCCGTCTGCCCATTTCGCCTTAAAACCTGCGGGCAAGCCCTAATTGGTTCAATCTTCCTAAGGTCGGTTGACTGTGACATTGGCACCCAAAATCTTGGCCAATTGCATTGCTCGTCTCAACCAACCAACCTTCCTAGCGTTGAACGTCTTGGCCCACGGGTTTTGATCTCCATTCTTGTTCTTAGATTTTCAGAGGGCAAGCTTGTTGACATAAGGCGTCATCCTCTTGTTGGTTTCATCCGCTTCCCTTTTTGCCTCAATGACTCCATTCCGTTTCTCTTAGAATCTCAGAAGATGAGCCGCTGATAGCAGCAGCTGAAGCAGCCTTAAGACAAGCACTGAAGACCCCAATTGGAGCAGCACACCCACCAGCAGCAGGAGGAGGAGCAGCAGCAGCAGCAGCAACAGCCACTACCACCACGACCACAACAACCACCGGCAGGAGCATCAACAGCAACGGAAGCAACAGCACCACCGGAAGCAGCAGCACCACCGGAAGCAACACCAGCTCCCTCATCGCGGCAATCTTCGCCTCCAGCAGCCTCTTTGGGAGAGGTCTTGCAGCGACTGAGACTGCAGCTAGAAACGCCACCCTCCCAGGTATGGTTTTGCTTTGAGCTTGTCCTTTTTGGTCATGTCACGTCTTTAAACCCTATGGGAGAGGTTTTGCAGTGGCTGAAACTGCAGCTAGAAGCATCTCCCTCCCACGTTTTGCATATGTGCATGTCCTTACGTATATTGCTTTGTGCTTTTTATGTCCCATGGTTCATCTCTGCTTCACACGTCACTTTGACATGGTGTGGGCTCGGTCGAATGACGCTCCCCTCCCTCTGTTCCCTGCAACCCCTTGCTTTTTGCATGAAATGTGGCAGCTTTGTGAGCTCGATACCCAGCAAACCATTTGCACACGGCTTGCAGGGTGCACTATTTGCAGAGCTTGTGGTGGTCCGAGCTTTTTTACTCAACGCATTCGTTCCCTTTTTCCCTGCACCCTCTTCTTTTTTGCATGAAATCTGGCAGTTGTGTGAGCTTGATATCCGGCAAACCCTTCGCACACAGCTTACCGGGCGCACGATTTTAGAATATCCCACCATTAGAGTGTCGTGCTTAGTTGAGGATGGAAGTTCAGACGATGATGAGAGTGATTCTTCTGAGGAAGAAGAGGATGATTCTGATGAGGAGGAAAGCAATGAAGGGAATATGCAGGAGGAAGGCTAGAAGTGTGATTATACAAAATCTTATATCTGATGTATAATTCTCATTGTTCTACAGACGGGCTTGATCAAAACGGGATAACTTTGAGGCTTCTGCGTCATGATATTATCGTGCCGTGGTGGTTCTTCACTGTTCGCTTGCTTCTCATGCGCCCAATCAGCAGGCGGCATACTGCCACGACGCTCTCGGATTGGCTGTTCATCGTGGCTTTTCACGTCTCCTTGAGACCTCCTAGAGGCCAGAATTCAAACCTAAAGCCATGGCCGCAACAAAATAGCGAATCAGAGAAAAAGGCGACGACCTCTGTTTCCGGCCTTCTGCCTATCGTATGAAGTTTAGACAGACTACACAGAGCAGTTACCCACTCTCAGACCACAGATTCGTTGCTGCTCTTGTACCCTCCCGATCCGATCCTCTCATGCTGCATCACTTTTACGTGTACGACGCCGCTTTCGAGGATCCCCAAGAGCCGAGCTTAGGAAACTGGTGGATCCAGTTGGCTGGATATCCGAGATCGCCTTCTCTATTCCATGGGTGTGATTCTCCGGATGCACGCGCATCCGCTTTCCATGGACTCGCGATTCCCGCGAACGGCCACGATCCCTTTACAGACAGCCCTTCCGTCTCCAGGGGAACTTTATGGGTTCTCGCAAAAACGAGGTAAGTCAGCAGTCGGCGCTACGAGAAATCTCTCGCGCAACCCTAACCTAGCACGGCCATCACGCGAAAGGCCATATAAGCTTAGATGGAGCCGCGAAAAGCCAAGGGTATGCTTGTGGCTAGAATTGGCGTCTGCATTGCTACCTCAACTCCAGCCGTTCGTCGCTGCCCCATGCCTCCTCCAACCCGATCCCCTGAAGCTAGCCGACCAATCAAAGCAAAGCGTCTGAGTCAGCCTGGTCGGTGGCCTGTGCCCCTCTGGAGCGGTGCCGGTTTCCACGTTTTATCGTGTCTCACCTTACCTCTCGTCGTCTCGCCTCACGCATTCCGAGCGGCGGCTACATAAGAGTGGATTCGATATGTCGAATTAGCTCAGCTGCGCGAATCCTCCACGCAGTATAGCTTCCTTCGTCTCACGGAAAACCATTCGGGTCGCCGCGGCGCATCCTACTAGGGATGTTAATTCAGGCCTGAGTGTTCCCGAGAAATAGTAATTCGTTCATCTTTAGCTCGTCCACTCGTTCGTTTTATTCAGATTTTGCGACTGTGATTGTTGCTGCTCGTTACAATGGTGGCCCATCAGGAATCTTCTGCCGTCGCCGCTGCGTCCTTCGTGGCCAGCTCTTTCCGAAACGGCGCATCCGCGAATGGCGTGCTGACGAAAAGTCGTGAAAGTGACGGACCTGTGGCGAATGGGGTTACCATCGCCAACGCCGTCGCGAACGTGGAGAACGCGTTTAACGAGTTGAAGAAAACGATCGTGAACGTCGCAGCAGACAGCATCGTTTCTGTCGAGGGGAAGAACAAAGCGGAGGAGGTGATTCAGGAGAAGGAGAAGGAAGCAGAGACAATGGATGAGGAGGAGGATTACGAGGAGGAGGAAGAGGAGTACGAGTATCCAGTTGTGGCGGATGAACCCGATGAAATTGATGCTCGCGACGCGAACACGCCTGACAAGTAAGTCCTTTGCGCTCCCCCTTCTTTGAAACATTCGCTTCAAACATGGCTGCGAGGAGGAGGAAGAGGAGTACGAGTATCCGGTAGTGGCGGATGAACCTGATGAAATTGATTCTCGCGACGCCAACACGCCTGACAAGTACGTCGGATCTGAGCTTGAGGGATGAGTTTGATTTGAATTTTGTTGAGACTCGAGATTGCGTCCTCATCGAGACCCCGAGCTTCGTGATTGAAGGAGGGTCTTTCTTTGCTGCCCCTCGTTTCCCCTTTCCCCCAACCCCCCCTCTCTCAACCCTCTTCCTCCCCCCTGCTTACCCCAGGTGGATATCCCGTCACCCCTCTCTCGTGCGCCTAACCGGAAAGCACCCCTTCAATTGCGAGCCGCCGCTCTCCCGCCTCCTAACTTCTGGCTTAGGCTCGGGCTCCGCCTCGGATTCAGGCTCGGCAGCTCTCCCCTCGCGCTCGGATCCAGCCTCGGGGTTCATCACTCCCGTGCCTCTCCACTACGTTCGGAACCACGGCTACGTGCCGCGCTTGGACTGGTCCACATGGCGAATCGACATCTCCGGTCTAGTCAGCAAGCCTGCCAGCCTATCAATGGCAGATCTCCTCGCGATGCCTTCCAGGAAGCTTCCTGTGCTGCTCGTGTGCGTGGGGAACAGGCGGAAGGAGCAAAACGCGGTGAAGCAGACGATTGGGTTCAGTTGGGGAGCGGGGGCGGCGGCGACGACGGTGTGGAAGGGTGTTCTGCTAAGAGACGTGCTTATAAAGTGCGGCGTTCAGCTAAAAGGGAAGAACGCGGGGAAGTTCGTGTGCTTCGAAGGGGCGGAAACGTTGCCGGGAGGAGGGGGGAGTACTTACGGAACTAGCATGGAATTATGGAGGGTAATGGATCCCGCGAACGAAGTTCTCCTGGCGTACGAGCAAAACGGGCAGGTGCTTTCCCCGGACCACGGGTTCCCGGTCAGGGTAATTATCCCTGGATTTATCGGCGGGCGGATGGTCAAGTGGCTGAAAAAAGTCGAAGTTACCCGGGAGGAATCGCAAAACTACTACCATTTTCACGACAACCGCGTGCTTCCTTCGCACGTGGATGCGGAGACAGCTATGAAAGACGGCTGGTGGCGCAAAAAAGAGTATATCTGCAACGAGCTGGCAATTAACTCTGCCATAGTTAGTCCGGACCATGGGGACGTGGTGGCATTGGAGGGCGGCGCGGGCCGGCAGGTAGTGACGATGAAGGGGTATGCGTATTCGGGCGGCGGCAGGAGGGTGACACGTGTCGAGATCACATTGGACGGCGGGAACACGTGGCGGCTGTGCGATATCACTCACCCCAGCCCTCCCACGCGGTAAGTTCCTCCTTTCACCATCTATATCTTGCCCCACACTCCCCCCCACTTTCCTCCCCCACCCCTCCCTCCCCCCCATCCACTTCCCTGCCCCACCTCTTCCCCCACCTTTCTCTCTCCCTCTCTCCTGTTTTGTTCCTCCCTCGTCCCCTCTCTGCGTCAGGACCTCACCTCTCTTCTCCCTCATCTGTCCCTCTCATACCCTCCCATCCCCTCCCTCCCTTCCCTTCCCCCCACCAGCCACGGCAAGTACTGGACGTGGAGCCTGTGGGCAGCCGAAGTCCCGGTGGTGGGTCTGGTGGGGGTGAGAGAGTGGAACATTTCGACTCATTCTGTGCCTCTCCCATTTTTCCCTTCTCCCCTCTCCCCCCCACCAGGCACGGCAAGCACTGGACGTGGAGCCTGTGGGCGACGGAGGTCCCGGTGGTGGATCTGGTGGGGGTGAAGGAGGTGGCAGTTCGGGCGTGGGACGACGCCACCAACACACAGCCCGATAAGCTGACGTGGAATGTCATGGTGAGTGATGTTTGCTGACGTGGCGTGTCGTGACGAGTGGGGCTTGCTACTGGTCCAATCAATTTTCCCACCTTCCTCCCTGCTCGCTGCATCAACACACGTTCCGCTCTCTGCTCTGCTCTCTTGGCTTTTCCATCTCTCCCCTCTTCCACTTGAAGAGAGGGTATTTTTGAGACGTCTCAAAAATTCCATCTCTCCCCACTTCCTCCTTCCTTTCCCCACGTCTCTTATATCCCTTCTCTCGTCTCTTCGCTCCTTCATCCATCGTCTCCCACTTCCCTCCGCTTCCCCCCCATTACAGGGCATGATGAACAACTGCTGGTTCCGAGTGCGAGAGGCCCCCACGGTGACATACACGACTGAAAACCGCCTCCTTTACCTCTGCCCTCCTCCTTCCCTCTTCCCTCCCCCTGCCCTTCCCAATAGGGCATGATGAACAACTGTTGGTTCCGAGTGCGAGTGGCCCCCACAGTGACCCCAGCGGGCTCCATAGGGCTTCAGTTCATCCACCCAACCCGCCCCGGCAACCTCCCTGGCGGCTGGATGTATGACATGCCAGGGGAAGGGGTGGGGGAGGGCAAGGTAGGGGCAAGCACAGCAGCAGGAGGTTCAACTGCTGCTGTTCTCAAGGCAGCTGATGCTCCTGCTGCTGCTGGTGTTGCTTCTCAGGCGAAGCAAGGCGGCACTCCCGCTCCTGCAGCTTCGCCAGCGGTGGCAGGTTCGGGAGCACGATCCAGTTCGTCCATTCGGAAGATTACGATGGCTGAGATCGAGCGGCACGCAGACGAATCGTCACCGTGGATCGTGGTGCATGGGAGGGTGTATGATTGCACCAAGTTCCTCAAGGACCACCCCGGCGGCAGCGAGAGCATCACTATCAACGCGGGCACGGATGTCACGGAGGAATTTGATGCGATACACTCGGAGAAGGCTAAGAAGATGCTCGAGGAGTACTATATAGGGGATTTGGCTGGGGAAGGCGAGGAGGGTACAGAGATGACTGCTTCAGTGGCAGCTGCTGCTCCTGAGTCTGCTCCTCCTGCTGCTGCAACGCCTGCTCCCACTCCTCTCCCTGTCTCTCCCACTGCCCTCCATCCCACCACACTCGACCCCAAGAAGCGAATCCCCGTGCCTCTCCTCTCCAAGGTCTCCCTCTCTCCAGACGTCCGGCGCTTCAGATTCGCCCTCCCCTCGCCCAATCACATCCTCGGGCTGCCGGTCGGCAAGCACTTGTTTGTTTGTGCCAAGGTGGGCGGCAAACTGGTGATGCGCGCGTACACGCCGACCACCTCAGACGAAGATGGGGTGGGGTATTTCGACCTGGTGGTGAAGATCTATTTCAAGGGGGTAGTTCCACAGTTTCCCGACGGCGGGGTTATGTCACAGCACCTCGAGTCACTATCCATCGGTGACACTATCGAGATTAAGGGCCCCCTGGGGCATATTGAGTATCTCGGGAGGGGAAAGTTCCTGGTAAGTGGGGAGGAGAAGCAGGGGAAGAAGCTGGCTATGCTGGCGGGAGGCACCGGAATTACCCCCATTTATCAGGTGGCAAAAGCGATTCTGGCCGACCCGGAGGATAAGACGGAGATGTGGGTGCTGTTTGGGAACAGGAGTGTAGCGGATGTGCTGCTACAAGACGAAATGGACCAGTGGGTTGAACAGTACCCGGGAAGGTTCCATGTGTGGTACACTGTGTGCGAGCCTGTGCCTGAGGATTGGAAGTATGGGGTTGGGTTTGTCACTGCTGCGATGGCCAATGAGAGGCTGCCACGTGGCGAGGAGGACAGCCTGGCGCTGATGTGTGGCCCTCCGCCTATGATCAGAGCGATGACGCCGCTGCTCGAAGGCATGGGTTACTCGAGCGATCGCATGTTGACATTCTGAGATGGGAATGTGAAGCTTACTCTTCCTGTTGTTTTTCAAGTTGTAATTTAATAAAATTTGCTGTTCCGTGTGGAATGTGTATCAAAGCTGTGTGATAAACAGTAATTCCTGTCTTCACTGCATGCGGGCACCAAAGAAAAGGAGGCTCAGTGGCCCTGCTCGACAGGCAGGCACCTCCTTGGAGCGCTAGGGTTAGGCTAGAGCTAAGAGGTGATTTCGAAGTGGTTTCGGCTACTCCCCCCCCCCCCCCCCCCCCTCCACACAAATCTGAAGCAGCGCCGCCCGAGGTCGGAAGGTGGGGGGGCTGAAAGCGATGTTGCAGCCCCACCTTCCACCATCTTCATCGTGGGCAGTGTATAAATTTTGGGGGAGGGATGGCATTCGCACCAGGGTGAACCAAAGGAAAAAAAAAAACGGGCACTTCTCTCACGCGTCAACAGTGGTTTGGTTGTGGGAGTGTGGGTCAATTTCAGGGCAGAGTTTGGGGAGGCTAGGGCACGGGCTCTGGAGGGAAAAGTTTCGTAGAGTATGGCGTGGGTTTTCCCTCCCGTATGAAACCCTAGCCTAGCTCTTGTGTCAAACATATATGCTGGATATTGTCTAGGCTGTAGTGGGGTAGCCCATATGGGGTACAGCCCAATTAGGGTTTACTACTTGTACTCCTGCATGCTGCTAGTTCATTCATTCCTGCTGCTAGATTCTGACATGGTTTCAGAGCACTAAGGTCCGTAGGACCGTTTTTTTTCGGGCCCACCTACCGCTGCGGTTACCGCGCTACCCCACGTACCTGCCTGCCTTGCCTTGCCTTGTGACGTGCTGCACTATGTGCGCCGTCCAGCAGCCCTAGCGCTGCCTCCTACTGCCCTAGGCCAGCGCACTGCCCCTAGAGGCCCGTAAGGCCCACGCGCCGCCCCTAGAGGCCCGTAAGGCCCGCGCAGCCTGCTGCAGCCGCGCGCAGCCCGCACAGAGCCCGCGCAGCCCGCGCCGAGCCGCGCGCAGCCCGCTGCAGCCGCGCGCAGCCCGCACAGAGCCCACGCAGCCCGCGCCGAGCCGCGCGCAGCCCGCTGCAGCCGCGCGCAGCCCGCACCGAGCCGCGCACAGCCCGCTGCAGCCGCGCGCAGCCCGCAGCTGCCGCGCGCAGCCCGCGTCGAGCCGCGCGCGGCCTGCTACGGCCTCGCGAGAGCCGCGCGCGGCCCGCAACAGCCCGCGCCGAGCCGCGCGCGGCCCGCTACTCCCTAGCGCGGCCGCGCGCGGCCTGCAGCAGCTCCGCGCGCTGTCAGCGCAGTCCGCGCCGAGCCGCGCGCGGCCCTCTGCCTCGGCCACGACCTGCCGCTGATGCGGCCCCGCCCTGCAGCTACCACGGCCCCGACCTGCCGCTGATGCGGCCCCGCTCTGCAGCTGCCACGGCCCCGACCTGCCGCTGACGCGGCCCCACCCTGCTACTGCCGCTGAGACGGCCCCGCCCTGCAGCTGCTTCGGCCCTGCTCTGCAGCCGGTTTTGCGGCCCCGACGCCGCCGCTGTCGTGCGCCTACTCGGCCGCCGCCCGTCGAGCGCCGGCCCTGCTCGCCTGGTGAGCACCTGCCTGCCTGCCTGACGACCTGCCTGTCTGCCTGCCTGCCTGCCGGCCTGGCTGCCTGCCTGCCTGCCGGCCTGCCTGCCTGCGCGACTGCCTGCCTGCCTGCCGGCCTGCCTGCCTGCCTGCCGGCCTGCCTGTCTGTCTGCTTGCCTGCCTGCCTGCCTGCCTGCCTGTCTGCCGGCCTGCCTGCCTGCCTGCCTGCCTGCTTGCCTGCCTGCCTGCCGCGCCTGCCGTGCCCGCGCTACTGCTGCTGCTACTGCTACTGGCAGGTGGCCAGATGCAGCTCCAGCGACGTTCACGCGAGCCTCTGACGCCCCAGCAGCTTAGTGAGTGGTATACTAGCTGGGGTTGTCGCAGTAGCCGTCGTAGCTGTCGCCCTGGAGCTGGTCAGTTGGGAGCGTCTGGCAGTGGCCCGCTACAGCTGCAGGGGCGTCCACGTGAGACACTTACGCCCCGGCAGCTCCAGGAGTGGTACGCTCAGTGTAGCAGGTCTACGCGTACAGTTCGCTGCCCGTACGTCATTCGCACAGGTGCTAGGACTGGTCAGCCTTGTGGGACGCTTGGTCACACACAGTCCCGCTGCTTCGCTCGTCTGAGCGACGACTGGCGCACAGTGTTTGGCGACGAGGCTGAGCTCCCCACCTGGCTGGAGCTGCATGGACAGAGGGTAGATATCTTTGCGCGTGACTATGATGCTATTCTCACTGCCATGTATGCATTGCCTACTAGTGCTGATCGTGCCTGTTCTCTGTGCGTACCGCCTGACCCTGGTGAGGCTGCTGCTCTAGGTGCTAGTGCGTCTCCTGCTCTAGGTGCTGGTGAGGCTGCTGCTCTCGGTGCTAGTACGTCTACTGCTCTAGGTACTGGTGAGGCCGTGGCTTCAGGTGCTGGTGAGTTTGCTCTCTCTGGTACTGCGCCACCTACGGTCTCGCACACCTTCACCCTTGACTCAGGAGCTTCTCGCTCCTTCTTTCGCGACTGCACCACACTCACGCCGCTTAGTCGGCCAGTTCCAGTCTCCCTGGCGGACCCCTCCGGGGGTCCAGTCCTTGCCCACTACTCCACGGTTTTGCCGTGTCCGGCCGTCCCGTCCGGCTCGCTGTCAGGTCTTTACCTCCCCTCGTTCTCTACGAACTTGGTGAGTGGAGCTGACCTCCAGGATCGGGAGGTTGACCAGTTCACTCCTGCGAGTCAGCGAGTGACTCACTGTACGTGTGCTAGGACGGGCCGGCACTTGGCCACGTTCACCCGTGCACCTGGCTCGAGTCTGTACACACTGACCACTGAGTCCCCTCAGGTAGCTGCGTCTGCGTCTACGTCTGGTCAGCTGGCGGCCCCCTGTGAGTGTCGCGCTTTGTCGCACGACACTCTCCTGTGGCACCACCGTCTTGGTCACCCCTCCTTGCCTCGCCTGCGTCGCATGCACTCTCGCTCCCTGGTCTCTGGTCTTCCCAGGTCTCTGCCTGCCCTCCCTCCCTCGCCTGCGCCGCCCTGCATTCCTTGCGTCGAGGGGCGGCAGCGCGCCGCTCCTCACTCCTCCTCGTTTCCTCCCACAGAGGCTCCCCTGCAGACGCTCCACCTGGACGTGTGGGGCCCAGCCCGCATCCAGGGACAGGGCCGCGAGCGGTACTTCCTGCTGGTCGTCGACGACTACACGCGTTACACCACGGTCTTCCCCTTGCAGAGCAAGGGGGACGTCCCTAATGTTTTGATCCCTTGGATCCGCGCTGTTCGTCTCCAGCTCCGCGAGCGGTTCCGGCGGGATTTTCCTGTCCTGCGTCTGCACTCTGACAGAGGTGGTGAGTTCTCCTCTGACCTCTTGGCAGCCTACTGTGCGGAGCACGGCATCACCCAGTCGTTCACGCTTCCAGCCTCTCCACAGCAGAATGGGGTTGCTGAGCGTCGCATTGGCTTAGTCATGGAGGTCGCTCGTACCTCCATGATCCATGCGGCTGCCCCCCATTTCCTGTGGCCGTTTGCGGTCCGGTACGCCGCGCATCAGCTCAACCTCTGGCCCCGTGTCTCCTTGCCGGAGACCTCGCCCACACTGCTGTGGACGGGGAAGGTTGGTGATGCGTCGCGTTTCCGGGTCTGGGGTGCTCGTGCCTTTGTCCGCGATACCACCGCGGACAAGCTCTCCGCCCGCGCTGTTCCCTGTGTCTTCCTTGGCTTTGTCCCTGACGCGCCTGGTTGGCAGTTTTACCATCCCACCTCGCGCCGTGTCTTTGCGTCTCAGGACGTCACGTTCGACGAGTCGGTTCCCTTTTACCGTCTCTTCCCCTACCGCACTGCCCCGCTCCCCCCCCCGCCGCTCTTCCTCGCTCCAGGTGCTCCCCAGGTAGACCCCCTCCCCACTCCTGGTCCTGCTCCTTCAGGTGTTTCTCAGGTAGACCCTCCTCCCTTGACTGCGCCGGTTGAGGTCACTGGTGACTCAGGTCCTACTGAGGGTGGTCCTTCTCGGGGTGCTACTTCTAGGGGTGCTGAGCCTGGGGGTGCGGAGCCTGGGGGTGCTGAGCCTGGGGGTGCTGAGCCTGAGGGTGCGGAGCTTGAGGGTGTGGAGCCTGGTGGTGCTGAGCCTGAGTGTGAGGGGTCTGGGGGTGCTGAGCTTGGCGGTGCTGACGCTGGAGGTTCTGGAGCTACTGAGGGTGCTGGCGCTGGAGGTTCTGGAGCCGCTGGAGGTGCAGGTGCTGAGGGTACTGACACCGGAGGTTCTGGAGCCGTTGGGGGTGCGGGCGCTGAGGGTTCTGAGTCTGCTGTTGCGCGGTCTCCTTGGAGTAGCCGCCTTCGTCCACGTGTGCCTCTCACCCCACAGCAGCTGCAGGACTGGTACGGTCGCCGTCCGCGTCGCGCTGCTGGAGCTAGGAGTGGTGCTGGACCTTTGTCTACTGGAGGTGCTGGAGTCGCTGGTTCTGGAGGTGCTCGTACTGGAGACACTGCGGCTGGAGACCCTGGGACTGGAGGTGCTGGCTCTGGGGGTGCTGCTGCTGGAGACACTGAGGCTGGAGACCCTGGGACTGGAGGTGCTGGTTCTGGGGGTGCTGCTGCTGGAGACACAGAGGGTGGAGACCCTGGGACTGGAGGTGCTGGTTCTGGGGGTGCTGCTGCTGGAGACACTGAGGCTGGAGACCCTGGGACTGGAGGTGCTGGTTCTGGGGGTGCTGCTGCTGGAGACACAGAGGTTGGAGACCCTGGGGCTGGAGGTGTCGGCTCTGGGACTGGAGCTTCTGGAGCTGCTGGAGGTACTGGAGCTGCTGGAGGCACTCGAGCTGCTGGAGCTGCCGCTCCTGGTGCAGCTGCGCCGACACGACGGTTCTTCGCTCCGCCGTCTCCGTCGTCTCTGCCACCGTCTGACTCTGTTCTTCGTCAGGTTCTTACTCTCCCGTCGTCTACTGGTCTTCCGTTACAGCCCGGCTCACCGCTGCCTGCTCCTTCTCCTTACACTGTGCAGACTGGTAGTCCTGCTGAGCGTCGTGAGCCTGCGTCGCGTCCTGTTTCGCCTGTTCGTCCTAGTCGTACCGGTCGTCGTGTTCCTCGTTCGCGTCAGCCGGCTGTCCCCAGCGCACACCTCGTAGTCCGTCGTCCTTCCTCTGCTCCGCAGCCTGTTCCTCTGCCGTCTCCTCCTGCGTCCTCGTTGCCTGACGTTCCGGACCCTGCGTCTGACCGGTTTCGTGCTGAGCACCCTACTGTCACGCGTCTACTAGCCACAGTTGTCACTGACCCGTCGTTTGAGTCTGCTGCTGCGTCTGCTCTTGTCGCTGAGCTTGTTGACTTTGCTGCTGCCTGTCGTCTAGACTTCACTGCCAGTCTTGTTACTGAGTCTGAGTCTGTCTGTCCTCCGTCCGTCGGGGGTGAGTGTGCTCTTAGCACGGACGTCCTTGAGGACAGGCAGGAGGAGTTCCAGTGTCTCGCTGCTGCTTTACCTCATCTTGTGTCCTCGCTACTTGCCCCTGAGGGAGACCCGGATGCACCAGACATCCCGACTCCGCGCTCTTACGCAGAGGCGATAGAGGGTCCCTACTCCTCTCAGTGGCAGGCAGCCATGGACGCAGAGATGGCTTCCTGGAAGTCCACAGGCACCTATGTCGACGAGGTTCCCCCACCTGGGGCGAACATCGTCAGTGGCATGTGGATTTTCAGGGTGAAGCGGCCGCCGGGTTCTCCGCCTGTCTTCAAGGCGCGTTACGTGGCTCGAGGCTTCAGTCAGCGAGAGGGAGTTGACTTCTTCCAGACCTTCTCTCCCACCCCGAAGATGACCACTCTTCGGATGCTGCTGCACGTTGCTGCTCACCGTGACTACGAGCTTCACTCTCTTGACTTCAGCACAGCTTTCTTACAGGGCAGCCTGCACGAGGAGATCTGGCTGCGCCGCCCCCCGGGCTTCACTGGGTCGTTCCCTCCTGGCACCCAGTGGAGCCTCCGGCGGCCGGTCTACGGTCTCCGCCAGGCACCACGTGAGTGGCACGACACACTGAGGACTACGCTTGCGGCTCTTGGGTTTGCGCCTTCTACTGCTGACCCGTCGCTGTTTCTGCGCACCGACACTTCACTGCCGCCGTTCTACATCCTCGTGTACGTCGACGACTTGGTTTTTGCCACTGCTGACACTGAGGCTCTCGCCCACGTGAAGTCGGAGCTGCAGAAGAGACACACGTGCACAGACTTGGGTGAGCTGCGCAGCTACCTTGGCTTGCAGATCACCCGGGACCGAGCACGCCGCACCATCACCTTGACTCAGTCACACATGGTGCAGCAGGTCCTTCAGCGCTTCGGCTTCACCTGGTCTTCAGCACAGGCCACTCCTCTGGCTACAGGTCACACGCTCTCAGCTCCACCTTCGGACGAGTCCGTAGAGCCGAGTGGTCCTTACCCAGAGCTAGTCGGCTGCCTCATGTACCTGATGACTTGCACTCGACCTGACCTCGCGTACCCTCTTGGTCTTCTGGCTCGCTACGTGGCTCCTGGTCGGCACCGACCTGAGCACATGGCTGCTGCTAAGAGGGTACTGCGCTACTTGTGCAGCACATCAGGCATGGGGCTAGTGCTTGGAGGGACGAGCCCAGTTGTCCTCACTGGGCACTCAGACGCTTCTTGGGTTGACGACCTGGCTACTCAGCGGTCGTCACAGGGTTACACCTTCAGCCTTGGCTCTGGTTCAGTTTCGTGGCGTTCTACACGCTCGTCTTCAGTTCTCAGCTCCAGTTGTGAGGCTGAGATCTACGCCACAGCCATGGCTGCACAGGAGTTACGCTGGCTCACCTACCTGCTGACTGACTTGGGAGAGCAGCCTCGTTCTCCTCCAGTGCTGTACGTCGACAACAAGGCCGCCATTGCCTTGTGTGAGGAGCACAGACTGGAGCACAGAACGAAGCACATTGCTCTGCGTTACTTCCTGGCTCGAGAGTTGCAGCAGCGAGGCCAGCTTCGTCTTTGCCACGTGGCCACCCGGGCCAACACTGCTGATATATTCACCAAGGCACTTCCGTCTGGTGATCATCAGCGCTTTTGTACCCTGTTAGGCCTTGTGCCTACGCTTCCACACTTGCTGTAGTTTCTGCTTGTACTGTGATCTATATATATACATGCATGCCTGCTCTTGCTAGGTAGTCATCACTGTACTGTTATTGTTGCATATATATCTCTGCATGTGGACTGGCCTTGTGGCCCTTTGCTTGTGCTCAGAATGTGTGGTGACGTTGAGATCCACCCTGAGCTTGTTTTGCTTCTCTTGACTGGTCGTTTGACCCCTTGTTCTCCCCCACTTTGCCTATGGGGGTGTGTCAAACATATATGCTGGATATTGTCTAGGCTGTAGTGGGGTAGCCCATATGGGGTACAGCCCAATTAGGGTTTACTACTTGTACTCCTGCATGCTGCTAGTTCATTCATTCCTGCTGCTAGATTCTGACATCTTGGCCAACCCCCAATCCGGGGGTTGGAGGGCTGGGCTAGAGGTAGGCTAAAGCCTACGCGCGAGAGAAGGGGCTGGGAACTTTCGGGAGGGCTGAACTTGAAGGGTTAACGTCGAGTTCGACAGGCTCACCCTTAACCCTTCTTGTTAAGGGGCGTTAAAGCCCAGAGACACTAAACTGCGGGCTGACCGCTGAAAAAAATCCTAAATCGAAACAGCGGCGAAAGTGAGGTGGAAGTGTTTGCCTGCCTGTCGAGCAGGGCCAGTAGGAAGAGCTCTGATGCTTCCCGTACTGATGCTGCACCTTCAAGCATTTTCTGGGAAAGGGTACTCCCTTAGCTGATTTCTTTTAGCTGAGACTGTTGCGCGGGGTATTGCTTGTCAGGGGCTATTTTTAGTTTTAGCACACCTTTAACTATCAGGGTGCCAGGGTGACATCACCCTGACTGCCAGGATGGTATTCCCTCCACCCTGTCCACAGAAGGGTAATTTTTTTCGCACACTGATTGTGTAAGGGTGCTTTCTAGAAATTTGCCAAAGTACCTTGTTCAGGGTGTAGCGTGCACTGTTATGGCCATACTATAACTTCTGGACTAATAGCGCGCTTTCGTCATCCTCGTCTCGAGTTCCACGCGTGAGTTTTCGAGTTCTTGAGTTCTACGCGTGATGTGAGTCACAGGTGTGTGTGGAACAGAGGTGAATGACCTGAGACGATTAAACCTGCCTTTCAAGAAGCATACGAAGTCCCTCACAATGCAACACAGATGGCGTGCATGAGGCAGGAGGAGCCACAGGCAGGCAGGCACGTTCAAGTGCAACAAGACAACAAAGTGCTAGCAGCCAAAGATGCCGCCAGTTCGAATGGGAAAGCCAGCAAGAAAAAACAAAACCGTCCACCTGGACAGCACAGGTGGTAAGTGGGCGGAATGCCTTGTTCTGAGAACAGTTGCGCGAGAAACTACAGAACAAGGATTCGGTAAAAGGGTACTTTTCAACCAGCACTGACTGGAAAGTGTAACAAAACACCAACCCTGTCTAATACAGGGTGTAAAAATTGCTACACTTTTTCGGAAAGGGTTGCAAAACAGCTGGCCTTACAAAATCAGGGTGAACGTAAAAAAACGGCTTTCAGAAAGGGGAATCAGGGCAAATCACCCTTGAAAAACTGCCGCTGTTGCTTGTGCGCTCCACTGTGTTGCTGCGCTCAGCTTGTATGATTGTGCGTACACTTATGGTACATTGGAGGAAAAAAACACTTACCTCTTTGTCTACGGCATTTTCTGAACAAAGTTTCCTTTATTCGTTATGGTGCATCTGGAAATTTGTTTGCAGACTGGCTAAAATAAGGAGCACGTAAACTCGGCTTCGTGTAGTTATCACGTCAATACAACGCGTGATGCATTCGAGGAAAATTCAGTACAGCAGCAACACCATCGTTTGGCGCTCCCAGATTTCTCCTCACTCAACAGTTGGGTCACATTATCTTATCACGCGCTTCTGGTAGTCCTACATTTGCGTAATCAAATCAGAATATGCAACCGAGGCCAGACGGATTTAACTTTCTACCATCTTAGTCTCTGGCTGGTTACCACCAGTTTGCTATTTTTCGGAGTATACGTTTTCGTCGCCGCCATCAGGTCGAGAGCCGAGATACAGGATGGCGGATTGGTGGGTGTGGGCATTGGTTGCGATCGCCGTTGTAGTGATATTGTTCGAGATCCTCGCGTGGGCTTGCCGACCGAAGCGAATCTCGTTAAGGGTGAGAGTGTGAGAAAAATGGGCTTAGTAACGCGTACAATGAGTCACCTTTTTGTTGCATCTTTGAAACACTGCCCTTCCTGTTACGCGGAAAGGCTTTAGGGACAAGTGGCAATGCGGCAGCTTGTGCGAACTCTCAAAAGTGCGTGGGAAAGGGAGGGGGGGGGGGGGAGGGAGGTGGGGGTGGTTTTCTGCAGCAGCTTTTGAAAACCCTCGGGATTGCACAGGGGAAGTGGCAGAGATGCAATGAACTCACTTCTGCTCCTTCCGCGTTCCTTCCAACACATCCTACCCACAGGGCAAGGCCGTGCTGATGGTGGGTGGCTCTAGCGGCATAGGGCTGTGCATTGGAGACAATAGGCTCTTCTGGTTCTCTTCCGCTCTTCCCCTCCCTCCACTCTCCTTCTCTCCTCCACCCTCCCATCCCATCCACAGGGCAAGGCCGTGCTGATAGTGGGTGGTTCGAGCGGCATAGGGCTGTGCATAGGAGAACTGGCAGTGCAGCAGGGAGCGAGGGTGGCGGTCGTTGCTCGCAACAAGGAGCGATTGGCCTCAGCACACACGCAGGTGTGCGTTTCAGTCAGGGTGTGCGTCTTGTGTAAGCTTGGTTTCTGCCTAGGCAGGGGGGACTGATGACAGTGCAGGTGGGTGTATGCACGAGTATGATCCAGTCCAGTCCCCACTGCATGTCAGGAGAGGCCTGGAATGAGTCCTCCTCTCGGGGATTTTGAGGCGCCTCAAAAATCATGACAGTGCAGGTGGGGGTGTGCATGAGTATGATCCAGTCCAGTCCCCACTGCATGTTAGGAGCAGCCTGGAATCGGCGGTTACCGCCGGGGTCGTCACATTTCCTGTCTGGAATGCAGGCTTCTCCTCCGGCACGAGTATGATCCAGTCCAGTTCCCACTGCATGTCAGGAGAGGCCTGGAATGAGTCCTCCTCTCGGGGCATCTCATTCCAGTCAGGGAATGTGACGACCCCCTCTCCTGACCTCGCATGACGACCCCCGCTCCTGACCTCCTCTTGAAATGAGACGAGTTTTGAGCCGTCTCAAACCTCTTCTCTGGGCCTCTTCTCCAAGCTTCGCCTTGTTTTCCACCCCCCTGTCTCTCTCCCTCTTTCTCCTTTTCACCCTCCCAGCTGGAGGCCTTGCTTCCACCCGACACGCCCTCGTCCGATTTCCTCCTGTCCGTGGCAGCCGATGCGGCGAATTCGGACGATGCAACGAGAGCCGTCGATCAAGTGGTGGCCGCGTTTGGACGGTTGGATGTGGTGATCTGCTGCCAGGGGCAGAGCACCCCGCATCAATTTGAATTTGACACCGTGGAGAATCAGCAACAGGTGAGTGTGTGCGAGGAGCATGAGCCACTGGGCGCCAGTCTATGTGATTCGATGTGTGCATCAATCTGTGGCAGTAGCCCTGCGTGTTTCCCACTGGCACTGTTCATATATTCCTCTCCGTTTCCCCCTCAGTGCACCCCCCGCCCTCCCCCCCTCCCCCTGCATCCCGCTCCCCCCCTCTCGAGTAGCCCTGCGTGTTTCCCACTGGCACTGTTCATATATTCCTCTCCGTTTCCCCCTCAGTGCACCCCCTTTCACGTGTCTCTTCTCTTCTGCCCCTCAATCCCTGGAGCTCATGAATGTCAACCACTGGGGGTTAGTGTATGTGATTCGGACAGCCTTGCCTCCTCAATTTTTTCCAAGTCTTTTTTCCTCATTACAATTCTCACCCCCTCCCCCGTTCACCCCCCATCAGCTCATGAACGTGATCCAAGCAGCCCCTCTTTGCCTTCTTCAAATATTCCCCTCTTTCCTCCCCTTTTCCCCACCTCCCCCCCTCACCAGCTCATGAACGTCAGCTACTGGGCGTCAGTGTATGTCATCCGAGCAGTCCTGCCAGCATTCAAGAGGGTGCGCAGAGAGGGAAGAATGACAACCCGCATCCCTCTCCCCCGTTCCCCCGCCTCCCCTCCTCCCCACCCCCCCATCAGCTCATGGACGTCAACTACTGGGCGTCAGTGTATGTGATCCGAGCAGCCCTGCCCGCAGTCAAGAGGGCGGACAAGGAGGGGCAGATAACAACCCGCATCCCCCTCCCCTTTTTCTCCCCTTTCCCCCCCATCAGCTCATGAACGTCAACTACTGGGCGTCAGTGTATGTGATCCGAGCAGCCCTGCCTCAACTTGTATCGCAATCCTCACTGTCCATTCCTCATCCTCCCTCCTCCGTCCTTCTTCACCCCTCGCGCCCCCCATCAGCTCATGAACGTCAACTACTGGGCGTCAGTGTATGTGATCCGAGCAGCCCTGCCAGTAGTGAAGAGGGCAGGCAAGGAGGAAAAGATAGCAACCCGCATCCCCCTCCCCCACTTCACCCCCCATCAGCTCATGAACGTCAACTACTGGGCGTCGGTGTATGTGATTCGAGCAGCCCTGCCAGTAGTGAAGAGGGCAGGCAAGGAGGGGCGAATAATGCTGGTGTCGTCACAAGCAGGGCAGGTGAGAGAAGAAGAAGAGGTTATGGAAGAGCCAAACAGCAGCAGCATCATTGATTTGGTTAGGTGATTCGAGCAGCAGCCCTGCCAGCAGCAGCCCTGCCAGCAGTGAAGAGAGCAGGCAAGGAGGGGCGAATAATGCTGGTGTTGTCACAGGCAGGGCAGGTGAGGGGGTGGGGGAAGAGGAGAGCGACGGTAAGAGAAGGGTAACAGAAGGTTGAAATGAAGCAAAGGGGAGGGTAACAGCGGTTCAAGGAATAAGAGCGAGCAGCACTGCCAGCCGTTAAGAGGGTGGGCAGGGAGGGGCGGGTGAGAGAGGCAGTAATAGGCGGGCTGTACCGTGGGCACAAGCATTTTTTAGGCCCCTCAAAAGCTGTACCGTGGGCACGAGCAGCAACAAGCATTTTAAAAGCTGTTTGCTCTACCATCAAGTAACCTCATGCCTTTGCTCCTCTTCCTCCTTTTAGGAGACTTTATGGCTGCGCAGCCCAGCCCATTCAGCCGCCAAATATACACCATGTATGCGCCATAACTCCACATGGCCCCCAGGTGAACATGTAGAGGGCATATACAGCCACGCAGCTTTACTCAACCGCCAAGTCTGGAGCCAACCCAACAGTCACCCCACTTCCATGGCTCAAGGCACCGTTTGTTCCCTCGTTTCTCCTCCCCATTCGCCCTTCCAGGTGGGTATATATGGTTATACTGCTTACTCAGCTGCCAAATTCGCTTTGAGAGGACTGGCAGAGGCGCTTCAAATGGAGCTGGTACATGTGGGGACGCGGGTTGTGATGCTGTTCCCTCCCGACACTGACACGCCTCAGCTGCAGCAAGGTAAGAGACAGGAGCCGAGGGGCAGGTGCAGAGAGCAAGGCGCGATTGCCCTCAGAGGGACACGAGGAGCCTGGAAGGTGCACTGGCAGTGACGATGCAGATGGAGGTGGTGCATGTGGGGACACGCATTGTGATGCTCTTCCCTCCCAACACTGACACGCCTCAGCTGCAGCAAGGTGTGTGGCAGGAGCAAGGTACAGCAAGGTACAGCAAGGTACCCTTGCCTTTAGAGCGACATGAGGGCACTAGCGGACGCACTGGCAGAGGCACTGGCAGAGGCACAGGCAGAGGCACAGGCAGAGGCACAGGCAGATGGAGGTGGAGCATGTGGGGTGATGCTGTTTCCTCCTGACTGCAGCACGCCTCAACTGCAGCACGCCTCAACTGCAGCACGCCTCAACTGCAGCACGCCTCAACTGCAGCACGCCTCAACTGCAGCACGCCTCAACTGCAGCATGCCTCAACTGCAGCATGCCTCAACTGCAGCACGCCTCAACTGCAGCACGCCTCAACTGCAGCACGCCTCAACTGCAGCACGCCTCAACTGCAGCACGCCTCAACTGCAGCACGCCTCAACTGCAGCACGCCTCAACTGCAGCACGCCTCAACTGCAGCACGCCTCAACTGCAGCATGCCTCAACTGCAGCATGCCTCAACTGCAGCACGCCTCAACTGCAGCACGCCTCAACTGCAGCACGCCTCAACTGCAGCACGCCTCAACTGCAGCACGCCTCAACTGCAGCACGCCTCAACTGCAGCACGCCTCAACTGCAGCACGCCTCAACTGCAGCACGCCTCAACTGCAGCACGCCTCAACTGCAGCACGCCTTAACTGCAGCAAGGTCCGGTTTTCCTGAAAGGAAGCTGAGGGTCCTGGCAGGGGTATGGCAGTGGCACTTCAGATGGAGTTGGTGCATGTGGGGACGCGGGTGGCGATGCAGTTCCCTCCTCCCTGTTCCTCACCCCTCCCAACCTCCCAGAGACCGAGACCAAGCCTGCAGTCACCAAGGCCATCACAGCAGGCAGCAAGCCCTTCCCTCCCATGGCAGTCGCGAGAGTAGTGGGAGCTGCAATCCCTCTCCCCCCCGCCACCCCTTTCCCTATTCAGGGAATGAGACCAAGCCTGCAGTCACCAAGGCCGTCACAGCAGGCAGCAAGCCCTTCCCTCTGGTGAGAGTGATGGAAGGGAGGGAAGGCGCTGCACTCTCATCTCAACAACCCCGCCTCCACTCCAATCCCCTCTCTTCCCCATCCGCCCTCCCCTTCATCCAGAGAACGAGACCAAGCCTGCAGTCACCAAGGCCATCACACAAGGCAACAAGCCCTTCCCCCCTATGGCGGTCGCGAGAGCTGCGATCTCAGCCGTTGAACGCGGAGATTTCCTCGCTCCCGTCGGATTCGACGGCTGGATGCTCAGCATCGCCACTGCGGGTGAGTCAGCTGCCCGCTGCTCTTCTGGATGGTTTTTTGTTCCCCTGCCCCTCATTCCCCCCACTACCTTCCACTGTCCACATACCATTCCCCGCTTGTTTCTCTCCATCCTCCTTATAGGCATTGCTCCCTGTACGTCACTGAACAATATCAGATTATTTTCCACTTCTTCCCCACCCCACTCCCCTCCTCCCCCCTCTCTGCCAACCACCCTTTTCTTCTTTCTTGCCCATCCTCGTTATAGGCATGTCCCCCTGTGTATCGCTCAACAAGCTCTTTCTGGAGCTGCTTCTAGCGGGGCCGTTGAGGCTGGTGGCAGCAGCAACAGTGGCGGGCTTTAATGCGAGTGCAAGGAGGTGGCATAGAATTAACCACGGCAGAGGAACGTGAGTGTGCTCTTTCACGGTATTTCTTTTTTGGAGAAGGGGGTTGGGGGGGAAGGGATTTACTTTTTTTTTTTTTGTTTCAAGGCACTCCCAAGGCTCTAGCTAACTGTTCCCTGTGCTACCTTTCCCTGCTAGCCCTGTGGAAGGAAGTTCCGTAGTTCAAGGGAAGCATGTTTTCGGCATTAGGTGTGAGGTCCATGTGTTTGGAAGATTTGTGGTTCCAGACTATGTTGATTGCAACCAAGAGAATGTACGGTGTCGTTGTTGCTTTGCATGCTCGTTTTTCCCCTTTCTTTTCTTTCAGCATGCCGCGCAAGTGAATATTGTCGGCATCAAGCATTGAAGGGAATGTTTGCAGCGCTTTCATAACCTTTTTTTGCTCGTTCTTCGTATATACATGTATGGCATTGCATGGGCAGGCATGAAGATCACAAGAAAGCATGTTAGCATTCTTTTCTCTCGAAATATGTACGCTGCTCTCATCTATAGTCGCACAAGTCACCAATCAAGTGTGGTTGGCTACGTAACCTCAAGCTTGTCCATAACCAGTCGCTTCGTTTCGTATATATTACTGTAACAGTTGCCTCCTGCGTAAGTGGCTTCTATTGGTCGCTCCTGCTTTCGCACAGCTCAGACTAATAAGCGCGCAATTCCCCACGCATGACCTTCGCTCGGAGGCAGCAGCCGCCACAAGCACGAACTGCAGCAGCTGATTGGGCGGAGCTGCTGACTCCACAGCGGCACCGCGACTGTGAAGGGGAGAACCAAGCGAATGTGTGGCTCACAGAGTGCCCAGGCGCCCTCAGCAAAACACCCGACCCGAGCCAAGAGGCGCGCGGAACACCCGAGGGGCAAACCTCCATCCAACCTCGGTTCGGGTTCAAGAAAATATGTTTTCAGTCCAGCCTAGCCCAGCAGTCGGAGCTCTTGGCGGCAGCAAATCGCGTCTGCCTGCAATTCTTATGGAGGGACAACCACTCATCGCCAGATTTTTAGGTCAGATTCATGCCTCGATTCTTCATCCCCATATTCCCGCACTTTGAGCTAGGGCCAGCGTCTCGGCTCGTCTCGTCATCCACCCCCATCCATTTGCTTGCTTTCCTGATCCACCACTGCACTCTCTCGCCAATTTCCTTCCACCACCAATTGCTCTGTTCATGCTGCTGTTCGGCACTTCCAAGGGACACTCTCAACGGTTGAACCATTCGCTGAGGTAGGAGCTTAGTTCTGTACCTGATTCTCTGCTATGCAAAGCTTACAATAGACGACTAAGAACGTAGCACAAGGGAGGGAGCTTTCCCCGCTGTGCATCGGACCCAGGAAACGACTTTTGTAATAAAACCAACACTTAAATAGACAACTTACTAAGGTAGTCATTCGCTGAAAAGCGTGTCAGCGGAATTCGCACACGTATGCATTGAGACAGTATCCGTCTGCGTTTCCCTCTCCGTCGGTTGCTTCGGTAACATCCGTCTCTTCCTTCCTCTCTGAGCAGTCTCGTGCCGCCGACACGAACTGATTCTGAAGCCTTCAATTGAACATAACCGAACCGCTCGCGTCGAGCATAAGGTTTCTTCCGTCGAGGCGCGTAGCCATGGCATGCGGCGTTCATCTCCGACCGTTGCGATTGGCCCCAGCGACAAGAACAATGACAGCACCAGTCGCAGCAACTCCCGCATCATTACAACCACCTCGCTCCACAATCGCTCTTCAAGAATGTCGTAAAGTTGCCGCTGCCCGCGCTTCGGTTTCTAAGAGGCATACTTATTCCTCGACACGAGATTGCCTCTCTGCACAAGCTTGTAGCTCTAGCAGATTTCACGTCGGTTCTTCCCGCCGAATCGCTTTGAGCGACACCAGACATTCGTTCGCCAAGCTCGGCGCGACACGCGTTCGAGCTCAAGGTCCCACCACCGCCGCCGCCGCCGCCGGCGCGGGCGCCGCGGGAGCGTCCGATTTCTCAGAGGTGTGTTTTTGTCTGCTGCGTCGTTTATCCAGAGCAGCTGAGTCGAAAATGCCCGTAGTTTTGGAGTTTACCTACTGGTTGGTCCCTGCGCCCCTTGCTGCCGAGTTTTCCGCTACTTAAGGTTCTTGATAAGCACTCTCATTAGTCTCCCTAATTTATATCTTGTCTAATTTTCCAAACTCTACGTTCCCCTTCCTCGCCCCTCTCCATACACCCTCCTCCCCTCTCCCCCGATCCCCCTACCCTCTTCGCGCCTCCTTTCGTCCACCATTTCCCCCTCCCTCCCCACTCTCTTCCCCATCGTCGCCCTCCTGCCTTCCGCGCGCCGACGCGCGCTCCGCCAGCTCGCCGCGGCCATTCCGCAACCTGCGCCGCCAGAAGCGGAGAAGAAGCAGCCAATCAGCGACCTCGTGTGGCCCGCTGTCGGTGAGTGGGGATGCGCTGGTGTCTGTCCACCGGGTTTGGGATGTTGGTGGGGCACTGGGATCGTCCCCGGATGAGTGAGGGAGGGCTACAGGCACGGCCTGGGGGGTTATGGGTGTGCTACCCACCATACAAACATGCCCTTTTAACCCAGTCGGTAGCAGGCTGGGCCAACATGGGAATGGGGTGGAGTGGGTTGCGGTGGGGTGGAGCGGGTTTGGGGTGGGTTGGGTTGGGTTGGTTGGGTTGGGATGGGCTGGGTTGGGTTGGGTGGTCGGTCCAACACCCCGTGCCACCTCCATTCCATTACGTCCGCTCCCATCCCATCCCACCCCTTCCCAGCCCATCCCTGCCCATCCCATCCCCTGTCCCCCCCCCTTTCCTCCTCTCTTCCGTACTCCTTCCCATCTCAATGCACCGTTCCCCACTCCTCCCTCGCCCGTCTCATACCGCTGGACGCTTTCGTTTCCTTGGCAAGGCTCGCCTTATCGATTCTTAGGATGCTTCAATAGCATCCGTCTTCCCTGCTGCTGCTTTTCTTGTCATCCATCTCACTGCACCGCATCCCACTCCTCTCTCGTCCGTCTCATGCCTCTAGACCCCTTCGTTTTGGCCATGCTCGCTTTAGCGATTCTTAGGACGCTTCAATATCTTCCGTCTTCCCTGCTGCTGCGTTTCTTTTCCTCCTTGCCGTCTCCCTTGTTTCCCGGCTCATGTCAATCATCTCACAGTCTCTCTCTCGTTCCTCCCTCCTTCCTTCCTCGCTCTTCCTTCTTTCTTCCCCCTTCTGCCTCCTCATACCGCCAGGTGCATTCGTGTCCTTTGCGGGATTCGCGCTAGCAGACCATCTCTTACAGTCACACGGCCTCACAGTTTCCCTCGGTTCCTTTGGTGCTGTCTGCTGCCTTCTCTTCGCCCTACCGCAAGCACCAGTCTCTCAGGTGAATACTCAGCCATCTTTCAGGTTATTCTTCAGGTATTTTCTGCTTGTCTGCTGCCTCCTCTTCGCCCTGCCGCAAGCACCCGTCTCCCAGGTAAAAACTCAGCCTTCAGGTGACTCTCTTTAGGTGACTCTCTTTAGGTCAGGTTTTGTTCAGGTGGTTTTGCTGCCTCCTCTTCGCCCTGCCGCAGTCACCCGTCTCCCAGGTAAGCACCTCCAGGCTCCAGTTCTCAGGTGAACGTTCAGGTGTTTTCAACTGTTTGCTTCTTCCTCTTCGCCCTGCTGCAAGCACCTGTCTGTCTCCTAGGTGAGTGCGCATCCGTGCTAAATCAGGCTGCGCAAAACCTCTATCACGTTAGAGCTAAATCAGGCCTATATTTAGGTGCTGTCCAGTTTTGGGGCGCCTCAAAACTAGAGCTAAATCAGGCTATATTTATTTAGGTGCTATCCATCCACAGCGCAAGAGCATCCTGATAGCCCACCTGGGAACGGCCCTCATAGGATTTAAGCGGTGCTCTTCTGCCTGATGGGGCCTTGACCCCATTTTCGCTCCCATTCACCTCTCTGTTTCCTCTCCATTTCTCCTCACCCCCGCCTCTCAGCGCAAGTCCATCCTGATAGCCCATCTGGGAACGGCCCTCATAGGAGTGGCGCTCTTCTGCCTGCTGGGATCTTCACTCTTCTCCTTCACTCCCTTCCCCCCTCACTTTCCTCCCCCCCCCCCCCCCCCCCCCATTTCTCCCCCCCACAGCGCAAGACCATCCTGATCGCCCACATTGGAACGGCCCTCATAGGAGTGGCGCTATTTTGCCTGCTGGGAGCGTCGTGGCTCGCCAAGGCCATGGCTGTTGCTGCATCCATCACTTTCATGCAATGCACCAACTCCGTCCACCCCCCTGGTTCGTTATTAGCTGCCTCTGTACTCATTATAAACATGCTTTTGTACTCTTCATAAGCATGTGTTTGCGGTATATGTTGGCTTGCTAAAGCTGCAGCAGTTGCTGCCTCAATCGCGTTCATGCATGCACCCGTCCACCCCCCGGGTGCGTTATAAGCATTATTCTGTATTCGTTAAAGCATTCATCTGTGCTCATTGTAAGCATGTGTGGTATATATTGGCTTGCTAAAGCTACAGCAGTTGCTGCCTCTATCGCTTTCATGCAGTGCACTGCCTATTTCCACCCCCTGGAGCGTTATGAGCAGTACGTTCATTTTCCTTGTCGTTACCCAGCCACCCAGCTCATAAGCTCGCAATCATTCCCCTTGAATTAATCAGGCTTTGCTCACTCAATTAAAAACACCCGCCCTTGCAGGACCTTGCAACTGCCTCACTCCATGTTCGCTGCTGGTTTGCCTTGTATCCCCTTAATCCTTCTCCCCTTCCCCCACCCCAATCTCTGCCCTGTATCCCCATATCCCCACCACAGCTGCAGGCCTTCCACTCATTTTCCTGGACGCCCCCAAATTCCATCGCCTCAAATTGTGGTATCCACCCTTGTGGTATCTTACAGCCAACCCTTATATCCCATCCTCCCTTCCCCACCCCCCCCCAACCCCCCCCCGTCCTCCCCCACTCCCAGCTGCTGGACTTCCGCTGATCTTCCTCGACGCCCCCAAATTCCATCGCCTCAAATGGTGGTATCCACTCTTCCCAGGCCTAGTGGGCTGCCTATGGCTATTCCTCGTGGTGAGTTGAACCTTTTGTTACATGTGCTCGATTTCAAGAGCCCAATAACCTTATTTCAGTTGCTACAAGAAAGAAACTCTTATGTTGCACGGATCTCTCCATGCTATTGTGCACTGATTCCTGCATTGTCTGCTGATGTGTGCGCAGCAAGAGGGGATCCTTTTTCTGAAAGAGAAGGTGAAATTCTAATGCTGTGGTTTCATATGTTGACAAGTAGCATGTATGATATTTGTAAGATGATGAGTATTTGATATGTCCAGTTGACGAAGATGGGTGGAAACTGCATTCTGCTATGAATATTCAACAGCATACATATTTGCATTACGAATATGCATGTAGTGTTTTAATGCGCTGGGGACGATTCTGTTCTTCAATGGCTGAGATCGCATTTCAGACCTTGTAACGACAAACTTGTCAGAATTGCATTGTTATAACTGCATGTAGTTCTAGTGTTAGTGTAGCTATCATAACATCCTGCTTGGTGGTATGCCCCTTTCCTGTCTTATTTGTACCCTTGGCCCTATAGTGAAACCCCCTTCTTCTCGTCACTCATCCGTCTCGCTACTTTCCTAGGCTCTTAGCCTAGCCTACTATCTTGACATGGTATCAGGGTACATTCCGCTGTGGACAGCGTCCCAATCGATTCTACCGCACTGCATCTTATTACACCGAATTACACCCTAGTTTCAAAATTTTCGCTTCTCTGGTTTAAGTCGGTTCTGAGCGGTACACCCGATTGGGACATGTACGATTGGGACATGTCCACAGCGGAATGTACCCTCAGAGCTGGTTTTTTCCTAGAACCTTCTCTTTTTTTTTAAGTGACATGGGCCCGCCCTCCCTACAGCGCGAAATGCGCTACTTTTTTCTTCGTCCCGTCGCGTCCGTCGTCCCGCAGCCTCCGTTTCGTCGCCCCGCGGCCCCCCCGTTTCGTCGCCCCGCGCCCCCCCGTTCCGTCGTCCCGCGCCCCCCCGTTCACTGTCGACGCGGACGCCGACGCCAGCAGGCGCCGGCGACGAGCGCCAACGCCAGCGCCAGCGCCAGCAGCCCACGCCAGCGCCGGCCGCGGGTGATGCCGCCCTTCCCACCCGCCCTCCCTTACTCTCCTCCCGTCGTGGAGGGTGGGGGGGGGGGGATGTGGGGGGGGCGGGTGTAAGGAGCCAGCACATCCTCCCTCCCTTCCCTCTTACTCTCTCCCTGCAGCACTTGTTGCTGTAGGAGAGGGGGGGGGGGGGAATGAGAGATGGTAAGGGAGGGTAAGAGAGAGTGAAGGAACAAGCAGCCATGCATCTGCAGATGCCGCCCACTACTACTGTGGCACCTACAGCTGCAGCCCCTGACGCCTCGTTCGTCTTCTTTGCTGTTGAGCTGCAAACTAGATGTGCCACAACACTTTGTCTTCTTTCTCTCTTTCTTGCCTCAGGGCTTGCTGCAGCTGTCTCTGCCACCACTGGTTGTCATTGCTCTTGCGTGCTACTGCTTTGAGTACACTTGCAGGTTGTGATTTGCACTTTGCTATTCCTGCATGCAGTTAAGGGGGGATGTCAGAATTGCATTGTTATAACTGCATGTAGTTCTAGTGTTAGTGTAGCTATCATAACATCCTGTAGCTATTCCTTGGCGCTTATATCATGGCAAAAATGATTTTGTGATTTTAAAGTACCAAATCGAAGCCCGCAGTAAGGCGAACACAATTGTGTAACGTGCGCATAAGATAATGCACGAAATCCCGCCGAAAACTGCCGCGCTTCGATTCCCGACCGCACAAACCCCGTCCAGGAGCAGGGAATCTGCCAGCGCTGACGTGAATGTTGCCATGCGGCCCAATTAGGCTATCATGCGGTGGCAGGCAGCTGCATTTCACCCGAACCATCGAGAAGGCGGTGGAATGACCTGCCAGCGCATCATGTTCGTGCCACGATACCCTCCTCTCCGGGTTCAGACAGGGGGTACCCGTCTCGCCCCGACGAGGACCCCGAGGCGCAAACCAGCAGGGGTCCCTTTGAATCTCTCATTTGTGCACCGTCTTTCTCAGTTTCTTGTTCAGTTTCTTGGTCACTCCCGCCTGGCTGCGGAAGCCATGGCGGAATTCAGCGGCACCCACTTCTTGTTCAAGAAAAAGCCTACTCGAAGGCCCGCGTTTACAGTAGACGCTGACGGGTGGTGCACCCGTATCCCGCCAGAACCACCAGAGCCACCACAGCCTCTTGTGCCTCCTGCGCCTCCTGCACCTCCTGCTCCTCCTTCGCCTCCTGCGCCTCCTGTTCCTCCTTCGTGTTTCGTGCAGATGTTGTCGTTGCTTGCCACGAGAACGGGTGGATGGACTCTACGGGCGTCGTTCGCTGGCTTGAGGAGGGCGTCAAGCCTTTCTTGAAGCCTCGGTTCGGCAGACACGCCAAGAGCTCGATGCTGGTGCTGGATTCTTACCGCGGTCACCTCACCGAGGAGGTCAAGGAGAAGCTCCGCGAGATGAACTGCGTGCCGGCTGTCATCCCGTCGGGCTGTACGGCGGAGGTACAGCCGCTCGATGTCTCCATCAACAAGAGCTTAAGGCGTCGGTCCGCCAGCAGTACCAGAGGTGGTTTGAGGCTGAGGGGCAAGCGCAGCTGACCGCGGCAGGTATGGCATGAGTACGGTTTTGTTCTACTCCCCCCCCCCCCCCCCCCCCCCCCCCCCCCCCCCCCCCCCCCCCCCCCCCCCCGAGTTTTTTTTATGCACTAACGGCTTTCCACCGTTCGCCTGTTACCGTATGTCTCAGGGAATTTGAAGAAGCCTCCAGCTGAGGTCGTCCTGCGGTGGATATCTCAGGCCTGGCGGGCAGTGCCGTCCGACCTCATCACGCGCGCCTTCCTCACCTGTGGCATCAGCAACGCGCTCGACGGCAGCGAGGACAACCTCGCCATGGCGCACAGGCGGACCCAGCTGACAGCGGAGGTGGATGTCGACGATGACATCATCGCTGATGGTTTTTTTGGCAGGAGCCCGAATCTGACGAAGAGGAGTAGGAGGGGTACTGGCTGATGCATGTTAGGTAGAATTACACTGGCTAGACTAGTTGTTAGAGGTTAGCAACATGATGTTGTAGTTGCTAAGAAAAATAGGCAGTTTAGTGAAATCGTTTGTAATGCCTCCCATGTAAGGTTAACGGATGCGCTTATAATAAGGATAAGAATTTTCAGGGGGTGCGCTTATAATCGAGTTCCGGCCATAGGCGCCATGCTCCAGATAGAGGCGCCGGCGCCGTTAATCGGACGGCGCCTATATCCGGGGCCATACGGTAACTATGCATGTGAACTGGCCATGTGGCCTTTGTGCTTGTGCTCGGAATGTGTGGTGACTTTGTGATCCACCCTGGGCTTGCTTTGCTTGTCTGTGACTACTTGTGCTCCCCCACCTTGCCTATGTTCGTTCATTCGTGCTGCTCATTCTGACAGTTACGAGGTTTTGGTCGTCAACAATCGCCCAGAGTAGCAGAAAGTCGCAAGGCAGTCGCTTGTTACGAAGTTGCTTGTTCGGAAGTTGTCCGAAATGCCTTGGCCCTGATCGGTAGCACCCTTAAGCGGAGTCAGTGAGCTTCGAGGGAGTTCACTGACTCCAGCTTCGCACGTGTGCGGAAGTTTACTCAATCCGACGTGGCTTATTCCGAGTAAGTCAGAATGGGCGAACGATCGCCCGAACACCCTACTCGGAGTACCACTCGAAGTGGCCATTCAGGAAGGTTCCTTCACGGGCAAACTTAGTTCCGCGGCGGAACTCCGCTTACTATGGATTTTTTGGAGAGTAAGCCTCTCTTACTCGGAGTAAGGCCTTGAAGGGTGAACCCAGAAAAACCGCAGACTTTCTTTTATGTTTTGCGGGGACACCCTCCTCAAACATCTTGAAAACTTCCCATTTCCCCCATACCTAGTGGTTCTTGTACATGTCATTTTGTGGCCCAGTTACCCCTTTGTGAGAACAAATTTTCTTGGTGACGAATGGGGCAGTCTGGGCCGAACGCAACAGCGTGTTGAAGGAAATCGCGCTCACGACCAACGCAACTTCCCTAAGCGGAGTATCGACGGCGTGCCGATCACCCATCGGAGTTGGGAAACTTACTTGAGGAGAGGGGAAGCCTCTACTGACACGTGCCCACACGTGTGTGCCAACGCGACCGGAGCTTATTCCGCTTAAAGCCCAAGACCTGAATTACAAAAAAAAAGGGCAAAGTGTGCATAGTTTGCCTACCGAACCGATCAGGGGCCTTCTGATCAGGGGCCGATCAGGGGCCTTCTGATCAGTTTGCCTACCGAACCGATCAGGGGCCTTCGGATCGTGTACTGTACTGGATGTCATTCCGCCTGGACACGTCAAAGGAACGTATCTCCAGCACAATAGTTGCCTCGCTATCCATGTGGCACACGATCGGCCACCTACACATCATCTCCAAAACAGCGTGCACAGTTTTGTCGGTGGCGGTGGTGGTGGTGGTGAACATTTCGAAGCGCACATTTGTGCCTTACGTTCGGACCGCACATTTCACGCTCGTTCAAGGACATCCCCCACCTGTTGTAAGATTTGTTTGCTCCTGAGAATCTCACCCTGTCCCCTCTCGCAACAATCCAACCCAACCCAACACGCTCCTGGCTTCTCCCGTCCTATCGTACAACAAGCTCCAGCCAACGCACACCTGTGACGGTGGAATTATTGAGCACGAACAACTCATAAAGCACAGCTACCAAGAAAGTTCATCAGGAGGGGAGGGCTATGCCCAGACCTTGAAATGCGACGTTATGCGTTTTGTAGTCTACAACAGGATTCCACATTCGCAAGCAAATCATCACACGTTGTTCGTCGACCTTTTCTCGTATAGACCCTCTGCGTGACGTAGTAGCTTCAGTAGGTTCTTTTCGTGCTACGAACTTCAACTCAACGTCCATCGTTCCGAGCCTCAGCGCTTAGATACAATGCCCCTCTCGGTCAACGCAAATCCCGGCGCCGCTGCTGTCATCACGGCCTCACTCACACGAGCCGTGGAGCAACCTACTTCAGGCTCTAGGTACGTCGAGGGGGAATGGGACTCACGTGGGGATGGGAGTGGGACTTACGTCGACCATCGATCTACCAACGTATACGTTGTCGTGGGTGGTGAAGTCGACGTCTATTTGGAGCGCTTTGAGGACAAATCTGGCGCTGCGGGCTCCGCCAGCACTCTAGAAGAAACCCGCACGAGTGTTCTTGGCTGCAGATTTGGCTCCACACGACGGCGTTGGGTTACCTGTTTCACTCAAGATGACGCGCACCGTCGCGATCATCACGATGGCGACGACGCGATAAATGCAACACGCGCATCCGACGTTCGTCTGGAACTTGCGAGCATGGCAGCTTGAGTGCTACTTGTAATTACCAGCAGCGTGCAGCGATGCGACTCCAGGTCCTAGGTGCACGCAATGGGACCCCCTTGCGGAGTCAACGCGAGGGCTATGGTGGTAATGAAGTTTCATGCTCCAAATCTCCAAAGCAGGGAAATCAGCTCGTTCCAGTGTTATCGCTTTAGGGATAGCTTAGTAATGTGGATAATGTCAATTCCCTCTCACATAAAGGAATCATGTTTGTTGGATGAATTGCAAGGTCAGAATCAGAAATCAAATTAAGGATGCGTTACACTATACGATGTGTACTTCCACAGTCATTAACATGATGTAAGAATTTTATCTCTCGTTTACATAAAAGCAACAAGACCTACACATTATACATGTTTTTTCAGAATTAATAGCGGGTATGGGCCATTCGGTGCAAGGAAAACAGCGGGTACCGTATTTCGGATGGTGATTCCAATGTTGGTGATTCCATCTCCCGCATTCTGCCCCCTGTTTCTCCCTCCGCCCCTCACCACCGTATAGGCACATACACAAACCCATAAAAACCTTCTACACCGCACCAGCACACGCAGACACTGATGGACACGCTCCACTCCACCCCCCTTCAATCTTTTCCGCTACCATCGTCAAGTCCCGCGTCCGCCCAAATGCGCTGCGTTATGTGGAGAGGAGGAACGAGGTGGATCAGATTCCGACGCACACACACACATTTTCAATCATCATTTGTGCTGTCGTGACAACGTCACGTGGGTTTCAACAAAGACTGTACAAGTTGTTTCTGGGATGTTCATACGGCGCGGCTCGGGAAAAACCCCGCCCACGCCTGGGGATGTAAGGGGCGCGAAGCTATCGCGGGAGGCGTGGGGCGAAGTCGGCCCTCCAGAATCCCACCGGGTTTGGACCTTCCGCGGCCCTGCGTGGCAGAGTGAAATCCACCAGATTCCTATCGGGAACCCCCCGGAGCCCAAAAAACCAAAGGAACCCATGTGGTTCTTACGCGCCAATGCATGCGCGACTCGATGCAAAACGAATGCGATTGGACGACTACGTTAACAGGGGGAAAATTGCGCGCATATAACAGCGTGTTCGCCAGACAAGCAGTGCGAGGGGAGTGGTTGCGAATTCAGGAACACATTCGCCAACACCCGTCGCACAATTTCAGGTCTGGGTTATGCGGTGCGAGATGTGGTTCGGAAACGCAGTAAGATAGCTGGCGCAATTTGACAGGCGCCTTGCTAGCTGACGCGTGCAGCACGTTCAAGGACGAGCACAGGTGTCGCTGTTTGTACGAGCCGCGATCGCGGTGATGTGGGAAGCACGTCTAATCCAGGGGCGGTCATTACACCCAGCCTCCCAACATTCACGCTTTGCGCTCGCTAGTTGCCCATCATGCACGTCCCTCTCACGCCCCATTGCACTCAGCTTACTTAGACGCGAAAAAGGGTGTCGCGTTACCAGCGTGGGTTGTATGTGATTGACTTGGATACCCGTGTTCGCAAAAACTGCACACAACTCGGCATTACAAAAGAGATCGCGTAGGTTCCCCACTGTAGAGATCGCGTAGGTTCCCCACTGTAGAGATCGCGTAGGTTCCCCACTGTAAAGATCGCGTAGTTCCCTGCACCAAGTTGGCGCGCGCGTTTCGAAGGACTAGTGGCAACCTCGTGCGATGCATGCACACGTTGGGTCGCGTTACTGCAACTGGGCTCAACGACTCCCTGAATGCTGCAGGCAACCCAATCGCGTCCGAGTCCCACAATGCAGAGCCTGCTACCGCACCAGTGCAAAACATGACCGCGATAAATCAGACCTGGAGTACCCCATACGTGCAGCCAGTAATTTTTGTGTCTCGAATGCACGCGTTCCACCCTCAGCAACTAATCAACGGAATTCACCTTGCACCTCGTTCGCAAATTCCACTAGCAGCAGTGTCGGTCGCGTTCCAAACGCAACAAGATGAACTGAACACGCAGGGAGTATTCACTCCTTTTGTAACACAAACGGACGCTCAGAACTACGCGGATGCGACCGTAACCCAGCCCTTTGGGATGCGAACTCGCGGCTACGTCGGGCCGCAATATCCGAATTTCGGGTTTAGGTACGGTTACATCGGCGTACAACCAGCAACTGTCGCGACGCCTCATGTCGCTCCCGCAACCCCCTTTCCTACCGCGACTCTATCGGAGCTCCCACAGCCTGCCCTAATCCCGCCTGCGGCATGTGTTGACACACCAGCGTGTACCACGGGCCCGTTTGGAAACGCGGATTTAGAGAGTGCTGGAGATGCGGCAAATGTTGATCGCGTAGCAACTAGTTCAGAAATGGAGCAGTATGGAGACACGTGTGTAACGTCTCCTCCGTTATGGAGCGTAAACTCACTGTTGCCCGGGAACCCGGACGTGCACATCCACACCCCCTCGCTACCAACTGCTACGAACGCGATCGCAGCTAGTAGGCAAGCCCATGTGAACAGTGGGAGAGCGAACGGGGGGGGGGGGGGGGGGGGGGGGGGGGGAAGGATTGGCGCGAGAGGACACGGTGGGAGAGCGAACGGTGGTAGGGCGACCGGGGGGAGGTCTAACGGGGGGAGAGCGAACGGTGGGATAGGGAACGCCGGGAGAGCGAACGACTGCAAACAGGGGTAGAGAGGGTCAACCCAGGCAGGCTAGGATGGCACCCCGCGCGAATCAGCATGTTAACAGGCCGGGTGTAAGGAGGCAGAGAGTGTAGGTAGTGCCGGAGACCGCCAACAACAGAACCGGGGAGGGTGGCGATCGGGCGAGAGACAATGGCGATGATGACACCGACGACGATGATGATGATGACGACGAAGATGGCGACGGGTGGAACGACGATGACGAAAACTACCTATCGAACTCGTTGTTCGCTCTCGAAAAGGACGAGGCGGAGGACAACGAACGGGCGCGCGTACCGCGCTCAGCCAACCAAGCCCCGATCGCGGATTGGAACAGGCTTGGCGTAGATGACACCCCAGTCGCTAAGAGAGAGACGTGCATGGGAATCCTATACGGCGACACTGAAGAAGTATCGCGGCTGGGCCAACGGGTACAAGCGGTTTATGGCTCACGAGTTGCCGAAACTCGACGAGGGGAGGTTCGGCGAGGAGGCCGCGTTGAAAAACAAAAACCATGAAGATCCTAGGTTACGATCAACTTCTGATCGCAGCATACAATACTTCTTGGTGGAAGAGTGATGCACACCACCAACTTTAGGAACAGATAAATAGCACTACGTATGGAGATTAGCAAACAGAAATACTGGTATCATATTCTGTAACGCTGAGATTGTCGATTTCGCATCACGTTGCCCAGTGAAACTGGTCGGTGATCCCTGCCACCACCATTTGCGCACGGAACGGAAGGATGCACAATTCACAAAAAATCGTCATGCTGACGAAAAAATCTGTGGTGCTGTGCTGGGGCTTTGCTGGCATCCGCTTTTCGCAGGTGCCATGGTCGATCGAGCCGCTTGCTGCTGGTCTTTCCAAGCCAACCCCCTACACGAGCAGACCTGACAGACCTGACACACACCATGCGACTCGCTTGTTTCTGCCAGTAGGGACGGAACGGAACGGAACCCGCCGCCGCCAGAAGTACCTTCCCCGAGCCAGCACAGCAGCCCCCCCCCAAACCATGTCGCAGTTGGTGAAGGGATGTCGTTCGCGGCTTTGGATTGAGGATACACCTGCACGATTTCTCGCCTTCCGCATGTGGGTCACACACCCGAGCCACAGGGGGCGAACGATAACAGTTAGCGTCAGCTCAGCTTCTCTCTCAAGCTGTGGATGTCCAGTGTGTAGAACAGTTGGCTTGGCGTGGTAGAAAATCAATTTGTGACGGTGGTTGGAAATGTTACGATGGAAATCAGAACAGTGACCGAACACACAGAACGGTAAAGGCGGTGCCAGCGCGTTCGCTTTTCACAAATTTTCAGTCATTCTGAGCGGTTACTCTTGTTTCGACAACGGAGAATCTTGAAAACCGCTGTAAACCGATTGGAAACTTTTAGCGCCACGACGGATGAACTGTACATTCGTGAAAAACGAACGCACTGACCCCGCCCTAAAAGAGCATAGCATCTGGTTCCTTTCCGCCCCACTTATAACGAACAGTGAATATGGCACGTTCCCCCGTACCACAACCAACGAGCAAGACGTGCAGCAATCACTGTCCACGTGATCTGACACAAGGGCCCAACCAAATCCACCCTCCTTCACAACCGAGTTGGTGAAAGATGGTCCGGATAGGTTAGAAACGTTTACCCGCGGTGAGACGTGGTACTTCTGATTCGATGCTTTCCGTCAGACGCGGTGAGTGTCCAACTCTCCCAGGAACATTATTACTGTATCCACTTATGTGCTCCCGTAAATCGAACCTTGTACTGTAAGATTCCTGCCAGTCTGGTTTACAGCTTGCACATTCCGCAATTCCTCTCCGTCTTGCACGAGTCATTAGCAAATAATTGGGTCTCGATCATTTCGTGTTAATACAAGTCTCCATTATTTGGGAGTCCGTTCGCGTGATCAGCAACCTGAGTCGTCTGTAATTCGATCGTGTGATCCTACCGCTCATCAGAAGCAGTCACTATTTTCTAACCTACGTATAGCCGCGACCACCCCTGGCCTATCTCCTTCCGTTCAACGCGGCGTTAAACGGTCTGCAACCAAGAGGCGCCTCTTTCCCGTCCAACCATCCCGTTATCATCGCCTAACACGTGTAACCATGAGCTGCTCGACACACCACGCGAAGGAACATCATTCGGCGACAGATCGGGTCTTGCAACACGTAGCCGCTGCGATGCCCAGGTTACCCGCAGGCGGCGTTTCATGCATGCAGTCTTTCGAACCCGCAACTCTGCGTCTGTCGAATGGTTCGCTGGAAGTACACTTAGAGCCGCTCAATAGAGGCACAACCGATGCAAGCACCACCCTTCAAGCCACTCGAGTGCGTGTACTCGGCTCGCGACACGGCTCCGTTCGCCGAAAGCGGATTCTTCGTTTCGACGAGGACGTTGACGTGGAAGCTGACGCGCAGTTCACGGCTGCCTGGAACAGCCGTCGCTTGGAGATTCTTGGATCGCGTAACGGAACCCCACGACGGCCAGTTGGATGTCGTGCGAAAAGTGAGCAAGGAGCGCTTGATGCGGGAAGTTCTGGTCTCATCACTGCTGTCTCGCTTACGAAAGAACAGAACGCGGGATTGGATTCTTTGCATTCGTTACGATCGATCTAGGCTTGTGTACATACGATGTTGTAAAATAACGGTAATTTCATCAAGTAGATCCATGCTGCCGCAGCATTCCGAACCCCAGGTAGGTGGCGGGCAAATGCACTCCAGGTGAACGGTACATAACGGTTTTTAGAAGAAAAACTTGCTTTTGAGTATGGCCGAGTGCGGCAAATGTGCTTATATGGTATGTTCTGGGACCATTCTGGACGCATTGATGTGAGCCGGTCCGCCGGTATGACCAATGACAGTGTGGCGCGAAACATGGTGTAGTTGTCTCCGAAAAAATCGACTGACTTTAAGTCGGTCGCTTCGTCTCGTACGACACGGTACGATGACGAGTGCGTGTTCGTCTGCGGCTTCTCTCAGCATACATAAGCTCGCGTGCGTGTGTTGTCAAAACATGATAATGTTTATGTTGTGTAGGCTACTGTGGGATAGCCCATAAGGGGCACAACTTAATTAGGGTTAGTACTATCAAAAACAATAGAGAGAAAGTTGAAACAGGAAAGAGGAGATAGGATACATATAGCAAACCTTAATTTGGGCTGTACTCACTATAGAGTACCCCACTGCAGACTAGACAATTATAACATTCTTACAAGTACTTGTACTCAGCTTGTTCTCAATGCATCCATTCTCGTTCAGTATTCTGACATGGTATAAGAGCTTGTATGTGTAGCGGGTCCGTGCGTCCATAACCCCCCGGGCGAACGCGCCTGTAACCCCCCTAGGATCAATTGGGGATCTCACAGTGCAGATCTACTTACACCTCCCACACTGGAAGGTCCAGGACTAAGCACAGTGGCAACGGCCTACATGTGCATACACCGGGATTCGAACCCGAGACTGCTATGATACCATGTCAGAATCCCAGCCACTAGACCACTGGGATAAAAGGGCTCTGAGTACCCGCACTGCTGGTCGCGCGCAGCCCTGCTGCCCGTCGCACTGCCCTCCTAGCCGCGCCACCCTGCCCTGCTGCCCGTCGCGCCGCCCTGCTGGCCGCGCGCTGCCCTGCTGCCCGTCGCGCTGCCCGCGCACGCCCTGCCCTGCCCTGTGTTGTGCCGCCCGGCGCACGCCCTGCCCTGCGTCACGCCGCCCGCGGACGCCCTGCCCTGCGTCGCGTCGCCCGCGCACGCCCTGCCCTGCCTATCGCGCCGCCCTTCCCTGGCCGCGCGCCGCCCCGCCCTGCCTTGAGCGCCTCCCTAGTGCCCGCGCGCCGCCCTGCCCTGCCCGTCGCGCCATCCTAGTGCCTGCGCGCCACTCTGCCTTGCCTGTGAGCTGCCCTGCTCGTCGCGCGCCACCCTGCTCTGCCCGCTATGGCCTCTCTTAGTGTTCTCACATTCGATTCTGAGGGCCGTCCGATCCAGTTTGAGACCTGGCTAGACGACTTATAGCTGTACCTATAGAGCGAGTATCGGGACAGCGTCTCCTTGTTTGACCACACGTCTGGGACCTCTCTTGCTCCTCAGGAGACTGCTGACAGTACGACTCGCTCATAGTGGCTTACCCGTGACGCAACTGCTCGCTTCGCCGTTCGCAACCACCTGCCGTTAGCCGAACGCGCTCACTTTGGGCAGTATAAGACTGCTAAAGCACTGTTTGACGCTGTAGTCGCTAGTTACTCCTCCCCTACCAATGCTGCTCTAGGCCGACTCATACTGCCCTACCTCTTTCCTGAGCTGTCAGCCTTTTCCACGATCGACGACCTCATCACCCATCTTCGCACTAGCGACACTCGCTACCGCGCCGCGCTTAGATCCGAGATTCTAAATAAGAACCCCCCCCCTCCCCCATGTACATCACTCTCTACTTCATCGTCACCCGCCTCCCTGACTCTCTTCGCGCAGTCAGGGACCACTTTCTCGCCCTTGACCCCACAGACCCTCCACATGGACGTGTGGGGCCCAGCTTGCGTCAATGGACAGGACCGCAAGCGATACTTTATGCTGGTTGTTGACGACTAGTCGCGTTACACCACGGTCTTCCCCTTGCGCAGCAAGGGGGAGGTCCCTGATGTCTTGATCCCTTGGATCCGCGCTGTCCGTCTCCAGCTCCGCGAGCGGTTCTGCCTGGACCTTCCAGTCCTGCGTCTGCACTCTGACAGAGGTGGTGAGTTCTCCTCCCACCTCCTGCGGGACTTTTGTCGTGGGGAGGGCATCCTCCAGTCGTTCACGCTTCCGGCCTCCCCGCAGCAGAATGGGGTTGCTGAGCGCGGTACTGGCTTAGCCATGGAGGTGGCTCGTACCTCCATGATCCATGCGGCTGCTCCCCATTTTCTGTGGCCGTTTGCGGTCCGGTACGCTACACATCAGCTCAACCCCTGGCTCCATGTCTCCTTGCCGGAGACCTCGCCTACACTGCGTTGGACGGGGGAGGTTGGCGATGCGTCGGTGTTCCGGGTCTGGGGCTCTCGTGCCTTTGTCCGCGATACCACCGCGGACAAGCTCTCCTCTCGCGCCATTCCCTGCGTCTTCCTTGGCTTTCCCACATACACGTTTGGCTGATAGTTTTACTACCCCACCACGCGCCGTGTTCTGCCCTCTCAAGACGTCAAGTTTGACGAGTCGGTTCCCTTTTACCGTCTCTTCCCCTACCGCATTGCCCCTCTCCCCCCCCCCGCCGCTCTTCCTCGCTCCAGGTCCCCCTCCGGTAGACCCCCTCCCCCCTCAGGGTCCTGCTCCTTCAGGTAGGTATGTCTCAGGCAGACCCACTCCCCTTGGCTGAGCCTTTCGAGGTCACTTCCAACACCTATGGCCCAGCCGAGGGGGTTGACGTTGCTGCTGACGACGCGGCGGCCCCTCGCCACTCACCACGCTTGGAGACCCCTACGGGTTTTCCACCTCGACCGTCTTCGCTGCCTTTGCAGCAGGTTGATATCGACTCTGGTGCTGCTGGGTGTGATGCTGCTAAGGTTGCTGAGTCTGGGGGTGCTGAGCCTAAGAGTGTGGAGCTTGGGGGTGCTGAGCCTGAGGGTGCTGAGCCTGGGGGTGCTGAGCCTAGGGGTGCTGAGCCTGAGGGTTCTGAGCAGGGCTGTCGCTTGCAGGGCGTTTGCCCTGCTGGACCTTGAATTCCAGGGCTGATTTTCCCTTGGAAACTGAAATTGATGGGCTGGAAATTTTTGGCCCTGATTCCTTACAGGGCTGATTTTGGGCTGAGGCCTGGTGTGTAAAGGGTAGATTCTAGGCGAGCCCTGGAACAGATTCTCTTGAGCCCCCCACAACCCCTCCAATCTCCTCTCCCCCTCGTTTTTGTCGTGACCAGATTGCAAATTTTGGGGGGGTTAGGCCCCAAATTTCACTCAACCTTAGTACTTGCGCCAATCACAACTCGCTCCCTAACAAAATGAATCGGCAATCACAACTTAGTACTTTCTCCCTAACTTCGCCAACCACAACATGAATTGGCATAGCATTAGCAAAACACCCTCAGAGTGGCAAGATGACTACCCCACCCTCGTGCACAAGATCATCAGTGCTGCCTGCCAGGCTAGGGGCCTGCTAAGCGTGCGTAGTGAAATGACACGAACTAGTGGTTTTTTGTTTGCTTGTTGTAGTTAATCTCAGAGTATCGTACCAAACCTAATTCAAAGGGAGGAATAAATTGCAGCCCTGAAGCCTACAGGGCCGAGATTCGCCCCAACCCTGCTAAATACAGGGTCGTACATGCCGGGCCCCCTGATTTGTCCGGGGGGCCCAAAACGAAACGACAGCCCTGGTTCTGAGTCTGGGGTTGCGGAGCCTGGGGGTGCTGAGCCTAGGGGTACTGCGTCTGCTGGAGGTCCTACGGGTGCCTCGCCGCAGCGGTCTAGCTGGCGGCAGCCTCTCTCACCTCAGCAGCTGCGCAAGTGGTTTGCTCGACGCACCCGCCTTCGGAGTGGCGCTGCTGGAGCTGGAGGCGATGGAGTTCGAGGCCCTGGAGGTGGAGGCGCTGAAATTGGAGGTGCTAGAGCTGGAGGTGCTGGAGCTGGAGGCGCTGGAGCTGGAGGTGCTGGAGGTACTGGAGCTGCTGGAGGTACTGGAGCTGGAGGTACTGGAGATACTGAAGATGCTAGAACTAGAGGTCCTGGAGCTAGAGTTACTAGAGCTGGAGGTACTGGAGCTGGAGGTACTGGAGGTCCTGGGGCTCCTGGTATTGGAGGTACCGGGGCAGCTAGTGCTGGAGGTACTGGAGCTAGAGGAGCTGCTGATGTTGGAGGTGCTGGAGGTTCTGGCGATACTAGAGCTGACGGCTCTGGTCCTGTGGGTGCTGCGCCGCAACGGCCGTTTTTCTTACCGCCGCCGCATTCGTCCCTGCTGCCACCTGACTCAGTGCTCCACCTGTCCCCGGCATGCACACAAAGACACTTCGTCCTTCCTCTGTTCCACAGCATTTTGCCCTGCCGTCTCCTCAAACGTCCTCTCTTCCTACCGTTCCTGACCCTGAGTCTGACTTGGGTCGTGCTGCAAGCCCTACTATCACACGTTTCCTAGCCACTCTTGTCACTGACCCTTCTTTTGAGACCACTGCTACGTCTGCCTTATGCTGATCTTGTTGCCTTTGCTGCTGCGTGTCGTCTAGACTACGTCGCTAGTCTTGTTGCTGAGTCTGAGTCTATCTGTCCTCCGTCCGTCAGGGGTGAGTGTGCTCTTGGCACGGACGTCCTTAAAGATAGGCAGGAGGACTTTGAGTGTCTTGCAGCTGCTGTAACTGATCTCGTAGCCTGGCTGCTTGTACCTGAGGGAGACCCCGATGCACTGGACAAACCGACTCCACGCTCTTACGCAGAGGCGATTACGGGTCCCTACTCCTCTCAGTGGCAGACAGCCATGGACGCAGAGATGGCATCCTAGAAGTCCACAGGCACCTACGTCGACACAGTTCCCCTCCTGGGGCGAACATAGTCGATGGCATGTGAATTTTCAGGGTGAAGCGGCCGCCGGGTTCTCCGCCTGTCTTCAAGGTGCGTTACGTTGCTCGACGCTTAAGTCAGCGACAAGGAGCTGACTTCTTCCAGACCTTCTCCCCTACCCCAAAGATGACCACTCTTCGGGTGTTGCTGCACGTTGCCGCTCAGCGTGACTACGAGCTTCACTCTCTTGACTCCAGCACAGCTTTCCTACAGGGCAGCCTGCACGAGGAGATCTGGCTGCGCCGTCCTCCTGGCTTCACTGGGTCGTTTCCTGAGGGTACCCAGTGGAGCCTCCGACGGCCAGTCTACGGTCTCCGCCAGGCGCCTCGTGAGTGGCACGACACACTGAGGACGACACTTGCGGCTCTTGGGTTTGCTCCTTCGATTGCTGACCCGTCGCTGTTTCTGCGCACCGACACTTAGCTGCAGCCGTTCTACAGCCTCCTGTACGTCGAAGACTTGGTCTTTGCCACTGCTGACACTGAGGCACTGGCCCTTGTGAAGTCGGAGCTGCAGAAGAGACACACTTGCACAGACCTGGGTGAGCTGCGCAGCTATCTTGGCTTGCAGATCACCCGGGACAGAGCACGCCGCACCATCACCCTAACTCATTCACACATGGTGCAGCAGGTCCTTCAGCGCTTCGGCTTCCGGTTCTCCTCACCATAGTCCACTCCTCTGCCTACCGGTCACTCGCTCTCAGCTCCACCTTTGGACGAGTCTGTAGAGCCGAGTGGCCCATATCCAGAGCTTGTGGGCTGCCTCATGTACCTGATGACCTGCACTCGACCTGACCTTGCGTACCCTCTTTATATCCTAGCACGCTACGTTCCGCCCAGGAGACACCGACCAGAGCATTGGGAGGCTGCTAAGAGGGTGTTGTGCTACTTGTGCAGTACATCGGGCATGGGGCTGGTGCTTGGAGGACGAGGTTCAGTTGTCCTCACTGGACACTCAGACGCGTCTTGGGTTGACGACCTGGCTACGCAGCAGTTGTCATATGGTTACACTTTCAGCTTTGGCTCCGGCTCTGTTTCTTGGCGGTCTACTCGCTCGTCTTTTGTTCTCAGCTCCAGTTGTGAGGATGAGATCTACGCAGGAGCCATGGCTGCACAGGAGTTACGCTGGCTCACCTACTTGCTGACCGACTTGGGAGAGCGGCCTAGTTCTCCTCCAGTTCTGTACGTAGACAACAAGGCCGCTATCGCCTTGTGTCAGGAGCACAGACTGGAACACAAAATGAAGCACATTGCTCTGCGTTACTTCCTGGCTCGAGAGTTGCAGCAGTGTGGTCAGCTTCGTTTTGCGTACATGGCCACACGGGCCAACACTGCTGATATATTCACCAAGGCACTTCAGCCTGGTGATCATCAGCGTTTCTGCACTGCTCTAGGCCTTGTGCCTGCTTTGTCTCACTTGCTCACTGCGTGACTTTGCTTGTACTGTGATCTATATTATGTACATATACTTGCATGCTTACACTTGCTAGGTTGTGATCACTGTACTGTTTGTTCTCTTTTATATAACTCTGCATGTGAACTTGCGTTGTGGCCATTTGCTTGTGCTCGGACTGTGTGGTGACTTCGTGATCCACCTTGAGCTTGCTTTGCTTTTCTTGACTGGTTTTGTGACCACTTGTTCTCCCCCACTTTGCCTATGGGGGTGTGTCAAAACATGATAATGTTTATGTTTTGTTGGGTGTAGTGGGGTAGCCCATAAGGGGTACAATCCAAATAGGGTTAGTAATTGTACTCAGCTTGTTCTCAATGCATCCATTCTCGTTCAGTATTCTGAGATGTGTACCATTCGATGCATTTTCACAACACACGTTTTTTTCTATTCTGCAGCTTCTGCAACCCAAGCCTCTCGCAACTCGAAGTCTGAGCCTTGACTTGAAGTCCGAGCCGCAGCAAACCACCTGAGCAGCCATACTCTTTCCGCCGCACTATACTTTTTACGGCCCGACATGCCCGACAAAGAGCTTCTTTGAGAAGAAAAGCCTATGGCTCACTTGTCCTTCACGGTGAAACCTTCATCCCTTGGCAGCACCGCGCGCTCACGCTTCCCCAAGTCTTGCTCAACCGATTCCGTGGCATACGGGGCTGCCACGTCATCGCCTGCTGCACTGTCCCCGCTCGCGTCCCCTTTCGCTTCCCTGCTCGCCTCCCCCTTCGCTTCCCCCCTTGCTTCCCCCCGGGCTTCCTCACTCGCTGCTTCAGCAGCAGGATCAGCGGGTTTCAACTCGTCGCTCCCGTCTGCAGCGGGTCCTCCGCTGGTTTCCTCACCCATGCACCCCTCAGGTAGCATTCACTCTCGTTATTCGCCAAGTCAACATGGCGAAGACACGGCCGTGTACAAGACTGACTTGTTGAAGACTTCCTCTGTTAAGCCACAAGACAGGATGATGCGACCCCTTGTTGTACCCATTGCTGCTGGGGAAAATGTCTATGCTTTGAAGCCGAAAATTGCCTCCAACAAAGCCTTCAAGTCAAGCCGGCGAGGATTCCGGAGCCACTCCTACCAAGGCTACTTCTATTGAGTATGATTCTGAATCTGAGGTCACGAGGACAACTCTGATGAATTCATTGTCAGGCGGCGGTTTGAAGTCATGCCCTTTGACAACGACGACGAGGACTATAACGAGGAAAATATGTTCTCTCAGGCGCGTCTAGAGGTAGCCAGTCTCATTGTGTTGGGATCTCGGCGTGGATCCGTTCACATCCAGCGCGAATCAGCTCGCGCCCTTGTGGATCCTGCAGTTCCCTGTGTTCATCGGAGTTAAAGCAAGATATAGCAGAATGCGTACAGTTTGGATGGAAGCAAGGAGTAACTGCTGTTGGGTTAGCCCCCTTCACCAAACACCTATAAGAAGGATTGGCCCACCATCAATCCAGCCTAGAAACATTCTTGCTCATAGCCCTAGTAGGAGGGGATGGTGCTGTCGCGCAGCCTGAGCTCTGGCCGTCCAGGAGAGGGAAGCACTATTGAGGGTTCTACCCTATGTAGGTGGACCCATAGCATGTAAATTTAGCCTGTACGTGTGCGTGTATGTATAATACACCCCACTCTACTTCATTCATCCCTCCAAGTAGAGTGATATCCGAAAGGACACAGTAGTACACTTGTGATCTGCAACGATGATATGTGATGAGACCATAATTGAATATGTGATGTCAATGAGTGATATTTGTTTTGGGGTGTAGATTACCATAGATTATCAGCTTTATATATACCTATGCAGTCTGTACAAAACCTTTCAGCACTCCTTAACGGAGCTTGGGTGATGTCAAGGAGCAAGATGAGTGCACTCCATTTCAAGGTTGGCGGGAGAATTCAAACTCACTGGCGGCCTGACAAGCTCAGATCGAATCGCTGGATCTTCAAACCAGCTTGGTAGCTTCGGTGCCCAGTTAGAACCACGTGTTTTTCTCTTCCGAACCGAGCACCCGCCAGATTTGAACCGCAGCTGTCTGGCTCGGATATCCTCCTGAACGTTGATCTGCTAGTGAATGGGGAATGCTGAGCTGAAAGCAGAATGCTGAATGCTGAATGCTGACATTGAGGTGGTTTCTTGAATACTGAGGTGGGTTGTCAGAACTGGGCTCTGTTGTGGTTTCCCTGGAGTAGTATCTGATTTCTGAGCTTGGTGTTCAAGGATTCATGATGCAGTAGTATCCTGATTTCTGAGCTAAGCATGTAATTCACGTGAGGCTAGTGCAGGAATACGCTGAGCGTTGCTGTGAGTGTGAGTGGCTTCGTGCGGCGAACTATTTGTGGATAGGTCTTTTAGCTTGTCGTCTGAAGTTTTACAGTAGAGTTATCAAAGGTTGAACTCTGATAAAAGATTTTACGGTTTAATTATCAGGAATACTGATCTGATCTTAGGCTGAGAAACGAGGCTTCACACGTTATCAACAGATCTCCTTGATTGCATCCTTCATAGATATTATCCTTGGTCCGTCACTGGCGGACTGCTGCGTGCTTCTGAAGCAACTCATTTGGGAAATTGACGTGACGCAGCCATGGTGGAACCCTCATCCACCACCGACGAGAACCAATGCGAAATGGAGAAAAAAGACGATCCCACCTTCAACGCCATGAACAACAGCAGCAGCAACAGCAGCTACAACAACTATGGCAGCAACGCTTTCCTTCAGTCCGTGTCGGAAATCCACACGCCGCTGAGCAAGCGCGAGACGAACAGCGACATTCACTACCGACCCTCGGCGTTCGCGGCGTCGCTTCGTGAGACCACGAACCACAAGTTCCATCCCGGCAGTGCCGTTCACCACGGGAGCTACGGAACGCCGTTCACGGGAACGCGAGGCGGAACGCCGTTCACGGGAGCGCGAGGCGGGTCGAAGGTGCGCCAGTCGCCGGCGGTGCAGAGGAAGGAGGTGCTTCAGCTGATGGAGGAGCGGGATGAAGCGCAACGTGCGGCCAAGGCGATCTTCGAGGAGAAACGAGACCTCGAGGTACCACATCCATTTCGCGTTATTCCAATCAGTACCATTTCGCGCTAATTCAATCACTTCTATTTTAAGTGAATTCATTATGTCGATGGCATTTCTTATACGCCTATTTTTTTCAATTATGACTGTTGGCAGTCGGATCATTCAATAATTCATCTCCCCTAGAGAGTGTCTGATCATTCGATTCGCTAAGAAAAAAAAAAAAAAAACTTATCTGTGCTTCGTGCATTCTATTGCAGGCGGTGCACGAGCGACTACTGGAGGAGTACGAGGAGAAGGAGATGGAGTTGGAGGAGGCGATGGCAGCCAGGGACGCGGAGGTCAACCGACGGAAGCAACTCGAGGTACGTTCGCACGAAGAAGCAAGATGATTATCACAACACTCCAGCTTCAGAGCTCTCCTTAGAATTTTTATAAATGTTATGAGTTTTGACACGTCTCACAAGCTGAAGTTCCATTGGAATCTTGCTATCACGATTAATCCCATGGCGATTCCCTTGCTGCTGCTTGGAAGGACGACGCGCCGCTGGTTACGTTTGTCATGTTGACCTGAAACGGAATTAACACATTTACCAAGAGGAAAATCCGCTTCGGAGCGTTCCGCTTCAGAATGTTCCAAGTGACCTGCCAGGTCCTTCCATGCCTTGCGCGTCAAGAGACCTTGTGTGTTTTCCACGCATCTCGCAGGCTGCCTCGCCTCAGTGATGATGCTGAAAGACGGAGACGGAGGCTGGCGTTCACAGAGCAGAAGTCGGTGCAGGAGCAGATCCACGAGGTGACTTCTGAGTCGAATCAAAAGTCACCTCGTTTTTGAGTCGATCCAAAAGTCGCCGACTGACGGAGACAGAGGCTGGCGCTTACAGAGCAGCAGTAGGAGCAGGAGCAGATGCACACGGAAACTGAAGTGCCTGAATGTGTCCCTGCATGCGTTTTTTGTTTCCCAATCAACCCGCAGCACGCCTTGGCAGTCGCGGAAGGAAAGGACGGAGACGGATGGCGGCGCCTGCAGAGAGAGCAGCAGCTGCAGGAGCAGGTGCAGGCGCTGAGGCGGGAGACGACAGGGCTGAAGCGACAGGTGGAGGAGGCGAAGTGGCGCGAGGAGGAGACGAAGGAGAAGCTGAAGGAGTGCCAGAACAAGCTGGAACAGGTATGTGCTCTGAACAAGACTCTTGAGGCGACTCAAAAGGAGCAGGTGTAGGCATTGAAGGGGGAGACAGCAGGGTTGAAGCGACAGGTGGAGGAGGCGAAATGGCGCGATGCGGGAGGACAAGATGAAGGAGAAGCTGAAGGAGTGCCAGAACAAGCTCGAGCAGGTATGAGCTTTGACAGGACCTGGCGGTTTCGTAACTTGAGCTAGTACGAGGGATGTAACGGTTCAAGAGGTAAGCATGGCTGCCTGACGCGAGGGTCACGGCGTTACTGCATTGCACTGTGATTCCTACGCTACGCCCAATCAGCTCACCAACAGATAGTGATCGTAAAATCAAGTGGCTGATCAGACAGGCTCCTCTCCGTTCGAGCTCGCCAAGTTCACCAATCCCGTCACGATCCAACTTCTCAGCACGTGATGCTCCTCGTCCCGAATCCCCATCCCGTGATTCTCCTGCAGGCCGCTGCATGGAGGCGCAAGTGGGAGGCAGCAGAGAGGGAGCTAGGCGAGGCGAGGCAGGAAATGGCTCGCCTGGAGGTGCAGCAGCGGCGCCTGCCGCACCTGGAGAAGCAGCTGCAGGTGAGTCTCACCACAGTGTGCAGCAGAAAGTCAAGCCGTGTTGCTGTGCTGATAACATGTGTTATTCACACCATGTTTTCCTCGTGTGCGGTGCTGAGTGTTGCTGTGCTGCGTGTTGCTGTGCTGCGCGTTGCTGTGCTGCGTGTTGCTGTGCTGACGTGTTGCTGTGTCCTTCCATTCGCAGAACCTGAAAGGGGAGGTGGAGCGGTGGAGGGGCACAGCGGAGGAGATGCAGCGAGAGGCGGAGGAGCAGAGGACGAGGGCCAAGGTGGCGGAGGTTAAGAAGGCGGCGCTTGAAGAGCTGGTCGCTTCCCTGACGGTGAGAGCATGGAATTTGGGTCTCTACGTTTGGTTGTATGTTCGATTTTCGTGGAGGTATCTTCAACGGAGCAGAGGACGAGAGGCAAGATGGCGGGGTTCAAGAGGGGGACTCTTGAAGGTGCGTTGGCGAGTAGAAGGAAGCTGCATGAGCACGGTCGTTGGTTCTATGGAGTAGGCTTTCGCACTGTGCAAGAGGGTTGCTAGGCCTTTTTATTGCGATCAATCAGAGAGGAGGTTGCAGCTGCAGGTGTCTAATATTACGACCTTGACGTGGCAATTCTCTGCCGTTTATTCCCATCGGTTACAACTGTGAACTTCTTTGCTGCTTTCTCCTGCTTGTTTTCCTCTTCAGAAAGACGAAGATAGAGAAGAAGGCGACAGCGAGGGCAAGGGGGGAGAGGACGCAGAGGCGGAAGGGGCGGACGAGGCGGAAGAAGAAGAAGAGGTGGAGGAGGATGAAGAGGAGGAGGAGAAGTGGAAGGACGAGCAGGTGAATCAGCAGCTGCAGGTGCTGAAAGAGGCGTTCCAGGAATTTGAAGGCATCAGATCCTCGTGTGATGAAGCTGCTTCGGCTGAAACAACCCCTGAGGTGCCTCAACAGCAGTGTGAAGGCATGAACGCGGCTGATCCCCCCCACACCCACTCCGCCTCCGCCTACGCCTCCACCCCTGCCCCTGCCCCGTCCCCAGCCCCGGCGGTTGGGGGTGCGCTAGCTGGGTACCAGATAGGCACGCCAGGGGGTTGGGGAAGGCTGAGTATGACGGCAGGAAAGAAAAGTCTCGGAGGGGCAGGGAGTGTGAGCACGACGGGGAGTGTGAGCACGACGGGGAGTGTGAGCACGACGGGGAGTGTGGGGAGTGTGGGGAGTGTGCGGAGTATGGGGAGTGTAGGCTACGTGCAAGGGGATGAGGCGGTGAGGGTGATCAAGAGCCTGCAGTCGCAGCTGCGGGCGGCGCAGCGCGAGAGGGACGCGGGGAGGGTGGAGTGCGCGCGGCTGAGTGAGATGGTGGCGGGGCTGCGGAGGGACCTGGCGCGGGCAGAAGAGGCGGGGGGGAAGGCGGGTGTGGAGGCGGCGGAGGTGAGGAGGCAGCTGCTTCAGGCGAAGGAAGAGCAGAAGGCAGAGGTGAGGGCATGGGATTAGGCTGGATGCTGCTGCTGCTATGTCCGCTGACGTGTGTTTGGTGTGTTGCAACTCCCCCCCACCATAGTCCCACTTCCCTCAGAGCGCCTCATTAAGCGCCACTCGCTCTTTCTAACTCCTCCAATGCCTCCTGCAATGCCCTTCAACTTCCCCTACGCCCTCGTCGGCTCTTTTTTTGTTCCCCAGGCGGAAGCTCTGCTGGCGGAGAGGGAGCAGCGGGCGGCTCAGCTGATGGCAGCAGAGGGAGCCCGGATGGAAGGGGAGAAGGACAAGGTGCTGCTCGCCGCGGACCTCTCGTCCACCAGGTGAGGGGTTGGGGAGATGAGCGCTTAGAATGTGTTTCGAGGGGTGCTTGATACGTGTTTCGAGGGGTGCCTGGTATGTGCCTTGAAAAGGTGCAAAAGGTGGATGAAAGGGGAGAAGGAGAAAGCCCTGCTCGCCACGGACCTCTCGTCTACCAGGTGAGGAGATGGGAAGCTGACTGTGTGTGCTTTGAGAGGTCACAGGAGCTCTGACTGAAAAATGACTGAGAAATTCTGAAAAACTGACTGGCCTCTGACTGAGAGCAGTCTGACAACCGACTATGTGACTGACTGCTGACTGAGTTCTGACAGGACGATGCAAGCCTGCCTCTCTTCGTGCTTCCTGTGCTAACTCGTTGCAAGGCAGAGGTCTCCTGGCAGGAGAGACTTTCGAGAATTCTCAATCCTGCCTCTAATCATGCTTCCTGTATTGATTTGCGTTTCAGGGCGGAGGTCTCCCGCCTGGAGAGGAGCATGGCAGAGTCAGAGAAGCTCTCCAAGCAGTGGCTATCCTCGCTACAAGCAGAACTCGCTGTGGTTAAAACGGAGCTGGAGCGCAAGGAGCGCAAGCTGGAAGAAGCTACACGCGAGCTGAACGTTAAGATTAGGGAGTGTGAGAAGATGGAGAGGGCCTGGGAGAAGCAGCAGGAGGCTTGGAACGGAGAGGCGCAAGAGGCAGCGGTGCAGCTCGTTTCAGTGCGGTTGGACCTGGCTGGTTGTGGCTTTGCGCGGAGTGAGGCTGAGCGGGAGTGGGCGGAGGAGAAGAGGGCGAGGGAGGAGGAGTGGGTGGGCAAAGAGAAGGAGTGGGATGAAGAAAAGCTGACGTGGATCAAGGAGCAGCTGATTTGGGCAGAAAAGGAGCGGGAGTGGGCGAAGGAAGCGGATGAACAGAAAGAACACGTGGCATGGCTTGAGACGAGCCTGTCAGGGGTAGAGCAAGAGAAGTTGGAGCTGCTGCAGGCTAAGACAGAGGCGGAGCAGGAGAGGGAGGAGGTGGAGATGGAGAGGGAGGAACTGGAGCAGGAGAGGAGGAGATTGGAAGGGGTGGTGGTTGCTCTGCGAGACGAGGGACAGCGGCTGGAGCAGGAACTTGAAGAGGTAAAAAAGCAGGCGGAGGAGGAGCGGAAGAAGGCTGAGGAGGAGCAGCAGGCAGCGCAGCAGGCGATCCAGGCGTGGGAGCAGAAGGAGCAGCAGTGGGTGGCCTGTGAGGCGCAGATGGCAGCTCAGATGGGGTGCTTGGATGAGGAGATTACAGGGCTGAAAGTGGCACAAGCAGCGGAGCAGCAGGCGTGGGCGGAGAAGGAGTGCAGGTGGGCATCTGAGCTAGAGGAGTGGACGCAGAAGGAACAGCAGTGGGCGGGCTGTGAGGCGCAGATGGCAGCTCGTGTGAGGTGCTTGGATGAGGAGATTGCTGGGCTGCGGGAAGCGCGAGCGGCCGAGCAGCAGGCGTGGGCGGAGAAGGAGAGGCAGGAGCAGGGACGAGTTGCCTCTCTGGTAGAGCAGTGGGGGCAGAAGGAGGAGCAGTGGGAGGAAGAGAGGAGGGAGCTGTTCGGCAAGGGAGAGGAGGTGTCTGCTCAGATTAGGCTCCTGACTGCAGATTTGACTTCTGTGAAACAGACGTATGAGGAGGAACAGATTCAATGGGCGGAAGAGAAAAGCAGTCTTGCTGCCGAGGGGGAGGAGCTGTCCGCTCAGGCTGCGCTTTTGACTGAAGAGTTGGCTGTTGTGAAGCGTGCCTACGCAGGGGAGCAGCAGGAGTGGGCGGCTAAGGGGAATGAGTGGAGGGCGAGGGAGCAGGAGTGGGAGGTTCTGGGGCAGCAGCAGAGGGTGCGGCTGGGAGAGATGGAGACTGCATTGGAGTGTGTTAAGGCAGAGAAGGCTGCTGTTGAGGAGGAGCTGGGAGAAGCGACGCAAGAAAGGGAGGAGCTGACGAGGGCCGTTGATCTTCTGGAGCGCGAGAAGCAGAAGCTGATCACAGCCTTTGATTTGTTGGAGAAGGAGCGGGTGGGGGAGCGGGAAGAGTGGGGAGAGAAGGAAGAGGAATGGAAGAAGAAGCAGGTGATGCAGGAGGAGAAGATGAGGGAGATTCAGAGGGTGTTAGAAACGGTACAGCAGGAGAGTTTGCAGCAGAGAAGGGAGTGGGATGGTAAGGAAGGGGAGTGGCTGGCGAAGGAGCACGCTTGGGCGTGCAGGGAGGGTATCCTGGGTGAGGCTCTTGCTGTAGCAGAGGAGGACTTGTGCGCGGTGAGGGGAGAACTGGCAGAGAAGCAGCAGATGATAGCAGCAGCGGAGCAAGAGCTGTGCGTGGTGAGGGAAGACCTGGCAGCGAAGGAGCAGGCTTGGGCGTGCAGGGAGGGCTGTCTTGGTGAGGCTCTTGCTGCAGTGGAGGCAGAGCTGTGTGCGGTGAAGGGAGAACTGGCAGCGAAGGAGCAGGCGATTGCATGCTGGCAGGAGAAGGAGCAGGCTTGGGCATGCAGGGTGGGCGTTCTGGGTGAAGTCCTTGCTTCAGCCGAGGAGGAGTTGTGTTCGGTGAAGGGAGATATGAGAGAAAAGGAGCAGCAGTGGGTGGAGAAGGCCGGGGTGATGGATGAACAGTTGGCAGCTCTGCAGCAGAATCTGGCAGCAGCTCTGGCTGACGTGAACAGGGCTAACGGTGAGCTGGCAGCAGTGAGGAATGACCTGGCAGAGAGGGACCAGGAGCTGGTGGTGACGGAGCAGAGATGGGCTGAGAAGGAAGCGGCATGGGAGGAGAAAGAAGCAGCATGGGAGGCGAAGAGGGTAATGCTTGAGGGGAGGGTGACAGAACTCGAAGGGAGTATTACACGCATGGAAGAAGAGAGATCGGATATGCAGCGTGAGGTGCAATCCAAGCAGGAAGAATGGGCGCAGAAGGAACAGCAGCTGCTGCTGGTGCAGCAGCAGCAGCAGGAGTCGGCTGCAGGAGATTTATCAGCAGCAAAGGCAGCAAGGGAAGAGGCGGAGGTACAGGGGCACGCCTGGTTGGCTCGGGCAGAAGCAGCAGAGAAGAGAGAGGAGGGTCTTAGGAAGGAGATGGACGGATTGGTTCAGGAAGCAGCGGCAAGGCACCAGAGGGTGGTGAGAGACTGGACTGAGGCGCGTGGGAAGCTGGATGCGGTGAATGCGCGGTTGAGTGCGGTTCTGGGAGAGAGGGATGGGTTGAAACGGGAGCTGGAGGGCGTGAGGAGGGAGTTCGGGAGGGAGAGGGAGGTGTGGGTGAAGGAACGGGCGGGTCTGGAGGAGAAAGTGAGGGGTTTGGAAGAGAATGGGAGGATTTTGGAGGAGGTGAGGGGTTTGGAGGAGAAAGTGAGGGGTTTGGAGGAGTCAAACGCACAGCTGAGAGCATCAGTATCCCAGCTACAGGGGCAGAAGGTGGCATTGGAAGAGACAGTAAGGAAACTGAGGGAATTGAATGTGGAGCTAGAGCAGGCGAACGGGCAGCTGATGGGAGGCAATGTGCAGCTGGAAGCGAGCGTCGGGCAGCTTAGAACAGCCAACGGGCAGCTGAAAGCAGCAGTGGCACGGCTGGAAGGGGAGAAGGGGGCTGTAGAGGCGGAGAGGGCGGAAAGGGAGGCGGAGTGGGAGGCGGAGAGGGAGGGGATGGAAAGGGAGAGGGGGAGATTGGTGGGGGAGAGAGAGAGGCTTGTGGGGGTGAATGCGCAGTTGAAGGGTGCTGTGGAGAGGTTGGAGCGGGAGAAGGGGGAGGCGGAGTGTGGGAAGGCGGAAGCTGAGGCGCAGTGTGCGGAGCTGAAGGGGGAGAGGGCGGAGCTGCGGGCCCTGGTGGCGCGGTTGGAGGGGGAGAAGGCGAGGGCAGAGGAGGAGAGGCGGAGGGCGGAGGGGGAGTGTGAGGGGTTGAAGGAGGAGAGGGACGGGCTTGTGGGGGAGAATGCGAGGTTGGAAGGGGAGAAGGGGGAGGTGGAGAGGCGGAATGGGGAGCTGATAAATGAAGTGCGTGCTTTACAGGAGACAGTGAGCAGGTTGGAGAAGGTAAGAGACGGGCTGGAGGTGGAGAAGAGGGAGGCGGGGAGACGGAATGAGGAGCTGACGAATGAAGTGTGTGAGCTCAGGGAAGCTGTGCGTGGGCTGGAAGAGGTACGGAATGCGCTGGAGGAGGAGAAGAGGGAGGCGGATAGGGAAAGCGGGGAGCTGCTAGGGGAAAGGGAGCGTTTGAAGGGCGAGTTGGCACAGGCTCTATCGGAGAAGGGAGAGGTTGAAGCAGAGAGGGAGCAACTGCAGGCAGCATTGGGACAGGTGCTTTCGGAGAAGGGAGAGGTTGAAGCGGAGAGGGAGCAACTGAAGGGCGAGTTGGCACATGCTCTGTCGGAGAAGGAAGTGGTTGACACAGAGAGGGAGCAGCTGCAGCAAGCACTGGGACAGGCGCAGACAAAGACAGTTGAACTTGAAGCCGAGAGGGAGCAGCTGCAGGCGGGTATGGATGAGTTGGAGAGGGAAATCGACCAGGTGAAGTCTGAGAACGAGGCCCTAGATGCGGCTGGGAAGGAGCTGGAGGGAGCACTGGAGCAGGTGCAGTCGAAGGTGGGGCAACTTGAAGCGGATAGGGAGCAGCTGCAGGAGGGAATTGGGGAGTTGGAGAAAGAAATCGGCCAGGTTAAGTTTGAGAGAGAGCAGCTGCACGCGGGTATGGGAGAGTTGGAGAGGGAAATCGGCAAGCTGAGAGCGGAAGGAGCAGCTTTGGCTGCAGCGAAGGGGGCTTTGGAGGAGGACCGGGTGGTGCTGCTGGCTGGTGCGGCTGAGATGAAGACAGAAATGGAGCAGGTGAAGTCTGAGAATGAGGCCCTAGATGCTGCTAAGAAGGGGTTAGAGGAAGAGAGGGAGAGGTTGGAGGCTGAGAGGGAGAGTTTGCTGGCTGAGAGGGAGGGACTTCTGGGTGATAAGGTTGGGCTGGAGAAGGAGAGGGACGGAATACTTGAGGCGCGGAATGTGCTTCAGCAGGAGAAGGGTGAGTTGGAGGAGAGGGTAGAAAGGGCTGAGAGAGAAGTAGAGTCCAGGAGGCAGGAGAGGGGGAGGTTGGAGGAAAGGGTGGCTGCCTTGACAGGGGAGGGAGAGGAACTTATGGTGAGGGTAGGGGAGCTGGAAGGTGAGCGGGACGGGTTACTTGAGGAGCGGGAGGTGCTTCAGCAGGAAAGGGGGAGGTTGGAGGAGAGGGTGGCTGCCTTGACAGGGGAGGGAGAGGAGCTAATATCAAAGGTGGTAGAGCTGGAAGCTGAGAGGGCTCGACTGGTGGATCAGATAGGAGGTTTGAACGGAGAGAAGGAGGCGTTCATGGGTGAAAAGGAGGCGTTGATGGTTGAGAAGGAGGCGTTGATTGTGCAGCACAGGGAGCTGGAAGGTGAGAATGCTGGTCTGGTGGAGCAGGTTGCAGGTTTGAGGGGAGAAAAGGAGGCGTTGGTGGTTGAAAAGGAGGAGTTGTTGGAAGGGAAGGCAGCAGTGGAAGCTGAGAGGGATGGGCTGAATGTGCAGATAGGGGAGCTGGAGGTTGAGAGGGCGGGTCTTGTGGAGCAGATTGGGTCTCTCCAGGCAGATAAAGGGGTGCTGATGGGTGAAAGGGAGGAGGTGATGGAGGAGAAGGCAGCGGTGGAAGCTGAGAGAGATGGGCTGAAGGTACAGATACGGGAGCTGGAGGCTAGGAAGGATGGACTGGCAGTGAAGCAAGCGGAGCTTGAAGGTGAGAGGGCGGTTCTCGTGGAGCAGATTGGGTGCTTGCAAGCAGAGAATGGGGTGATGATGGGCGAAAAGGAGGAGTTGGTGGAGGAGAAGGCAGCAGTGGAAGCTGAGAGGGATGGGCTGAGGGTGAAGCAGAGGGAGCTTGAAGGTGAGAGGATTCGGCTGATAGAGCAGATCGAGGATTTGAACAGAGAGAAGGATGTGCGAATGGTCGAGAGGGAGGAGTTGGTGGAGGAGAAGGCAGCAATGGAAGCTGAGAGGGATGGGCTGATGGTGAAGAACAGGGAGCTTGAAGCTGAGGGAATTCGTCTAGTGGAACAGATTGGGTGTTTGCAGGCAGAGAAGGGGGTGCTGATGGGCGAAAAGGAGGATCTGATGGAGGAGAAGGAAGCAGTGGCGGCTGAGAGGGATGGACTGAAGGTGAAGCAAGAAGAGCTGGAAGCTGTGGGGATTCGCCTGGAGGAGCAGATTGGGTGCTTGCAGGCAGAGAAGGGAATACTAGAGGATACAGTGAGACGGCTGCAAGGCCAATATGATTCCTTACAGGAACAGTTTGGTGCACTCCAGGAGAAGAAGGAGGGTGTGGAAGCGGAGAGGGCAGAGCTGCAAGAGAAGGCTCGTGCTGTGGAGGAGAGGAGAGCAGACTTGGGGGAGACACTTGGACGGCTGCAGCGTCAATATGATTCCTTACAGGAAGCGTTTGGAGCACTGCAGGAGCAGAAGGCGGGTGTGGAGGCGGAAAGGGCAGTGCTGCAAGAGAAGGCTCGTGCTCTGGAGGAGAGTAAGGCTTTTTTGGAGGGAGAGAATGCTGCTGTGGAGGAGAGGAGGGCAGCTTTGGAAGGAGAGAAGGCCGGTTTGGAGGAATTGGTGAGATGTTTGACAAGGGAGAAGGAGTTGGTTGAGAGTGCTAACTGCGAGCTCAAGGCGTCCCTGAGCGAGAGTAGGAGCACTGTGGAGCAGCTAGAGAACACACTGGAGGAGAGAGAGGGTGTCAACTGCGAGCTCAAGGCCTCACTGAGCGAGAGTAGGAGCACCGTGCAGCAGCTAGAGAATGCCCTGGAGGAGAGGGAGGGCGCTGTGAGGGGGCTGGAGGGGACTGTGCAGCAGCTGGAGCAGTCATTGGCGGGCGCTAACTGCGAGCTTGAGGCGTTGGTGGAGGAGAGTAGGAGCACCGTGCAGCAGCTGAAGGAGATGCTGGGGGAGAGAGAGGGTGATGTGAAGAGGTTGGAGGGGACTGTGCAGCAGCTAGAGCAGACATTGGAGGAGAGGGAGGGCATTAACTGCGAGCTTGAGGCATTGGTGGAGGAGAGTAGGAGCACGGTGCAGCAGCTGAAGCATGCATTGAAAGAGAAGGAGGGTGTTGTGAGGAGGTTGGAAGGGACACTGGAGGAAATGGAGCAGGAGAGGAAGGCAGGAGAGGAGGAGATGAGTGCGATGAAGGTGGAGCGATCAGAGCTAGAGGCGTCCTTGCTGCAGCTGCAAGTGCGACAGGTGGAGCTGGAAAGTACCCTGCAAGAGATGAAAGGAGAGAAGGAGAGGTTTGAAGCAAGGCTGCAGCAGGCGCAGCAGGAGCAGCAGGAGATGCAGCAGCGACTGGAGAGGAAGGAGGAGGAGATGAGAGGCCAGCAGGAGGTGTGGGCACGGGTGGAGAAGAGATGGGATGTGGAGATGGGGGAGAAGGAAGCCGCGTGGAAGGAGCTGGAGGGGAGGCTGAGGGGAGAGGTAGCGGATAGGGACGGGCAAGTTGGGAGGCTGAATGGGCTGGTGGAGGGACTAGAAGGGCAGATGAGGGAGGAGAGAGAGCGTGTTGTTGCCCTGACTGAACAAGTCAATGAGCTTCTGGAGGTGAAGGGGCAGTTAGAGGAGCAGAGGGAGGGGGTTGTGAGGGAGAAGGAGCAGCTGGGAGAGAGAGTGAGGGAGTTAGAGGGGAGGGTGGTGGAGGTGGAGGAGGAGAGGAGGAAGGCAGTGCAGGAGTGTGAGGGTGAGATAGAGAGGAGGGGAGAGGAAGTGAGGAGGTTGAATGAGGGTGTGAGGAGGATGGGAGAGGAGGTGAGGGAGAGGGAGAGGGAGATGAGGAGGCGGGAGGAGGAGGTGGTGGTTGCCGTGGAGGCGGAGAAGAGGAGGGTGAAGCAGGAGTATGGGGAGAGGGAGGCAAGGAGGGAGGAGAGGATGGAGAGGAAGATTGCCAAGATCCAAGCAGCAGTGCAGGAGGAGAATAAGACTCTCAAGCAGAAGGTGAGAGCAAGGGATGATCAGAGGCGTGTGGAGTGAGTTTGAGGCACCAGCTCAACGCCGCAAATTTTGTCTTGCTGTGCGCTCTACTCCATTCTCCTTGTTCTTTCAGGTGGATGGCCTGAAACAGAGGCAGCAGTGGATAGAGCTGCGGAGACTTGTGAAATGAGTTCCGAGGCAATGTGTGTACTGTGCGCCGTGCTCTGTCCTTCTTGTTCTTTCAGGTGGATGGGCTGGAACAGAGGCAGCAGGAGATGGAGAAGAGGATTCAGAGGGAGAGAGAGCAGCTGCAGGAGAGCCAGAAGCAGCTTCATGCTCTGGAGAATCAGGTGAGCAATGAACCTACCACTGTTCTAGTACATATTCCTGGTTTTCCCCGCACACTCTGCTGCCTTTCTTGTATTTTCACCAATGTCAACCCCTTCCACCCCTCCCGCTACACCCTCTCCTTCCCGCTCCCTCGCTTTTGATAGCTGCTCTTTCGCTCCACTGTCTTCCGCCACTCCACTTCAAATGCTTCTGCATATACATCACACACAACTCAATGCTTTCTGCTCACATTCGTCCTGTGAATTCATCAGCAACTAAGAAGTTCCCTCTCATCTTCCTTGCTCTCTGCAGCTTATGGACAAGGAGAAACACATGAAGGTGGCGGAGCAGCAGCTTCGGTCCGAACGTGAAAGGATGGCTCGGGAGCAGCGGCTGATTTCCCAAGCCTTGTTTGACGCTAACCTGGAGCTTATGCATAGGTCGAAGGGCGCTTCTTGAGTGCTGAATCAACACAATTAATAATAACATAAAAGCCTTAGTAATTTGAGTAGTGTTGACTAGTGATTGCACAATAATGTTGGTGTTGCTATGTAATTTTCTTTCATTTGAACCTTGAACCCTATATCTGTTAGCTTTAAAATTCTTGTGGCGAGTACTGATCTCTTTCAGTTGACCAATAGCACAGATTCATAGAACATGTATCTCCGTCTTTCCACCTGTCATTCAAAATACCGTAGTACCGTTAATGGCAGACCGCCGACTATTAGCTACTATCCGCTAGAGTGGTGGGTGAAATTCGAGTCATTCTCGCTGCATTGCTTGCATCTATCGCGATTGGCGATAAACGGGGTCGATACCACCGACCGAACTAAATGCTGGCTTCAGCGAAAATGTGGTAGCGGAGTGGTGCGGAAACAGCACGAATGGCGGATCTATTAGGTATACCGCCGTAGCATTGTCAATCCGATCCGACTGCAGACGCTACCGTTACTTCCCATCATGCGACGGGACGGTGCTATCTGTGATATCCGCCGGTACGCGCCGCCAGTGGCTCAGTAAGGTGCCATCCCCCTGGGAAGATAGAAAAAGCCATGGTTATTGTCATAGTCGAGTGGTATCGGTTACTTTCCCAGGCGCACGTGCACGCGGGTAGCACGAATCGGTTCGACAACTCTATTGTACGGCACCCGGCGGTACCTAACGGTACTACGGTATTTTTTTTACTGCTGTTCATTACGAAATCAACATGTACAGTACACTAATGCTGTCCCGCTGGGGCCCACGCCACGTCAGCTCTAGCCAGCAGTAATTACCCGCCTCAATACTCACAGCAGTAACGCGTCTGCAGCCCACCTGTCCATCCATCGTCGACAAGCCAAGCCAGCGGTTCTTACCTGCGGCGTCGATAAGCAACACAGGCTTTTTGAGACGTCTCCGAATTCATCGGTTCTTACCCGCTTCAGTACGCGACACCGGCTAGTCGCCTCGCTGCTCGGACACAATACGACCGTCACAAATCAACCGTGCAGGATAGTTCTGAGAATTTTCAAGAAAATCCCTGCAGCGATACGCAACACCGGCTAGTCGCCTCGCCACTCGGACACGATACGACCGTCACAAATTTTTGAGTCGACTCAAAAATCAAATCCCTGCAGCGATACGCAACACCAGCTGGTCGCCTCGCCACTCGGACACGATGCGACCGTCACAAATCGACCGCCATCCCCGAGATGAGACCGTCTTGTTTTGAGGCGCCTCAAAAGGTTGTCGTGCCGTCCCCTCGACGAGACCTTCCGTGATCGAGGGGACGACAGACCCCCTCAAATGGGATCCCCTTTTCACCCTGTCGCTTCTTTTGAGCCTGTCGTTATGCCAGACCCGGTCTGCCTTTCCGCGAGAGTATCTTCACGGCCTTACCGTAAGGTGGTAGGTAGTAGTATTATAGTGTCGTTGCTCACAGCATCGCCCACAAGCTGCTTACACCACAGGTGCTCATCTTTCAGTCACCTCAAAACACCATCGCTTGTCACTGTGGGTCACCCACTGCCGTTTCTCGAGTCTACTAGACTCCTTTTGCGGCACCTCAAAAGTCGACTCCGTACCCTCTCTCGTGAACGAAGGTTTGATTTGAGGCTTCTCAAATCAAAAGTCTACTCCATACCCTCTTTCCTTGGAATCTCCTAATCACTAAATCACCGGCAGCACCCAGAGAACCGACGCCTTGGAATCTCCAATCTCCATTTATGGTACCCTCTCGCCTAAGAATCTCCAGAAGCCTTGGGATTTCAATACCAACGTTCCTCGTCGCCATGCTCGTCTTTCCAACAGGTTCGCCGTCAATCCCATTGTGTGTTAGAGACGTGTAGTAGAGCGCCCCGAAATTTGTTGGCAGAACTGTTTGCAATCTCTCTTCTTCTCGTCCTTCTAACAGATTTGCCATCAATGTCATTGTGTGTTAAAAACGTGCCCCAAAATGGCCTGCCGAAGCTTGTCTGCAAAACTATTTGTGACCGCTGTCCTAAACCTCCCTGTTCTACCCCCAACCATCTCCACGTGTTGCTGTTGTGGCAGCAGTGGTGGCACAACCTGCACCAGATACAGCCTCCCCGCTGCCTCCCCCAGCCTCTCCACCCCCCCTCCCGGGTATAAAACGCCCCCCCCCACCTCCTCCGCGTATAAACCGCCCCCCACCACCTCCTCCACGTGTAAATCGCTCTCCCCCGCCTCCTCCCGGTGTCAAACGCTCCCCACCGCCTCCCCCTGGTGCTAAGCGCTCCCCCCCGCCTCCGCCTCCCCCCCGTACAAATCGCTCCCCCCCACCTCCCCCGGGTGTAAAACGCTCCCCACCGCCTCCTCCGGGGGTATCAGCCTTTCCCCCACCTCCAGATAGAGCCTCCCCACCCCCAATTCCTGCGCCCGCATCATCGCCCCCACCTCCCCCAGGTGTGACCTTCCCTCCACCTCTAGATACAGCCTCCCCGTCCCCCCCTCCTGCGCCTGCCACTTCATCTCCCCCAATTCTTCCAGATGTGGCCTCCCCTCCACCTCCAGATACAGCCTCCCCGTCCCCCCCTCCCGGCCCCGCCACTTCATCGTCCCCACCTCCTGACTGCACCCCCAGGCGCCGCCCCTGCCCATTGCTGAAGCGGCCATGTGCTAATGACGAGGTGTGCGTACCGTTTGTAGTCAGCTGCGAGGGTTACAAGTGCATGAAACTGGTAAATGAAGTGCGTTTATTGGGCGCCACCCCCCCACCTCCTGACTGCACTGCACCCCCATGCGCCACCCCTGCCCCTGGCTGTGTGACAGTAAAGGGGTGAATGGGTTTTGCCGGCTGAAGCGGCCATGTGCGAGTGACAGGGTGTGCGTACCGTTTCTTAGCAGCTGCGAGGGTTACAAGTACGTGAAGCCGGCTAATGGAGTGGAGGGCGTTAATGGGCGTCACCTCACCCGCCTCCCCCAGATGTGGCCTCCCTGCCAACTAGTGACTGCACCCTCAGGCACCGCCAGGCAACGCTCCTCCTGTCTCTGGCTGTGTGATTGTAATGGGATGAATGGGCTGTGCTGGCTAAAGCAGCCATGCGCGAATGCTGAGGTGTGCATGCCTTATGTTACCAGCTGCGAAGGTTACAAGTGTGTGAAGCTGGGCAATGGAGGGTGTTAAATTATTTGTAACTTGCATTTGCATAAGTTGTTTGGTAATGCTGCCAGCTACGGCTGTGTATGTGTATTGCTTGCGTTTATTCTCATCGCCGCATTTTATAGACTTGTTGCAGACTAGGTTCTGCGTTTTGTTATTCCTCTTTAATGTGATACGGTATCAGAAAGCAAGTACTTTGGTGCAGATGAATTTTTTTTTTTTTTTTTTTTTCACTAAATGTCCTACATGCTAAGCAAGCAGCTTAGACGTTCGCATGTTGAAGCTTAGGGATTTCGACACTGAAGTGTACGCCGTTCTCCTAAGCGTGTCCGCGAGACAGCTACAGCTACAGGCAGCAGCTGCTGGTGATTGTGTTGTGTGTGGAAGAAGCCCGACATTCCGACTAGGTCGTGTTTTGAAATGCTGAGACTGAGAAGCTGTCAGCCCGAGTGTCAAACCATTATGTACAAATGGTTCCGCTATAAAGGCCCGCCCTAACAAATTGTCATTTTCAAAATGAGGAGATTTTTCCTTTAATTCCCAGGTGTGGCCCCTCCTCTACAGTCCCGTAGCGGGCGGCCCAAAATGTGCAGTGACAAATCTGATCATTGTACTGTAGAGCGAATCAGAGAATGAACCAATCAGATTGGAGTTTCTGATTGCATGTGCTACGTGTATGGTTTTCACGAAATGTGAACGTTCGAGAATATTTGAGCTAGCGAAAAACAGCTCGGCCATTTTCAGGTGCATGCAACTTAGTCTAGTAACTGTATTCAGGTGCATGCCATGTTATTGGGCAGGTGTGTACACTTTGCGCAGCTTAGGAATTTGTTATCGTAAAATGACCCTTCTCATGTTTGGGATTACCCTTTCCAAATTTCAAAATTTTGTATTTTTGTCATGCGCAGCGGTCGTCACCGACGCCAACAGTACAGCTGATCTAGCATTTAAAAATTTTCAAGAAGACTTCGGGCGAAACAGAAATTCGCGTCGAAATCGGGCAACATGCAATGATTGCTTCCGGTGACGTCAGAAAATGCAGGGTCGAGAGCCAACCATTCCGATTTCGCTTTGCGTAATCCGGAATCACCCCTATTCTCGACTGTTTGTGCTAATTTTAAACGAATCTTGCGAAGCGTGTCATTTTACGATAACAAATTTGTAGGCTACGTAAAGTGTACACACCTGCCCGATAACATGGCATGCACCTGAATACAGTTCCTAGGCTAAGTTGCATGCACCTGAAAATGGCCGAAAACAGCTCGACGATGCCCCACCATCCAACTTGCTTGATGACGACCTAAACCGCTAGATTGGGACTATAGGTTCCCGTTGCCCGGGGTTTGAAGGTTTTCGCATATAGTCGGCGCGCGGCGTGTCATTCCGTCGGACTATAAACGAGAACATTTGTACATCTTTCACATGGACCCATTCCGACGTTTTCTGACTTTTTGCAACTTCCACTGTCACGCGAGTGGAGAGTTGACGGTTTGTGTGTCTTCAGACTTCCACAGAAATCACGGTATGGATCTCCGGATTGGAAGTTTTTTGTTCATATTGCTGGTCCGAAATGCAACCTTACAGGATTCCTGCTTCGCTTGTCCATGGCTGCGGGTCAATCCAACAAGAGCCGACGCTGGACAAAGAGAGAGGCATCACTGTAACAGACACCCACCCAGTGTGTTGGTGCATCCTTGCTGCTGCACGCGCCGCCTTGGAAACGCTTCGCACGAAAATGCTAGGCGAGCGAGGCATGTATGTGGCGAACTTCGCAAGAAAATATACATTACCTTTCTCCCTAGGCTGGTAAAGCAGAATGCACGCGGGTCGAGCCATGCTGCTCAGTTTCATGGTACGGTTGAAATACAGGCACGCGGCCGCTAACGACACTTCGTTAACGACCCGTAGCGCGTGCCGTTACCTCGTGCAATATCAGGGTTAGGGTTAACTAGCCAGAACGAAGCGAATGAGACGAGCGAAGCAAGCGATACGGCTCGCATCATAAACCCAGCGAGAAAATGACGCGCCTTCGGTGTTTCTTTGGCCAATCTTTGTTGGCGCCAAAGCGATGGTAACAGGCGTCGCCAGAAATATTGGTGTTACTTTTGAAAAATCTCGAAAGTAACACCAATGGTGACGGGGGTCGCCGGAACCCCTCCCTCGCCTTTTCCCACAGAATTGCCTCTCGCTACTATTGGGGCCGACAATGGCGGAGGCAGCACTGTTGAATGGCCGCTGGTCCCTCGTGAGGTAAGCACCTGTGCACTGCCATTGCTGGCAAGCAATACGTGCTGAGCACTCATACGTGCTTCCGAATCTCCAAGATCCGCCTTATTTTGGTTTAGTCACCTCATGGCCTCGTCATCGCATCGCGAAGCCACGTCATGCTTTTAAATCCGACTCTAAAGCCCGCTTGTACTCCTTCGCAACGACGACGGCGACGGTGTATCACGGAGTGTCAGGCTCACGCTCAAGCTCACGTTCACGCACACGCTCAACTATGGCTCTGGCTGTGGCCTCGTCATCTTCGTTTGGACTAAATCGTTCGTTCTCGCAGCGTCTCCCCGCGCCGATTCGTGCCTCGGTGCCGCCTCTTGGTGAATTCCAAATGCGCCTCGCTGTTTGTGTTCTGCTCGTCATGCTCGTCGTTCCAGCAGCAGGTACATACTTTTTCTTTTCCCATGCTCACATGCCTTTCGGGCTGATGTCGTTTGCACACAAAACAGACTTCGGGTTTAGTGGTTGTATCTCTTCTTTCTTCTCTTTTTTATCGCTAATTAAACACCTTATAAATCGCTTGCTGATATCATTAGCTCCACGTCCTGCGCTTCTCCGTTCTCCTCCCACCCCTATATCGCCCCATCTGCCATCCAAACACAACTCCTTCATACCCAAGCACACAAGTTCAAACCCAAATTTCTCAACTCATTCACGCGTTGCACAATCTGTGCTCTATGAGACACTACGTACAGTACATGTGATTTCTCCATTTCCCCCTCGTTTGCAGCTGTGGCTTCTCCTCCCCCCCCTCCTGGTCCCGGCGGCACAACCCCTCCTGGTCCCGGCGGCACAACCCCTCCTGCGCCCTCCAGCTGTGTCAAGCAGCGGCGCATATGCCCGTGGGTGTGTGACAATAACGAGAGTGATCCTCCCTGCCTGTTGAGGAAGGTCTGCCCCAAGGGCCATGTTTGCATTCCATTTGTGCGAAGCTGCAAGGGGTACAAGTGTTTAAAGGTATTTTCTGTAGGCAATAGAGAATGATGTGCTCGCTGAAGAGTAGATAAGATTAGCAAGTTCTGTATCTGGTGACTTCCCGTATGTATCTTGTATCCACTCCCCCCCTCCCCATTTCCCTTCCAAACATACGCACCGGTACATGAATAATGCATTAATTTATTTTATGTAAAGATAAATCGTATGGTACCATGAATCATGGCCAAAACAAATGCTGTCTGACTGTTTTAAGGCTGTATAGCGTTTTTTAATATGTAAAATCGCATATTTTGCTCGTGTAACTAAGCCTTCTAATTGTTTGCCACGAGCGGAAATCCGAATCGTCATCCACCTTCACCACATCAAAGCGAAGGTACTGCAACGTCGGTTGAGAACGGTCTGATCGTAAATATATTGTTTGTTTAGGGGCTCAATACGGTGACGCCCCACTTTGGACAACACTCGCATTATGCCGAGTCAGGGAAACTTGACCAGGAGGGCCAAACTACTCTCTCGAGGATATACATGATTGTTAAATTGTTATATGTTGGTAGGCTGTAGTGGGGTAGCTAATATGGGGTACAACCCCAACTAGGGTTTGCTACTTGTACCCAACTGTTTCATTCAATGCACTCATTCTTACGCTACTATTCTGATATGGTATCAGAGCAGGTGGTCCCTAGGACCATCCGATCGTTTTTTTTAGGGCCCACCACCGCACGCTGCGGTTACCGCGTTACCCCCGCGCCCTACCCTCGTAGCGCCCTCGTTGCGCCCTAGCGCCCTCGTAGCGCCCTTGTAGCGCCCTCGTGCGCCCTGCCGACCGGCGTGTTAGAATCTGACAGCAGGAATGAGTTGCATTGATGAAGTGTTTGGTACATAAGCTAACCCTAACATTGGGTTGTACCCCATATGGGCTACCCCACTAGCAGCCTACACAAACACAATATGCATAGTTTGACACACCCCCATAGGCAAAGTGGGGGAGAACAAGGGGTCACAAGACCAGTCAAGAGAAACAAAACAAGCTCAGGGTGGATCACAACGTCACCACACACACTGAGCACAAGCAAAGGGCCACAAGGCCAGTCCACATGCAGAGGTATATATGCAACAAACAAAGTACAGCGAGCAAAAGCCCAACAAGGTACAAAAGCGCTGATGATCACCAGACGGAAGTGCCTTGGTGAGCGTCCCCTGGACGGGAGGGTGTGGGGGTGGCGGGTGTGGGGGTGCTCCTTGTGCGTCGCCCCTACCTTCTCCTCCGTCTCCCACTGCTGCAGCTGCCGCTGCGGGGGGGTGGATGTGTGGGAGACGAGGGAGTGGCGCTAGGGGGGTGATGTGGGCGTGGAGCGAGTGGTGACCCTGGGGGTGTGTGTAGGGGGGAGTGAGACAGTTGGAGGAGGTTGCAGCCTGGTGCTCCTGGTGCCCGTGTGTCTGCAACTTCAGTAGTCGCCTCCTCTCTTCTCTCCCTCCACAGTTCCTCCTCCTCCTCACTGGCCTCCTGTGACTGCCACTAGCTTTGCTGATAATTGTGAACTATTGCTGTGACTTCTCACGTGTGCTGATTACACCCCACTTTGGCTATGGGGGTGTGTCAGATTATGTTATTTGTCTAGCCTGCAGTGGGGTGCTCAATAGTGAGTACAACCCCTTAGGGTTTCCAATATGTATCCTGCTGCTTGCTAGTTCAACCATCATTCCCATTCTCACTTCTCCAATTCTCCTTCGTATACCACAAACCCTAGTCCTAGGGCACAACCTACTACATCCTAATGTGGGCCTAGGCTACTAAGCCTAGGCCCCACTCCTATTGTTTCTAACACGTCAACCCAAGACGCGTCTGAGTGCCCAGTGAGGACCACCTCTCGCCGTCCTCCAAGCACGAGCCCCATGCCTGATGTACTGCACAAGTAGCGCAGTACCCTCTTCGCAGCATCCCAGTGCACCTTTCGGTGCCGACCAGGAGCCACGTAGCGGGCCAAAAGGCCAAGAGGGTACGCAAGGTCAGGACGAGTGCAAATACGACACTCGGACACGATACGACCGTCACAAATTTTTGAGTCGACTCAAAAATCAAATCCCTGCAGCGATACGCAACACCAGCTGGTCGCCTCGCCACTCGGACACGATGCGACCGTCACAAATCGACCGCCATCCCCGAGATGAGACCGTCTTGTTTTGAGGCGCCTGAAAAGGTTGTCGTGCCGTCCCCTCAACGAGACCTTCCGTGATCGAGGGGACGACAGACCCCCTCAAAGGGGATCCCCTTTTCACCCTGTCGCTTCTTTTGAGCCTGTCGTTATGCCAGACCCGGTCTGCCTTTCCGCGAGAGTATCTTCACGGCCTTACCGTAAGGTGGTAGGTAGTAGTATTATAGTGTCGTTGCTCACAGCATCGCCCACAAGCTGCTTACACCACAGGTGCTCATCTTTCAGTCACCTCAAAACACCATCGCTTGTCACTGTGGGTCACCCACTGCCGTTTCTCGAGTCTACTAGACTCCTTTTGCGGCACCTCAAAAGTCGACTCCGTACCCTCTCTCGTGAACGAAGGTTTGATTTGAGGCTTCTCAAATCAAAAGTCTACTCCATACCCTCTTTCCTTGGAATCTCCTAATCACTAAATCACCGGCAGCACCCAGAGAACCGACGCCTTGGAATCTCCAATCTCCATTTATGGTACCCTCTCGCCTAAGAATCTCCAGAAGCCTTGGGATTTCAATACCAACGTTCCTCGTCGCCATGCTCGTCTTTCCAACAGGTTCGCCGTCAATCCCATTGTGTGTTAGAGACGTGTAGTAGAGCGCCCCGAAATTTGTTGGCAGAACTGTTTGCAATCTCTCTTCTTCTCGTCCTTCTAACAGATTTGCCATCAATGTCATTGTGTGTTAAAAACGTGCCCCAAAATGGCCTGCCGAAGCTTGTCTGCAAAACTATTTGTGACCGCTGTCCTAAACCTCCCTGTTCTACCCCCAACCATCTCCACGTGTTGCTGTTGTGGCAGCAGTGGTGGCACAACCTGCACCAGATACAGCCTCCCCGCTGCCTCCCCCAGCCTCTCCACCCCCCCTCCCGGGTATAAAACGCCCCCCCCCCCTCCTCCGCGTATAAACCGCCCCCCACCACCTCCTCCACGTGTAAATCGCTCTCCCCCGCCTCCTCCCGGTGTCAAACGCTCCCCACCGCCTCCCCCTGGTGCTAAGCGCTCCCCCCCGCCTCCGCCTCCCCCCCGTACAAATCGCTCCCCCCCACCTCCCCCGGGTGTAAAACGCTCCCCACCGCCTCCTCCGGGGGTATCAGCCTTTCCCCCACCTCCAGATAGAGCCTCCCCACCCCCAATTCCTGCGCCCGCATCATCGCCCCCACCTCCCCCAGGTGTGACCTTCCCTCCACCTCTAGATACAGCCTCCCCGTCCCCCCCTCCTGCGCCTGCCACTTCATCTCCCCCAATTCTTCCAGATGTGGCCTCCCCTCCACCTCCAGATACAGCCTCCCCGTCCCCCCCTCCCGGCCCCGCCACTTCATCGTCCCCACCTCCTGACTGCACCCCCAGGCGCCGCCCCTGCCCATTGCTGAAGCGGCCATGTGCTAATGACGAGGTGTGCGTACCGTTTGTAGTCAGCTGCGAGGGTTACAAGTGCATGAAACTGGTAAATGAAGTGCGTTTATTGGGCGCCACCCCCCCACCTCCTGACTGCACTGCACCCCCATGCGCCACCCCTGCCCCTGGCTGTGTGACAGTAAAGGGGTGAATGGGTTTTGCCGGCTGAAGCGGCCATGTGCGAGTGACAGGGTGTGCGTACCGTTTCTTAGCAGCTGCGAGGGTTACAAGTACGTGAAGCCGGCTAATGGAGTGGAGGGCGTTAATGGGCGTCACCTCACCCGCCTCCCCCAGATGTGGCCTCCCTGCCAACTAGTGACTGCACCCTCAGGCACCGCCAGGCAACGCTCCTCCTGTCTCTGGCTGTGTGATTGTAATGGGATGAATGGGCTGTGCTGGCTAAAGCAGCCATGCGCGAATGCTGAGGTGTGCATGCCTTATGTTACCAGCTGCGAAGGTTACAAGTGTGTGAAGCTGGGCAATGGAGGGTGTTAAATTATTTGTAACTTGCATTTGCATAAGTTGTTTGGTAATGCTGCCAGCTACGGCTGTGTATGTGTATTGCTTGCGTTTATTCTCATCGCCGCATTTTATAGACTTGTTGCAGACTAGGTTCTGCGTTTTGTTATTCCTCTTTAATGTGATACGGTATCAGAAAGCAAGTACTTTGGTGCAGATGAATTTTTTTTTTTTTTTTTTTTCACTAAATGTCCTACATGCTAAGCAAGCAGCTTAGACGTTCGCATGTTGAAGCTTAGGGATTTCGACACTGAAGTGTACGCCGTTCTCCTAAGCGTGTCCGCGAGACAGCTACAGCTACAGGCAGCAGCTGCTGGTGATTGTGTTGTGTGTGGAAGAAGCCCGACATTCCGACTAGGTCGTGTTTTGAAATGCTGAGACTGAGAAGCTGTCAGCCCGAGTGTCAAACCATTATGTACAAATGGTTCCGCTATAAAGGCCCGCCCTAACAAATTGTCATTTTCAAAATGAGGAGATTTTTCCTTTAATTCCCAGGTGTGGCCCCTCCTCTACAGTCCCGTAGCGGGCGGCCCAAAATGTGCAGTGACAAATCTGATCATTGTACTGTAGAGCGAATCAGAGAATGAACCAATCAGATTGGAGTTTCTGATTGCATGTGCTACGTGTATGGTTTTCACGAAATGTGAACGTTCGAGAATATTTGAGCTAGCGAAAAACAGCTCGGCCATTTTCAGGTGCATGCAACTTAGTCTAGTAACTGTATTCAGGTGCATGCCATGTTATTGGGCAGGTGTGTACACTTTGCGCAGCTTAGGAATTTGTTATCGTAAAATGACCCTTCTCATGTTTGGGATTACCCTTTCCAAATTTCAAAATTTTGTATTTTTGTCATGCGCAGCGGTCGTCACCGACGCCAACAGTACAGCTGATCTAGCATTTAAAAATTTTCAAGAAGACTTCGGGCGAAACAGAAATTCGCGTCGAAATCGGGCAACATGCAATGATTGCTTCCGGTGACGTCAGAAAATGCAGGGTCGAGAGCCAACCATTCCGATTTCGCTTTGCGTAATCCGGAATCACCCCTATTCTCGACTGTTTGTGCTAATTTTAAACGAATCTTGCGAAGCGTGTCATTTTACGATAACAAATTTGTAGGCTACGTAAAGTGTACACACCTGCCCGATAACATGGCATGCACCTGAATACAGTTCCTAGGCTAAGTTGCATGCACCTGAAAATGGCCGAAAACAGCTCGACGATGCCCCACCATCCAACTTGCTTGATGACGACCTAAACCGCTAGATTGGGACTATAGGTTCCCGTTGCCCGGGGTTTGAAGGTTTTCGCATATAGTCGGCGCGCGGCGTGTCATTCCGTCGGACTATAAACGAGAACATTTGTACATCTTTCACATGGACCCATTCCGACGTTTTCTGACTTTTTGCAACTTCCACTGTCACGCGAGTGGAGAGTTGACGGTTTGTGTGTCTTCAGACTTCCACAGAAATCACGGTATGGATCTCCGGATTGGAAGTTTTTTGTTCATATTGCTGGTCCGAAATGCAACCTTACAGGATTCCTGCTTCGCTTGTCCATGGCTGCGGGTCAATCCAACAAGAGCCGACGCTGGACAAAGAGAGAGGCATCACTGTAACAGACACCCACCCAGTGTGTTGGTGCATCCTTGCTGCTGCACGCGCCGCCTTGGAAACGCTTCGCACGAAAATGCTAGGCGAGCGAGGCATGTATGTGGCGAACTTCGCAAGAAAATATACATTACCTTTCTCCCTAGGCTGGTAAAGCAGAATGCACGCGGGTCGAGCCATGCTGCTCAGTTTCATGGTACGGTTGAAATACAGGCACGCGGCCGCTAACGACACTTCGTTAACGACCCGTAGCGCGTGCCGTTACCTCGTGCAATATCAGGGTTAGGGTTAACTAGCCAGAACGAAGCGAATGAGACGAGCGAAGCAAGCGATACGGCTCGCATCATAAACCCAGCGAGAAAATGACGCGCCTTCGGTGTTTCTTTGGCCAATCTTTGTTGGCGCCAAAGCGATGGTAACAGGCGTCGCCAGAAATATTGGTGTTACTTTTGAAAAATCTCGAAAGTAACACCAAAGGTGACGGGGGTCGCCGGAACCCCTCCCTCGCCTTTTCCCACAGAATTGCCTCTCGCTACTATTGGGGCCGACAATGGCGGAGGCAGCACTGTTGAATGGCCGCTGGTCCCTCGTGAGGTAAGCACCTGTGCACTGCCATTGCTGGCAAGCAATACGTGCTGAGCACTCATACGTGCTTCCGAATCTCCAAGATCCGCCTTATTTTGGTTTAGTCACCTCATGGCCTCGTCATCGCATCGCGAAGCCACGTCATGCTTTTAAATCCGACTCTAAAGCCCGCTTGTACTCCTTCGCAACGACGACGGCGACGGTGTATCACGGAGTGTCAGGCTCACGCTCAAGCTCACGTTCACGCACACGCTCAACTATGGCTCTGGCTGTGGCCTCGTCATCTTCGTTTGGACTAAATCGTTCGTTCTCGCAGCGTCTCCCCGCGCCGATTCGTGCCTCGGTGCCGCCTCTTGGTGAATTCCAAATGCGCCTCGCTGTTTGTGTTCTGCTCGTCATGCTCGTCGTTCCAGCAGCAGGTACATACTTTTTCTTTTCCCATGCTCACATGCCTTTCGGGCTGATGTCGTTTGCACACAAAACAGACTTCGGGTTAAGTGGTTGTATCTCTTCTTTCTTCTCTTTTTTATCGCTAATTAAACACCTTATAAATCGCTTGCTGATATCATTAGCTCCACGTCCTGCGCTTCTCCGTTCTCCTCCCACCCCTATATCGCCCCATCTGCCATCCAAACACAACTCCTTCATACCCAAGCACACAAGTTCAAACCCAAATTTCTCAACTCATTCACGCGTTGCACAATCTGTGCTCTATGAGACACTACGTACAGTACATGTGATTTCTCCATTTCCCCCTCGTTTGCAGCTGTGGCTTCTCCTCCCCCCCCTCCTGGTCCCGGCGGCACAACCCCTCCTGGTCCCGGCGGCACAACCCCTCCTGCGCCCTCCAGCTGTGTCAAGCAGCGGCGCATATGCCCGTGGGTGTGTGACAATAACGAGAGTGATCCTCCCTGCCTGTTGAGGAAGGTCTGCCCCAAGGGCCATGTTTGCATTCCATTTGTGCGAAGCTGCAAGGGGTACAAGTGTTTAAAGGTATTTTCTGTAGGCAATAGAGAATGATGTGCTCGCTGAAGAGTAGATAAGATTAGCAAGTTCTGTATCTGGTGACTTCCCGTATGTATCTTGTATCCACTCCCCCCCTCCCCATTTCCCTTCCAAACATACGCACCGGTACATGAATAATGCATTAATTTATTTTATGTAAAGATAAATCGTATGGTACCATGAATCATGGCCAAAACAAATGCTGTCTGACTGTTTTAAGGCTGTATAGCGTTTTTTAATATGTAAAATCGCATATTTTGCTCGTGTAACTAAGCCTTCTAATTGTTTGCCACGAGCGGAAATCCGAATCGTCATCCACCTTCACCACATCAAAGCGAAGGTACTGCAACGTCGGTTGAGAACGGTCTGATCGTAAATATATTGTTTGTTTAGGGGCTCAATACGGTGACGCCCCACTTTGGACAACACTCGCATTATGCCGAGTCAGGGAAACTTGACCAGGAGGGCCAAACTACTCTCTCGAGGATATACATGATTGTTAAATTGTTATATGTTGGTAGGCTGTAGTGGGGTAGCTAATATGGGGTACAACCCCAACTAGGGTTTGCTACTTGTACCCAACTGTTTCATTCAATGCACTCATTCTTACGCTACTATTCTGATATGGTATCAGAGCAGGTGGTCCCTAGGACCATCCGATCGTTTTTTTTAGGGCCCACCACCGCACGCTGCGGTTACCGCGTTACCCCCGCGCCCTACCCTCGTAGCGCCCTCGTTGCGCCCTAGCGCCCTCGTAGCGCCCTTGTAGCGCCCTCGTGCGCCCTGCCGACCGGCGTGTTAGAATCTGACAGCAGGAATGAGTTGCATTGATGAAGTGTTTGGTACATAAGCTAACCCTAACATTGGGTTGTACCCCATATGGGCTACCCCACTAGCAGCCTACACAAACACAATATGCATAGTTTGACACACCCCCATAGGCAAAGTGGGGGAGAACAAGGGGTCACAAGACCAGTCAAGAGAAACAAAACAAGCTCAGGGTGGATCACAACGTCACCACACACACTGAGCACAAGCAAAGGGCCACAAGGCCAGTCCACATGCAGAGGTATATATGCAACAAACAAAGTACAGCGAGCAAAAGCCCAACAAGGTACAAAAGCGCTGATGATCACCAGACGGAAGTGCCTTGGTGAGCGTCCCCTGGACGGGAGGGTGTGGGGGTGGCGGGTGTGGGGGTGCTCCTTGTGCGTCGCCCCTACCTTCTCCTCCGTCTCCCACTGCTGCAGCTGCCGCTGCGGGGGGGTGGATGTGTGGGAGACGAGGGAGTGGCGCTAGGGGGGTGATGTGGGCGTGGAGCGAGTGGTGACCCTGGGGGTGTGTGTAGGGGGGAGTGAGACAGTTGGAGGAGGTTGCAGCCTGGTGCTCCTGGTGCCCGTGTGTCTGCAACTTCAGTAGTCGCCTCCTCTCTTCTCTCCCTCCACAGTTCCTCCTCCTCCTCACTGGCCTCCTGTGACTGCCACTAGCTTTGCTGATAATTGTGAACTATTGCTGTGACTTCTCACGTGTGCTGATTACACCCCACTTTGGCTATGGGGGTGTGTCAGATTATGTTATTTGTCTAGCCTGCAGTGGGGTGCTCAATAGTGAGTACAACCCCTTAGGGTTTCCAATATGTATCCTGCTGCTTGCTAGTTCAACCATCATTCCCATTCTCACTTCTCCAATTCTCCTTCGTATACCACAAACCCTAGTCCTAGGGCACAACCTACTACCTCCTAGTGTGGGCCTAGGCTACTAAGCCTAGGCCCCACTCCTATTGTTTCTAACACGTCAACCCAAGACGCGTCTGAGTGCCCAGTGAGGACCACCTCTCGCCGTCCTCCAAGCACGAGCCCCATGCCTGATGTACTGCACAAGTAGCGCAGTACCCTCTTCGCAGCATCCCAGTGCACCTTTCGGTGCCGACCAGGAGCCACGTAGCGGGCCAAAAGGCCAAGAGGGTACGCAAGGTCAGGACGAGTGCAAGTCATCAGGTACATGAGGTAGCCTACTAACTCTGGGTAAGAACCACTCGGCTCTACGGACTCGTCCGAAGGTGGAGCTGAGAGCGAGTGACTTGTAGCCAGAGGAGTGGACTGTGGCGAGGACCAGGTGAAGCCGAAGCGCTGAAGGACCTGCTGCACCATGTGTGACTGAGTCAGAATGATGGTGCGACGTGCTCTGTCTCGGGTGATCTGCAAGCCAAGGTAGCTGCGCAGCTCACCCAGGTCTGTGCACGTGTGTCTCTTCTGCAGCTCGGACTTCACCAGGGCGAGAGCCTCAGTGTCAGCAGTGGCAAATACCAAGTCGTCGACGTACACGAGGATGTAGAACGGCGGCAGCGAAGTGTCGGTGCGCAGAAACAGTGACGGGTCAGCTGTGGAGGGCGCAAACCCGAGAGCCGCAAGCGTAGTCCTCAGTGTGTCGTGCCACTCACGAGGCGCCTGACGGAGACCGTAGACTGGCCGGCGGAGGCTCCACTGGGTACCAGGAGGGAACGACCCAGTGAAGCCAGGTGGGCGGCGCAGCCAGATCTCCTCGTGCAGGCCGCCCTGCAAGAAAGCTGTGCTGAAGTCAAGCGAGTGAAGCTCGTAGTCACGCTGGGCGGCAACGTGCAGCAGTACCCGAAGAGTGGTCATCTTCGGGGTGGGGGAGAAGGTCTGGAAGAAGTCAACCCCCTCTCGCTGACTGAAGCCTCGAGCAACGTAACGTGCCTTGAAGACAGGCGGAGAACCAGGCGGCCGCTTCACCCTGAAAATCCACATGCCACTGACGATGTTCGCCCCAGGAGGGGGAACCTCGTCGACGTAAGTGCCTGTGGACTTCCACGATGCCATCTCTGCGTCTATGGCTGCCTGCCACTGAGAGGAGTAGGGACCCGCGACCGCCTCAGCGTACGAGCGCGGGGTGGGGATGTCTAGTGCATCCGGGTCTCCCTCAGGGGCAAGGAGCATGGTCACGAGATGAGGCGCAGCGGCTGCAAGACACTCAAGGTCCTCGTGCCTGTCCTCAAGGACGTCCGTGCTAAGAGCACACTCACCCCCGACGGACGGAGGACAGACAGACTCAGACTCAGCGACAAGACTAGCAGCGTAGTCTAGACGACAGGTAGCAGCAAAGTCAACAAGCTCGGCAACCAAAGCTGTCGCAGCAGCAGACTCAAACGAGGGGTCAGTGACAACAGTGGCGAGCAGACGCGTGACAGTAGGGTGCTCAGCACGAAACCGGTCAGACTCAGGGTCCGGAACGTGAGGCAAGGAAGACGCAGGAGGAGACGGCAGAGAAACAGACTGCGGAACAGAGGAAGGACGACGGACGACAAGGTGTGCGGTGGGGACAGGCGGCGAACGCGGACGCGGAACACGACGACCGGTACGACTAGGACGAACAGGCGAGACAGGACGCGACGCAGGCTCACGACGCTCAGCAAGACTACCCGTCCGCTCAGTGTAAGGAGAAGGAGCAGGCAGCGGTGAGCCAGGCTGTAACGGAAGACCAGTAGACGACGGGAGAGTAAGAACCTGACGAAGAACAGAGTCAGGCGGCGGCAGAGACGACGGAGACGGCGGAGCGAAGAACAGTCGTGGCGGCGCAGCTGCACCAGAACCGGCAGCTCCAGCAGCTCCAGTACCCCCAGCAGCTCCAGCACCTCCAGCAGCTCCAGAAGCTCCAGCAGCAGAACCGACACCTCCAGGCCCAGGGTCTCCAACCCCAGTGCCTCCAGCAGCAGCACCCCCAGAACCAGTACCTCCAGCCCCAGGGTCTCCAGCCTCCACGTCTCCAGCAGCAGCACCCCCAGAACCAGCACCTCCAGTCCCAGGGTCTCCAGCCTCCACGTCTCCAGCAGCAGCACCCCCAGAACCAGCACCTCCAGTCCTAGGGTCTCCAGCCTCGGTGTCTCCAGCAGCAGCACCTCCAGACGCAGCACCCCCAGCCCCAACAGCTCCAGTACCTCCAGTACGAGCACCTCCGGGACCAGCGACTCCAGCACCTCCAGTAGATACCAGCACCACTCCTAGCGCCAGGGACGGCAGCAGAAGTACCTCCAGCAGTAGAGCCCCGGGCTCCAGCAGCGCGACCCTGACGGCGACCGTACCAGTCGTGCAGCTGCTGCGAGGTGAGTGGCACACGTGGACGAAGGCGGCTACTCCAAGGAGACCGCGCAACAGCAGACTCTGAACCCTCAGCGCCAGCACCCTCAGCAGCTCCAGCGCCACCAGCACCAGGACCTCCAGCAGCTCCAGAACCTCCAGCGCTAGCACCCTCAGCAGCCCCAGAACCACCAGCTCCAGCACCTCCAGACCCCTCACACTCAGGCTCAGCACCTCCAGGCTCTACACCCTCAAGCTCCGCACCCCCAGGCTCCGCACCCCCAGGCTCAGCACCCCCAGACTCAGCACCCCCAGAAGTAGCACCCCGAGCAGGACCACCCCCAGCAGGACCTGAGTCACCAGTGACCTCAACCAGCGCAGGGAAGGGAGGAGGGTCTACCTGAGACACACCTGAGGGAGCAGGACCTGGAGCGGGGAGAGGGTCGACCTGGGGAGCACCTGGAGCGAGGAAGAGCGGCGGGGGAGGGAGAGGGGCAGTGCGGTAGGGGAAGAGACGGTAAAAGGGAACCGACTCGTCGAACGTGACGTCCTGAGACGCAAAGACACGGCGCGAGGTGGGGTGGTAAAACTGCCAACCAGGCGCGTCAGGGACAAAGCCAAGGAAGACACAGGGAACTGCACGGGCGGAGAGCTTGTCCGCGGTGGTATCGCGGACAAAGGCACGAGCACCCCAGACCCGGAAACGCGACGCATCGCCAACCTTCCCCGTCCACAGCAGTGTGGGCGAGGTCTCCGGCAAGGAGACACGGGGCCAGAGGTTGAGCTGATGCGTGGCGTACCGGACCGCAAACGGCCACAGAAAATGGGGGGCAGCCGCATGGATCATGGAGGTACGAGCGACCTCCATGACTAAGCCAATGCGGCGCTCAGCAACCCTATTCTGCTGCGGAGAGTCCGGAAGCGTGAACGACTGGGTGATGCCGTGCTCCGCACAGAAGGCTGCCAAGAGGTCGGAGGAGAACTCACCACCTCTGTCAGAGTGCAGACGAAGGACGGGAAACTCCGTCCCGAACCGCTCGCGGAGCTGGAGACGGGCAGCGCGGATCCAAGGGATCAAAACAGCAGGGACCTCCCCCTTGCTGCGCAGGGGAAAGACCGTGGTGTAACGCGTGTAGTCGTCAACAACCAGCAGGAAGTACCGCTCGTGGCCCTGTCCACGGACGCGGGCTGGGCCCCACACGTCCAGGTGGAGAGTCTGCAGGGGAGCCTCTGTGGGAGGGAACGAGGAGGAGTGAGGAGCGGCGCGCTGCCGCCCCTCGACGCAAGGAATGCAGGGCGGCGCAAGCGAGGGAGGCAGGGCAGGCAAAGACCTGGGCAGACCAGAAACCAGGAAGCGAGAGTGCATGCCACGAAGGCGCTGCACCGAGGGGTGACCAAGGCGGTGGTGCCATAGGAGGGTCTGGTGTGACAAAGCGCGACACTCGCAGGGGGCCGTCGGCTGACCGGACGCAGACGCAGACGCAGCTACCTGAGCGGACGCAGTGGTCAGGGTGTACAGACTCGAGCCAGGCGCACGGGAAAACGTGGCCAGGTGTCGGCCGGTCCGAGCACACGTACAGTGAGTCACCCGCTGACTCGCAGGAGTGAACTGGTGCACCCCCTGATCCTGGAGGTCAGCTCCACTCACCAAGTTCGTAGAGAACGAGGGGAGGTAAAGACCTGACAGCAAGCCAGACGGGGCGGCCGGACACGGTAGAACCGTGGAGTAGTGGGCAAGGACCGGACCCCCGGAGGGGTCCGCCAGGGAGACTGGAACCGGCCGACTAAGCGGCGTGAGTGTGGTACAGTCGCGAAAGAAGGAGCGGGAAGCACCTGAGTCCAGCGTGAAGGTGTACAAGGCCGCAGCAGGCGCAGACCCAGAGAGAGCAGACTCACCAGCACCTGGAGCAGGAGACGTACCGGCACCTAGAGCAGCAGCCTCACCAGGACCCAGAGGAGGAGACGCACGAGCACCTAGGGCAGCAGCCTCACCAGTACCGGGAGCAGCAGGCGCTATACCAGGGTCAGGCGGGACGCACAGGTAACAGGCACGGTCAACACTAGTAGGTAATGCATACATGGCAGTGAGAATAGCATCATAGTCAGGAGCAAAGATATCTACCCTCCGTCCAAGCAGCTCCAGCCAGTCGGGGAGCTCAGCCTCGTCTCCAAACACTGTACGCCAGTCGTCGCTCAGATGGGCGAAGCAGCGGGACTGTGTGTGACCAAGCGTCCCGCAAGGCTGACCAACCCGATCACCTGTGCGAATGACGTACTGGCAGCGAACTGTACGCGTAGACCTGCTACACTGAGCGTACCACTCGTGGAGCTGCCGGGACGTAAGTGTCTCGCGAGGACGCCGCTGCAGCTGCAGCTGGCCACTGCCGGACGCTCCCAACTGACCAGCTCCAGGGGGACAGCTACGACTGCTACCGCGACAACCCCAGCTAGTATACCACTCACTAAGCTGCTGGGGCGTGAGAGACTCTCGCGAACGTCGCTGGGGCTGCATCTGGCCACCGGCCAGTAGCAGTAGCAGCAGCAGTAGCGCGGGCAGGGCAGGCGCGGCAGGCCGACAGGCAGGCAGGCCGGCAGGCAGACAGACAGACAGGCAGGCAGGCAGGCCGGCAGGCAGGCAGGCCGGCAGGCCGGCAGGCAGGCAGGCAGGCAGGCAGGCCGGCAGGCAGGCAAGCAGACAGGCAGGCCGGCAGGCTGGCAGGCAGGCAGACAGGCAGGCCGGCAGGCAGGCAGGCAGACAGGCAGGCCGGTAGGCAGGCAGGCAGGCAGGCAGGCAGGCAGGCAGGCAGGCGCTCACCAAAGGCTGGAAGAGCAGGCGCTCGCCGGGCGAGCAGGGCCGGCGCTCAACGGGCGGCGGCGGAGTAGGCGCAGGACAGCGGCGACGTTGGGGCCGCAACACCCGGTGCAAAATAGGGCCGAAGCAGCTGCAGGGCGGGGCCGCTTCAGCGGCAGGTCGGGGCCGTGGCAGCTGCAGAGCGGGGCCGTATCAGCGGCAGGTCGGGGCCGAGGCAGAGGGACGCGCGCGGCTCGGCGCGGGCTGCGCTGACAGCGCGCTGGGCTGCTGCAGGCCGCGCGCGGCCGCGCTAGGTAGTGGCGAGCCGCGCGCGGCTCGGCGCGGGCTGCTGCGGGCCGCGCGCGGGCTGCAGCGGGCGGCGCGCGGGCCTCGCGAGGCAGGAGTAGGCCCGCGCGCGGCGCTACGCGGGCTGCGTGGGCTCGGCGCGGGCTGCGCGCGGCTGCAGCGGGCTGCGCGCGGCTCGGTGCGGGCTGCGCGCGGCTGCAGCGGGCTGCGCGCGGCTCGGTGCGGGCTGCGCGTGGCTGCAGCGGGCTGCGCGCGGCTCGGTGCGGGCTGCGCGCGGCTGCAGCGGGCTGCGCGCGGCTCGGTGCGGGCTGCGCGCGGCTGCAGCGGGCTGCGCGCGGCTCGGTGCGGGCTGCGCGCGGCTCGGTGCGGGCTGCGCGCGGCTGCAGGGGGCTGCGCGCGGCTCTGTGCGGGCTGCACGGGCTCAGTGGGGGTAGCTCGCGGTAGCAACGGGCTGCGCGCGGCTCGGTGCGGGCTGCGCAGGCCTGGAGGGGCAGCGCGCTGGCCTAGGGCAGCAGGAGGCAGCGCTAGGGCTGCTGGACGGCTCGCGTAGTGCAGCACGTCACAAGGCAAGGCAAGGCAGGCAGGTACGTGGGGTAGCGCGGTAACCGCAGTGGTAGGTGGGCCCGAAAAAAAACGGTCCTACGGACCTTAGTGCTCTGAAACCATGTTAGAATCTGACAGCAGGAATGAGTTGCATTGATGAAGTGTTGGGTACATAAGCTAACCCTAACATTGGGTTGTACCCCATATGGGCTACCCCACTAGCAGCCAACACAATATGCATAGTTTGACACGGCGTCCTGCCAGCTCAGAGCCCCGCGCGCCTCCCCCTCCCCTGCTTTGCCCGTCGCGCCGCCCGCTCTGCCCCGCGCTGCCCGTCGCGCTGCCTCGCAGCCCCGCGCACCGCCCGCTGTGCCCCGAGCCGCCCGTCGATCTGCTGCGCAGCCCCGCGACCCGCCCGCCCTGCCCCACGCTGCCCGTCGCTCGGCTCTGCAGCCCCGCGCGCCGCCCGCTCTGCCCCGCGCAGCCCGTCGAGCTGCCTTGCAGCCCCGCGCGCCGCCCGCTGTGCCCCGCGCCGTCCGTCGCGCTGCCCGCCCGCCCGCCGCGCTGCCCGCTTGCAGCGCCGCCTGCCCGCCGCGCTGCCCGCCTGCAGCGCCGCCTGCCTGCCGCACTGCCCGCTCGCAGAGCCGCCCGTCCGCCGCGCTGCCCGCTTGCAGCGCCGCCTGCTGCTCCCTGCCCGTGCGCAATTGCCCACCCCTGCTGCGGCAGCTTGCGTTGCTCTGTCGCACTGTCGCTATGGCTTCCATCCGCGTGCTGTCGTTCGATGCTGAGGGCCGCCCTGTGCAGTTCACCACTTGGCTAGATGACCTGCAGCTGTTCCTCCTGAGCGATAGCAAGGAGCATGTGTCGCTCTATGATTACGCGTCTGGTGCTGCGCCTGCCCCTCCTGCCACAGCTGAGCTTAGTGTTCGTTCCCACTGGCAGACTCGTGACGCAGCTGCTCGCCTAGCCATTCGCAGTCACCTGCCGTTAGCTGAGCTCGAGCATTTTGGCGACTGCAAAACCGCTAAGGCCCTTTACGACGCTGTCGTTGCTCGCTACTCCTCGCCTGCCACAGCCGAGCTTAGCCGCCTCATGCTGCCTTACCTGTTCCCTGAGCTGTCCACCTTTGCTACAGTCGCCGATCTTATCACCCACCTTCGCACTAGTGACGCTCGCCTGCGTGCCGCCCTTCCCACCGAGTTCTGCGCTAAGAACCCCCCTCCACTGTACTGGACACTCCACTTCATAGTCACCCGTCTCCCTGACACCCTCAGCTCAGTGCGCGACTATTTCCTTGCTCGCTGTCCCACTGAGCTCACTGTCGCCCTCCTAGAGGAGAAGCTGCTAGCAGCCGAGAAGAGCATTGTAGCTGTAGGTGCTGCTCGCGGCGCTCCTCGCACCCCCATCTTTGAGGGGTGCTCTCCCTCTCCCCTCGCTCCCTCCTATGCTACTGCTGCTGCTGTTGACTTCCTTGGTGCTGAGTCTGCTGGCGCTGCTTCTGCTCCTGGTGGGAGGCGCCGCACCGGCAAGGGCAAGGGGGGCAAGGGTGGCGGGGGTGGCGCTGGGGGGGGAGGGGGTGGGGGAGGTGGGGGGGGAGGCGGTGCTGGAGGGAGCGGTGGCGGGAGTGCTGGTGGGAGTGGGGCCGGCGGCGGAGGCGGGGGCGGCGGCGGGAGCAGTGGCGGTGGTGGCAGCGGCGGCAGTGGCGGCGGTGGCGGTAGTGGCGGTGGCGGTGGCGGTGGTGGCGGTCGGAGCGGAGGTAGTGGCGGCGGTGGAGGTCGGAGTGGAGGCACCGGCTCGGGCCAGAGCTCCCAGCAGCAGCAGCGTCCCCAGACGACCCAGCAGCTTCGTGAGTGGCTTGCTCAGCGTGGGACGTCGGGGGGCAGTGGCCGCTGTTCCTATGTCATTCGCACAGGTGATCGCAAGGGGCAGACGTGTGGAAAGTTCCACACTCAGTACCGCTGCTTCTTCCGCCTTGACGACGCTTGGCGTGAGGAGATGGGCGAGGATGTTGAGCGCCCCCGCTGGGCTGAGCTGATGAGGGCTGGTGTTGATATCTTTGCTCTTGACTATGATGCTATTATTGCTGCCATGTATGCATTGACTGTTAGTGCCGAGGGAGACTGTTACTTGTGTGTGCCGCCTGACCCAGGTATAGAGCCCGCTGCCCTAGGTACTAGTGAGTCTGCTCTCTCTGGTATGGTGCCCCCTGTACCTGCTCCCTCCAGTGCTGTCCCTGCTGCTTGCGAGTCTGCTCTCTCAGGTACAGCACCCACAGAGACTGCTCTCTCAGGTACTGCACCGGCTGAGGCCTTGCACACCTTCACCCTTGACTCAGGTGCTTCCCGCTGTTTCTTTCATGACAGTACTGAGCTCACTCCGCTTCCTGCACCGGTCCCAGTCTCCTTGGCTGACCCCTCGGGGGGCCCAGTCCTTGCACGGTCCACCACTGTGCTCCCGTGTCCGGCGGTTCCGTCTGGCTCGTTGTCGGGTTTCCACCTCCCCTCGTTCTCGACGAACCTGGTGAGCAACGCTGTCATCCAGGATCAGTGGGTTGACACCTTTACCCCTGGAGGACAGCGTGTGGCGATCCTCACGTGCTCCAGGACCGGCCGTCACCTGGCTACGTTTACCCGTCAGCCGGGGTCGAGTCTCTACACACTGACCACTGCGTCTCCTCAGGTCGCTGCTGTCGGTCAGGTGTCCGCGTCAGGTCTGGTAGCCCACGCCTGTGAGTGTCGTTCCCTGTCACACCAGACTCTTCTCTGGCACCACCGCCTGGGTCACCCCTCCTTGCCACGCCTCCGTGGCATGCACCGTCGCCACCTTGTGTCTGGTCTTCCCAGGTCCCTCCCTCCCCTCCCTGCCTCGCCTGCGCCGCCTTGCCTTCCTTGCGTCGAGGGGCGGCAGCGCGCCGCTCCTCACTCCTCCTCGTTCCCCCCGACAGAGGCTCCTCTGCAGACCCTCCACCTGGACGTGTGGGGCCCAGCCCGCATTCGTGGCCAGGGCGGTGAGCGGTACTTTTTGCTGGTTGTCGACGACTACTCGCGTTACACCACGGTCTTCCCCTTGCGCACCAAGGGTGAGGTCCCTGCTGTTCTGATCCCTTGGATCCGCACAGTTCGTCTCCAGCTCCGCCGCCGTTTCCGGACAGACCTTCCTGTCCTGCGTCTGCACTCTGACAGAGGTGGTGAGTTCTCCTCCGACCTCTTGAGGACCTTCTGTCAGGCGGAGGGCATCGAGCAGACCTTCACGCTTCCGGACTCCCCGCAGCAGAATGGGGTTGCTGAGCGCCGCATTGGCCTGGTCATGGAGGTCGCTCGTACCTCCTTGGTCCATGCGGCGGCTCCCCATTTTCTGTGGCCGTTTGCTGTCCGGTACGCCGCGCATCAGCTCAACCTCTGGCCCCGTGTCTCCTTGCCGGAGACCTCGCCCACACTGCGTTGGACGGGGGAGGTTGGCGATGCGTCGCGCTTCCGGGTGTGGGGTGCTCGTGCCCTTGTCCGCGATATGTCCGCGGACAAGCTCTCCTCCCGCACGCTTCCCTGTGTCTTCCTTGGCTTTGTCCCTGACGCGCCTGGCTGGCAGTTTTACCACCCCACCTCGCGCCGGGTCTTCGCCTCTCAGGACGTCACCTTTGACGAGTCGGTTCCTTTTTACCGTCTCTTCCCCTACCGCACTGCCCCCCTCCCTCCCCCGCCGCTTTTCCTCGCTCCTGGTCCCCCTCCGGTAGACCCCCTTCCCCCTCAGGGTCCTGCTCCTTCAGGTGTCTCTCAGGTAGACCCTCCTCCCGTCGCTGAGCCTGTCGAGGTCACAGGTGACTCAGGTGCTGCTGCGGGTGGTGCTGCTGGGAGTGCTGAGCCTGGGGGTGCTGAGCCTGGGGGTGCTGAGCCTGGGGGTGCTGGGCCTGGGGGTGCTGGGGCTGCGGGTGCTGGGACTGAGGGTGCTGGAGCTGAGGGTACGGTGCCTGAGCGTACGGAGCCTGGGGGTGCTGAGCCTGGGGGTACTGCGTCTGGGGGTACTGAGCCTGGGGGTGCTGAGCCTGGGGGTGCTGAGCCTGGGGGTGCTGCGCCTGAGGGTACTGAGCCAGGGGTGCTGCGCCTGAGCCTACGGAGCCTGGGGTTGCTGCGTCTGGGGGTGCTCCGGTTCGGGGTGCTGAGCCGTCTCTCCGGGAGCCTCTCACACAGCAGCAGCTTCGTGACTGGTACGTCCGGCGCTTTCGCCGTCCTCGTGGCCCTGCTGGAGTTGGAGGTTCTGGAGCTGCTCGTCCTGGGGGTACTGGAGCTGCCGGGGCTGGTTGTTCTGGGAGCACTGAGGCTGGAGCTGCTGGAGCTGGGGCCTCTGGAGCTGGCGGTACTAGTGGAGTTGGAGCTGCCGACTCTGGGGGTGCTCTTCCTGGAGGTGCTGGAGCTGCTGGAGCTGACGACACTGGAGCTGACGGTCTTGGAGACGTTGGTCCTGCTGGTGCTGGAGGGGCTAGCGAGGGGAGGTCTGCCGCTGCTGGGGCCTCTGGTGCTGACGTCGCCGGCTCTGGGGGTGCTGCGGCGGGGGGTGCTGGTCCTGGTGCTTCTGGTGCTGCGGGTGCTGGAGGTGCTGGCGGAGCTCCGCCGTCGCGCCTGTTCTTCACTCCCCCGTCGCCGTCGGCTTTGCCACCGCCTGACACGGTGCTTCGCCAGGTTCTTTCCCTCCCGTCTTCCACTGGCCTTCCCCTCCAGCCTGGCTCCCCCCTCCCTGCTCCTGTACCTTACACTGCACAGCCGGACTCGCTTACGGAGCGTCGTGAGCCTGTGTCTCGTCCTGCCTCGCCTGTTCGTGCTGCTCGCACTGCTCGCACTGCGCGCACTGGTCCCACTGGTCGTCGTGTCGCGCGTCCGCGTCCTCCTCCTGTTCCTGGCACGCATATTATGGCCCTTCGTCCTTCCACTGGTCCACAGCGTGTCCCCCTACCGTCTCCTCCTGCGTCTTCTTTGCCTGACGTTCCCGACCCTGAGTCTGACAGTGTTCGTGCTGCCCACCCTACTGTTACGCGTCTTCTCGCCACTGTTGTCACTGACCCGTCGTTTGAGTCTTCTGCTGCGTCTGCCCTGGTCGCTGAGCTTGTCGACTTTGCTGCTGCCTGTCGTCTAGACTACGCCGCCAGTCTTGTTGCTGAGTCTGAGTCTGTCTGTCCTCCGTCCGTCGGGGGTGAGTGTGCTCTTGGCACGGACGTCCTTGAGGACAGGCAGGAGGACTTTGACTCTCTTGCGGCTGCTGTACCTCATCTCGTGGCCTGGTTGCTTGCCCCTGAGGGAGACCCGGATGCACTAGACATCCCCACTCTGCGCACTTACGCAGAGGCGATCTCGGGTCCCTACTCCTCTCAGTGGCAGACAGCCATGGACGCAGAGATGGCATCCTGGAAGTCCACAGGCACCTACGTCGACGAGGTTCCCCCTCCTGGGGCGAACATCGTCGATGGCATGTGGATTTTCAGGGTGAAGCGGCCGCCAGGTTCTCCACCTGTCTTCAAGGCTCGTTACGTTGCTAGAGGCTTCAGTCAGCGTCAGGGGGTTGACTTCTTCCAGACCTTCTCCCCCACCCCGAAGATGACCACTCTTCGGGTTCTGCTGCACGTTGCTGCTCAGCGTGACTACGAGCTTCACTCTCTTGACTTCAGCACAGCGTTCTTGCAGGGCAGCCTGCACGAGGAGATCTGGCTGCGCCGCCCACCTGGCTTTACTGGGTCGTTTCCTCCTGGTACCCAGTGGAGCCTCCACCGGCCAGTCTACGGTCTCCGCCAGGCGCCACGTGAGTGGCACGACACACTGAGGACTACACTTGCGGCCCTTGGGTTCGCGCCGTCTACTGCTGACCCGTCGCTGTTTCTGCGCACAGACACGTCGCTGCCGCCGTTCTACATCCTCGTGTACGTTGACGACTTGGTCTTTGCTACTGCTGACACTGAGGCACTCGCTCGTGTGAAGTCGGAGCTGCAGAAGAGACACACCTGCACTGACCTGGGTGAACTGCGTAGCTACCTTGGCTTGCAGATCACCCGGGACAGAGCACGCCGCACCATTACCCTGACTCAGTCACACATGGTGCAGCAGGTCCTTCAGCGCTTCGGCTTCCAGTTCTCCTCACCACAGGCCACACCTCTGGCTACCAGCCACTCGCTCTCAGCTCCACCTTCGGACGAGTCCGTAGAGCCGAGTGGCCCGTACCCAGAGCTTGTAGGCTGCCTCATGTACCTGATGACTTGCACGCGACCTGACCTCGCGTACCCTCTTAGCATCCTTGCTCGTTACGTTGCGCCTGGGAGACACAGGCGAGAGCACAGGGAGGCTGCTAAGAGGGTGCTGCGTTACTTGTGCAGTACATCAGGCATGGGGCTGGTGCTTGGAGGACGCGACAGAGTTGTCCTCACTGGTCACTCGGACGCTTCTTGGGTGGACGACCTGGCTACGCAGCGGTCGTCGCAGGGTTACACCTTCAGCCTTGGCTCTGGTTCTGTCTCGTGGCGGTCCACCCGCTCTTCTTCTGTTCTCAGCTCTAGTTGTGAGGCTGAGATCTACGCCACGGCCATGGCTGCACAGGAGTTACGCTGGCTCACCTACCTGCTGACTGACTTGGGAGAGCGGCCTAGTTCTCCTCCAGTTCTGTACGGCGACAACAAGGCGGCCCTTGCCTTGTGTCAGGAGCACAGACTGGAGCACAGGACGAAGCACATTGCTCTTCGCTACTTTCTTGCTCGAGAGCTGCAGCAGCGAGGTCAGCTTCGGCTTGTGTACGTGGACTCGAAGGCCAACACTGCTGATATCTTCACCAAGGCGCTCCCGCCTAGTGATCATCAGCGGCACTGTACTTCTTTAGGCCTTGTGTCCACATTCCCTCATTTGCTTACTGCTTGACTTTCTTTGTACTGTACCTTATACATATCTTGTTGCTTGCTTGCTAGGTTTTGATCACTGTGTTGCTTGTCTTGTACTATATCTAGCACTGCATGTGAACTGGCCTTGTGGCCTTTGCTTGTGCTCAGAGTGTGGTGACGTTGTGATCCACCCTGGGCTTGCGTTGCTTTGCTGGACTGGTCTTGTGACCCTTTGTTCTCCCCCACTTTGCCTATGGGGGTGTGTTAAATTGTTATATGTTGGTAGGCTGTAGTGGGGTAGCCAATATGGGGTACAACACAAACTAGGGTTTGCTACTTGTACCCAACTGTTTCATTCAATGCACTCATTCTTACGCTAGTATTCTGATAATGATGCCCAACCCATGCACGCGAATCTGCCCTGCCCATATTAGAAACCATGCACCCGAGGATTTAGTGCCAGCCAGCTGCACCCCACCTATAAGCCCGTCCAACAAGTGGCGAACTGTCAAGAAAACGCCAGATCTAGGACGTGTAGCAGGGAACAAAACTTGTGAAACAGGATTCTGGCTTGAAATATCGACCAGATACAACGTTTGCGAAACACGTGAACGAAACTCATTCACGATCGCAATCACACTAGGCTGTGACAGGTTGCCACGTAGGTGTGTTCATGGTGCTTCAAACAGATTCGAGCAAAGTTCACCACGCCACGTGTACGTTGCCCAAACCCGGTGTTACGAATAGTAATACTTGATATTACTGTGCACTCCTCACCGCAGCAAAGAGGCATGCAGTATCGAGAACGAATGCGAGGAGTCAGAGTTGACTCGAAGCGTCAGACGGTTAGGGTGGATCTAGACCGTCGGAGAAAAACGGCATCGGGCAGCTGCAGGGACAATGAATCTGGCGGGAACAGTTTCGTAACTGTTCGGGCCGCACGGTTGGTTTGAATTCGAATAAGGGAATGTACCCCTTAGAGTACATGGCTAGCTAGGTCGCTTCGTATTCCCCTGTACTCATATTTATATCGTTGTATTTGCATGTTTTATTCATCTCAAAGCATTTTACATTCACTCTGCTATTGAGGTCAAGGGCCCACCAAACTATCTTACTGCGTGCGAACCTTCCTGGGTAGATCCTGGGCTACGATCAACTTCTGATCTCAGCATGGTATGAGAGCGGCTCAGGAATCCTTCGCACTGCCACTCCCGAAAATTGCGACATTCGGAAAGTGGCGTCCGGCACACGCTCACGAGTGAAGATGGCCGGAGGATCTGGTGGTCAGACCAATCTAACGGCTGAAGCGCAACCCAACCCGGCTGCGACAAGCGAAAACACGACGACGATCGGCACCGAAGTTCTCGCACAACTTCTTCAGCGACTCACCAGCCTGGAGCAAGGACTCCAAACATTGCGGAACGGCGATGCGGGAACATCCTCGCAACCATCCCAACCGGCCCCAACTGGCCAGAACGCCGCCCCGCACACATTCTCTCTCGACACCAATGGCTCAACCTGTTAAACTCTATTATGCTTGTAGGCTGTAGTGGGGTAGCCAATATGGGGTACAACCCCAAATAGGGTTTCATATTTGTACCCAAACTCCTGCTAGTTCATTCATTCTTGCCTAGTTATCTTGAGATGGTATTCAGAGCAGGAGGTCCCTAGGACCTACCGACCGTTTTTTTAGGGCCCACCACCGCTCGCATGCGGTTACCACGCTACCCCGTGCCCTAGCCTCGTAGCGCCCTCGTGCGCCCTCGTTAGCGCCCTCGCGCGCCCCTCGTTAGCGCCCTCGCGCGCACCCTCGTTAGCGCCCTCGCGCGCCCCTCGTTAGCGCCCTCGCGCGCCCCTTGCTAGCGCCCTCGCGCGCCCCTCACCAGCGCCCTCGCGCGCCCCTCGCAGTGTCGCCCGCCCGCCGAGCCGCCCGCTCGCAGCCCGCTCGTCCCGCTGCCCGCTTCGCAGCCCGCCCGCCCGCTAGCTGCCCGCTTCGCGGCCCGCCCGCTTCGCGGCCCGCTCGCTCGCTGCCCGCTTCGCGGCCCGCCCGCTTCGCAGCCCGCCCGCCCGCCCGCTGCCCGCTTCGCGGCCCGCCCGCTTCGCAGCCCGCCCGCCCGCTCGCTGCCCGCTTCGCGGCCCGCTCGCTCGCTGCCCGCTTCGCGGCCCGCCCGCTTCGCAGCCCGCCCGCCCGCTCGCTGCCCGCTTCGCGGCCCGCCCGCTTCGCAGCCCGCCCGCCCGCTCGCTGCCCGCTTCGCGGCCCGCCCGCTTCGCGGCCCGCCCACTTCGCAGCCCGCCCGCCCGCTCGCTGCCCGCTTCGCGGCCCGCCCGCTTCGCAGCCCGCTCGCCCCGCTGCCCGCTTCGCAGCCCGCCCGCCCGCTCGCTGCCCGCTTCGCGGCCCGCCCGCTTCGCTGCCCGCTCGCAGCGCCGCCCGCCCGCCCGCTACCTGCTTCGCAGCGCCGCCCGCTGCCTCACTGCCCGCTTGCTGCGTCGCCCGCCCGCCCCGCTGCCCGCTTCGCAGCCCGCCCGCTGCGCTCCTCGCCTGCTGCTCCCTGCCTGTGCACCGCCGCTTGCTCCTGCTGTGGCTGCTAGCTTCGCTCTAGCGCGTCCCCTCTGCTGCTGCCGCTGCTCTGCTGTGCCCTCACGCCTGAGCTATGGCCTCTATTCGCGTTCTCTCCTTCGATGCTGAGGGCCGTCCCGTGCAGTTCACTTCCTGGCTCGACGACCTGCAGTTGTATCTTATGAGCAATAGCACGGACCACATCTCCCTCTATGACTACGCGTCTGGTGCTGCCGCTGCTCCTGCTGCCACAGCCGAGCTTAGTGTTCGTTCCCACTGGCAGACTCGTGACGCAGCTGCTCGCCTAGCCATTCGCAGTCACCTGCCGCTAGCTGAGCTCGAGCATTTTGGCGACTGCAAATCCGCTAAGGCCCTGTACGATGCTGTCGTTGCTCGCTACTCCTCGCCTGCCACAGCCGAGCTTAGCCGCCTCATGCTGCCGTACCTGTTCCCCGATCTGTCCACCTTTACTACAGTCGCCGATCTTATCACCCACCTTCGCACTAGTGATGCTCGCCTACGTGCCGCCCTTCCCACCGAGTTCTGCGCTAAGAACCCCCCTCCACTGTACTGGACACTCCACTTCATAGTCACCCGTCTCCCTGACACCCTCCGCTCAGTTCGAGACCACTTCCTTGCTCGCTGTCCCACTGAGCTCACAGTCGCCCTCCTAGAGGAGCAGCTGCTCGCGGCCGAAAAGAGCATTGTAGCTGTCGGTGCTGCTCGTGGCGCTCCTCGCACCCCCATCTTTGAGGGGTGTTCTCCCTCTCCCCTCGCTCCCTCCTACGCTGCTGCTGCTGCTGTTGACTTCCTTGGTGCTGAGTCTGTTGGCGCTGCTTCTGCTCCTGGTGGGAGGCGCCGCACCGGCAAGGGCAAGGGGGGCAAGGGTGGTGGTGGTGGCGCTGGGGGGGGAGGAGGTGGGGGAGGTGGGGGGGGAGGCGGTGCTGGAGGGAGCGGTGGCGGGAGCGCTGGTGGGAGTGGGGTCGGTGGTGGAGGCGGGGGCGGCGGAGGAAGCAGTGGCAGTAGTGGCGGCGGCGGCGGTGGCGGCGGCGGCGGTGGCGGTGGCGGCGGCGGTGGCGGCGGTGGCGGTGGTGGCGGTGGTGGCGGTGGCGGTCGGAGCGGTGGTAGTGGTGGCGGCGGAGGTCGGAGTGGAGGCACTGGCTCGGGCCAGAGCTCCCAGCAGCAGCAGCGTCCCCAGACGACCCAGCAGCTTCGTGAGTGGCTTGCTCAGCGTGGGACGTCGGGGGGCAGTGGCCGCTGTTCCTATGTCATTCGCACAGGTGACCGCAAGGGACAGACGTGTGGGAGGTTCCACACCCCGTACCGCTGCTTCTCCCGCCTTGACGACGCTTGGCGTGAGGAGATGGGTGCGGATGTTGAGCGCCCCCGCTGGGCTGAGCTGATGAGGGCTGGTGTTGATGTCTTTGCTCTTGACTATGATGCTATTATTGCTGCCATGTATGCATTGACTGTTAGTGCCGAGGGAGACTGTTACTTGTGTGTGCCGCCTGACCCAGGTATAGAGCCCGCTGCCCTGGGTACTAGTGAGTCTGCTCTCTCTGGTATGGTGCCCCCTGTACTTGCTCCCTCCAGTGCTGTCCCGGCTGGTTTCGAGTCTGCTCTCTCAGGTACAGCACTCACAGAGACTGCTCTCTCAGGTACCGCACCGGCTGAGGCCTGTCACACCTTCACCCTTGACTCAGGTGCTTCCCGTTGCTTCTTTCGTGACAGTACTGAGCTCACACCGCTTCCTGCACCGGTCCCAGTCTCCTTGGCTGACCCCTCTGGGGGCCCAGTCCTTGCCCAGTCCACCACTGTCCTCCCTTGTCCGGCGGTTCCGTCTGGCTCGTTGTCGGGTTTCCACCTCCCCTCGTTCTCGACGAACCTGGTGAGCAACGCTGTCCTCCAGGATCAGTGGGTTGACACCTTTACCCCTGGAGGACAGCGTGTGGCGATCTGCATGTGCTCCAGGACCGGCCGTCACCTGGCTACGTTTACCCGTCGGCCGGGGTCGAGTCTCTACACACTGACCACTGCGTCTCCTCAGGTCGCTGCTGTCGGTCAGGTGTCTGCGTCAGGTCTGGTAGCCCACGCCTGTGAGTGTCGTTCCCTGTCGCACCAGACTCTTCTCTGGCACCACCGCCTGGGTCACCCCTCCTTGCCACGCCTTCGTGGCATGCACCGTCGCCGCCTTGTGTCTGGTCTTCCCAGGTCCCTCCCTCCCCTCCCTGCCTCGCCTGCGCCGCCTTGCCTTCCTTGCGTCGAGGGGCGGCAGCGCGCCGCTCCTCACTCCTCCTCGTTCCCCCCGACAGAGGCTCCTCTGCAGACCCTCCACCTGGACGTGTGGGGCCCAGCCCGCGTTCGTGGTCAGGGCGGTGAGCGGTATTTTTTGCTGGTTGTCGACGACTACTCGCGTTACACCACGGTCTTCCCCTTGCGCACCAAGGGTGAGGTCCCTGCTGTTCTGATCCCTTGGATCCGCACGGTTCGTCTCCAGCTCCGCCGCCGTTTCCGGACGGATCTTCCTGTCCTGCGTCTGCACTCTGACAGAGGTGGTGAGTTTTCCTCCGATCTCTTGAGGACCTTCTGTCAGGCGGAGGGCATCGAGCAGACCTTCACGCTTCCGGACTCCCCACAGCAGAATGGGGTTGCTGAGCGCCGCATTGGCCTGGTCATGGAGGTCGCTCGTACCTCCTTGGTCCATGCGGCGGCTCCCCATTTTCTGTGGCCGTTTGCTGTCCGGTACGCCGCGCATCAGCTCAACCTCTGGCCCCGTGTCTCCTTGCCGGAGACCTCGCCCACACTGCGTTGGACGGGGGAGGTTGGCGATGCGTCGCGCTTCCGGGTGTGGGGTGCTCGTGCCCTTGTCCGCGATATGTCCGCGGACAAGCTCTCCTCCCGCACGCTTCCCTGTGTCTTCCTTGGCTTTGTCCCTGACGCGCCTGGCTGGCAGTTTTACCACCCCACCTCGCGCCGGGTCTTCGCCTCTCAGGACGTCACCTTTGACGAGTCGGTTCCTTTTTACCGTCTCTTCCCCTACCGCACTGCCCCCCTCCCTCCCCCGCCGCTTTTCCTCGCTCCTGGTCCCCCTCCGGTAGACCCCCTTCCCCCTCAGGGTCCTGCTCCTTCAGGTGTCTCTCAGGTAGACCCTCCTCCCGTCGCTGAGCCTGTCGAGGTCACAGGTGACTCAGGTGCTGCTGCGGGTGGTGCTGCTGGGAGTGCTGAGCCTGGGGGTGCTGAGCCTGGGGGTGCTGAGCCTGGGGGTGCTGGGCCTGGGGGTGCTGGGGCTGCGGGTGCTGGGACTGAGGGTGCTGGAGCTGAGGGTACGGTGCCTGAGAGTACGGAGCCTGGGGGTGCTGAGCCTGGGGGTGCTGAGCCTGCGGGTGCGGGGCCTGGGAGTGCTGGGACTGCGGGTGCTGGAGCTGAGGGTACTGTGCCTGAGAGTTTGCCGCCTGGGGGTGCTGAGCCTGGGGGTGCTGAGCCTGCGGGTACTGAGCCTGCGGGTACTGAGCCTGGGGGTGCTGCTACTGAGCCTACGGAGCCTCGGGTTACTGCGTCTGGGGGTGCTCCGGTTCGGGGTGCTGAGCAGTCTCTCACACCGCAGCAGCTTCGTGACTGGTACGTCCGGCGCTTTCGCCGTCCTAGTGGCTCGGCTGGAGTTGGGGGTGCTGGGGCTGCTCGTCCTGGGGGTGCTCGTACTGGGGGTACTGGAGCTACCGGGACTGGTTGTTCTGGGAGCACTGCGACTGGAGCTGCTGGAGCTGGGGACTCTGGCGCTGGCGGTGCTAGCGGAGTTGGAGCTGCCGACTCTGGGGGTGGCGCTGCTGCTGGTGCTGCGGACCCGCCTGGTGGAGCTGCTGCTGGAGCTGAGGACCCGAGCGGTGGCGCTGCTGCTGGTGCTGGGGACCCGGACGTTGGAGCTCCTGCTGGTCCTGAGGACCCGGCCGCTGGAGTCTCTTCTGCTTCTGGAGACGCTGCGCGGCCGCGACCGTACTTCGTACCGCTCCTTCAGCAGGTTCTTGGGCAGGCTCCTCCTCCTTGTCCTCCTCCCTCCGTAGAGTGTCCTCCGCCTGTCCAGCCGCAGTCACAGTTACCGCCTGCCTCGCCTCTCCCTGCTCCCTCTCCTTACGCTGGTCCCACAGGAGGTCTTACAGAGCGTCGTGAGCCTGAGTCTCGTCCTGCGTCGCCTGTTCGTCCTGCTCGCACTGGTAGTCGTGTCCGTCGTGAGCGTCCTCCTCCTGTCCCAGGCACTCACTACATGACTCTGCGTCCCTCTACTGCTCCTCGGCGTGTCCCTCTACCGTCTCCTCCTACGTCCTCTTTGCCTGCCGTTCCGGACCCTGAGTCTGACCGGTATCGCGCTGAGCACCCTACAGTCACGCGTCTCCTAGCTACTGTTGTCACTGACCCTACCTTTGAGTCCTCGGCTGCGTCTGCTCTGGTCACTGAGTTGGTTGACACCTTAGCTGCAGCCTGTCGTCTAGACTACGCTGCTAGCCTTGTTGCTGAGTCCGAGTCTGCGTCTGTCTGTCCTCCGTCCGTCGGGGGTGAGTGTGCTCTTGGCACGGACGTCCTTGAGGACAGGCAGGAGGACTTTGACTCTCTTGCGGCTGCTGTACCTCATCTCGTGGCCTGGTTGCTTGCCCCTGAGGGAGACCCGGATGCACTAGACATCCCCACTCCGCGCACTTACGCAGAGGCGATCTCGGGTCCCTACTCCTCTCAGTGGCAGACAGCCATGGACGCAGAGATGGCATCCTGGAAGTCCACAGGCACCTACGTCGACGAGGTTCCCCCTCCTGGGGCGAACATCGTCGATGGCATGTGGATTTTCAGGGTGAAGCGGCCGCCAGGTTCTCCGCCTGTCTTCAAGGCTCGTTACGTTGCTAGAGGCTTCAGTCAGCGTCAGGGGGTCGACTTCTTCCAGACCTTCTCCCCCACCCCGAAGATGACCACTCTTCGGGTTCTGCTGCACGTTGCTGCTCAGCGTGACTACGAGCTTCACTCTCTTGACTTCAGCACAGCGTTCCTGCAGGGCAGCCTGCACGAGGAGATCTGGCTGCGCCGCCCACCTGGCTTTACTGGGTCGTTTCCCCCTGGTACCCAGTGGAGTCTCCGCCGGCCAGTCTACGGTCTCCGCCAGGCGCCACGTGAGTGGCACGACACACTGAGGACTACACTTGCGGCTCTTGGGTTCGCGCCGTCTACTGCTGACCCGTCGCTGTTTCTGCGCACAGACACGTCGCTGCCGCCGTTCTACATCCTTGTGTACGTCGACGACTTGGTCTTTGCTACTGCTGACACTGAGGCACTCGCTCGTGTGAAGTCGGAGCTGCAGAAGAGACACACCTGCACTGACCTGGGTGAACTGCGTAGCTACCTTGGCTTGCAGATCACCCGGGACAGAGCTCGCCGCACCATCACCCTGACTCAGTCACACATGGTGCAGCAGGTCCTTCAGCGCTTCGGCTTCCAGTTCTCCTCACCACAGGCCACACCTCTGGCTACCAGCCACTCGCTCTCAGCTCCACCTTCGGACGAGTCCGTAGAGCCGAGTGGCCCGTACCCAGAGCTTGTAGGCTGCCTCATGTACCTGATGACTTGCACGCGACCTGACCTCGCGTACCCTCTTAGCATCCTTGCTCGTTACGTTGCGCCTGGGAGACACAGGCGAGAGCACTGGGAGGCTGCTAAGAGGGTGCTGCGTTACTTGTGCAGTACATCAGGCATGGGGCTGGTGCTTGGAGGACGCGACAGAGTTGTCCTCACTGGTCACTCGGACGCTTCTTGGGTGGACGACCTGGCTACGCAGCGGTCGTCACAGGGTTACACCTTCAGCCTTGGCTCTGGTTCTGTCTCGTGGCGGTCCACTCGCTCTTCCTCTGTTCTCGGCTCTAGTTGTGAGGCTGAGATCTACGCCACAGCCATGGCTGCACAGGAGTTACGCTGGCTCACCTACCTGCTGACTGACTTGGGAGAGCGGCCTAGTTCTCCTCCAGTTCTGTACGGTGACAACAAGGCGGCTCTTGCCTTGTGTCAGGAGCACAGACTGGAGCACAGGACGAAGCACATTGCTCTTCGCTACTTTCTTGCTCGAGAGCTTCAGCAGCGCGGTCAGCTTCGGCTTGTGTACGTGGACTCGAAGGCCAACACTGCTGATATCTTCACCAAGGCGCTCCCGCCTAGTGATCATCAGCGGCACTGTACTTCTTTAGGCCTTGTGTCCACGTTTCCTCACTTGCTCACTGCTTGACATTCTTTGTACTGTACTTTATATATATCTTGTTGCTTGCTTGCTAGGTTTTGATCACTGTGTTGCTTGTCTTGTACTATATCTAGCACTGCATGTGAACTGGCCTTGTGGCCTTTACTTGTGCTCGGAGTGTGGTGACGTTGTGATCCACCCTGGGCTTTGCTTTGCTTTGTTGGACTGGTCTTGTGACCCTTTGTTCTCCCCCACTTTGCCTATGGGGGTGTGTTAAACTCTATTATGCTTGTAGGCTGTAGTGGGGTAGCCAATATGGGGTACAACCCTAACTAGGGTTTCATATTTGTACCCAAACTCCTGCTAGTTCATTCATTCTTGCCTAGTTATCTTGAGACAACCCCCAAGGCTCCCCGTCCCAGTGAAGAGGCAATTCTCTCTGCTCAATCAAAGTTTCTGAGCATATCAAAAATAAAGACAAGTACTTGTTTTGACGGCAGAGACTTCTATACCTGGAGCTTCGAGTTGGAGCTCTTGCTGCAGAACGCCCAAATCTTTCACTATTTCGACGGGAGCTACGCGGAGCCTGCCGACGACACGGACGACGCCAGGACCCGCTACTACAACGAGTCCCTAATGGCGTACGGGGTGCTCCTGCGGAACATGGCACCGACGGAGCAACTGAGCATACGCTCATACAAGACTTCGGCCGCCCCAGCCCTTGAAGCCTGGCGACACCTCAACGGTGTGTATCAGCCGAAGGACTCCGTCTCCTCGAGCCGGCTGCTTCAGCAGCTACTGGAAACAAAAATGGCCCCAGGGGAGAAGGCCAACAGCTACATCAATCGCTGTCGAAGCCTTCGCGATCAAATCGCGAAGCTGGGAAGCTCGATTTCGGAAGAAATCTTCGTGAATATCGTGCTTCAAGGGCTCGGCCCAGAGTGGCGGCCCTGCAAGGCGCTTCTTCGACAGCAGGGGGTCATCTCGGAGGCCGCCCTTTGCGCCGCCCTTCTCGTCGAACAGAGGGATATGGATCAGCAGCGACCTGCGCCGCGACGAGAACGCGAAAGGCTCGCCTTCTACGCCGACAACACCGAAGAGCGAAAGCCACGGCGCCTCTACTGCAAAATCTGCAGAAATTTCGGGCATCTGGCGGATCGATGCAAGAACCGATCCCGCCCTCGCCAGACCAATCCGAGCACCTGGTCCGGCCGTCAAGACGCACGAGGCGACGCGCGTCATGCCCAGGGGTATCAGCCCCCTTCCGCGCGCAACCTGAACCCAGCGGTTCAGCATCAGCAGCAGCAGCCGTCACCGACTGCCCCAGCTCGCAACGTCATGAGCAACATGGCCATGACCAGCGAATCGCGTCGTCGCCGTGCCCGCTCGCCTTCACCCGAGCCGGCACCGCACCCCATTGGCGCGTTCACCAACAACAACCCGTTCAACCCGCGCCACGATTTCACCGACGACGACGACCAAGACTGGAACCTTCCAGTCCCGCTGCTTGAAAGTCCCCCGCACGTACCTGATATGCGGGTGGCGCCAATTGATTGGCTCTCGCGCGAGCAATTTTTGAAGTTCGACACTCCGCACATCGTCACACCGCGACTGGCGCTGCTCGCCCGTGACGACAACAAGCGCTACAACACCTGGTACCTGGACAGCTGCTGCGGCCAGCATATGGTGGGCTCCGAGCGTTACATATCCAACGCCATCCCCACTCCTACCGCCACCTATGTCACTGTGGCGAACAACACGCGCCTGCGCGCAAGCGCGCAAGGCATCGTCGTGCTCAAAGCACGCGGGAGCCGCACGCACATCACGCTCAACGATGTGCTGATCGTCCAGAACCTGCGCTTCAACCTCCTGTCCGCCGCACAGCTCATGGATTGCGGCGTCGAACTCAGCACGGACCGCGCGACGCGCGATATTTTGTTGCACTACGAAGCGCGCAACTTCCCCCGCCGGCAGATCGGACGAGCACACTCCGACAATGGGGTGTACGTCCTAGACTTTGACATCCCCGACTGCAGCGGCGACTCGCACGAACTAATCGATCTCGTGCCACTACGCTTCGAGCACATCCACCGCAGGGACTGGAAGCACCCTGACGGGAGACCGTGGGTGCCACATCATCCACACCCACGAGAAACAGCGCTGCACGACCCTGACGCAGACGGCATGTGCAAAGACTGCCACACGCCGACGACGTCAACTAGCGCCATTGCCGGCCGCGGACTCGCCGCCATCGCCGAAGCAGAACATCACGCGCCACCAGAAGAAGGCATGTCGCAATTAGAACTTGAAGTCACCACGCATGGCGTCTTCGGCACGCCTAAGTACCCTCTTGCCGGTCCGCCCTCTCAACACCTTCGAGGGATGCTCCGCGGAACTGGCGTCGGCACCTTCGATGCGCATGGCGTGCCGCGACCCTACTCCCGCGAAGATTTTCAAAAGATTTACCCCCATTGGCGCGACCACACGGCCGAAATCGCCGTGGAACAGGAGGAAGAACTGGCGCGCCGCGAAGCCGAGGAGCTTCGCCAGCAAAGCCTCGCGGAAGCACGCGGGACCTTCGCTTGCACCGCCTGGGGAGCTGAGGAAGAAGCAAGCGCCTCCAATGAAGGGGGGTGGGGAAGCGCTGGTGGATGGGGGACCAGTGATACTGGCGGATGGGGTGACACCGGCGGCACCTGGGCCAACGCGAGCGGCGGATGGGGCGCCGCATCTGGCGCCGACAATAGCGGCTGGGGCACTTCCCGCGAAGAACGAAGGGGGGGAGAGGAAGAAGCCGCGGAGACCGAAGCAGCACCTGCAGTCGTTCCTCTCGGTCGTCCCCCGCGCCGCATTCCCCTCGCACCACCTCCTGCAGACATTCCCCCGCATCGCGACCCGTGGGATACCATTACCTGGGGCAACGAGCCGTCAACCCCGCGTCGCACTATCTACGGACCTGCCCCTGAACCACGCCAACCTACCCTTGTTCCTGGAACCATCCCTGGGACCAACATCCCGCTCTCTGAAATTCGCGACAGAGAGTTCTTGGCGTTGATGCTGACCACCGCGGCAGAAGAAGAAGCAGAAGAAGTAGCAGCAGAACCTGCTCCTGTACCTGACGAAGACCCCGAGGAAGCGCGCGCGCGCTATATGCGCACCTCCGGCTTTCGCGCTGATGATGCACTCTGGCACCAGCGCCTCGGACACCCTTCCCGCGCGACGCTCAAAAACTGCATCGACGCTGGCGTCTTCGCTCCTGGCGCACTCCTGCGCCCTGATGGCTCCGAAGTGAGTAGCGCGACACATCCGCGCAACTGCACCGTCTGCCCTGAAGCTGCGCTGAGCCACCAACCGTTCCCGCTGCTCGAACCTGGAACCAACCGATACCCCAAGCTGCACAAGGTGTACAGCGATTTCCTGAACGTGGGGCATTGCGGAATCGAAGACGAACTCTACACGCTTACCTTCATCGACGCAGGAACACGCTATGTATGGGTCGTGAACGTGGAGACGCGCGACAGAGCCTACGAGGTGTTCCGCCTCTGGCTAGCACATGCGGAGCGGCAATCTGGAAAGAAGCTCAAGATCTGGCAGTCCGACGGCGCGGCAGAATTCAGGAGTAATCAGATGCAGACATTCCTGACGCAAAAGGGGATCGAGCATCACATCTCCCTCCCCTACGCACACCAGCAACAGGGCGTAGCTGAGCGGACGAACCGCACGCTGATGACGAAGGTGCGCGCGCTGATGAAGCAATCAAAGCTGCCGCCGATCTACTGGACTTACGCGATGCACCACGCCGTGCGGGTGCACAACCTGCTTTCGACCACCGCAATTACCGGCAACCTGTCCCCGCACGTCAAGTGGACTGGGACAAAGGGGGACACATCGATGCTGCGCGTCTGGGGGTGCATGGTGCAGTACCGACCGCCGACATCAACCATCGGCAAATTCACCAGTCGCGCGCGCTGGGGAATTCACCTCGGCATTAGCCACGAGCACAAGGCGTGGATCGTGCTGGACCTTCTGAGTCAGAAGACCGCCCATGCCCGCGACGTAATCTTCTACGAGCGTCTCTTCCTCGACCAATTCCGCGATGACGAACAGAGAAACGCAGATCGCGTCTACGCGAACAACGGACACAGCTACGCAACGCCCGAAGACGAAGCCGCTGCAGCACTCCTGGAGCAAGACACCAGGGCCGAGTTCGCATGGGAGGATCGGCACAGCAGCGACGACGACGACGATGATTCCTCAGGAGGAGGAATGGGCGGAACAGGAACAGGCGGAAGCGGCAGAGGCGCAGAACCACCAGCACCACCTGAACCAGAAAGTGATGACGACGACGTGCAGGAAGTCATCCCGCAACGCCGCCACGACAGCACCGTTTCGGGGCTGCAACTGCTCGGGCTTCACGCTGCTACCTCGAAAGCGCCGCGCATCATCGAGCCCCGAAACCCGCGCGAGGCTCTCTCTGGACCACACAGCAAGGAGTGGCGTGAGGCGATGGACGCGGAAATTAAGGCACTGGAGTCACGTAACACCTGGGTGCTCGTCGACCGCGCAGCAATCAAGGGCGCAAGAATTCTCTCGGGGAAGTGGGTCTTCCGCGTGAAGACCGCAGCGGATGGGACGATCGAGCGCTTTAAGGCGCGATGGGTGGTTCGTAGCTATGACCAGAGGCACGGGATCGACTTCGATCAAACGTTCGCCCCAGTTAGCCGTCACACCTCCGTCCGCATCCTGCTAGCCATCGCAGCCGCAAGGCATCTGCCACTCCGCCAAATCGACGTAAAGAACGCGTTCCTGTACGCGTTAGTAGACGCCGTGATCTATGTGGAGCAGCCGCACACCTATGGCGAAGGGGACGCGCGCGTGTGTCAGCTGCGAAAGTCACTCTACGGCATCAAACAGGCACCGAGACTGTGGCAGCAGTACCTGCACAACATCCTGCTTGAAATCGGGTTCAAGCAGATGCCGCACGACCCAGGAATGTACCGCCGCGACTTCCGCGGGGAATACATTCTCCTCACGGTGTACGTCGACGACCTGCTTTACACAGGCTCGAGCAACGAGCTTCTCGAGCAGTTCGAGAAGGCCTTGGCAGGGCGCATTGACATCACGTGCAACTACGAGGTGAAGCAGTTCCTGGGCCTTAACATCTCCTATGCTCCTGAGGCCATTCACCTTTCAGCGGCTAAGTATGCAGAGGAGTTAGGGAAGCGGTTCAACATTTCACCGGCATCTCTCTCAACTCCCTATCGCACCCCCGGACCGAACCACAAACCTGACAACAAAGCCTTATCCCCTGCTGGGATTCAGACTTACCAGCAGCAGTTGGGATGTCTTCTCTTCGCCTCTGTCACCTGCAGACCAGATCTGTCCTACATCGCGAGTCAGCTCGCGCAGTACTCACGGAAACCAACGGCTGAGAATCTCCTGGACCTGCAGCGTGCCCTTCAGTTCTTTGTTTCAACGCCCAAGATTGGGCTATGCTACTCAACTGTGCCGACTCCATCTTTCAACCTCATCGGCTACGTGGACGCCGATCACGCAGCAGACCCCGACAATCGACGGTCCAGGACCGGCTTCCTGTTCCGACTCGAGCCATCGGGACCAATCTCCTGGAATTCACAGAAGCAGGAATTGGTTGCCCTGTCGTCAGCCGAAGCGGAATTCATCGCAGCAACCGCAGCAGTTCGCGAAGGCCTCTACCTGCAGGAGCTTCTGCAAGAAGCGAAAATTCCAACTTCGCCAACCTTCCGCCTTCACTGCGACAACCAGAGCGCAATTCGCATCGCGAACAAACCTGGTTTCGTCAACCGCACCAAGCACATCGCGCTGCGGTACTTCTTCGTGAAGGACGAGGTGGACAAAGGCAAGGTCAACTTAACCTACTGCCCGACCGGTGACATGGCAGCAGACTTCCTCACGAAGCGACTGCCACGCCAGCAGTATCAGCACTGCTCCGAACTCAGCGGTGTGGTCAAGCAGGTCAAGTCGAGCTACGGCCAGGAGTGAAGGGGGGTGTTACGAATAGTAATACTTGATATTACTGTGCACTCCTCACCGCAGCAAAGAGGCATGCAGTATCGAGAACGAATGCGAGGAGTCAGAGTTGACTCGAAGCGTCAGACGGTTAGGGTGGATCTAGACCGTCGGAGAAAAACGGCATCGGGCAGCTGCAGGGACAATGAATCTGGCGGGAACAGTTTCGTAACTGTTCGGGCCGCACGGTTGGTTTGAATTCGAATAAGGGAATGTACCCCTTAGAGTACATGGCTAGCTAGGTCGCTTCGTATTCCCCTGTACTCATATTTATATCGTTGTATTTGCATGTTTTATTCATCTCAAAGCATTTTACATTCACTCTGCTATTGAGGTCAAGGGCCCACCAAACTATCTCACTGCGTGCGAACCTTCCTGGGTAGATCCTGGGCTACGATCAACTTCTGATCTCAGCACCCGGTACATACACCTTCTCCACCATCCGATGCTCAACCTGCCCACGTCACAATCTGTGGTCAAGGTAACGGGTGTAACCCATGCCAAATTTCTCGGGTTAATCCATGCCATGAACGTGCATTTCGCTACCCTCGCCGAAAGCTAAACCAACTTCTCGTACCCAAACTAACTTCGCGATCCCCATAAAGACTTGAAGAAATTCACTCGACACCAATATCACCACACCTCTGAGGCTAGCCATGCCTCGTCTTTACCACTGTACTCAGCTAGCAATTCCTATCAAGCGGGCTATCTGTGCCCACCATGTCGCCAACCCCCAGCTCCGCCACGTCGACTTGTCGCGCTGGTGTTTTACCCGTTTCGGCATCAGGCCTGACCGTTCGACGATCGGCCGCGTGATTAAAGGCGCGGAGCGATGGGCCGTGAACACAACGAACAACAACATCGTGCGTGTGCGTGGCGGCGCACACCCCGCACTTGAGCGCGCCATGGCCGCATGGATCGCCAATGCGGGGCCGGCAGGCGTTCCCCTCACGCTCGCAACCATTCGCGACCACGTCGCAAATATGGCGCGCGACATGAACGATGTCCCGGCGGCCTTTCGGTGCTCGATCGGTTGGGTGCGCCGTGCGTTGCGTCGCCAGGGCGTCCGCTGCCTGAGCGCCGTCGGAGAGTCCGCTGACCAGGACATGGCCGCTGTGCGGACGACCCGGGAGAAGCTCCCCCAGCTGCTGATGTATCTCTCGGTTTCGGCACGGGACACGTACAACTTCGACGAAACCGCACTCTACATCTCGGTGTTGCCCCGTAAGACGTACGGCAATCGCGGTGTGGCGGGTCGGAAGATTCCGAAAGACCGTCTTACCGTGGGCTTTGTCGTCAACGCGGACGGCTCCCATTCGTTCCGTCCCTTGGTGATCTCGAAGGCCAAGAGGCCCCACGACTTCCGGCCTGACTACAACCCGGACGAGGTGTGCTACTGGTGCTCGTCGGCTAAGGGCTGGATGACGAAGGAGGTATGTCCCGCAACCCCATCATCAAGGGGCGGATGGAGCGCGCAAGTCCGCCCATCAATCTGAACGCAACCCCACCTCCCGCCTTGCTCCTAGGCGCTACCACGGCGGGTGATACCCCTCGTCGCCGTGGGCGTGTGCTCCCTGCGTGGATGACGGAGCCGACCCCGAGGTGGGTGACCCTGGCACAGCAGGCGGCTCGCCGCCAGGAGCTCATTGACGGCGGTGCGCCCGCTGTCATGGGCGGCTTTGTGGATGCGGCAGAGTGGATGAGGCTGTGAAAGGTGTTGGTTACCATGCGATTTTGTTTGGTGGGAAAATGTGCGTAACTCGTGCACATTCACCTCAGTTCGGTGCAATGGGTTGAACATTGCAAGTGAGACAGATGGGGCTTGTTTATTGGCGGGGGTGGGAGTGTTTTTGTTGCTGGGTGGGGTTGGGTTGTTGTTTGTGATGAGATGGGAGATGTTGTGTAATGGGATCGAAAGATGAAATGGAAAAGCAGTGGTTACGGGGTCCACCAACATATAACAAGGGAGTCCGCCCTGTACTTTGCAAGAAAAAACAAACGTGAAACAACCAGTGTTATATATAAGCACCTCCTCGCTTGGGCGAAACATGTCGAACTGGGCGAAATGCCAAAATCACTTACAAGCCCAGAGCTTCATCCGACCATGGGGGACTATAACAGGCATTAGGTGTACATGAGAGAGGAGATGTGCAGCTAGCACTTCCAGGCGCGAAATTTAGAAGGAAACGGTTTACAGCGGTACTGTGATAGTCCAGTAACAGCAAGAATGGTCGGTTTGTCAGACACCGAACCATCTTCCATGTGGCAGTTGCACGCGTGAAACGGCTTCTAAGTTTACTCGTTATAGTATCGGCGCCTTCGACCAAAACTAAACCATTTTCCTTCGGCAGACTCTCGACTCCAAGCCTCGGTTCTTTGGCTGAATGGTAGTAGTCGTTACTTTCCCTTACGTGATGGGATGGTGCTATCGGTTACAGCGGAATACTGCCTCACAGTCTGGGTCTACCAGAACAGAATATGTCACTATGGCGGTAGTGGTTCTGCCGATCCGGCACCTCCGCTGCCGATCACCCCCCGCCGCCGATGCTTCAAGAATGGAGCCAGGGTAGTGATGCTGCTGATCTCCCATCGCTCCTTGCCTCGGCATGCGGCGGAACAGTGCTTGGTGCCCCTTAGCAGCAGCAAGTTTGCTCAGCGAAAAGGCTCATCGAAGCAAGCTGCTGCTGGGACGTTTTGCGGTTGAACTGCCGCCCAGCCAGTAGGCGACGGACTGGCGAAAACTGTTCGGAGTAACTAGCATTTTTCGCGAGTATGCGACCGTCGCGAACGGTCACTTTTCCTTAAACGACGGGATGGTGCTATCTGTTACAGTGGAATTCTGTACAGGCTATGTCTACAGTTCAGAAATATGATACAGTAGTAACATATGACAGTAGTTTTGCTGCCGAACCCTCGCCGCTGCAGAACCCGAAGCATGGAGCCAGGGTAGTGATGCTGCCGAACCCTCCTCCCCCCCCCTCGTCGCTTCTTGAGTCGTTATGCGGAACAGTGCTTGCTGCCTCTTACTAGCAGCAGCGAGTTTGCTCAGTCAAAAGGCTTGTCCGAATAAGCTGCTGCTGCGACTTTTTGCGGCTGAAACAGCTGCTCAGCCAATAGGCGATAGCCTGGCGAAGACTCGTCGGAGTAACCGGCTGGTTTGTTTACGAATATGCGAACGTCGCGAACGGATTCTGCTGGCATTGTTGCTGCTGGGCATGACGCGACGCGACAGCACGCGCCGGGCCAACAATTGCTTCACGAGACCTCGCATAATAACGTCGCGAACGGATTGTGGCATTGTTGCTGCCGGAGCGTCATGTTATGCTCCGGGCCGTCGCGCCGGGCCGTCAATCGCTTGACGAGACCCTCGCCTACAGTAATCAAATTTTGAGGCGCCTCAATTTTCCTGGCCGTCAATCCCTTGACGAGAGACCCTCGCCAAATCGCGTCGCGTATTGCCGGATTTCTGAGTCTATCGTTCTTCCTGCACCAGGCGTTGCCACGAGCGGGCACTGTCGGGCGGAGGCCGCGATGGATTGGCATAAAAGCGAGCCGTTGCCTAGTGATGCTTTATGGTGCGTCACGTTGTTGGTATCATTGACTCTGCCAATTGTCGCCCGGAGCAGCACTTGCCTCTACTTTCGAGTCTCAAGTCTCATCGCATCTCGAGTTTCGTTTCGAGTCTCAAGTGAGTCCAATTATCACAGCCAGAGAACCACACGCGTCGGATTGGAATCTCCACGCGCTACTACCACCGCCCATCGAACACGGCGAGGGCAAGAAGCGTCAACCGCAACAGTGTGACTCGTCAAAAGGCTATGGCGGCAATGACGACGAGAGGAGGCAACGGAATATCTGAAGTTGTTCTTCACGGCGTCTTCCTGCTCGTGCTCGTCATTCCGGCAGGTCAGTCGGAGTGTAATATTTTCATCGTTTTGTATTTACTGCATTATCTATAATCGTTGTCCTTGCTAACTGTTGTCTTGCACCTCCCCCCGTTCAACCTTAACCCTTTCCACGTGGTGTGGCAGCAGTGGTGGCTCAAACCGCCTCCGCTCCTCCTCCTCCGGGTGTTTCCTCCGCACCTCCTCCTCCGGGTGATGGCTCCCCGCTGCCTTCACCAGGTGGTGCCTCCCCTCCCCCCCCTCCTGCCAATGCTACTTCATCGCCCCCACCTCCCCCAGACAAGGCCTCCTCGCCACCTCCTCCGGGTGTTGCATCCCCTCCCCCTCCTCCTGCCCCTGCCACTTCATCGCCCCCGCCTCCCCCAGACATGGCCTCCCCACCCCCCCCTCCTGCGCCTGTCACATCGTCTCCCCCACCTCCCCCAGATTCAGCCTCCCCACCCCCTCCTCCTGCGCCTGCCACGTCATCTCCCCCACCTCCCCCAGATACAGCCTCTCCACCCCCTCCTCCTGCGCCTGCCACATCATCTCCCCCACCTCCTGACTGCATCCCCAGGAGCCGCCCCTGCCCCTGGATATGTGACAATAATGGGGTGAATCAGCCATGCCGGTTCAAACGGGTGTGTGCAGATGACGAGGTGTGCATCCCCTATGTTAGCAGCTGCGAAGGGTACAAGTGTGTGAGACTGTTTCATTGAGGGAATTGATAAGCTCGCCCGCTCAATAAGGTGCAGATGAGATACGAATAGCAACAGGCGAGTGGTGCTACTGGTGAACCCAATGATCTCAAGTGCATAAAGTGGTTCTGCCTGGTTAGTGAGGAGAATCAGTACGGTATGGACATTATGAGCATTCCCCTGCAAGCAATGGATTTCCTTGTCAGAATATATTTCACATATATTTTCGTACAACTGCATGTAGTTCCATTGTAGTGTAGTTACTCTACTTCCAATCAGGCCCCTACATGTCAGAATGTTATGTTTGTCTAGCCTGCAGTGGGATACTCTATAGTGAGTACAACCCAAACTAGGGTTTCCTATATGTATCCTACCTACTGCTAGTGAAACCCCTCTTTGCCTATTTCTCGTTTTCGCCTACTATCTTGACATGCTATCAGAGCAGGTCGACCCTCCTGGGTCGATCCTGTGGGTGGGCCCACCCGATGCTTCCGCTGCTGTTCTGCTTCTCGCGCGCCTCGGGCGCGTGACGTTTTCAGCCTGCCGCGTTTTTAGGGTTTCTACGATTTTCTGCTCGCCGCGCGCTCCGAAAGCTCGGCGGTTTTCTGCCCGCTGTGCGCCCCGAGGCGCGCGGCGGTTTCCCACCGTCGAAGCGCCCCCCGTCGCCCGTCGAAGCGCCCCCCCCCCCCCCCCCCCCCCCCGTCGCCCGTCGAAGCGCCCCCGTCGCCCGTCGAAACGCCTCCGTCGCCCGTCGAAGCGCCCCTCGGCCCCGCGCGGGCCGCGCGCGGCCCGTACGACCTGCGCCAGGCCCGCGCGCGGCCCGTACGGGCTGCGCCAGGCCCGCGCGCGGCCCGTACGGGCTGCGCCAGGCCCGCGCGCGGCCCGTACAGCCCGCGCGCGGCCCGTACGGCCTGCGCCAGGCCCGCGCGCGGCCCGTACGGGCTGCGCCAGGCCCGCGCGCGGCCCGTACGGGCTGCGCCAGGCCCGCGCGCGGCCCGGGCAGCCCGCGCGCGGTTTCGTTCGACCTGCGCACGCCGTCCCCCGAGCTGCTGACCGCGCCCCACCCCTGCTGCTGCCCGCGCTCCTGTTTTAGGGTTTGGGGGTGGCGAGTGTGGGGGTGATAGGTGTGTGCGCCGTCCCCTGCTCCTCCTCCTCCTCCGGCTCCCACTGCTGCAGCTGCCGCTGAGGGGGGTGGGTGTGTTGGAGCCGTCGGAGTGGTACTAGGGGGGTGGCGTGTGAGCAGTGCTAGAGGTACAGCAGAGGGTGTGTGAAAGGGTTTTGGGACAGCTGGAGGAAGTTGAGTGGAGGCAATCGTCTTGTCGTCCGCAGCGCCTGAAGTCCAGAGAGCCACGACCCCCTGTGGCCTGAGTAGTCCGGGGCTCTGCGCCCGGTAGCCACAGTGTGAGCACTCCTGGTAGTCCAGAGAGCCACGACCCGCTGTGGCCTGAGTAGTCCGGGGCTCTGCGCCCGGTAGCCACAGTGTGAGCACTCCTGGGAGCACAGCGAGCCAGCTGCGCCTGTCGCCGTGTAGTCCGGGTTTAGCCTGGTAGCGTCAGTGCTGCGCACTCCTGGTGCCCGTGTGTCTGCAGCTTCAGCCGTCGCCTCCCATCTTCTCGCCCCCACAGTTTTTCCTCCTCCTCACTTGCCCTCTGTGATAGTCTCTAGCTTTGCGTATTATTGTGAACTATTGCTATGCCTGCTTGTTGTGCTGATTATACCCCACTTTGACTATGGGGGTGTGTCAGAATGTTATGTTTGTCTAGCCTGCAGTGGGATACTCTATAGTGAGTACAACCCAAACTAGGGTTTCCTATATGTATCCTACCTACTAATAGTGAAACCCCTCTTTGCCTATTTCTCGTTTTCGCCTACTATCTTGACACTACATTCGTTTTGACGCCTCAGAGTGCACCCCTCTTTCTAGTCTGGCTGTCAGAGTTGCCTATTTTTTTTAGTCTGAAATTTCAGAGCACAAGCATCTCAACGTTGATCTTACAGACTACCGTATTCCCCCGGATATACCACCCTAGGGTGCTATGATAACTACATCAAAAAAAAGGGGGGGAGGTCTTGTCATCGGAAAAAGCTACATTGCACCCGGGTCTTTACATAATGTATATTTTTTTTATAGCGTAAAACGTTTAGTACTAAATGTACATCTGTGCGGTGGTGGTAGATCGCTGGTTGGGTGCGCAAAACCGAGGACTGGGCGATAACGTTTTGCGCGAGGGTTAGCTGCCACATTGCAAGCTCCAACAAGGCCCACTGTCAGGCCCTGATTGGACGAAATCACACCCCCTCGTCGCACGACGAGGATTCATGCAGGTGACAATGGCGGAGTCCCCGCAACAGCCTCGGTTGCCTCGCTGGGCGGGCACGTCATTGAACTGTAGATGGATTATCATTGGAAACCCTGTGCTACTTAGGCAAAAACTGCAATTATACCCGTACATAACACCCCCCCCCCCGGGTGCTATATAGGATGCCCCCAAAAGGGGGGGTATAGTAGAAACGAGGCCCGCTATAGCACCCCCCCCGCACAAGCCACCCGGGGGGTGCTCTATTTCGGGGGGTGGTATGTCCGGGGGAATACGGTAGTATTGAAATTATTCTCTGATATGAAAACACCTGTGGTGAACTGTTTTTACATGTCTGCATTAGAGTCTGTCAGAAATTCTACAAGAGCATGTTCTACTACTGGCTCATTTACAGGCTCCTTCCCAGCCCTTGGGGGCTCCTCCCTATGCCTTGCAGCTGGTGCTATGACCGGCCGGCGCTTCTTGTAGCTGCGCCAAATCTCTACTACTCCTGGGACGTCCAGCTCATAGTCTAGCATTGAAATACAAAGCAGATCACTCAGCCTGCAATCCTTTATACCGTAAAGTGCCACCTATAGGACCCGCCGGTAAGAGGGTCCCCGGTGTCAAATGTTGTAGCCTATAGTGAGGTTTGTCTTAGGGGGTACAAAACTTAGGGTTAGCTATATGTACCCCAACCAACATCAATGCATCATCCATTCTTCATTCTGACATGGTATCAGTTAGGTTAGGATCCTGTGGGATCCCGTTCCGCCGTTCTCCGTTCGTACCACCCGAGCCTGATCCTAGCTCTCGTTCGTCTCCTTCTCGTTGTTACCGAGCCTAGCGCCGAGCCACGCTCTCGTTCGTATCGTTCCAGCTGTTACCGAGCCTAGCATCGAGCCACGCTCTCGTTCGTAGCGTAGCCCGCCCCCCCGTCGCGTCGCCTTCCCCCCTACTCGAGTCGCGCCCGTCCCTTTCCCCCTGTCGCGTCGCGCTCCCCCCGTCGCGTCGCGTCCGCTCCTTCCCCCCGTCGCGTCGCCTTCCCCCTGTCCCGTCGCGCCCCCCCTTTCCCCCCGTCGCGTCGCCCTCCCCCTGTCCCGTCGCGCCCGCCCCTTTCCCCCCGTCGCGTCGCCCTCCCCCTGTCCCGTCGCTCCCGCCCTCTCCCCCCGTCGCGTCGCCCGTCCCCGCAGCGCCCGCCACTGTCGCTCGCGACCGCGCTCGTCGCCGCCGCGCCTGCCGCCGTCGCCCGCCCCCTGCGCGCCTCGCCGCGGCCCCGCCGTCGTCGCCCGCCGCTGCGCGCGTCGCCGCTGCGCCCCCTGCCGTCGCCCGCTGCGCGCGCTGCTGGCCCCTGCTGCCGAGCGCGCTGCCGTCGCCCGCCGCTGCGCCCGTTCCCGTTCCCCGCTGCTTAGTCCCCTGTTACCTCCCGCTGTCACGCCCGCTGTGGCGTCCGCTCCTCCCCTGTCCCAGAGTACCGCCGAACCCTAATTTGCCTCTCACCTACTGCTGTCCCCTCCCTCTCCGTTCGCGTTCGTTTTCACTATGGCGACTCAGCGTGTCCTTCGTTTCGACGCTGACGGTAGACCTCTTGATTTTTCCGTCTGGCTTCTTCGTGCTCGCCGTCTGTTAGAGAGTCAGGTCCAGGCAGGCGAGACCCTCTGGGCGCACGCTACTGGTGCCCTACCTGCGCCCCCCGACCCTACGCCTTTAGGACCTGCCCCTGACGACGCCGCTAGAGCCCGCTTTGCCACTCAGCGAGCTGACCAGACGGCTTGGACGTCGCGTGACGCTGCGGCCTGCATCGCGCTCAGCAGCCTCCTCCCTGAGTCTGAGGAGGTTCACTTCACTCAGGTTCGCACCGCTGCTGAGTACCTCACTGCGATTAAGGCCCGCTACTCTACTCCCGCTACTGTCTCTCTTGGCCGCCTGTTCCTCCCGTTCCTGTTTCCTGACCTAGCGTCTTTTGAGCGCTCTGCTGACTTGATCGCTTACCTCCTCTCGCTCGACGCTAGTTACCGCGCTGCTTGCACTGAGGCACAGCTTGCACTGCTTCCTCCCCCTATGGCGATTACTATCTATTTCATCGCCACTAGCCTCCCTGACCGCCTTGCCTCCGTTCGCGACGCGCTTCTGCTGAAGCACCCTAGTGAGCTCACCGTCGAGGTCCTTGAGTCTTCACTCAAGGACGTCGAGAGCAACCTTCGCTCGGTAGCCGCTGCCTCTGGTGCTGTGCCCCCCCCACTCTTCCACGGGTGCACAGTCCCGCAGTTACCCACCTTTACTGCCTCACTTGCCACTGCCGCTACTGACGCGACTGCAGCTGCTGTTACGACTGCGTCGTGCTCCCGTGGTAGGGGTGGCAAGAAAGGCGGTTCTGGTGGTGGTAGTGGAGGTGGAGGCGGAGGTAGTGGAGGTGGCGTTGCGCCTGGCGGCGGTGGAGGTTCAGGGCCTGGAGAGGCGCCTCGTGCAGTGACTGGTGACTCCACTGCGCCTGCTGGTGGTGGCGACGCCCGAGTTCGTCAGTCGCCTCCTGTACTTCCTGCCCCGGTTGGTGGAGCAGCGGCGTGGTACCAGGCTCAGCGTCAGCAGCAGCTTCTGCAGCACCAGCAGCCCCTCTCCTCCCAGCAGCCTCAGCCGCAGCAGCGGCAGCAGCTGGCTCCAGGGTCGGGGCTGCGTCAGACCCAGCGCGGTGCTGCTTACACTCCCTGCACCTACCAGGTTCTGACAGGCACTCGTCGTGGCCACCCTTGTGGCCGGTTTCACCCCCCTGGTCAGTGCTTTGCTCAGCTCACTGGCACAGTTCGTTTGGTTTACGGGGTTGGTGCTCCTGCCCCTGACTGGCTGCCTCTTGTTCAGCGTTACGGCTCCGCTCTGTGGGGCATGTCTGCTGAGCAGTTAGTTGATCTGATTGGTAGTCCCCATGCTATGTATGCTGTTGTTGACTCTAGTGTTTCTGACTCTGTTTACTCTGGTGTTGTTAGCTTAGGTGCTAGCCTTGCTCAGTTGCCTGTTGCTAGTGTAGGTTCTTGTGTAGACACTAGTCCAGCGGCTACCTCAGAGGACGGTTCGCTGTCGTTCACGCTGGACTCTGGAGCCTCTCACTGCTTCTTTCGTGACAGCACGACACTTACGCCTCTTCCTGCGCCTGTTTCTGTGGCGCTGGCTGATCCCACTTCGGGACCAGTCACCGCGCGTCACACTACCACCTTGCCGTGTCCGGCTGCTCCTTCTGGGTCTCTCACTGGGTTTCACGTCCCCTCGTTCTCCCGGAACTTGGTGGGCGTGCGACCCCTCGTGAGTCAGCACGTGGGTGTGTGGTTTAGCGGAGAGACTGCGGTGTGTGTTGACGGAGACTCTTACCAGCCGCTGGCCACCTTTACTGCTGAGCCGGGCTCCGGTCTCTACACTCTTCACACTGGCCCGCTGGCTCAGCAGCGACTGCAGCAGCAGCAGCAGCAGCAGCAGCCGCAGTTTCCCGCAACCACAGCCGCCCCTCCTGCCCCCGGCCCCTGTTTTGCCCCCCGTTCGAGTCCTCGCGTCTCACCAGGTTGCTCCGTCCCCCCAGGTAGCTGTGTCTTGTCAGGTTCCTCCGTCTAGTCCGGTCGCTGCGTCGTGCTCCTGTCGGTCGCTTGCCCACCCCACCGTTTTGTGGCACCACCGGCTGGGGCACCCTTCTCCTCCTCGTCTTCGCGCTATGTCTCGTCAGCGTCTTGTCTTAGGTCTCCCGCGTGTCTTGCCGTCGCTGCCGCCGTCTCTTGCACCACCGTGCGGTCCTTGCGTCGAGGGTAGGCTGCGTGCCACCCCTCACTCCTCCTCCCTTCGTCCGGCCACCGAGCCTTTTGAGACGCTGCACTTGGACGTCTGGGGCCCCTCTCCTCGCCCTGGCCCTGAGCGTGAGCGTTTCTTTTTGGTGGTCGTTGACGACTACTCCCGCTACACCACAGTGTTCCCCCTGGCGAGGAAGTCTGAGGTGACTTCTACGCTGATCAGGTGGTTGCTTACCACCCAGGACACTCGTGGTCGTCGTGTCAGCTGTCTCCACTCCGACCGCGGGGGCGAGTTTCGCTCCGGCATTCTCGCTGGATTCTGTCGCGAACAGGGCATTCGTCAGTCCTGGACGCTTCCGGAGTCCCCACAGCAGAATGGGGTTGCTGAGCGTCGCATAGGCCTGGTCATGGAGATTGCCCGCACCTCCTTGACTCACGCCCGTGCCCCCCATTTCCTGTGGCCATACGCGGTCAGGTACGCCGCGCACCAGCTGAACCTCTGGCCACGCGTCTCTCGGCCGGAGGCTTCACCGACCAGTCTTTGGACAGGGTCCCCTGGTGTCGCGTCGAGGTTTCGTGTCTGGGGGTGCTTGGCTCTTGTCCGCGACACCTCCGCGGACAAGCTCTCGCCTCGCGCCGTTCCTTGTGTCTTCCTTGGTTTCCCTGAGGACTCCTCTGACTTCACCTTTTACCACCCTCCCTCTCACCGGTTCTTTGACTCCCGTGACGTCCGTTTCGAGGAGTCCACCCCCTACTACGTCAGGTACCCCAGTCGAGGTCTCCCGGTCCCTCCCCCCCCTCTCTTCCTGACCGCCGCTCCCCCGCCTGCTCCCCCGGTACAGCCTCCCCCCCCTGGTCCAGCCCCGTCTGGTGTGTCTCAGGCTAGCCCTCCCCCTTCGGTAGCCCCCCCTGTACAGCCTCCCTCCCCACAGTCTTCCTCGCCGCCTCCTGCAGGTGCTCCCTCTCGGGAGGTTGGTCCTGCGACTGTCCCTGTACAGGTCTCTGGTTCTGGGGGTGCTGGAGTTGGAGCTGAGCCGCGGGTTGCAGAGGACTCTTGTCTTCCGGGGGCTGGTACTGGTCGTGCGGAGTCTGGGGGTGCTGGTGCGGAGTCTGGGGGTGCTGCGTCTGGGGGTGAGGGTGTCCCTTCGGTTTCTGGAGAGCCTGGGTCTGGAGCTGGTGTTGGTGCTGCCTCTGGGGGTGGTGTGCTTGGTGCTTCGGAGGTCGACTCTGGGGCTGCCGCTGCCCCGGACACTACTCCTTCCCCCCACCCCTACCCGACCAGGTTCCAGGCTCGTGTTCGCCGTGCTCGTGAGGAGCAGCTGGAGTTGGAGAGAGAGGAGCGAGAGTTGCAGCGGCTCGAGGAGCAGGAGCGACAGCAGCAGGAGCAGCAGCAGGAGCAGCAGCAGGGGCAGCAGCCGCTGGAGCAGCAGCAGCCGCAGCAGCCGCAGCAGCAGCAGCAGCAGCAGCAGCAGCTGCTGCCGTCTCCTCCTCCTGTCTCGGGTCTTCGGACCCTTGGTCTCCCCTCTCCCTCTCCTTCCTCCTCCCCCTCTCCTCCCGTCTCTGGTCCTCCGCTTCCTCCTCCTGACCCCTCTCCCGCTGTTTTCCCTCGTTCTCAGTCTTCGTTGTCCCCTCCTCCTTCTCAGACTTGGGCCTCTCGTTCCCTCGTGCTCGTCCCTCGTCTCCTGTTCCCTTCACTGACCTTCGTACAGCCTTCCTTTGTTCTCGTCCACCTCGTCCGTCTCCGTCTGTGCTTCCGTCTCCTCCTGAGTCGGCCCTCACTGCGTCGCTTCCTACTCCTGTCACTGACTACTACCGCACGTACCGTCCTGTTCTCTCTCGTGTTCTCGCCTCTCTTGTTACCCACCCTCGTGCCTCTGTGTCCTCTGTGTCCGCTCTTACTGCCGCAGTCACTGAGTTTGCCTCTACCCGCCGCCTTGACTTCGCCACCGCTCTTGTGGCTGCTCCTCCTTCCAGTCCTCTGGCCGTCGGGGGTGTGTCTGCCCTTGGCTGTGACGCCCTAGTCCTCAGGCAGTTCGAGCTAGAGTTCCTGGCCGCCGCTTCCCCTCATCTCTGTGCCATGCTCCTCGCCCCTGAGGGTGACCCCGACGCCCTTGACATTCCGACTCCTCGCACTTACGCTGAGGCAGTGTCAGGGCCTTGGGCCTCTCAGTGGAGAGCCGCCATGGACGCAGAGATGGCCTCCTGGAGATCCACAGGCACCTACGTCGATGAGGTTCCCCCCCTTGGGGCGAACGTAGTCGACGGCATGTGGATCTACAGGGTGAAGCGGCCACCGGGTTCTCCCCCGGTCTTCAAGGCGCGCTACGTGGCTAGAGGTTTCAGTCAGCGCGAGGGAGTTGACTTCTTTCAGACCTTTGCGCCCACCCCGAAGATGACCACTCTTCGGGTGTTACTACACGTAGCAGCACAGAGAGACTACGAGTTACACTCTCTCGACTTCTCTACTGCTTTCCTTCAGGGCAGTCTTCACGAGGAGGTCTGGCTGCGTCGTCCCTCTGCCTTCACTGGCTCTTTCCCTCCTGGGACCCAGTGGAGGCTGAGGCGACCGGTTTACGGTCTTCGTCAGGCTCCTCGTGAGTGGCACGACACCCTGCGTTCTACCCTGTCTGACCTTGGGTTCCAGCCGTCTTCTGCTGACCCGTCGCTGTTCGTTCGTCGTGGCTCCACACCTTTCTTTGTTCTGGTCTACGTTGACGACCTTGTTTTCGCCACTCCTGACAGGGTTGCTTTGGCACACGTGAAGTCCGAACTGCAGAAGAGACACACCTGCACTGACCTTGGTGAGCTGCGCCACTACCTTGGCCTGCAGATCACCAGGGACAGAGCTGCTCGCACCATTACACTTTCACAGTCACACATGGTGCAGCAGGTCCTTCAGCGGTTCGGGCTTCAGCACTCCACAGTACAGCGCACACCTCTTGCTGTTGACCACAGACTCACTGGACCCTTTCCTGACGAGCCGTTCGAGCCTAGTGGTCCCTACGCAGAGCTTGTGGGTTGCCTCATGTACCTGATGACTTGTACTCGCCCGGACCTCGCCTTCCCTCTCAGCGTTCTTGCGCGCTTTGTTGCGCCAGGGAGACACCGTCCTGTTCACTGGACAGCAGCTGTGAGGGTGGCGAAGTACCTAGCGACGACATCAGGCGTGGGGCTAGTTCTTGGAGGGCAGCAGTCTGTCGTACTTACTGGTCACTGTGACTCCTCTTACGCTGACGACGCTGAGACTCACAGGTCTACTCAGGGGTACTGTTTCAGCCTGGGTTCTGGAGCTGTTTCCTGGCGGTCCACGCGCTCCTCTTCGGTCTCGACCTCTACAGCTGAGGCTGAGATCTACGCTGGTGCCATGGCGGCACAGGAGCTGCGTTGGTTGACGTTCTTGCTCACCGACCTTGGTGAGCGGCCGAGCTCTGCACCGACCTTGTTCACTGACAACAAGGCGTTGATTCTCCTTTGTCGAGAGCCACGACTGGAGAGCAGAGTGAAGCACATTCACGTCAGGTACTTTCTTCTGCGAGAGTTGCAGAGGCGTGGACAGGCTCGCTTTGAGTTTGTGGAGTCCGAGGCCAACACTGCAGACATCTTCACCAAGGCGCTTCCGCCTTGTGACCACCAGAGGTGCTGTGTGCAGTTAGGCCTTGTTGACACTGGTTCTCGTGTTGCTTAGACTTGAGTGTACTGTTTACTTTGCTTTCTATATATCTCTGTTACTTCTTGGACTGGCCTTGTGGCCACTGTTGTTTGTGCTCAGACTGTGTGGTGACGTTGTGATCCACCCTGAGCTTCGTTTCTTGGACTGGTCTTGTGACCGTACTCGTTTGGTTCTGCTAGACACCCCTCACTTAGGCTATGGGGGTGTGTCAAATGTTGTAGCCTATAGTGAGGTTTGTCTTAGGGGGTACAAAACTTAGGGTTAGCTATATGTACCCCAACCAACATCAATGCATCATCCATTCTTCATTCTGACACCCGGGACTCTTGAAGGAGCAGAGGGACTCTTATTTGGGCAGGATTTGTGAGGACCCCCTTTCTGCCCCTAATCATCATAAGACCCCCCTTTTCTGTATACAGTAGTTGTAATTGCTATTGTGAGTCAGCTTTTATTGACAGAAACTTGAATTCTGACACGATTTTTTGTGTCAGACTCGAATTCTGACACTTTGTTTGTGTCAGACTCGAATTCTGACACAGATCTGACGCGCCGCTCGCGCGAAATCCGCCCACGAATGCCGTTTTTCGTTATAAATATAAGACCCCCCCGCCCCGAATTAAGCCGTACACCCTAAAGAACAGAATGATAGTTGATAAATAAGTGTACCCTAGGTCTTAAAATTTTGCATCCGCCAGAGGGTCCCCCTAGCACTTTTTCAAGCATTTGTAGAGAGTCCCCCGGGTCCTATAGGTGGCACTTTACGGTACTGCCCCTCTGCCACGTTTTGATGAGATTCTGTCGAGAGAATCCTCGCTCCCACTCGACCGTGCTGAGAGGCAGCACTGCAATCGCCACCCAAAGTCCGACGAGGTTGGGGTACGCCTGCTGCCAGTCGGGTGTCCTGAGAATCAGGCCCCACGATATCAGGGCAAAACATCCTGATTACCCTGAATTCAGGATGCATATTTGAATTCGCCCTGCAATTTCAGAATAGTGACACTTTTAACCCTGAGCTCTCAGGATGTTATTATATGAAATGCCCTGGAAAATCAGGATGGCTGTGGTGTTCTTCCCTGCAGCGTCAGGATGAATGTCGAGGTTCGCCCTGACGCGTTTTTTTTTCCGCGGGGGGGAGGGGGGGGGGGGGGGGGGGGGGGGGGGGGGGTACCGTTTCCCGAGAAATTGTTCCCCGGAAAATTTTCCCCTGCGGATTGCTTTCCCCGTGTATTTTCCCGCTTTCGCGACCCCCTTGCACTTCCGACCCTGCGCAACGCACCAACCAAACGCATCAGATGGGGGAAACAGTGAACACTCCCAACTGTCGTGTGCCATGCTGCTATGCTCTGCTCGGCTCTGCTCAGCAGAGTCTGGTCTGGTCTGTGCTGAAATCTGAACCCTAAACAGAGGTTTTTTTGGCCTGACAGGTCAGGATTAATATCTGTAGAAGCCTTGAACATACAGGAAGGCCCCGAAAATTTGCCCTGACAAATCAGGGCATTTTAAAAGATTTTAGAAAAGTGCCCTGAGGCCTCAGGATGCCCCAATTCCTAGCACGGGCCCTGCTGAGAATTGCAGTAAGTCCCGTGTGGAACTTTCGCTCGCTCTTCGGAGCCCTGGCAAGGACTGGACACAGTGTCCGCAGCTCCCTCACGGCTTTCTTCTTGTCAATGCCTGCAAGGTATAAAAGGACACGGTTTTAGTAAAAGAGCCGTTTTCGAAGGGGGAACGGGGTAACACATAAACTGACCTGGTAGGATCTCGTCGGCTTCATCTGCGCAAAACAACGTGACAAGCGACAACAACCACTCCTGGCACTGTGCCTGCCGTGCGTCCCGGTCCCAATTTGGTTGCCACATGTCTGGAATAAACAGCCTCACTCCGGAAAGAGAGTCAAGGTCGCCGAGCTTTGACAGGAGGTTCTCGACGACGAGCTCGGCCATGTCGGTGCAGAGCGCCACGCAGGCGTCGTGATGAACTGGCCTACGATACCTCGGGTTGGTGCGCCCGTGATGTGTTACCTTGAAGCGGTTGAGACTGCCGTCAAACGAAGCTCCTTCAACCACCATTTCTGGTGACCCAATCGGACCGTGCTTCTTAGTGAAGCGGTACAGCCTCTCGATGCCCCCCCCCCCCCCCCGGCCCCTCGAAGTCGTCTCCACAATCGATGCACCGGCTCTCCAAGATTGTTGTTGTGCGCGCAATCTGCGTGTGCACCAACGCGTAGTCGAGCTGCAACACGCACATTCAAAGTAAATTAGTACAAGTGGATTTTTGTCTAAACCAAAACAAACACACACAAAGTCACTAACCCCCCGCTTCTGGAAAACGGAGGAGAGGACGTTGAGCTGCTCCAGAAGGTCCGCGAGGAACCTGATCAGGAACTGGAACCTATACGACCTCACGAGTTCGTACATGTGTCAGAATATTATGCTCTAGCCTGCAGTGGGGTACTCTATAGCGAGTACAACCCAATTAGGGTTTCCTATATGTATGCCAACTGCTGCTAGTGCAAACTGTCAGAAATAACTGAGCAGGAATGAATGAACTAGAACAGAGTTTGGTACAAGTAGGAAACCCTAACTTTGTGTACCCCCTAAGGTGTAACCCACTACAGCCTAGACAATATAAACATGCAATGTTTGACACACCCCCATAGGCGCAGTGGGAGACAGCCACAGGGTCACAAGACCAGTCAAAGCAAAGCAAAACAAGCTCAGGGTGGATCTCAAGGATTCCACACAAATTCCGAGCACAAGCAAGCGGTCACAAGACCAGTTCACATGCAGGTTTATAACAAAGCAAGAGATACAGTGATCACAACCTAGCAAACGTAAACAAGTAGGCATATATATATAGTGATCACAGTACAAGCAAGGTCAAGAGGTAAGTAAGTGAGGCCCAGTAGGTACAAGGCCTAGCAGAGTGCAAAAGCGCTGATGGTCACAAGGCTGAAGCGCCTTGGTGAACACATCAGCAGTGTTGGCCTCCGTGGCCACGTAACGCAGACAAAGCTGACCACGCTGCTGCAGCTCTCGAGCCAGGAAGTACCGCAGAGCAATGTGCTTCGTTCTGTGCTCCAGTCTGTGCTCCTCACACAAGGCAATGGCAGCCTTGTTGTCGACGTACAGCACTGGAGGAGAACGAGGCCGCTCTCCGAGGTCGGTCAGCAGGTAGGTCAGCCAGCGTAGCTCCTGAGCGGCCATGGCTGTGGCGTAGATCTCAGCCTCACAACTGGAGCTGAGAACAGAAGAAGAGCGAGTAGAACGCCAAGAAACTGTGCCAGAGCCAAGGCTGAAGGTGTAACCCTGGGACGACCGCTGAGTAGCCTGGTCGTCTGCCCAAGAAGCGTCTGAGTGCCCTGTGAGAACAACCCGGTCTCGCCCTCCAAGCACAAGCCCCATGCCCGACGTACTGCACAAGTAGCGCAACACCCTCTTAGCAGCATCCATGTGCTCCTTCCGGTGACGGCCAGGAGCGACATAGCGTGCTAGGATGCTAAGAGGGTATGCAAGGTCAGGTCGAGTGCAGGTCATCAGGTACATGAGGCAGCCCACAAGCTCTGGATACGGGCCACTCGGCTCTACGGACTCATCCGAAGGCAGAGCTGAGAGCGAGTGACCGGTAGGCAGAGGAGTGGACTGAGGCGAGGAGTACGTGAAGCGGAAGCGCTGGAGAACCTGCTGCACCATGTGTGACTGAGTCAGGGTGATGGTGCGCCGTGCTCTGTCCCGGGTGATCCGCAAGCCAAGATAGCTCGTCAGCTCACCCAGGTCTGTGCACGTGTGTCTCCTCTGCAGCTCCGACTTCACGTGAGCGAGTGCCGCGGTGTCAGCAGTGGCAAAGACCAAGTCGTCGACGTACACGAGGATGTAGAACGGCGGCAGCGAGGTGTCGGTGCGTAGAAACAGCGACGGGTCAGCAGTAGAGGGAGCGAACCCAAGAGCCGCAAGTGTCGTCCTCAGTGTGTCGTGCCACTCACGTGGCGCCTGGCGGAGACCGTAGACCGGCCGCTGAAGCCTCCACTGGGTGCCAGGAGGAACTGACCCAGTGAAGCCAGGGGGGCGACGCAGCCAGATCTCCTCGTGCAGGCTGCCCTGCAAGAAAGCAGTGCTGAAGTCAAGAGAGTGAAGCTCGTAGTCGCGGTGAGCGGCTATGTGCAGCAGCACCCGAAGAGTAGTCATCTTCGGGGTGGGGGAGAAGGTCTGAAAGAAGTCTACTCCCTCTCGCTGACTGAAGCCTCGAGCCACGTAGCGCGCCTTGAAAACAGGCGGAGAACCCGGCGGCCGCTTCACCCTGAAAATCCACATGCCACTGACAATGTTCGCCCCAGGAGGGGGAACCTCGTCTACGTAGGTGCCTGTGGACTTCCAGGAGGCCATCTCTGCGTCCATGGCTGTCTGCCACTGAGAGGAGTAGGGACCCGCCATCGCCTCAGCGTAAGAGCGTGGGGTCGGGATGTCTGGTGCATCCGGGTCTCCCTCAGGGGCAACTAGCAAGGACACGAGACGGGGCAAAGCAGCAGCAAGGCAGTGGAACTCCTCCTGTCTGTCCTCAAGGACGTCCGTGCCGAGGGCACACTCACCCCCGACGGACGGAGGACAGGCAGACGCAGACTCAGACCTAGCGACAAGGCTGGCAGCGTAGTCTAGGCGACAGCGAGCAGCAAAGTCAACCAACTCAGCGACCAGGGCAGACGCAGCAGAGGACTCAAAGGTCGGGTCAGTGACAACTGTAGCGAGGAGACGCGTAACAGTGGGACTGGCAGCACGACGGGAGTCAGACTCCGGGTCAGGAAGAGTAGGAAGAGAGGACGCAGGAGGAGACGGCAGCGGGACACGCTGCGGAGCAGTGGAGGGACGTAGAGTCATGTAGTGAGTGCCAGGGACAGGAGGAGGACGCTCACGTGGGACACGACGACCAGTGCGAGCAGTACGAACAGGCGACGCAGGACGAGACTCAGGCTCACGACGCTCTGTAAGACCTCCTGTGGGACCAGCGTAAGGGGAGGGAGCAGGGAGAGGCGAGGTAGGCGGTAACTGTGACTGCGGCTGGACAGGCGGAGGACACGCTACGGAGGGAGGAGGACTAAGAGGAGGAGCCTGACCAAGAACCTGCTGAAGGAGCGGTACGAAGTACGGTCGCGGCCGCGCAGCGTCTCCAGAAACAGCAGGGACACCAGTGGCAGCCCCAACGCCCGAGTCCTCAGCACCAGCAGCAGCTCCAACGCCCGGGTCCTCAGCACCAGCAGCAGGGCCACTGGTCAGGTCCTCAGCACCAGCAGCAGCGCCACCGGTCGGGTCCTCAACACCAGCAGCAGCTCCAACGCCCGGGTCCTCAGCACCAGCAGCAGCTCCAGCCCCCGGGTCCTCAGCACCAGCAACAGCACCACCGCTCGGGTCCGCAGCACCAGGAGCACCACTACGAAGACTGCAGCGCCGCGTGTACCACTCGCGGATCACCTGAATGGGGGGGAGCTCCTGGGTAGGAGGGGAAGTACCGGGACGAGCTCCAGAAGCACCTCTCCGGAGGCGGCAGTACTCGAGATACCTCTCCTGCAGCTGCTGGGAGGAGAGGGCTCCTCCAGGTGGAGTACCCCCAGACTCAGCACCCCCAGACTCAGCACCCCCAGACTCAGCACCCCCAGACTCAGCACGTCCAGACTCAGCACCCCCAGACTCCGCACCTCCAGGCTCCGCACCTCCAGGCTCAGCACCCCCAGGCTCCGCACCTCCAGGCTCAGCACCCCCAGGCTCCGCGCCTCCAGGCTCAGCACCCCCAGGCTCCGCACCTCCAGGCTCAGCACCCCCAGACGCAGGACGCGAGTCAACAGCTACCTCGACAGGCTCACCCGGGTCTACCTGGGACACACCTGAGGGAGCGGCACCCTGAGGGGGGAGGGGGTCTGGTACCTCAGCACCTGGAGCGAGGAAGAGAGGCGGGGGGGGGGAGTGGGGCAGTGCGGTAGGGGAAGAGGCGGTAGAAGGGGACGGACTCGTCAAAAGTGACGTCCTGAGAGGCCAGAACCCGGCGCGAGGTGACGTGGTAAAACTGCCATCCAGGCGCGTCGGGAACAAAGCCAAGAAAGACACAGGGAACAGTGCGACGTGAGAGCTTGTCCGCAGACGTGTCGCGGACAAAGGCTCGAGATCCCCAGACCCGGAAACGCGACGCATCGCCAACCTCTCCCGTCCACCGTAGAGTCGGGGAAGTCTCCGTCTGCGCAGCACCAGCAGCAGCAGCACCTCCAGCACTAGCATCACCAGCTCCAACTCCTCTCGCCTCAGAGTCTCCAGGACTAGGAACTCCAGCGTCAACGCCTCCAGCACCAGGACCTCCAGTAGCCCAAGGACCAGCACCACGAGCCCCGGCAGCTCCAGTACCTCCAGTACGAGCACCTCCGGGACCAACAGCACCAGGGGCTAATTGCTCCAGCACGAGCAGCGCCAGTAGGTCCAGCAGTCCCAGCACCTCCAGCCCCGGAAGCGGTACCACCAGTAGTGCCTGCAGCTCCAGCAGCTACAGTGGCCGAGCCCCCAGCACCAGCAGCGCCACGTGAACGACAGTAGCGTCGAGTGTACCACTCACGCAGCTGCTGCGGGGAGAGAGGCTCCTGTTGGCTAGACCCAGGCTCAGCACCCCCAGGCTCAGCAACCCCAGGCTCCACGTGCTCAGGCTCAGCACCCCCAGGCTCAGCACCCCCAGGCTCAGCACCCCCAGGCTCAGCACCCCCAGGCTCCGCGCTCAGGCACAGCACCCCCAGGCTCAGCACCCCCAGACTCCTCACGCTCAGGCTCAGCACCCCCAGGCTCCACGCGCTCAGGCTCAGCACCCCCAGGCTCCGCACCCGCAGGCTCAGCACCCTCAGGCCCCGCACCCGCAGGCTTAGCACCCCCAGACGCAGCACCCCTAGCAGTACCTCCTCTAGCAGCACCAGAGTCACCAGTGACCTCGACAGGCTCAACCAGGGGAGGGGGGTCTACCTGGGAGACACCTGAGGGAGCAGGACCCTGAGGGGGGAGGGGGTCTACCGGGGGGGGACCTGGAGCGAGGAAGAGCGGCGGGGGGGGAGAGAGGCAGTGGGGTAACTTAGTAACTGCAGTCAGAACGGTGGGCCTTAAAGAGAACGGTCCTTAGGAAGGACCCGCTCTGAAACCATGTTACAAGAACTAGGATCGAATGCATGAACTAAGGCAAGAATGTGATACAATTATGAAACCCTAAAGAGGTTGTACCCCTTAGTGGCTACCCCACTGTAGCTTATAGAACACAAACAACAAATATAATTCAACACACCGGAGGTCAACGCCAACAGCCCTGAGGTGGAAAGCAATAAACTGCACAAGGTGAGCGATAAACTCAGTGACAACCTGGCCTTCGCGAAGAAAGGTGGCAAACACAATCATGTGTTTGCCGCGTCGACGGTCGGTGCTCTCGTCCAGTGTGATCCCGATGAAGGGGCTCGTTAGAAGGTGTTCCAGTTGCGTTGTTTGGAGCCACGTCGCAATTGCTTGAGTCAGTTCTTCAAAGCCGAACCTGCACAAAAAAAAAAAACAGAAGCCATTAGCGATGCTCAAAGAGAAAAAACCGACACGGTGCATACAACCGTCATTTCTTACGTATTGTAGTACGTGCCGTAGCCCTGCTCGTGGAACCCGGGCACCTTCTTCTTCATCAGGTACCGCACTAGCCGGATCCACGAGTCCATGGGCTCGTTGCACTTCCCCATGAAGTACAGTGAGTCCATGAGCGATGAAACCTGCACCTGCTCCTTGTCCTGCGCTTTCGGGTGCATGTCGATGCGCTGCTGTCGCCCATACTTCTGCAGCAGGTCCTCCTGGCGCTGCAGAGCAAATCGGTGCTTCACCGTCCCTTCGTGCTTCTTGAAAGACTGTGTCTGCACGTCGGTAGCTCCCTCACTGCGCCACCCACACTTGCCAGTCAACCCCGCAAACTCCAAGCAAATACTGCACTTGAAAGAAGGAGCACCAGAAGAGGTTTTAGTAAGAATAAGCCAATCGTAATCGGTGGACCACTTGGATTTGAAACGCTCATGTGCTTCTTCATATTTCAACTCAGGGCTATCGGACGTGTGCTTTGAGCTGTCCTGCATGGGAGATTTGTCGCTCGCCGGAGTTTCAACGGTCGAGGGAGGAGGTGGAGTTGCCCACGCAATGGTGGACTGACGGAACCGCAGCTTCGTCGGTGGCGCGGGACGAGAAGGTGCTTTGACGGACGCCTCATGGGGCACCGCCTGTTGCGCAGTGGTCGCTGGTTCAGTGACGGCCTCGTGCAGAGGTGCAGAGTCTATGGGAATCGATGGGCGACTCGAGCTGGGTTGCGACGGTGGCGCTTGCGGTGGACCATGCTTCGGTAAAACTGATCTAAGGAAGTCTAGACCGGTGATAGGGTCGGAAACTGGGCGACCATCAGCATCATCCTCATCGTCGGGCCCATCAGCGACAGCCTCTGTGGCTGCCATTGAGCCTGCCAAGCAGTGGTGTAGCGAACTAGGAAAAGGGAGCCTGAAACAAGGGCTCCTGCACTAGTTTCAGGCAAGGCAAACGGAGAGAAGCGAGAGAGACTGGCAAGCACGGTGACCATGACGACCTTGAGAGGTCCTCGTATTAGGACATCTCATCTTCTAGGTGGTCACTGCATGCACGGCACCTGGGCGTGAATGCTGGGAAGGTGGGGTGAATGGGGTGGATGGATGTGGTCACGTGGGAGTAGGAGCGCACTGCGAGCTATGCGTTGGCAACAATGAAGGTGGGGTGTGGTGGATGGTTGTGGTGTCAACCGAAGGTGCAGCGCGCTGCGAGCTATTTGTTGGCAAGGAATCTTGCCAACACTGCATGTTGCGCAGCCGCGATTGGTTGGAATTGGTATTGATTACAGCAATTCTGTACCAACGCGACTGTGCGGTGCCGCGCTTGGGAAATTTTGGGTTCGCGCCCGTTCTTGACGGGGTTAGTGCTACACGCTGCCAGGCTGGCGCAAACCCCTGTATTACCGGTTTCAGAGTGCACCCCTGATACAAGTCTGAGGCTCAGCCTGCACTACTAAAACTAGTCTGAAATTTCAGACAAGTCATTTAAAAAAACTCTGAAAAATCAGACAGGGTACATAAAGAAATTCTTTGAGTTCAGACCAGGTTAAAAAAAAAAGTCTGAACGGACTCTGAATCAGACTAAAAAGTCTGATATCTAGGGCCCTGCTTCCAATTTGGTGGTGTACCTCATTGCATTTTGCCTTGAGTCGAACCGCACTAAAACACATCCAACCGCAGTCGAACACACTGAAACGCATTTCACCACGCGAAGCTGATACGAGGTGTTTTTGATACGAGGTGTAGGAACACGCTCTTAGTGAAGCCCTCTTTTGGCCAACTCTCTCGTTCCTTGCTCGTAACTTCCAAACCCCAGATCCTCCCTTGGTGGGTGGGGTCACACTTTGAAAGTCCCAAATTGTGGGCCGGGCGGGACACGGGCTTTAAGCAGCACATTCTGCGTCTAACATCTGCTAATCTGACACCACCGCTTTGTTTGTCATTTTCGTTACGCTACAGGGATAGAACCCCAGACCAGTAGGTCCAGGGCTGACGTTGCAAATCAGGCCCTGCGTCGCGCTGCCCGCGCCTGCCTTCCCTTGCGTCGCGCAACCCCGCGTACGCCCGGCCCTGCCCTGCCCGCGCGCCCGGCCCTGCCCTGCACTCGCGCCCTGGCCCTGCCCTGCCCGCGCGCCCTAGCCCTGCCCTGCCTGCGCGCCCTGGCCCTGCCCTGCCCGCGCGCCCAGCCCTGCCCTGCCCGCGCACCCGGCCCTGCCCTGCCTGCGCGCCTTGCCCTGCCCTGCCCGCGCGCAATGCCCTGCCTTGCCCGCGCGCCCGGCCCTGCCCTGCCCACGCGCCCGGCCCTGCCCTGCCCGCGCGCAACGCCCTGCCCTGCCTGCTCGCCGCCCTGCCTTCCGTCCGTGCTGCCCTGCTGGTCATCCGCCTCCATGCTTTGCCCGCTATGACTCCTCTTCGTGGTAGCGGTGGGAGCGGTGGCGACGGTGGTGGCAGCAGTGGGAGTGGTGGCGGCGGCGGTCGTGGTGGTCGTGGTGGAGCTGTTGTGTGGGGAGTTTCTGGCAGTGGCCAGATGCAGCTGCAGGGGCGTCCACACGAGACCCTTATGTCCCAGCAGCTTCGTGAGTGGCTTTTTCAGCGTGAGTACTGCTCGCTGCCCGTACGTCATTCGCACAGGTGCTCGGGCTGGTCAGACTTGCGGGACGATTGACCACACATAGTCCCACTGCTTCGCCTATCTGAGCAACGCCTGGTGCGCAGAGTTTGGCGACAAGGCTGAGCTCCCCCGCTGGCTAGAGCTGCTTCAAGACAGAGTCGATATATTTGCTCTAAACCATGACGCTATCCTCACTGCCATGTATGCTTTGACTGAGGGTGACTGTTACTTGTGTGTGCTGCCTGACCCAGGTATAGAGGCTGCTGCTCTAGGTGCTAGTGAGTCTGCTCTCTCTGGTACTGCGCTTGCTGAGGCCTTGCATGCCTTCACGCTTGACTCAGGTGCTTCCCGTTGTTTCTTTCGCGACAGTACCACACTCACACCACTCCCTAGACCGATTGCGTTCTCCCTGGCTGACCCCTCTGGGGGTCCGGTTCTTGCACGTTCCTCCACTGTGCTCCCGTGTCCGGCGGTTCCGTCCGGCTTGCTACCAGGTCTCCACCTCCCCTCGTTCTCGACGAACCTGGTGAGTACCGCGGCTCTTCAGGATGAGTGGGTTGATACCTTTACCCCTGGAGGCCAGCGTGTGGCGATCTGCACGTGCTCCCGGACGGGCCGCCACCAGGCTATGTTCACCCGTCGGCCTGGACCGAGTCTGTATATACTGACTACTGAGCCTCCTCCGGTTGCTGCGTCTAGTCAAGTGGCCGCGTTAGGTCAGGTAGCCCCCCCCTGCGAGTGTCGTCACCTGTCGCACCAGACTCTCCTTTGGCACCACCGCCTTGGTCACATCTCCATGCCACGCCTTTGTGGCATGCACTCCCGCCTCCTTGTCACTGGTCTTCCCAGGTCTCTGCCTTCCCTCCCACCCTCGCCTGCCCCGCCCTGCATTCCTTGCGTCGAGGGGCGGCAGCGTGCCGCTCCTCACTCCTCCTCGTTTCCCCCGACGACTGCTCCCCTACAGACTCTCCAGCGCGCCGCTCCTCACTCCTCCTCGTTTCCTCCGACGACCGCTCCTCGCGCCGTGTCTTCCCCTCTCAGGACGTCACGTTTGACGAGTCGGTTCCCTTTTACCATCTCTTCCCCTACCGCACTGCCCCTCTCCTCCCCCCGCCGCTCTTCCTTGCTCCAGGTCCCCCTCCGGTAGACCCCCTCCCCCCTCAGGGTCCTGCTCCTTCAGGTGTCTCTCAGGTAGACCCACTTCCCTTGGCTGAGCCTGTCGAGGTCACTGGTGACTCAGGTGCTGCTGGGGGTGGTCCTGCTCGGGGTGCTACTTCTGGGGGTGCTGAGCCTGTGGGTGCGGAGCCTGGGGGTGCTACGCTTGGGCGTGCGGAGCCTGGGGGTGCTGAGCCTACGGGTGTTGAGACTGGGGGTGCTGCACCTGAGCGCACAGAGCCTAGGGGTGCTGAGCCTGGGGGTGCTGCTTCTGGGGGTGCTGAGCCTGGTGGTGCTGCTTCTACTGGTGGTCTTCCATGAGCCTCGCCGCAGCACTCTCCCCAGCGTGAGCCCCTCTCACCACAGCAGTTGCTCGAGTGGCTTGCCCGGGGCACCCGCCTTCGGAGTCGCGCAAGAGCTGGAGGCGCAGGAGCTGGAGGCGCTGGAGCTGGAGGTGCTGGAGCTGGAGGTGCTGGAGCTGGAGGTCCTGACGCTGGAGGCACTAGAGCTGGAGGCACTGGAGCTGGAGGCACTGGCGCTGGAGGCACTGGAGCTGGAGGTGCTGGAGCTGGAGGCGCTGGAGCTGGAGGTCCTGACGCTGGAGGCACTGGAGCTGGAGGCACTAACGCTAGAGCTACTAGAGCTGCTGGTCCTGCCACTGGAGACGCTGGAGCTGGAGGCCCTGTGCAGCAGCGTCAGCCCCTCTCACCACAGCAGCTGCGCGAGTGGCTTGCCCGGCGCACCCGCCTTCGGAGTCGCGCTGCTGGAGGCGCTGGAGCTGGAGGTGCTGGAGCTGGAGGTCCTGGCGCTGGAAGCGCTGGAGCTGGAGCTACTAGAGCTCGAGGTGCTGGAGCTGGAGGTATTGGAGCTGGAGGCGCTGACGCTGGAAGCGCTAGAGCTGGAGGTCCTGACGCAGGAGGTGCTGGAGCTGGAGGCACTGGAGCTGGTGGCGCTGGAGCTGGAGGCACTTGCGCTTGAGCTACCGCAGATGGAGGCACTGGAGTTGGAGGCCCTGGAGCTAGAGGCGCTGGAGCTGGAGGCACTGGCGCTGGAGGCACTGGAGCTGGAGGTGCTGGCGCAGGAGGCGTTGGAGCTGGAGGCCCTGTATAGCAACGACCGTTTTTCTTGCCGCCGCCGCAGCTGTCCGAGCTTCCGCCCGAGTCGGTGCTCCGCCAGGTTCTATTCTTCCTTCGTCCACTGCCCTTCCTCCAGACTCACCGCTGCCTGCCCCACCTCGTTACACTGAGCAGCCAGCCTCCCTTACAGAGCGTCGTGAGCCTGCGTCTCGTCCTGCCTCCCCTGTTTGCACTGTTCGCCGTGCTCGTCGTGTCCCTCGTCCGCGTCCTCCTCCTATGTCAGGTACTCACACTATGGCACTTCGTCCTTCCTCTGTTCCACAGTGATTCCCTCTGCCGTCTCCTCCTGCGTCCTCTCTCCCTGTCGTTCCGGACCCTGAGTCTGACCGTGTTCATGCTACCAGCACTACTGTCACCCGTCTCCCGGCTACTGTTGTCACTGACCCGTCGTTTGAGTCTACTGTCTGTCTTAGTTGCTGAGCTTGTGGACTTTGCTGCTGCGTGTCGTCTAGACTACGCCGCCAGTCTTGTTGCTGAGTCTGAGTCTGTCTGTCCTCCGTCCGTCGGGGGTGCGTGTGCTCTTGGCACAGACGTCCTTGAGGACAGGCAGGAGGACTTTGAGTGTCTTGCGGCTGTTGTACCTCATCTCGTGGCCTTGCGCCTAAGGGAGACCCGGATGCACTGGACATCCCGACCCCGCGCTCTTACGCAGAGGCGATTACGGGTCCCTACTCCTCTCAGTGGCAGACAGCCATGGACGCAGAGATGGCATCCTGGAAGTCCACAGGTACCTACGTCGACGAGGTTCCCCCTCCTGGGGCGAACATAGTCGATGGCATGTGGATTTTCAAGGTGAAGCGTCCGCCTGAATCTCCGCCTGTCTTCAAGGCTCGTTACGTTGCACGAGGCTTCAGTCAGCGACAGGGAGTTGACTTCTTCCAGACCTTCTCCCCTACCCCAAAGATGACCACTCTTCGGGTGCTGCTGCACGTCGCCGCTCAGCGTGACTACGAGCTTCACTCTCTTGACTTCAGCACAGCGTTCTTACAGGGCAGTCTGCACGAGGAGATCTGGCTGCATTGCCCACCTGGCTTCACTGGGTCATTCCCTCCTGGTACCCAGTGGAGCCTCCGGCGGCCAGTCTACAGTCTCCGCCAGGCGCCTCGTGAGTGGCACGACACATTGAGGACGACACTTGCGGCTCTTGGGTTTGCTCCTTCGACTGCTGACCCGTCGCTGTTTCTCCGCACCGACACTTCGCTACTGTCGTTTTACATCCTCGTGTATGTCGACGACTTGGTTTTTGCCACTGCTGACACTGAGGCACTCGCCCATGTGCTGACGGAGCTGCAGAAGAGACACACGTGCACAGACATGGGTGAGCTGCACAGTTACCTCGGCTTGCAGATCACTCGGGACAGAGCACGCCGCACCATCACCTTGACTCAGTCACACATGGTGCAGCAGGTCCTTCAGCCCTTCGGCTTCCAGTTCTCCTCACCACATGCCACACCTCTGGCTACCGGTCACTCGCTCTCAGCTCCACCTTCGGACGAGAACGTAGAGCCGAGTGGCCCGTATCCAGAGCTTGTGGGCTGCCTCATGTACCTGATGACCTGCACTCGTCCTGACCTTGCGTACCCTCTTAGCATCCTGGCTCGCTACGTTGCGCCTGGGAGACACAGGCGAGAGCACTAGGAGGCTGCTAAGAGGGTGCTACGCTACTTGTGCAGTACATCGGGCATGGGGCTGGTGCTTGGAGGACGGGGTGACATTGTCCTCACTGGACACTCAGACGCCTCTTGGGTTGACGACCTGGCTATGCAGCGGTCGTCTCAAGGTTACTCGTTCAGCCTTGGTTCCGGCTCTGTTTCTTGGCGGTCTACCCGCTCTTCTTCTGTTCTCAACTCCAGTTGTGAGGCTGAGATCTATGCAGGAGCCATGGCTGCACAGGAGTTACGTTGGCTCACCTACTTGCTGACCGACTTGGGAGAGTGGCCTCGTTCTCCTCCGGACGAGTCGTCCTATTTTAGCTGCTGGCTTTAATGATTCGGACTATGTGATATTCATGAGTTTGGAAACCTGCAGTGCAAACAGTATAAAGGCAACGTTACACTGACATAATCAGTGTACAAAACTTTTTTGGCTGTTTCCAGCAAGGTATCCAAATTTTTACCCTAAGGGTAAAAACAACAACAACAACAACAACAACAACAACAACAACAACAACAACAACAACAACAACAACAACAACAACAACAACAACACCAACAACAACAACAACAACAACAACAACAACAACAACAACAACAACAACAACAACAACAACAACAACACCAACAACAACAACAACAACAACAACAACAACAACAACGACAACAACAGACACAAGCACCTCAAGCAGGAGCTCATAGAAACGTCATCGCAAACATGGCGACAAGACATCGCCCACGCACTGCTGAATCAGACGAAGAGGAATTACCTCGCGGCGAGCTCATCCAGCCTGAAGATGGGAGGAACAATCCCCTCATGGAGGATCACTACTACCTGTATGACGAGGACAAACAGAATTAGCATCAGCCAATACAACTGCGCGAAAGTCCACCCCACGAAAATCAGCGCTTCGTACCTGTGTGATGGAAGGAGGATGAAGATCCGGATTCAAGGCAACTGTTGTAACTCCGAGGCTTGCGCTACTCTTGCGCAACGACCATAGAAACCACAACACATGGTACCTAAGCTGTTGCGGCCAACACATGGTGGGATCCGTCAGGTACATCTCCAACATCAGCTGCGCCCCTGCCACCTACGTTACAGTCGCCAACAACGAGCAACTACGAGCAAGCGCGCAAGGCATCGTGGTACTACAAGCTCGAGACAGTAACACGCACATCTCGTTCAACGACGTGCTCTACGTACCAGATCTCGGCTTCAACCTATTATCGGCAGGACAACTCAGAGACTGCCGAGTCATGCTCGCCACAGACCCGAATACGCGCGACCTCATTCTGACCCACGCTCCCCCGAATGCTCCCCCTGAGTCGCACAAGTACCTTGGCAGAGCCCGATCGATAGACGGCGTTTACGTGCTGGACTTCGACACCCCCAACTGCCAGGCCTCATCAGACAAGCTTGTTGACCTCGTCCCCCCTGGACTTCCCGTTCATGAACAAGGAGTCCTGGCAGCATTCGGACGGACGGTCGTGGATCCGCCGCAGTCCTCACCCTCGTGAGATAAATCTGCACCAAGTCGGCCCGACGGACTCTGCACAACCTGCTTCACACCCACAGCAAGCTGCACAGAGGAGGTGGAGCGAGACCTTGCGGCAATCCAGGAGGCAGAAAGCACCGAAGGCATGACGGAAATAGAGCTGGCTGTTTCAACTTACCGCATCTTTGGCACAGGAGACGAAAACCTCGGAATATAGCAGGAGGAACGACCCACGCCTGCCTCAGACACACTCCGCTGGGTTCTGGAAGCAACCACCGGAACCTTCGACGAAGAAAATCGACCTCGCCCTTGTCCCCGAGAGGTTTACCGCCACATCGACACGGAGTGGAAAGACCCCGATAAACCTAAAGAACTCAGCGTCAAGGAAGAAGAAGAAAAGGCAGCAGTTGAAAGAAGGGAACAGCTGTACCAGGAGCGCATTGCGGCAGGATGGGACGAAGAATCTGCACGACATCGTGGCTGGGGACACGATGACAACGGCGGCACCACAGGCGCAATATGGGGATCCGCCACTGGGGCATCTGGCACCGCTCATGGATGGGGAGAACCAGAGCACCGCCAACGCACCGAAGGCGAGCTTACCCGAGAAGAGATAGAGGAAGCTGAAAATGAATTAACAGCTGAGCAACCTACCCCACGAGTCGCCATCCCACTTGGTCGCCGACCCCGCCAACTCCCATCACAACCCCGCTCACCTCATCGCTGGGAGGATCCTTGGTCGGAGACCGAGGGGAGGAACGTGCCAACAACTCCGCCCCGTGACTCGCTTGGACCAATCTCCCGCCCGGACCCTTTCGCCCGCCTCATCGAAGGCACCAGAACCCCGCTCAACATCATCCCCGACCGCAACTTCCTCGCGCTCTACCTTACAACGGCACCTGCAGAAGGAGAGCTAGAATCAGAGGCAGAAGCAGAGGAGCCGGACAATGAAGCAGAGCCAGCGGACGAAGAAGGACCAGTACTCCTGATCCCTCACGAGACAGAAGCAGAAGCGGTGGAGCATCACGCCCGATACCTGCACACCTCAGAAATTCGCGCAGATGAAGACCTCTAGCACCAGCGACTCGGTCACCCCTCGCGCTAGACGTTCAACAACTGCCTCCGCGCTAAAGTTTTCCTGCCAGGAGCACTGCTGCGCCCCGACGGCACGGAACCCCTCAGCACAACACACCCAACTATCTACACCGTCTGCCCCACTGCAGCTCTCACACACCAAGCCTACCCCTCCCTGGAGCCAAGCATCAACCGTTACAAAAAGTTGCAGAAAGTCTACAGAGATTTCATCGTGCTCACCTTCGACGGCATAAACGGCGAACGATACACGCTCACCTTCGTGGACGCGTACTCACGCTACGTCTGGATCGCCAACGTCGACGTTCGGTCCAAAGCTCCTGAGATCTTCCGCATCTGGCTTGCACACGCGCAACGACAATCGGGGAAGAAACTGAAAATCTGGCAGACTGACGGCGCCAAGTAGTTTCGGAGCCACGAACTGGAAAGTACTGTCGCAGAAGGAGATCAAGCATCGATCTCTCTCCCCTACGCTCACCAGCAGCAAGGCGTCGCTGAGAGAGTCAACAGCACTCTCATGACAAAAATGTGTGCCCTCATGAATCAGTATTGGCCGTATGCCATGAACCACGCCGTGCGCCTGCACAACCTCCTCTCCACCACGGCCAACAGGGACAACCTTTCCCCGCACATGAAATGGACCGGCTCAAGGGGAGATACCTCCATGCTGAGGGTTTGGGGATGTATGGTGCAGTATCGACCGACTTCGGCCACCATTAGCAAATTCACTCAACGCGCACGCTGGGGAGTCCACTTGGGACTCAACTACGAGTATCAGGGCTGGCTAATCCTCGACATCACCACCAACCAGATCGTCCCTGCGCGCTACATCTTCTTCTACGAACGTCTCACCTTGCAGTAGTGGATCGAGGACGAACGCTGCAACGTCGCCCGCGCCTACGCCAACAGCGGCCTCAGCTTTGCATCTCCAGAAGACGAGGCAGCAGCAGCAACACTTGACCGTGACCCCGCCGACGAACATCCCAGCGTCCCGCCTCGCCCGCGCGACGACGACGACGACGATGACGACAACAACGATACCCCCCCGCGCCAGGACCATCACGGCGCCAACTTGAGGCAAGACCTTCCTCACCTGGTCACGAGAGCGACGATGACGATGTGGTGGAAGTCCCCATCACAGACACCGCAGACACCACCAATGTGTCCCGCCTACAGCTTCTCGGCCTCCACACGTCCGTTACTACTCTCACGCGTGCCGTCGAGCCCAAGAATCCATGCTAGGCCCTAATCGGCCCCACGCTAAGGAATGGTGTGCCCCTATGGACGCATAACTGAAGGCACTGGAATCGCGTGACACCTGGGTTCTCGTCGATCGTGCAGCAGTGAAGGGGAGGAGGGTGCTAAGCGGGAAATATATATGTATATATTTTTTTCCTTTTCCGCCTGAAAACCAACGCTGACGGTACCATCGAGTGCTTCAAAGCACGTTGGGTTGGTACGCGGGTACGACCAGTGCCACGACATTGATTTTGACCAAACCTTTGCTCCCGTCAGTCGTCATACCTCCGTCAGGATTCTACTCGCCATTGCTGCCGTCAAGCACCTACGACAGAATGACGTCAAGAACGCGTTTTTGTACACGCTGGAGGATGCAACCATCTTCGTGGAACGACCACACACCTACGGGGAAGGAGACCCCAAGGTCTGTCAACTGAACAAATCCCTCTACGGGATAAAATGGGCGCCGCGCCTCTAGCAGCAGCACTTGCACAGAATTCTCCTGGAAATCGACTTCAAACAACTGCCGCACGACCCGGGAATGTACCGCCTCCACTTCAACGGCGATTACATCCTCTTGACCGTCTACGTCGACGCCCTACTTTACACCGGCACCTGCAACAAACTCCTTAACCAGTCCGAGGAGAACCTGGCGCAACGCGTGGACATCACCATCTACCACAACGTCACACAGTTTTTGGGGCTGAACATCACCTACCCGTCAGAAGCAATTCATCTGTCAGCCTCCAAGTACGCAGAGCAGCTGGGGGAACGCTTCAACATTTCACGCGCACCACTCTCCACTCCTTACCGCAACCCCAGCGCCAGCTACAAAACGGATAACAAACCTCTGTCGCCCGTAGGACTCCAACTGTACCAGCAGCAACTGGGGTGCCTGCTGTTCGCCTCTGTCACATGCCGACCCGACCTTTCGTACATCGCCAGCCAACTGGCACAATACTCCCGTAAACCAATAGTCGAGAACCAACTGGACTTGGAGCGCGCCCTGCAGTACTTCATCTCCACACCTGACATCGGGCTCTCCTACTCCACGCTGACGACAACCTCAACGGCTACGTAGACGCAAATCATGCCGCTGACCCTGCGAATCGACGGTCCCGAACCGGCTTTGTCTTCCGCCTGGAGCCAACTGGACCAATTTCTTGGAACTCACAGAAGCAGGAACTGGTTGCACTGTCATCTGCTGAAGCAGAATACATCGCCGCAACAGCAGTAGTTCACGAAGGTCTGTACCTGCAGGAGCTGCTACAGGAAGCGAAAATCCCAACCTCGCCTACCCTTCGCCTTCACTGCGACAACCATAGCGCCATAAAGATCGCGAACAAGCTGGGGTTCGTAAACCGCACGAAGCACATCGCACTCCGATACTTCTTCGTCAAGGACGAAATTGACCAGGGCAAGGTTGACCTCGCATATTGCCCCACTACTGAGATGGCAGCCGAATTCCTCACCAAGCGACTGCCACATCAGCAGTACACTGCTCCGACCTCACCGGAGTAGTCAAGCGAGTCAGCCCTCTGCACGCCCAGGAATGAAGGGGAATGTTACGATATGAAATTCAATGAGAAGGCATTCCTGTATCTTGCAGGAGCCGACTCTACCGAGTACGAAGTCGAGGCGTCAGAAGAGTCGAAGCGACGCCAGCAACCGTCAGATCAAGACCGATGCAGGCAGTTAACATTTGAAGTGGAAAGAGCGGAAACAGGTTCAAAACAGGTTCCCGCGTCGCACGGTTTGAACTTCGCTGCAATAAGGGAATGTACCCCTTAGAGTACATGGCTAGTCTAGGACTTTTCGTATTCCCTATATTTTCCTATATAAACTCGATGTATGCATGTTATTCACTATCTCAGTCATTTTACATACACTCGGATCTGAGGTCAACACTTCCGCTGCAACATCACCTGCGAACAACCCTGAGCCGATCCCTGGCTAAGTCCCATTTGGGATTGTAACAATGTCTTCTTTGGTCCGCAGATGCAATCTACAGTGGCGCCTTGACGAGCGCAACTGTACATTTTGCCCAAAACTGGGTTACCATGATGCGGAACTGCACAGTACAAGTTGACTGCCTTGAAAGGGCAGTGCGTGTTGCCAAGTTTTACGACGATAGAAAGGGGAGCTCGTAAGTGCTCGTCAAAAGTATGACTATTCAGTTGTCCGAGGTGGACCGGCTCGCCGAACCAGACAAGCCTCCCCATTATAGTCCCATTCGTCCGTGCAAGACCCACGGTCCACCACCACCCAATAACCGAATCCACGCTCGAGTCCATTGTGGTTTGGTGGACTGGTCCACATCGACCGCATAGAACCAGGGTGGACCGAGGGATTTGAGACACCCTCTTAGTTGAGTGTGGTGAAGTGAGTGAAGTAGAGGAAGCGAAAGTGGATGGGAGAGACGCAGTTGTGGGCAGCTTTGAGCAGCAACGAGATGGGAACCCTCTTCTCTCAGAAAATCATCCTGAAGTGGCCCAGTCAAGTAAGATGGGACTTCCGAAGGACAAGGTTTCGGGTTCAAACCCTAGTGCAGGCGAGTTCTGCCAGCCCCCCAAAAGGGGGTTTTGCACTGCTCATCTGGGAGTGGAAATTCCTTACCTCGATACCCAACGAGGCGTGTAAACAAGTGGGTAGGCGGATTAAGGGCGCGTCCCAGGGCCCTCGCTAGGATTTTAGGGCGCCTGATGCGTCAGACAGGCCCTTCGGGCCCTCTGATGCATCATATTTTTTTCGTTTCTGTGTCTGATGTATCAGATATTTGACAATTTGTTGTCTGACCAATCAAATGGAAATATTGTACAATCTAGCTTTCAGTATTGTAGAGGCCATTGGTTCAAACTTGACCAGTTGCATCGTATTGCTCGTGTCACAACAAATTCGCCGTGACCAGGGCTATTGCTAGGATTTTTGCTAGCTCGGACGATCCGGGCCCCTGTGAAAAAGACCCTGTAAAATCCGAGCCAGCGGAAAAAAAACCTTGACGAATCCGGGTTCGAGCCAGAAAAGGCCTGAAAACATGCATTGCCAGAATTTCGCGGGAAACTCACAGTGGGTTGCACGAGGGCTGGGGAGATTGGAGATGGAGTGGCTCTGGAGGGGTGAGCGAGATACTTATTTTAGACTTCGAAAAAAATACGATGAGGAAGAGTACATAGGGAGAACAGGGCAATCAGACACTCTCTCCTTATAAGCCTTCTAAGCCATGTCGACGTAGAACAGGGCAATCAGACACTTGGAGGCCAACAAGGAGAGAGTGGTTAGGAAATTCACTAAAAGTGGCCCACGTGTGTTTAGAGGGAGACGGAGAGGAATGCAAGGCAGGTCGGGGAGAACATGTCTGCTAAAATTATACGGGTCCCCTTGAGAACTCCCCGGAGAGATCCGAGCTGACTCAATAATCACCCTTCAGTTTTACGGGCTGGTCCGAAAAAAACCTTGTGAAAATCAGGGCTCCTTGAAAAAACACCCTATAATTTCAGTCAAAACAGGGTAATTGCCCTGATAACTTAGGCCCGCATGGCAGGTTTGCCCTGTCACGGGAAATCCGCCCCGACACAACAGATTCGCCTTGTGCGAGTGAAACAAAATCACCCGTGACACAGCAGATTCGCCATGTCAGAGAAAGATGCCCCCCTAATGCAGCAGATTCTCACCGTCGCGGCACAGTAGATTCGCTATGCCTGTGTGTCACACTCGAAATCCCCCCTAGTAATATGATTCGGTTTCAGACGGAAGTAGAATACATGTCTGATGAATCAGATGAATACGGATTTTCTTTCTTATCAATCAGATGAACCAAAGAATCAATTTCTGGCAAATCAGATAACTCAGAAAAATTGCGTCTGATATCTCAGAAAAACAGACAAAAATGTATGATAGCGAGGACCCTGGCGCGTCCCCTCCTTCAATCGATCGAGAGATCGCTGTGAAAAACCGATCGGGCTCACCGATCGCAAAATTGGGGCGGGATTGGTAGGAGGTGACACCCGCGGATCGATCTTGAGCCCTGGGTGACAGGATCGAAAATACAAGGGGGAAAAACTCTCGATCCTACAAAAGCTGAGATCGGTGTGGCCACGAAGGCACATCGATCCTCACCAGCGGATGTGACAAGATCGTTGAGCATCAATTATGGTATATTCGCAAGCTGTCTCGAAATCTGGTTACCCTGTCAATTATGACACAGTAGCTGTCCCTCGATCGATTGAGGGCAGGATCGATCGAGGGAGGGGACGCGCCCTAAGATCGACAGCCGGGGTAATATCAAAGGGGGTTTCCCCTATAACATTTACCTTTTCTCTCGGCAAATCGCCCACTCTCCATCCTGTCGCCAGCACCACATTTGAGGGAGCTCCATACGTGTACGGAAAATTATGCACTGGTGCGAACATAATCTGTGTACAAAAGAATTTTCGCAGCATGTTCGCTGGTTTCGCCAATATCATTGCAGCGCTGTCCCCCTGCGAGCCTTGCCAGGCTCGAGCTCGGATCGAGGCAGGCTCCTACATTGAGCCTAGGCTCCCCATTCTACCAGTTTGGGTACGGGTTTAGCGCGTGGAACATCTGCCTGAACGGTTTAAAATGGTTTATTTGGTAAACACTGTGCTAAAGTAAGTTATAGTACGTTTCAGAGAGGTAACCATGTTCCACGCCCTTTGTTTTTTTAGCAGCTTTTGGCAGCAATGTGGGGAGAAGGCGTGGTAGAGTGGTAGACAAGACAAGGCATGCACGCGCAATGGCGTGTGTCTCTAGTACACGCGCAGCAACTACGTACACGAGGGGAGCGGGTGGGGAGACATGTATTTTAGTTTCGTTTCGAGCAGCAATGAGCAGCCTTGAGCAGCAACGTAGAGAAGACATAGTTCAGTAAAGTCGCTAGTACGTAGAAGAGCGGAGGGTGGAAGAGACATAGGTTAGTTTTGAGCAGCTACACCTTACGGCGAGTAGGGTTAAGCAGCTATAAGCAGCTATGAGCAGAAACGACGATCACGTGGCTACACCTTACGCCGAGTCCCATACCACGTTGTATGAGAGGTGTCTATGCGAGCATCGTACTCGAACGCATGTTCGCTGTCACGTGAGGAGGACATCGAACAAAACGGCAATCATGTGGCGTGTTCGTAAGGACAGGTTGATGTCTCCTTTTCATTCGACGAATGCCTTCCCAGCAGTTTAGTAGTATCTGTGCTCGCTGCCGGCCGCACTGCCCACTGCCCATCATGCCGCTCCGCAAAGGCTTGCGCTGCTCCGCAATTGTGCTGCTCCGCAAAGACTTGCGCTGCTCCGCGGAAAGGCTTTGCGCTGCTTTGCGGCAAGGCCTTGCGCTGCCAATGTGGTGCACGCTTTAGACTTTGTGCTGGCTGTGCCGCACAACAGATCTAGTACTACTAATATCCTTTGTCACGCCTGCTTGCCATTCTCGTGTCGAGTACCCGCGTTCCCCTCGTCGCGCGATCTGCCGCTTCAGCCTGAAAGATCTCGACGAGTCGTCGAGACACGTCATCGAGACACGTCGCTTTGGCTCACGCCGCGAGATCGCTCAGCTTGAGAGATCGTGAAGACCGTCAGACTCTGCGATCGGGCGCTCGCCGATTCCCGAATCGAGGTGACTTTTGAGTCGTCGAGACACTCACGTACGCCGCGAGATTGCCCAGCCTGAGAGATAGTTAAGACCGCCGGACTCGGCGGAGATCGGAGCTCACCAACTCCCGAGTCGGACACAAAATGGCTTGTACTACTACAAAGGACCAAATTCTTCTCGCCGCCGTTATTAGTCTTCTTCTTGTCTGCGCGCCAGCATGTGAGTCGTGCTACTTCCCACATTCTACTACTAGTTTTGGGCGGCGTGCCTTTCAACCCGATTCTCAATCAGTGGTCGGGCGGGCCATCTATCTTGATATCAGTGTTTGTGCATGACATGGAAGAGTTTTAGGGCTGTCGCCTGTTTGGTAATGGAATCTATCTTGCACAACTGAAGGGTTTTTTTGAGAATTCTCAAAAAAACCCTTCAGTTTTAGGGCTGTCGCCTGTTTGGTAATGGAATCTATCTCGCACAACTTCTCATTTTTCCTCCCTCCAGTCTCACCTTTCTGGCCTCTTCTCTCTGAGGCTCTCCCCCGCCGCTCCTTTCCATATCTTTTAGGGCCTCTGCAGCTCCTTTCCATATCTTTTAGGGGCCTCTGCAGCTCCTTTCCATATCTTTTAGGGGCCTCTGCAGCTCCTTTTCATATATTTTAGGGGCCTCTGCAGCTCCTTTCCGTATCTTTTAGGGGGCTCTGCAGCTTTTTTCCGCATCCACGTCCGTTTCTTTACTCCCTCTATCGTGTGTACTATCCAGACAGGGTGTTCATCCCTCTGGTAGTAACTAATCACTCCTCACATTTCCCGCCTCCGTATGGCTGTGGATGTGTCTAATGAAGAATAGCCTCCAGTCTATTTGATGTAGACTGCATCTCTCCGCTCCTTTTCCAACTCAATGGCTGTCTGCTTTTTGTATCTACATCTGCTTCTGATACCTTCCTCCTCTTATCTAAACAAGTCGTTTCCCCTCCGGAACTGTTCCTACCCTCCTCGTGTTTACCCTTTTCATCTTGCAGTAAAGGTCATCGAACCCCCCCCCCCCCCTCCCCCCTCCTCCCCTCCTCCCTCCCCCCCCTCCTCCCCTCCTCCCCCCTTCTCCCCCTCCCCCTCTCCTCCCCCTCCCTCGCCTCCTCCCCCCTCTCCTCCCCCTTCTCCCCCTCCTCCCCCTTCTCCCCCTCCTCCCCCTTCTCCCCCTCCTCCCTCTCCTCCCCCTCCCTCGCCTCCTCCTCCCCCTCCTTCCTCTCCTCCCCCTTCTCTCCCTACTGCTTCTGGCGGCACATCCCCTCCTGCACCTACCGGCTGCGTAGTCAAGCAGCGGCGCCTGTGCCCGTGGGTGTGTGACAAAAACAAGGAGCGGCCTGACAAAAATGAGCGTCCCTGCGTGTTGAGGAAGGTGTGCCCCAGCGACCAGATTTGCATTCCGTTTGTGCGAAGCTGTGAGGGATACAAGTGCTTTAAGGTGTTTTCCGCCGGCAAGGGAGGGCGACGTGCTCGCTTTTCATTGTAAAATCGGTTTTCTTGAACCTGGTTGTGTGTTATTTTAATATTTTAGAGGGGATGAAAAAATGGGTCTGTAACAATAAGCTCAGTTAGAATGGGGACTACTGTGGCGAGTTCATGTTGTTCGGGCCGAACCGAAGCGTTTCCACACTTCCCTAACAGAACCAGCGCAAATCATTCCAAGCGGTTCCAAACGTTTTCACGCGTTGCGAAGCGGTCATTCGCGCTTCAGTACTTTCTGTGCTCTGACCTGCACAAAAGTAGATCATGCCCGTTCTCTGGCAGACAAGTACAGCCCACCTATCTCCCAAGGAACCCCAATAACTTCGCCGTCGGCGATTTATGTTTCAGGCTCTGCTCTAACCAGTACCAGTAGAGCAGAGACGACGCGGAAACAGATAGGTTCAATACCGATAAAGAGCGTCGACAGGAGTGCAGGTAGCCTGCTGCTGCAATGCACAACTCAAGCAGTGTGCGGAAAGGCAGTGTGCGACTAGTGGGCTCGTCTCGGCTAGTGCGATGGTGTTATGATGGACGGTCGCCCTGAACCGCAATGCGGAAAGGCTTTCAGGCAGCTCGAACCACGCCATTATGATAGCTTTCTTTCTTACGGTTAAGCCAAGTAGGCGCTTTTATCTGGACACAAGAACCAAGGCATCGTGGTAGCGTTCCTTAGGTTACGGATCCAAGCAGGCATCTATTTCCGGACATAAAAACCACGGCAGACATAAGAGCCGCGGCAGACATGAGAACCACGCCGGCAGGCGCGTCAGCGAGTTCAGGCCGCCGCGGAGAACGTTAGTGCGAAATCAGGTCGTGGTTATGGCATTTCGTTAGTGAGCTAGGCTGCGGAGTGCGCGATGACTTGGGTCTAGGTGACGAGCCGCAGGTAGGGGTGAATCATCACTCGTTCATCTCCTTTAAATAGGGTGTTTTCTTGAAGGCGAGTAGGAGCGGATTAGCAGCGAAGGGACAGTCTGGGGGTCGTGAAGGCTGCAGCAGTAGGATGGAGCGACCCGGTCCCACGTCTCCGTACCGCCCTCGGCAATCTCGAGGTGTCAACGCTAACGCCCCGCCTCCTCTCGAGGTGTCGAATGAGACGACTCATAAGTCACCGTACCGCACTCGGCAGTCTCGAGGCGTCAATGCCAACGCCTCCCCGTCTGTTCCGGATCTTTCGACTGAGGGGCCTCAAAAGTCCCCGTATCGCCCTCGGCAATCTCGAGGTGGCAATGCCAACGCCCCGTCTCCTCTCGAGGTGCCGAATGATTCGACGCATAAGTCTCCTTACCGCCCTCGGAAGCCTCGGGAAACGAATGCTACCGCCTCCCCGTCTGCTCCTGACGTGGCAACTGAGGCGACTCAGAAATCCCCGTATCGTCCTAGGCCATCTCGAAGTGGCAATGCCAACGCCCCGTCCCCTCTCGAGGTGCCGAATGATTCTTCGCAAAAGTCTCCGTACCGCCCGCGGCCATCTCGAAGCGGCAACGCGAGGGCCGCGTCGTCTCCTCCCGTTGAGGCAACTCCCACTCCTGGCGACTCTGGCGAGGCTCCGCTACAGGTACACTTCGATCCCGGTATAGAGGAAACCGATACATGCCGTTAGGGTTTCCTGAAACTCGCCTTCTCCAGCTGATCCGCCGCCAACCCCGGCGAAGCGCAGCTTCTGGTATCTCCCCGTTACGTGCATCCTTATCCCCACTATAGACGTTCCCGTGTTCCCGGGAGATCCTGATTAAGGCACACTCTCATCCGCGATATGATGCTCCGGATAGAATTTCAGTAGGTTCTGCTCACGATATGTACACCTGTACGCGGTAACGATGGCCGCGAGAAGAACGGTTACTCTAACGGTGAAGTTCGTCAAGCCGTGTCGCATTCTGCTCTGTTTAAGCGTCCGTGTGTCACAACTGGTATTTTTACTGTTACCACATCCCCCTGTTTCGCCCGTTTCGCAGCTAGGGTTCCTCGCCACCCTTTCCAGGTCCAAGAAATGGACCGACGACGATCTGCCGGCGACGGACGCGCGACCCAAATCCGCTGCCGCGAACACCTCCTCGTCGCACGCGTCGCAAGGGCCGCGGCCAAGGCTGACGCGATCGAACGCGTCGACGTCGCGCGCGCCGCCCGCGGAAGGATCGAGCCCGCACAGAGCAGGTCCGACTCCCGGGTACGTTCACGGGCACACGCACGTGCGCAAGCCGCGGCGCCTAGCAGCAGCCGCGTCAGTGTCTGGGGCGGAAGGCAGGGCGGAAGGCGGAGGCGACGGGGGGGGAGACGGGGGCGGCGGAACGTTAGCGGATATAGGCAGGCGGGGGAAGGCCTCCGCGTCGGTTTCCTCCGCGGGTGAGAAGGCGGGGAGAAAGCGGTTAGACGCAGGGGGAGGCGGAAAAGGAAGCGGAAAGGGAAGCAGGAGCTTAACCCCCATGAGCAGCGGCGCTAGCACCCCCACTAGCAGCTTCAACGACAATGGCAGCGAGGCAGGCAGCGTGCGCAGCAGAAGCACGTTCCAGTCATATGAGAATGAGGACGATGATGACCTTAGTAGCCACGCGGATTCGGAACTGGAGGTGAATTTCGAGGAGGTTCTAGGGCCCGCGTCGGGATTTGACTGGATCACGAGCATCAGTGCTGCGTCCACGCCTTCGTCTACTTCGTCCGCGAATAGGGTTACCAGATTCGCGGCGAACACGCCTCCGCATGCGCTGGCGTCCGGGGTGCACCCGTCGTTTGCTAGTAACGAGCATGGGATTCTTGCAGCAGCTGCAGTGAAAGCGGTGGGAGCAGTAGGGGGAGCAGCAGGAGCAGCGGGGGGGGAGGCGGAAGGGAAGGGGTCTGGAAAAGAGGCGTTTAAGACTGAGTGGGAGGTGTTTGTGAGGCAGTCGGAAGGGATAGTGGGGTTGCATTTACTGGAAGGGTTGGCCCCTAGGGGCTCTAAACGAAAGCAGAATAAAAAGAAGGTGCTTGTAAGGAAGGCGAAGGAAGAGACGAAAAAGATGGACTTTTGGGGGGAGGGGAGTGGGAGTGAGGATGGGCGGGGGACGGGGGGGAGTGGTAGGAAGAAGAGCAAAGGGGGGAAGGCGGGCGGGGGAGGGGAGGGGGAGGAGCAGGTTGAGCGGAAGTTTGGGAGCTTGGGGGAGAGGAAGAGGCGGGAAAAGGCGGGGAGAAAAGGGGGGTCGGAAGAAGGTGAGGGGGTGGAAGGAGGAGAAGGGGGCGGGGGAAGGGTAGCGAGGGGAGGAAGGCGGGGAAGAAGGGGGGAAGAGGGGGAACATGGGGGGGGAGGGGAAGAGGGGGAGGAGGGAGACGAGGGGGAGGAAGGGCCTGCGAAGGAGCGTAAGAGCTTCAAAGAATTGGGGGAGCGGGCAAGGGGAGAGCGAGGGGGGAGGGAGGAAGGCCGGGTAAAGGGCAGGAGAGGTTACGGGGGGAGTAGGGCGGTGGCAGCAGCGGCAATTCGTAAAGCTAGGTCAGGTGCTTCGCACGGCGGGGAAGGAGATGGGATTGGATTGAGTGGTGGTGATGGGATGGACGATGGGGCAGGTGAAAATAGCTCGTTTGCTGCTCTGGGCAGGGCAAAAAAAGCCCCAAGCCGTAGAGGCTGGGAAGACGACGATGACGGCTCGTTCATTTCTCTGGGAAAGGCGAGACTTGCTCGAGAGGGCTCGTCCAATGACCCGGGCAGCTTGGAAAATGATGCTCTGACCCCGACGAAACCCGCGGCTTCGCCTGGTTTACCAGAGGTTAAAAAAAGTTTGGAGGGGGAGGAGGATTTGAGCAAGGTGGCAGGTGTGGCAAAGAAATGGGTGAAGAAAGCAAAGGATGATAAGGCGAAAAAAGGGAAGGATGGGGAGAGGGGAGGAGAGAGTGAGGATGATGAGGAGGGGGCGATTGTGAGTTATGGGACTCAGGTGAAAGACGCCAGAAGGGGTATTGGGGGGTCCAAGGCGGAGGGAGTCAGTTGGGAGGGGTTGAAAGCGGCTGCAGGGTCGATAGGAGGAGGGTTTGGGGAGGAGAGTGAGGAGAAAGAAGCAGGGGGAGGGGGGGGAAAGGCCCGCCCCAAGACTCCCCCGCTTAGCTCGTCACTCAATGGTGGTACTTTGAAGGCTCCTCCCCCTCCCCCGCCCCCCCCTGGGGGCAAAGGACCTCCTCCGCCCCCTCCCCCGCCCTTTCCCCCCGGAGCCAAGGGCCCCCCTCCCCCGCCCCCGCCCCCAGGCTCCAAAGGCCCCCCTCCGCCTCCCCCTCCCCCAGGGCGGAAGGGCCCCCCTCCCCCCCCGCCTCCCCCAGGCGCTAAGGGCCCGGGGCCTCCCCCTCCCCCGCCTCCCCCAGGCGCCAAGGCCGCAGTTCCCCCTCTCCCTTTGCCTGGGTTCACGGGGAAGGGTCCTCCTCCGCCTCCTGGGGGGGCGTTTGGGGGGAAGCGCGCGCTGGTGGACTGGGGGGGCGTGACAAACGCGGATGGCACCATCTGGGCCTCGTGAGTTGTTTCCTCTTTTAGTAATGCTGCTAAAATGGGCTAGGTCTGGAAAGGGGAGTGTGGTGGAGGAAGGAAGTGTGCGCAGGTGGACTGGGGATGGGCATGGGCATGGGGGGCATGGGGGCATGGGGGCCATGGGGGGCATGGGGGGCATGGGGGCATGGGGGCATGGGGGGCATGGGGGGCATGGGGGCATGGGGGGCATGGGGGGCATGGGGGCATGGGCCATGACGAATGTGGATAGCACCATCTGGATCTCGTGAGCTGTTTCTTGTTTTAGTAATGCTTCTAATTTGGGAACAAGCTTCCGGTGGGGAGAAGGGGAGGTGGGAAAGGAAGGGGATTGGGGAGAAGGGAAGTGGGGGGAATGAAAATAATTTAAGGGGTTTATTAAGGGAGGTAGCGAGGTAGGAGGAGGCAGGTAGAGAGGTAGCGCTGGCAAAGCATCTTGTGGGTAAGTCAGTCATGATTACTCCTACTCCTTTCCCTCTCTGATTACTCGTTGCCTTTCTCCCAACCAGGGAGCTTGACTTGATATCGATATTTGGGAGTTGAAGAAGCAGTTTGAGCCCACGACGGAAAAGAGGGGGTTTGAAGAGGCATTGCCTCCTTCCTTCCTTACTCCTTCTCCACCCCCTCTTCCCGTCGTTGCTCGTCCTTCCCTTCCCTTCCCTTCACCCATTCCCCCTCCATCCTGCCCAACCAGAGAGCTTGACTTTGATATCGATATTGGGGAGCTGAAGAAGCAGTTTGATTTGAGCCCAAAGCCAAGGCAATGCTTCCTTGCCCCTTTGCCATTCCCCTCTCCTCCATTGATACCCGCTCCCCCTTCCCCTCCCCTTCTCAACCAGAGAGCTTGACTTTGATATCGATATTGGGGAGTTGAAGAAACAGTTTGAGCCCAAAGCAGCAGCTCCTTTTAAGAAGGCAGAGCAGCCGGTGAAGAAGCAAGTCATCCGCATTGTGAGTGCCAAGTGGCAACAAGTGGTACCAAGTGGTAAGAAGTGGTTCCTAGCAGTTTGAGTCCAAGGCCGCGGCCCCTTTCAAGAAGGCGGAGCAGCCTGTCAAGAAGCAAGTCATCCGCATTGTGAGTACCAAGTGATTCCAATCTGTCTGTACCAAGTGGTGCCACGTGGTACCAAGTGGTAACAAGTGGTCCCAAGCAGTTTGGTTTGAGCCCAAGGCAGCAGCTCCGTTGAAGAAGGCGGAGCAGCCTGTGAAGAAGCAAGTCATCCGCATTGTGAGTACCAAGTGGTACCAAGTGGTGCGAAGTGGTTCCAAGCAGTTTGGTTTGAGCCGAAAGCAGTGCCTCCTTTCAAGAAGGCGGAGCAGCCTGTCAAGAAGCAAGTCATCCGCATTGTTAGTACCATGTGGTGCCAAACGGTGCCAAGTGGTGCTAAGTGGTACCAAGTGGTTCAAAGCAGTTTGACTTGAGCCCAAGTTAGCGGCTCCTGTCAAAAAGGCAGAGCAGCCGGCGAAGAAACGAGTAACCGTGTTGTGAGTACTAAGTGGTATGAAGCTGGCTGGGATGAAAAAAAAAGCCTCGTCCATCCCCCCCTCCCCTTCCCCCGAACCCCACCTTACTCCTCCTCTCCCCCCCCTCCTCTCACACGCACAGATCGACATGGCCAAGTCACGGAACGTGGCGATCTCCCTTTGCAGTATAAAGCTGGTTGGGATGGGATAGATATATAACACATTCCCCCTTTTCCCCAACCTTCCCCTCCCCCACCGCTTCCCCCCCTCTCCTGCCCCCCGTGCGCTCTCAGATCGACATGGCGAAGTCCAGTCCAGGAACGTGGAGATCTCCCTTCGCAGCATGAAGCTGGTTGGGATAACGACGATGCCACATCTCGTCCTCCCCCTCCACCTCCCTCCACTCCAACCCTCCCCCCCCCCCCCCCCCCCCCCCCCCCCCGTGCACGCACAGATCGACATGCATGAAGCTGGTTGGGACAAAGTTGCCTCAATCCATCCCTCTCCCCCCCCCCCCCCCCCCCTCCCCCCCTCCCCCCCCACCTTCAACCTCCCAGATCGACATGGGCAAGTCGAGGAACGTGGAGATTTCTCTTCGCAGCATGAAGCTACATCCGCACGACCTCGTGGTATGCCTCCCTCTCTGCCCCTCTGCCTCTCTGCTCTCTTCTCCTTTCTCCCTTCTCTCTACTCTCTGCTCTCTGCTCTCTGCTCCCTGCTCCTTGCCTGTGTTTCTACTCTCGTCCCTCTTCGCATAATAAAAAAAGGCAGTTTTATGGGACCAAACCAAGGTGACTTTTGAGTCGACTCAAAAGTCAGTTTTATGGGACCAAACCAAAATGATTGCAGAACTTTCTGTTCTCTGCAGAACTCTCTTCTCTCCGCCCTCTTTGCTTCTCCCCTCCCTCTGCCCCTCTCCGTTTCTGCTCATTCTCACTCCAGGTTGCGGTGTTGAGTGTGGACGTGTTGACAATAGGGGAGTGGTGCAACAGGCAACCCTGGAAAGTCTCTTTTCTCCTGTACCCAGCCCTCCCGTTTCTGAGGCGCCTCAAAAAGTGGTGCAACAGACAACCCTGGAAAGTCTCTTTTCTCCTGTACGCAGCCCTCCCACCGTCCATCTCCGCTTTTCCCTCGTCCCCTCTCTCCATTTCTCTCTCCAGATTGCAGTGCTGAGTGTCGACACGTCCACGATAGGCGAGTGGTGTGACAGCCTGGTGGAGACTCTGCTGAAATACGGCCCGGATGACAAGGAAAAGAGGCTTCTGCGGGTGAGTCACGTTTGTAGGTGGAGGGGTTGGTGGGATGATATGATATATACATGCACAATGCTTGCATGCTTGTGTGCAGCAAGTGGTGTGACAGCCAGGTGGAGACTCTCCTGAAGAACGGCCCAGATGACAAGGAGAAGCGGCTGCTGAGGGTTTAGGTAGAAGAATGAATGAAGCACTCTCGTGTCTGTGTGTGTGCTGTGTAAGTGCATGGTGCTCTTCACTTGAAGAATCAGAATCAGCTTATATTTCCTGGATATGTGCAAACAGACAGGTGCGTGCTGTGGGATTTGGCTCCCCTTCATGCCAACTCTCCTCCCCTCCCCTCCCCTTTCCTCCCCCCACACTGCAACACGCCCCCCCTCTTCCGCCTCCTTCCCTTCCCCCCTTCCCTGCCCCCCCTCCTTTGGCAGGAGTTTAAGGGGAATGTGGAGGACTTGGGTCCGTGCGAGCAGGTGCATGCCGGGGAAGGCTGGGAGTGACTGCTGAGTCGACTCACACCTTCTATCTCCTTCTCCCCCCCCCTCCCCCTTTCCCCCTCCCCCGTGCCTCCGTCTTGACAGGAGTTCAAGGGGAATGTGGAGGACTTGGGTCCGTGCGAGCAGGTGAGTGCTGGGACAGGCTGGGAGGGACCACTGAGTCGACTCACCTGCCTACTACCTGCCTACTCATGCCATCTTTCCCCCCTTTCCCCTCCCCCGTCCCCCCCCCCCCTCCCTGGCAGGAGTTCAAGGGGAATGTGGAGGACTTGGGTCCGTGCGAGCAGGTGTGTGCTGGGACAGGCTGGGAGGGACCACTGAGTCGACTCACCTGCCTACTACCTGCCTACTCATGCCATCTTTCCCCCCTTTCCCCTCCCCCGTCCCCCCCCCTCCCTGGCAGGAGTTCAAGGGGAACGTGGAGGACTTGGGTCCGTGCGAGCAGGTGTGTGCTGGGACAGGCTGGGAGGGAGGGAGGTGAGAATGAGACCCTAAGGAAGTTGGGTTGTGAAAAAAGTAGGTACTGAGGGAGGAGGGAGGTAGAGAGCAAGGGTTGAGTTGAGTTTCCCCCTTTACTTGCAGCTGCTCTGTGCAGTGTTCAGGGTTTTTTCAGAATCCTTGCAGTGTGCAGAGTTCCTTCTGTGACCAGTGCTCTCAGGGTTTTGAGAGATCCTTGCAAAATTCACAGAAGTCTCCTCCTTTTACCATCAAACCTCAAGCACCTAAACCCTCGCCCGTGCAGTACAGTGTTAAGTTTTTTTTTAAGATATTGCAAATCTTCACCACTTTCTCCCTCTTCTTCCCCCATTTTCCTCCTCGTCAATTCCGAACCTCTCTCTTCTCTCCCATCTCAACCTCCCTTCCCTCCGCCACCACCCCCTCTCCGCTTCTCTTTGCAGCTGTTCCGTGCGCTGCTGTTGGGGTGCAGCGGCTGGACGGAAGCCGAAGCTCAAGGTGCTGCAGTACGGAGTTTTGAGATGTCTCATAACCTCCCCATTTCCCCCCCCCGCCCTTCCCTCGTCCGATTTTTGAGTCGACTCAAAAATCGACTAATTACAAGGTGCTGCAGTACGGAGTTTTGAGATGTCTCATAACCTCCCCATTTCCCCCCCCCGCCCTTCCCTCGTCCGCCCTTTCCTCGTCCCCCTTGCAGCTGTTCCGAGCGCTGCTTTTGGGGTGCAGCGGCTGGACGGAAGCCGAAGCTCTAAGGTGCTGCAGTATGGGGCGACTTTTGAGTCGACTCAAAAGTCAAGGTGCTGCAGTACGGAGTTTTGAGATGTCTCATAACCTCCCCACGTGAAAAAAGAAGAGTTTTGAGACGTCTCAAAACTCATGTCTCATACCCTCCCCATTCCCCCCCCCCCCCCGCCCTTCCCTCGTCCGCCCTTTCCTCGTCCCCTTGCAGCTGTTCCGAGCGCTGCTGGGAGTGCAGCGGCTGGAGCCGAAGCTTAAAGTGCTGCAGTACCGGATATTCCTGGCAGAGAGGGTGAGTTGTGGTGGTGGAGAGGGGTACTGAGTGGTTGGGGTTGATGGTGGTGGATGCTGTTGGTTGGGGGTGCAGCGGCTGGAGCTGAAGCTCAAAGTGCTGCAGTACAGGATATTCCTGGCGGAGAGGGTGAGTGTAGGGAGAGGAGATGGGTACTGAGTGGTTGAGATTGGTGCTGCTGGGGGTGCAGCGGCTGGAGCTGAAGCTCAAAGTGCTGCAGTACAGGATATTCCTGGCGGAGAGGGTGAGTGTAGGGAGAGGAGATGGGTACTGAGTGGTTGAGATTGGTGCTGCTGGGGGTGCAGCGGCTGGAGCTGAAGCTCAAAGTGCTGCAGTACAGGATATTCCTGGCGGAGCAGGTGAGTCGTGGTGGTGGAGGGTGGAGGGTGGAGGGTGGGGGCTGGGCGGGTGGAGGGTGGATGGGTGCAGGGTGGAGGGTGAAGGGTGGGAGGTGAAGGGTGGGTGAAGGGTGGAGGGTGGATGGGTGAAGGGTGGGGGGTGGGTGGGTAAAGGGTGGAGGGTGGTGGGTGGGTGGGTAGGTGGGGGGAGTGGGTACATGTGATTATGCTTCGCAACAATGGCTAGCCATCCTCTTGTTCGGATTGGAGTGCAGTGCTGTGAACCTTGTGAGTCAATTCAAGAGCACAGCACTCGAATCTGATGTTATTTCTCTTCCTTTCTCTCTCTCTCTTCTCAAAATAAAGGGAAATCCACACAAAACAAAACAAAAAAAAATCACCAGATTGGAGGTTACGAGAAGAGCACAGCACTTCAATGTGATAGTGTTGTTATCAGGAGTCGGAACGCAAGGCAAAATCAGGAGCACCATCTCTGGAACTCCTGGTAAACAGCACCCTGACCTGAACCAGTACTCCACCTACGCTTCATTTCTGCTGCCCCATGCCTCCATTCTAGTTTTGAGGCGCCTCAAAACTACATTTCTGCTGCCCCATGCCTCCATTCTCTTACCTGAACTCCCACCAGGCACCAGAGCTTGCGGACACGATCAAGTTCGTTACCCTTGTCTCACAAAAGGTGAGCCTTTCACCTTGTTCCTCTCACTCCCACTCCCCTCCCCCGCCCTCGTCCCTCCTGTCCGTCTCCTCTTCGTTGGTTCTTTGTCGTCTTCTTTCTGCATGCGTATCCACCTACAAAAGGTTTCACTTTTCTCCTGTGCCATCCCTCGATTCCCCTCCTTTGTTTCTTCCTTCCGCATTCGTGTGAGCGTTTTTTCAACATTTCTCAAAAATCGCTCGTTTGCCTGCCTGCCAGCCATGCTTCAGTTTCTTCCTTTTGCAAGCCATGCTTCAGTTTCTTCCTTTTGCAAGCCATGCTTCAGTTTCTTCCTTTTGCAAGCCATGCTTCAGTTTCTTCCTTTTGCAAGCCATGCTTCAGAAGTCAACATTCCCGTTTCCCCCAGATCCAAGCCAAGAGTCACAGAAGCTGCAGCAGGTGCTGCTGGTGGTGCGGGGCATTCTCATAACCCATAACTCCCTTTTTCTCCCTACCCCTGCTCCCGTTTTTAAATCCCTTGCCTGTTCCTTCTCTTTCCGAACCTGTGCGCAGATCCAAGAGTCACAGAAGCTGCAGCACGTGCTGCTGGTGGTGCGGGACATTGGCAACAAGCTTAATGAGGGCACCAAGAAGGGTGAGGGGCTTGAATGGTGACTGTGTGGTGGTTGCAGCTGTTGTTGCTGTAGTGTTTTGCTGGTGGTGTGAGTCTTGAGGCGTCTCAAAACTGTGTGGTGGTTGCAGCTGTTGTTGCTGTAGTGTTTTGCTGGTGGTGTGAGTCTTGAGGCGCCTCAAAACTGTGTGGTGGTTGCAGCTGTTGTTGCTGTAGTGTTTTGCTGGTGGTGTGAGTCAACAAGCTTGAATGAGTAAACCAAGTCGCGTCGCATGCGTCTATGTCACCGTTTGTGCCTTTCTTTGTTCCTTTCCCATATTTTCTTCTTCTGTTGTTTCCTTTCCCATATTTTCTTCTTCTGTTGTTTCCATGTGTGCCGTGCCACGGTTGCTGATGCGGCAGGCAAGGTGGTCGGGTTTGCTGCCAACGATCTGAACAAGGTGGCCAACACCAAGGGCTTCATGGCGTACCTCATCAAGGTGCGTCATATTTATATACACCATATAAGGTGCTTCTTTATACAAGGTGCAAATGATGTCTCATATTGTACCAACAAGGTGGCCAACACCAAGGGCTTCATGGCGTACCTCATCAAGGTGTGTGTGTGTGTGTGTGTGTGTGTGTGTGTGTGTGTGTGTGTGTGTGTGTGTGTGTGTGTGTGTGTGTGTGTGTGTGTGTGTGTGTGTGTGTGTGTGTGCGTGTGCGTGTGCGTGTGCGTGTGCGTGTGCGTGTGCGTGTGCGTGTGCGTGTGCGTGTGTGTGTGTGTGTGTGTGTGTGTTCATGACTCTCCTCTTGCTCACTCCTCCCCCCTCCCTTCCGCCATCAGCAACACCATCGCCTCCTCTGCAGGTCCTGAGCTTAGTTGCAAAAGACGCGTCCTGCGTCTAGGACGCATGCGTCCAGACGCAGGACGCTGTCCCTGGATGCCTAGGACGCACCAAAAGACGCAAGCCCGGGCAGGGCAAAAAAAACTTTCGGGCAGGCAAAAAAACTTGGTATAGGGCATGGGCAGGGGGGGGGGGGGGGGGGGGGGGGGGGGCACCTTCCACACACTTTCAAGGCAAAATTTTCCCCAACAACAATTTTTTTCCCCAAAAGTATAGACTAAGGTGAGTCACGCGTCACATCACATCACACATGTCGCATAGTCGCACACACATTTAGTTTAATCCGACCACTTAGAAACATGCATACTGAACTGAACTACCACTGCACTACTGCATTGCATCAAGTCCACCATTCACACATCCTCATCATCCTCGTTCTCGTCTCCTTCGCCTCTTCGCGGGTTATGAAATGTTGGGGGGGTTGTTTTAGAATGTCGATTTGGCCTTAGGGGGTCGAAATTTCGCGATTTCGACAGTCGCGTCGAAATCGCGAATGTGAATTTCGGAGTCGGGATTTTTTTTTCGGGCAGCCCGAGAAAAAATTCCGCGTGCGTCCTGCATCTGGACGCGCGTCCTGCGTCCTAGCGTCTAGACGCTGCGTCCAGACGCAGGACGCAGCGTCTGATCTGCGTCTTTTGCAACTAAGGTCCTGAGTCAGTGCCGCCCCGAGTGGCTGTACTTCTGGAAGGATTCTACCAACTAGTCTATGTGTCTCAAAAGTAAAATTCACGTAGTCTCTTCCCCCACCTCCCTGTTCCCCCCCTGCACTGTATAACTCTTCTCCTGCTCACACACCATCTCCTTCACTGTGATTTTGAGTCGACTCAAAAGTCACCTCTGTTCCCCCCTTGCACTGTATAACTCTTCTCCTACTCACACACCATCTCCTTCACCGTTCCCTCCCTGTTCCCTCCTTACACTGTATAACCCTCCATCATTCACTATTCAGTTGCAGAGCGAGTGCCGCCCTGAGTGGCTCTGATTTGGAAGGACTTCACCGAGGGGTCTACTCCCTTCTACCCTTCCCCTCCCCTCTCACCTTAAAACTCCCCTCTTGTTCGCCCTTCCCTTCCTCCTTGCTGCCACCCTTTTTTCCACCTCCACCACCCCTAAGTTGCCAATTACGCTCACGACACTTTGCGTTTAGCGGATATATGCTAGCGTGTACACGGTACACGCTAAACGCAAGCAAATATGCTATACGCAATCGGAAAATTTTCTAGGGCTGCCCGAAAAAAAATCACGAATTAGATGCGGATTTTCTTGCTGAGCATTTCGCCAAAGTCGAAATGCAAATCTGTGGTCTAGGCAAGCGGGAATTTGACATCGAATTTCCCAGGCAGATCTGGCAAATCGAAAGTTGGATTTCAGATCTACACATTGAAATCCATCCCATCTACCGCATTGAACCCCATCTTATCTACGAACTCCTTGTCAAAATCGAAACTCCAACAACCCTCACGCTACTTACCAGCCACCCCAACTCCTCGTCATTTCTATCCATTCCCGCGTCCAAGCGCTATTGTCGCCTCCACCTCCCACATCACCCACCTTTCGATATCAGGAAAATGCTGGGGGACGCCTTAGAATAGGGAGTACCTTGTTTTTCGCCCTGCCCGGGAAAGTTTTTTCCCTGCCCGAAAAAGCGTATGTCCAAATCGACCCCTACGCGGATTGCGTACATACGCTAGCGTATATACGATACGCGTATATACGCAATAAGCGTATTTGGCAACTAAGCTCCACCCCCGTCACCTCTCCAGGTCCTGAGTCAGTGCTGCCCCGAGTGGCTCTACTTCTGGAAGGACTTCACCCACGGGTCCCCTCCCTTCTCCCTTCCCCTCCTTGTACCGTGCCCCTCTCTTTTTCCTTCACCCCCCTTTGCAGGTCCTGAGTCAGTGCCGCCCCGAGTGGCTCTACTTCTGGAAGGACTTCACCGATGGGTCTCGGAATCTGCTCAACGAGGCGATTAAGGTGAGCTGAGCTTATTTCAATTAAGGTGAGCTGATTGTGTGGGGGTTAAGTTACACCCTGACCTGGCTCTGGCTGACCCGAGAGGGCATCTTGCCCCGAGTGGCTCGACTTTTAGAAGGATTTTACCGACGGGTCTCGGAAACTGTCCAGCGAGGCGATTTTTGAGGCGCCTCAAAAATCGTCTCAGTTCGACGGGTCTCGGAAACTGCCCAACGAGGCCCAACGAGGCCATCAAGGTGAGCTGAGTTCACTTGGCCTTTGAGTGAATCTTTGAGTGAATCTTGTCAGAGGGATGACTTTCTCCACTCGGTGTTTCTGTGATCTCCCCTTCTTTGAACGGCTCTGCTTCTGGAAGGTGAGCTGATGAGTCACATCACCTCTTGGTGAAGCTGGTCGGAGGGAAGGTTTTCTGTAAGGCGGTGTTTCTGTGCTTCCCGTCCCTCTCATCCTTTACAGGTGGATAAAAAGGGACTGGCGGAAGTGGTTGGGGAGCTCGACAGAGGGAATTTTTTTCCTCTAACGTCATGCGTCTCTGCTTTCGCTTGTTTTTATCTTATCCTTTGCAGGTGGAACAAAAGGGACTGGCGGAAGTGATTGGGGAGTTGGACAGAGGGAAGGTGCTTGTACAGGGAGAGTTGAAGGAGTGTGAAAAGATGGCCGGGGGGGAGGAGAAGGGGAGAGAGTGCTAATCTTATCTGCTGCTCGCCCGTTTCGTTCTCTGTTTATGTTTGATCCCTGCAGGTGGATCAAAAGGGACTGGCGGAAGTGATTGGGGAGCTTGACAGAGGGAAGGTGCTTGTGGAGCGAGAGTTGAAGGAGTGTGAGAAGATGGCCGAGGAGGAGAGGAAGAAGGAGGAGGAGAAGGAGAAAGAGAAGGAGAAGAAAGCGCAAGAGGGGGAGAAAGGAGAGGGAGAGAAGGAGGGTGAGGGTAAGGAAGGAGAGGGGGAGAAGGGAGAGGGAGAGAAGGAGGGTGAGGGTAAGGAAGGAGAGGGGGAGAAGGGAGAGGAGAAGGAGAAAAAGGAGGAGGAGAAAAAGGAGGAGGAGAAAAAGGAGGAGGAGAAGAAGGAGGAGAAGGAGAAGGAGAAGAAGGAGGAGGAGAAGCGGGAGGAGGAGGCATTGCCGTTGAAGCATGCGGACACGCATCGAGCCATGCAGCTGTTTTATGAGGAGGATGTCGTTAGATGGCATGCCAGCGTCCACAGTCTTATGGGAGAAATGGTGAGAACTCCCATATCACTCAATCGTTGATTGAATGAATTGAAGCATGCGGGCATGGCACCCAAGAAGCTCATCCCTACTCTTCATATCCCTTGGCCAACCTCTCCCCCTCGCCCCCCTACCGTTCTGCCCTCTCCTTTCTCTCCCTTCCTCTTCCGCCCCGGCACCCATCACCTTCGCCCCACTTCCCAGAACGCCAGTGCTGAGAATCTCGCTCGCAAGTTTGGCTCGGACCCTAAGACAACTTTCCCCACATCCCCTCCCCCCATCACCATTCCCCCTTTCCCTTTCTTCTCCCCTTCCCCTCTCCAATCACCCTCCCGGTCCACCAGAACGCCAGTGCTGAGAATCTCGCTCGCAAGTTTGGCTCGGACCCTAAGACAACTTCCTTTACACTAAGTAAGTTCAGTTCGAGCCTAACTGGTTGGTCCGGCTGCTACAATCACGTAAGTTAGGTTCGGACTATTGTGGCTCGGACCCGAATGCAACCTCTTAGCTCGGACACGCTCAGTGAGTTAATTCATGCTCTAACTTGATGCGTTGACTCGCCCAATGCAAAACCAATGCATCCAAGGTGAAGGTTCATTTTTAGGCGCGGCATTATGTTGAACCCTATGCATTAGTTTGCCAACGGTGAAGGTTCATTCATTCCATCCAACCCAAGGCGAGTGGGAAGCACACTAAGTCTCCGTCCCTTTAATCTCTCCCCGCTGCCTCCCTGCTGCCCTTGCTCCCTCCCTGCTGTCCTTGCTCCCTCCCTGCTGCCCTTGCTCCCTCCCTGCTGCCCTTGCTCCCTCCCTGCTGCCCCTGCTCCCTCCCGCTCCCCAGTCTTTGGTGTGTTGAGGGATTTCGTGGATCTATTCAAGAAGAATCTGGTTGAGTATGAGAAGAAGAAGAAAGCAGAGGAGGATGCGGCTAAGGAGCAGGCCCAGCCCAAGGTGAAGGCGGTTGGGAAGCAGCAGCGGGAGCAGGAGGAGCAGCAGAAGGAGCAGGAGACGCAGAAATCGCAGCAGCAGCAGCAGAAGCAGCAGCAGCAGAAGCAGGAAGCGGTTGCAAAAGCGGTGGCGGAAAAAGAAGAGGAGGATGAAGAGGGGGAGGGGAGTGAGGAGAGTGAGGAGGAGGAGAGGGGAGGGAGAGGAGGTGGGAGCGGAGGAGGGGAGGCTACGCCGTTTGTGAGAGGGGCTACCCAGGCGATGCTGGCAGGAGCGATTACGAGGAGGCGAGCACCGGTGGATGAGGATGAAGATAGTGAGGATGATGACTGGAGTGATTAGTGAAAGAGGAGTGTGGGTGGTGAGAAGAGCACAGCTACAGCAGCACGGGAGGAAGGTACTGAGTTTGTGAAGGGGGCTACCCTGGCGATGTTGGCAGGAGCGATTACGAGGAGGCGAGCACCAGTGGATGAGGATGAAGACAGTGAGGATGATGACTGGAGTGATTAGGGGGGCAGGGGGATAGAACGGATAGTAGCTAGGGGATAGAGCCGGAGAGGAGGCGAGCACCAGTGGATGAGGATGAAGACAGTGAGGATGATGACTGGAGTGATTAGGGGGGCAGGGGGATAGAACGGATAGTAGCTAGGGGATAGAGCCGGAGAGGAGGCGAGCACCAGTGGATGAGGATGAAGACTGTGAGGATGATGACTGGAGTGATTAGAGGGGCAGGGAGAGAGGGGAAGATGGCACGAGCAAGTAGCGGGAGCGGAATACGGTGGGGAGTCTAGCCATCCGTAGATCGATGATGACTGGAGTGATGAAATGGGTCATGGGTGTGAAGAGAGGAGAGGAGGATGGGTGGAGGGGAGTTATTGTCATGGGACTATGGTTGGAGAGAGGAGAGGTGAAGAAAGTTGAGATAGATAGCTGAGTGGAGTGTAGGAAAGAGTGATGGTGACGGGTGGCAAAGGGGTGAGTATTTCCGGTAGGTAGCAAGTGGAAAGGAAGCATTTAGAGGATGGTTAGAGTGAGCAGCGAGCATTAGTAGTGAGAGCAGAGAGCAGTAAGCAAGCAGCAGAGCCAGTGTGAGTATTGCCTGTCAGAAACAAGAAGTGTTGAACTATGAGAAGATTGGAGTACAAGTATGAAACCCTAGAATTGTGTACCCCCTAAAGGCTAACCCACTGTAGCCTACACAACAAATAACATATGTCCAATGTTTGACACACCTCCATAGGCAAAGTGGGGGAGAGCAAGGGGTCACAAGACCAGTTAAGAAAGGCAGGCAAGCTCAAGGTGGATCACAACGTCACCACACACTCTGAGCACAAGCAAAGAGCCACAAGGCTAGTTCACATGCAGAGGCATATACGTAGCACAAGCATCACAGAGATCTATATCTAGCAAGCAAGCAAGAATATACATATAGATCACAGTACGGGCAAAGTCTACAACAAGTAGGAAAAGTGGGCACAAGCCCTAACAAAGTGCAGAAGCGCTGATGATCACTAGGCGGAAGTGCCTTGGTGAATATATCAGCAGTGTTGGCCTGAGTGGCCACGTAACGCAGACGAAGCTGACCACGCTGCTGCAACTCTCGAGCCAGAAAGTACCGTAGAGCGATGTGCTTCGTTCTGTGCTCCAGTCTGTGCTCCTCACACAAGGCAATGGCAGCCTTGTTGTCAACGTACAGCACTGGAGGAGAACGAGGCCGCTCTCCCAAGTCGGTCAGCAGGTAGGTGAGCCAGCGCAACTCCTGGGCAACCATAGCTGTGGCGTAGATCTCAGCCTCACAACTGGAGCTGAGAACTGAAGACGAACGTGTAGAACGCCAAGAAACTGAGCCAGAGCCAAGACTGAAGGTGTAACCCTGTGACGACCGCTGAGTAGCCTGGTCGTCAACCCAAGAAGCGTCTGAGTGCCCAGTGAGGACCACCTCTCGCCGTCCTCCAAGCACGAGCCCCATGCCCGATGTACTGCACAAGTAGCGCAATACCCTCTTTGCAGCATCCCAGTGCACCTTTCGGTGCCTACCAGGAGCCACGTAGCGGGCTAGAAGGTCAAGAGGGTACGCTAGGTCAGGACGAGTGCAAGTCATCAGGTACATGAGGCGACCGACTAGCTCTGGGTAAGGACCACTCGGCTCTACGGACTCATCCGAAGGCAGAGCTGAGAGCGAGTGACCTATAGCCAGAGGAGTGGCCTGTGCTGAGGACCAGGTGAAGCCGAAGCGCTGAAGGACCTACTGCACCATGTGTGACTGAGTCAGTGTGATGGTGCGGCATGCTCTGTCCCGGGTGATCTGCAAGCCAAGGTAGCTGCGCAGTTCACCCAGGTCTGTGCACGTGTGTCTCTTCTGCAGTTCGGACTTCACGTGGGCGAGAGCCTCAGTTTCAGCAGTGGCAAAGACCAAGTCGTCGACGTACACGAGGATGTAGAGCGGCGGCAGCGAAGTGTCGTTGCGCAGAAACAGCGACGGGTCAGCAATCGAAGGAGCAAACCCAAGAGCCGCAAGTGTCGTCCTCAGTGTGTCGTGCCACTCATGAGGCGCCTGGCGGAGACCGTAGACTGGCCGGCAGAGGCTCCACTGGGTACCAGGAGGGAACGACCCAGTGAAGCCAGGTGGGCGGCGCAGCCAGATCTCCTCGTGCAGGCTGCCCTGTAAGAAGGCTGTGCTGAAGTCAAGAGAGTGAAGCTCGTAGTCACGCTGAGCGGCAACGTGCAGTAGCACCCGAAGAGTGGTCATCTTCGGGGTGGGGGAGAAGGTCTGGAAGAAGTCAACTCCCTGTCGCTGACTGAAGCCTCATGCAACGTAACGAGCCTTGAAGACAGGCGGAGAACCCGGCGGCCGCTTCACCCTGAAAATCCACATGCCATCGACGATGTTCGCCTTGGGAGGGGGAACCTCATCGACGTAAGTGCCTATGGACTTCCAGGATGCCATCTCTGCGTCCATGGCTGCCTGCCACTGAGAGGAGTACTGACCCGAAATCGCCTCTGCGTAAGAGCGCGGGGTCGGGATGTCTAGAGCATCCGGGTCTCCCTCAGGGGCAAGCAGCATGGCCACGAGATGAGGCGCAGCGGTTGCAAGACACTCAAGGTCCTCGTGCCTGTCCTCAAGGACGTCCGTGCCAAGAGCACACTCACCCCCGACGGACGGAGGACAGACAGACTCAGACTCAGCAACAAGGCTAGCAGCGTAGTCTAGACGACAGGCAGTAGCAAAGTCAACAAGCTCAGCGACCAAGGCAGACGCAGCAGAAGACTCAAACGAGGGGTCAGTGACAATAGTGGATAGCAGACGCGTGGCAGTAGGGTGCTCAGCACGAAACCGGTCAGACTCAGGGTCCGGAACGTGAGGCAAAGACGACGCAGGAGGAGACGGCAGAGGAACAGACTGTGGAACAGAGGAAGGACGACGGACGACAAGGGACAGATGTGCCGGGGACAGTCGGCGAGCGTGGACGCGGGAGACGACGACCGGAACGACCAGAACGAACAGGCGAGACTGTGAAAACTACAACGAGAATGATGAGGAACCATAGCTAGGAAAACCCTAGCTAGGCAAGAGAGAGTTTAGGCAAAAGAGGGGTTTCACTAGCAGCAATGAGGATACATATAGCAAACCCTAGATGGGTTGTACTCGCTATAGAGCACCCCACTACAGGCTAGAGAATAACATTCTGACACACCCCCATAGCCAAAGTGGGGTGGAATCAGTACAATGAGCAAGCAGGTATAGAGCAGGAGTTCACAAAGGTAAGCAAAACTAGAGTTAATCACAGCGGGCAAGTGAGGAGGAGGAGGAACTGTGGAGGGAGAGAAGATGGGAGGCAACGACTGAAGCTGCAGAGGCACGGGCACAGGAGCGGCTGACTCAGTGGCTACCGAAGCAAGGGCGACGGACTACTGGAGTGACTGGCTCCGCGGCTATAGACGAGCGGCAGGAGCAACGGACCCACTGGCGACTGGTGCAACAGGCTCACTGGCTACCGAAGCAAGGGCGACGGACTACAGGCGCTGCAGGCGACACGACAGCTACCTTCACACAACCTCCTCCAGCTGCCCCACACCCTCGACACACACCCCCTGCTCAAACCCTAGCTCCACTCCCACGTCACCCCCCTAGCACCACTCCTTCGGCTCCCACACACCCACCCCCCTGAGCGGCAGCTGCAGCAGCGGGAGACGGAGGAGGAGGAGGAGGAGCAGGGGACGGCGCACAGAATCTGCACCCCCATATCCCCCACCCCCAAACCCTAATGCAGGAGAACGGGCAGCAGCAGGGGTGGGGCGCCGTCAGAACCACGGGGGACAGCGGGCAGCGCAGGGGAAGAGGAAACAGGGCGCCCACGGGCCTGGCGCAGCCCGTACGAACCGCGCGCGGGCGGCCCGAGGCGCGCCCTGGCCTGGTGCAGCCCGTACGGGCCGCGCGCGGGCCTGGCGCAGCCCGTACGGGCCGCGCGCAGGCTGTACGGGCCGCGCTCGGGCCCTACGCAGGTCGCGCAGGCCGCGACGGGCGACGGGGGGCGACGCGCGGGTCCCCGTCGCCCGTCGCAGCGCCTCCCGAGAGCGACGCGCGGAGTGACGGGGCAGAAAGCCGCCGCGCGCCTCGGGGCGCACGGCGGGCAGAAAACCGCCGCACGCTCCGAGCGCGCGGCGGGATGAAAAATTCGCCGCACACCACGGGGCGTGCAACACACGGAGTAGCAGTAGCAGCGGAAGCAGTGAGGTGGGTCCACAGGCCAGGAGCGTGACCGCTCTGATAGCATGTGAAAGTAGTAGGTAGAATGAGGAGCCATAGCTAGGAAAACCCTAGCTAGGCAAGAGAGAGTTTAGGCAAAAGAGGGGTTTCACTAGCAGCAATGAGGATACATATAGCAAACCCTAGATGGGTTGTACTCGCTATAGAGCACCCCACTACAGGCTAGAGAATAACATTCTGACAGAGACAGGACGAGACGCAGGCTCACGACGCTCAGTAGGACCACCGGACTGCTCAGTGTAAGGAGAAGGAGCAGGAAGCGGTGAGCCAGGCAAGAGGGGAAGACCGGTAGAGGACGGACGACTAAGAACCTGGCGAAGGACAGAGTCAGGCGGCGGCAGAGACGATGGAGACGGCGGAGCGAAGAACAGGCGCGACTGTGTAGTGCCGCCAGCACCAGCAGCTCCAGTACCTCCAGCAGCTCGCTCCACAGCGGCAACTCCTCCAGGACAGTCTCCACCAGCCGCGCCTCCAGAACCAGTAACAAACTAATGCCATATCAGAAACAAGAAGTGTTGAACTATGAGAAGATTGGAGTACAAGTATGAAACCCTAGAATTGTGTACCCCCTAAAGGCTAACCCACTGTAGCCTACACAGCAACCAAATAACATATGTCCAATGTTTGACACTGCCATGGATGGCAAGGGTCGAGCTAGTGTAGCGTGTAACTGGTTCAGGGTATAACTAGTTAAGGTTATCCATTTCCTTTTGGTTACGGTGCTGCATAGGTTTGAATAGATACTGGTTCAGTTGCATTTTGATATGCGTAGGAAACAACCAAGATCTCCCGTCAAGGATCGACAAGGGCGATTTTACCTGGAGGCTGGGCTCCTAGGTTGTAAGAAGCTCTGTGCTTGCAAAGTATGTTGAGTGCAGTGCAGTGCAGTCTGATATGATTTAGTTACGGGATGTGTGCTTGTGCTTGTCATTTTGATATACTCTAAAAAAGATGGGTTCTGGATAATGGCTTTGTAGCAACTGAGTGTGTAGTGGTGGTCCGAAGTTCACGCGGACGCGCAGTACACTAATGCGTATACTCGGTATTCCCGAGGGTCACTGCTGTGCTGACTCGTAACAATCATCCGTCAGGCATACGTTTCGCCTAGAAGCCAGTTTTGCATAGTTGCCGCTTCGATTTCGCCGAAGCGCTTGGATTGCTAACCGTTACGTGCAACCTCGCAAAAATCACTAGTTCGCGCTCTGACCCGAGTCGAAAGCCTTAGTTCTCGGAAAAAAATCGATAATCCGTCCCGTTTTTCTACCTTCCTTGTTGGTGCTTCAAGGATCGCGGCTCCACGGATAAGTTTCTGTCAGCCGTCTGATTTGACTTGCGCAGCCTAGATGATATTCTCGGCCGTCAGATTTTCTCTGGCCTTTTGACGATTGCGTCGGCCGTTAGATCGCGGAAATCAACGGTGGTGGAGACGCGATGCGGTCCAACGTCACATCAGAGGTCTGCGATTCCTGCCTCTAGCAAACCTGTACTAGTTCTGCGGCACCTGTAGGAGTTTCGCGACGCCTGTAGGAGTTTTGCGACGCCTGTAGCAGTTTTGCGACACCTGTAGGAGTTTCGCGACACCTGTAAGAGTTTCGCGACGCCTGTAGGAGTTTCGCGACACCTGCGTGTGTGGCTGTATGTGTGGTGGTAGTGATTGTCCGATCCGTCGTCTTTACCACCCCCATCCCGTCCCTCCCAGGCCAACAAAGGCACACACATATCCACCAGTGGTGGCTGGCCGTGCCTGTGATAATAACCTCCATTTTCTTTATCTGAGTGGATGTGTGTGTGTGTGGTTATGTTCCCCTTATTCCCCCCCTTATCCCATCCTCATCTCCTCCCCCATCCCTTCCCTCCAGGCCAGCATAGGAACGCACATCCACCAGTGGTGGCTGGGGGTGCCTCTGGTTACAGCTTCCGTCTTCGCCATCTGTGTGGCTGTGTGTGTGCGTGGTGTCCCCTTATCCCTCCTCTCATCCTATCATCTGTCCCTTTCCCCAACCTTCACTCCCAGGCCAGCATAGGAACGCACATCCACCAGTGGTGGCTGGGGGTGCCTCTGGTTACAGCCTCTGTCTTCGCCATCTGTGTGGCTGTGTGTGTGCGTGGTGTCCCCTTATCCCTCCTCTCATCCTATCATCTGTCCCTTTCCCCAACCTTCACTCCCAGGCCAGCATAGGAACGCACATCCACCAGTGGTGGTTGGGCGTGCCTCTGGTTACAGCTTCCGTGTTCGCCATCTGTGTGGCTGTGTTAGTGGTCGGCCTATTAATCGGTTATGACAGCTTCATGGAGGTCTGCTTCTCGCCCTCCCTCGCCCTGCTGCACTGGCAAAGTGAGCACTAAGCAGGGCTTAGGATGCTCACCAGTGGTGGGAGGGCGTGCCTCTGGTTACAGCTTGCTTCAGGGAGGTCTGTTTCTCGCCCTTTATAACTGTGCTGTACTGGCAAGGTGCGTTGGGCTTGGTACACTCACTCCCTAGCGCTGGCTGGGTTAGAGTGCTGGCTGGGTTATAGATGTCTTTGATAGATGTCCCTGATGCTACCAGTTCGTGCTTTTGAGTCTACTCAAATGTCACTTGGCACGCTCATTCACCAGTGCTGGCTAGCTGGCTAGAGATGTCTGTAATAGCGTCCCTGATGGTACTGGTTCGAGCTTTTGCCATCTATGATTTCCCATTTGCGCGAAAAAAGGCACAAGGACGAGCGCAAGCAGGATTTTCGAACTCGCGCATCATGTCGTATCTCGTCTCTCGCATCGCATCGCCCTCACTTGCTCGCCGCTCCCAGCTCTTGTTTCTCCTCTCTTTTCAGACTCGTTTTACTCATGATCCGTCCTCAGATGTGTTGCAATAACTACTTAAAGCCATATGCTCTAATGTTCCACTATGGCTTCTAGCCCACAATAAATAAGAGTCTCGGTCACTAGTTTCTTATCGAGCTTCCGCCACGCTGGCTTCCTGTCCGTCGGATCATGATCGACGAAGCGTGTGCGTCGTGACCATGTTGTTGCGTCTGCTCTCCGCACATGCTGACCTCGTCGAAGCATTCCGGCCTGTGCGCAACGACGTCTCTTCAACAAAACTCTCTGGTGCGCGGCGGTTGATGCGAAGGGAGTTGTCGCGCACCAGAGAGTTCTGTTGAAGAGATCGCCATTGCGCACGGGCCTGTATGTCTCGAGGTGGTCAGCATGCACAGAGAGCAGACATGACAACCTAGTCACCACGCACACGCTTCGTCGATCATGATCTGACAGACAGAAAGTCAGCGCGGCGGAAGCTCGATAAGAATTTAGTGATCGTGACTCTTATTTATTGTGGGCCAGAAACCGTAGTTGAACATTAGAGCATATGGCTTCAAGCAGTTCTTGCAACACACCTGAGGACAGATCACGAGTAAAACGAGTATGAAAAGAGAGGAGAAACAAAAGTTGGGAACGGCGAGCATTTGAGGGCGATGCAATGCGAGAGACGAAAAACGACATGACGCGCGAGTTCGAAATTCCTGTTTGCGCTCATCCTTGTGCCTTTTTATGAACCAGTAGTCTAAGACTGATACCATCAAATGCCTAATTTGTCAAGATGTACGCAGAAATATTGTCAGACAACCCTAAACCCCAATCCTCCAAATCGCACTCTCTCTCATGTCTCTCGCTGTTCCCCATGCTCTGCTCCTTACCCCCATCTCCACCCCCATCTCTTCCCGTTTCCCCCTTCCCAGTCTACCGCGCTCTCTCCTCCATCTTCTTCCACAAGGGACTCCTCCACATCACACTCAACCTCTCCACACTCCTCCCTCTCGCTTCCCCTCTGGAGCGCCACCTGGGCTCTCTCTGCCTGCTGCACGCGCTGCTGCTGCTCGCCTGCCTGAACTCCATCATCCACAGTGTTTTGGCGTTCATGCCTGGACTGCTGTTAGGGTGGTGGGGCTGGTGGGGCGGGGAGTGCTGCATCGGCTTCTCTGGAGTGCTTTTTGCACTGATCGTCCTGGATTTACATATTGAAGGGGGGAGTCAAAGGAGGTGAGTGTGGTAGGGTTCTCCTTACGCCAGACTCTAGAGGCTCCAACCTAGAGTGCTGCATTGCTTCGGCTTCTCAAGAGTGCTCTTGGCACTGATCGTCCTGGGTTTACATATTGAAGGGGGGAGTCAAAGGAGGGGAGTGTGGTAGGGTTCTCCTTGCATGCTCTTCCTGACTGCCCTGTCCCTCTGGAGCGCCACCTCGGCTCCCTGAGGCTGCTGCATGCGCTGCTGCTGCTCGCCTACCTCAGAGCCACCACCCACAGTGCCTCCCCGGGCCGCCTTTTATAGGCGACATAAGGTCATCTTGACATCCCTCCGTTTCACCTCATGCGGCCTTCCCAGCGCACGCCAAATCTCTCACGAGCCGGTTCTCTGCCAGTTATTCTCTTCACGCCTTGTGTGCGCTTTCTGAGAGTTCTAAAAAATCCAACTCTCTCACGAGTCGGGTCTCTGCCAGTTATTCTCTTCACGCCTCATCCTGCTTGACCAATTCTGTGTGGTTGATTCCTTCCTTCTCCCTCTGTGTGTCTTCCTTCTGTTCCTTGTGTTTCCCCCCTGTGATTCCTGCTTGCAGTATCTTCGGCTTCTTCTCTGTGCCAACTGCATGGTAGGAGCCCACACCCTCACACCCTCTCACCTTTCAGATCCTCACACCTTTCAGACCCTTACGATTTTTTTAGGCGCCTCAAAATTCCATCCAACCTGCAGTATCTTCGGCTTCTTCTCTGTGCCAACAGCATGGTAGGAGCTCGCGCCTTTTAATCCCATACCTTGATAACTTCTTGTGCCTTGAGGTGACTTGTGATAAAAAAAAGTCACCTTAGTTTTACTAAACTAAGGTCCAGTGCGAGGTTGACTTTGACTTATTGCTTCGACTGGATGGACAATCTCGCACATGGTTTTGAGAATTCTTAACCTGTTCAGAGCCCTTTTTTTAGCCCTGGTTTTTAGCCCTTGAGGTCTCATTAAGCTCCCATCGCGCCTCTCCCTCTCTTTCACAGGTACCCCTGGGTCCTCCTTGCGCTATTCCAACTGCTTCTCCCCTCTGCGTCTCTGCTGGGTCACCTAAGCGGCGTTCTCTCGGGCCTCGCATGTGAGCTGCCTTTCTACCCACTCCCTGTTGCTTGACATCTTACCGTCTTGCCAATCTTTCCCTCACTCTCAGCTCTCTCTTTTTCTGTCCTCCTCTCCACCTCTCTGCCTGGGTCATTTAAGAGGCGTGCGTTCAGGCGTGAAGAGAGGGTGTTTTGGGAGGCGTGGCTTGTGAGTCTCAAATCTCCCTCTCGCATCTTTATTCTGAGTTCCTCCTCTTTCTCCTCATTTCCACCTCGAGTTCTGCTCTTGGTCTTTGTCGTTGCTCCCTGTCTCTGTCTCCCTTTCTCGTTGAAATTTCTCAAAAACGAATTACAGAGAAGATGGACTGGCTCCATCGCCGTCACCGTCTTGTGGCATTCTCCCTTGTCATCTCCGTCACCGTCGTTGTTGACACACACCTTCCACGTGCATTGAGGTGATTTTTGAGGCGCCTCAAAGATAGCCTCAAAGATAGCCTCAAAGATAGCCTCAAAGATAGCCTCAAAGATAGCCTCAAAGATAGCCTCAAAGATAGCCTCAAAGATAGCCTCAAAGATCGCCTCAAAGATCGCCTCAAAGATAGCCTCAAAGATAGCCTCAAAGATCGCCTCAAAGATCGCCTCAAAGATAGCCTCAAAGATAGCCTCAAAGATCGCCTCAAAGATAGCCTCAAAGATCGCCTCAAAGATCGCCTCAAAGATCGCCTCAAAGATCGCCTCAAAGATCGCCTCAAAGATCGCCTCAAAGATCGCCTCAAAGATCGCCTCAAAGATCGCCTCAAAGATAGCCTCAAAGATAGCCTCAAAGATAGCCTCAAAGATAGCCTCAAAGATCGCCTCAAAGATAGCCTCAAAGATAGCCTCAAAGTTAGCCTCAAAGATAGCCTCAAAGATCGCCTCAAAGATCGCCTCAAAGATCGCCTCAAAGATCGCCTCAAAGATCGAGGCGCCTTAAAAATCACCTTGTTGCCACAAACCTTCCTGTTTTGGCATGTCTCAAAGCTGTCCCTCACTCTTCCTCTCTCCCCTCTCCTCTCCCCTCCTCGTTCCTCTCAGATGTGCGTGGTGCCCTCGCTATAGTCACACCCTCCTCACCCACATTCAGTTCTCTAGAGTCATCACGGTTCCTGGTGAGTATCTACCTACCTACCCTTCATTAACTCGCTTGTTTGCCACCACACGAGACGGCGCCGTCTCCACTCACACACACTCCTCAGCCAAGGTCAGTCGCCCACCCCAGTAGAATCTTCACGGTTCCTGGTGAGTATCTACATACCCACCCTTCAAGTGCAGTGCTGTGGGTAATACCATGAGAAGCCTGCATGAGAAGCAAAGCAGCCCACATCAGTGGCCCCCACTGAGCGCCTTCCTGCCACTGCTGGCCACTGCTGTGTAGTGGTTCTGGCTCTGAGCTATGTATATTCACCAGCAACTACCCACCACCCACTGCAACTACCCACCACCCACTGCAACTACCCACCACCCACTGCAACTACCCACCACCCACCACCCACTGCATCAGGCTCCCATGGTGCACTGGCCAGGCTTCATAGCAGGGGGCCACCCACCACCTTCCACCACACACCACCTTCCACCACACACCACCTTCCACCACTCACCACCTCCCACCACACACCACCTCCCACCACACACCATCCGCCTACCCATCAGGCTCCCATGGTGCGTCAGCCAGGGTTCATTGCAGGAGGGCACCCCATCACCACTGCTATCCTCACCAGCCTTGGGGATCTTTCCTCTCTGCGGTATGATTTCTCCTCTTCCCTGCGGTGAGCCTTGCAGCAGGCTCACCCAACAGTTCTGAGGTGCCTGAAACACAGTCGCCTTTCCTAGTTTCATGGAAAGACAAGCTCACGGCGAGGCGGCATGTTTGAGGGAGGATGCTCAAACATGCGTGCGTCTTGAATCCTATGTGCGCACCTTAATGCTTCCTCGTGTATTAAGTGTATTTTTGAGACGTCTCAAACGCTATGTGCGATGTTGACATCTTGTAAGCACTATTTGCGCACCTTAACATGAATCAGATGTTAGAAATCCTTGGTTGAATGCTATGTTATTTACCCCTCCCTCCGGTCCTCTCCCCCTTCCTCCCATCTCACAACCTTCACACGCCCTCAGGCCAGCAAGCATCAGCCAATCGCTTCACGCCACGTGGCGGTCCATGCAGACCTCCCTGGCTCGTGTGCAGGACAGGTGGCGGTCAGTGGCTGCAGCAGTGCAACAGCAGCAGGAGCAGCAAAGGCTAATCCAGCAGCAACAACAGCAGCAGCAGCAGCAGCAGCAACAGGGGAGATATGACCAGGGATCAAGCATGCACAGGCAGGGGCCTCTGTCAAACGTGCACTCGCTTTCAGCAGTGGCTGCTGCTAATTATAATTCACACCCTTCAATACAGTCACAGTCACAGTCACTTGGGTGGGGGCAGGTTCCTCAACCAGCAGGAACTGCAGCCGATCCTGTGAGTTATGGCAGCTGATTCTGTGAGTTACTCTTTCGTCTTGTTTGTTCTATGACCTCCGTTATTGTTGCTCCTCCTCAGCGAAGGTGACTTTAGCAGCAGCAGCAGCGGGAAAGCAAAGTAGGGCTGCTTTGAACTGTTCCATTCCCTGCTTTGCTTTGAACTGTGCTTCTGCTTGCTTGCAGAGGTTCCCTGGCCGGGGGCGGACCCTAGCAGGCTCATCAGCAGCAGAGGCACCATCTTTAGCCACTGCAGGAGCAGCAGGAGCGACGAGATCAGGCGAGGGAACAGTAGCAGTGTCGGTGATAGCGTCTCAAGATGCTCCCAATTACCCGCTGCCCAACGCTGCTGCTGCTTCCGCCAGTGCTGCTGCCGCCGCTGCTGCTCTGGGAAGGTGCGTGGGCATGAGGGGGATGTGGCCGTAAGGGAACTGTGAGTGTGTCGGTGATAGCGTCTCCCGATGCTCCGAATAACTCTTTGCCCAACGCCGCTGCTGCTTCCGCCAGTGCTGCTGCTGCCGCTGCTGCCATGGGAAGGTGTGTGGTCAAGGGGGATGTGGTAACTGCGGGCATAGGCATGCCGCATGCTGTGGTGTGGGGGGGGGTGTGGTGTGGTTACTGGGGGCACTGCAGCGTGAGAGCAGCAAAGGGAACTGTGGGTGATGTGGTAACTGCGGGCATAGGCATGCTATGGGGGCGTGTGGTGTGGTTACTGGCGGCACTGCAGCGAGTGGAGCAGGGGAGGGAACTGTGGCAGTGTCGGTGTTAGTGTTTCAAGATGCTCCAAATTACCCGCTGCCCAACGCTGCTGCTGCCTCTGCCAGTGCTTCTGCTGCTGCTGCTGCGGCTGCGGCTGCGGCTGCGGCTGCGGCTGCGGCTGCGGGAAGGTGTGCTGAAAGTTATTCTGCTGAATATTCCCCAAGCCCGACCCCATCCCCAGCAGTATGACTTTTCCACCGTCTTATGATTCAACTAATGCTGTCTTCCTTGCACTGATTCCCACCTTTCCTCCCCTCCCACCCTTTTTCCTCTTAAGAATCAGTTTATGCTCTCCTCTCTAGTGGCTGGGGACATTCGCAAGCCAGACCAGCCAACAGCAGCAAAGAGAAATTTGATTCGCCTTCGAAATCAACTAATGCTCTCTTTCCTCTCTCGTTTCACTGGGCCCTTCCTCTCAGGGCAACAGTCCTTTCCAGTGGCTGGGGATATGGCCCAAGTCAGACCAGCCATTCCCAGCAGAATGAGCAGCTGTTGGGTAGCACCCACCACACCTCACATACTGCAGCCGATAATGCCAGAAGGAGCATTGGTGGTGATAGAGCGGCAGCTGTGCGGCAGTTGTGCGATATGGGCTTTAACCGGGTATGTGTGGTACATTTCACGAGTCTTATACGTTTAATTTCAATTTTCTGTGTTACTGATTTGTGTCATGCTAAGGCGTGTCCCGCCGGTGCCTGTTCTTGTCTTTTATGCAGTCAATTGCTCAAGAAGCGTTGAATGCAACAAACGGTGATCTTTCACTTGCAGTTGAGCTGCTAACAGAACAAGTGTAGGCCTGAGAAACTGCTGCTTGTCTGCTTTGTGATCCTGTTGTTACGGCTCATGATCCAATAATGAATGTGATTAAGCGTTTTAGCTCCATTTAGATTGCTTGAATGGGTTTACCTCACATGGCTACACTATTTTCCTGGTGAAAATACTTGAAAACGGGGCTATGATACGTTTACTGGTCTGGAAGCGGATGGCTGGAGTTCTCGAAGGGTTACACGATTCCCGACATTTGTGATTCCGCTCGAAGCCAGTAATATCCTTCGCAATACTCGAAGGATTTGTACATCTAAGTTGGAGTTACTCCTTTCTTTTTCGAGCCTGATTGTTGGGGAATTGCCCTAGATCGTACAATATTAGTCGACACGCTTGAGGCATTAGAGACCTGCTCGTCGATTTAGCTCCTAATTCTTGTCAATTCAACGAGGATTGAACGATTTGCCCGGTCTGGGGTAACCGTGATCGTAGCAAGCCGTCGAAGCGGGTACGATCGCTTTACGTCCAACCTGCAGATTCATGCAGTTGTGAAGTGTACCATACTCATTTACGAGTGATGTGTATCCGTCTCTAAGCACTAAAAACCTAGTTTGGTATAACTGTAGAAAGTCATGCTGCTGCGGCTGCCGCCGGCGCACAGCTCGTCGCTCGGGGAACTTTCTGCTCGCCGTTTCCCTCCCTCCCTTCTCCCACCACACGACCCGCGCCAACGCAATAGCATCCCCGTTAGTGGTAGCATAGCCATGCAGCTGCGGCTGCCATTGGAGTGTAGCTCGTCGCTACGGGAATTTTCTGCTGGTCGCTTCCTCCTCCCACCGCACGACCCGCGCCAACGCCAACGCAATAGCATCCCCGTTAGAAGACGGCTCGCTACAAGTGTCTGCCGTGCAATTCGGGAACCTGATGCGGAGCGATGGTCGGGGATAGTCCTGGAGGAGGAAGAGGACTATTACGGGGGAAGCTACAGTGCGTCTGACTACAGTAACAGTAGCGGTAACAGATGGAACAACAGTAACAGATGGAATAACAACAGAAGTAGCAGCAACAACAGCAGCAGTGGCAGCAGCAGCAGAAACAGATTTGATTGGTCCTGGATCCCTAGATTCCGCAGAGGTGGCAACGGGGATAGAAGAGACGAAAGAGGAGGTGGTTGGGGAGGAGGAAGTGGAGGAGGAGGTGGATGGGGGGGAGGAGGAGGAGGAAGAGGAGGAGGAGGGGGGAGAAGAGGAAGGGGGGGGGAAGGTATCGGTGGTGGTGTGGATTCTGATTGGCTTGCGCCTTCAACAGAGAACGCACTGGCTGTGATTCTAGCAGGGGTGTTTGCCTGTGCTCTGCTATACCTCTCCTGGCAGGTCCTAGTCTCCACTATAGTCATCCTCGTTGCTTGCTTCAAGTACGTCTTCCTAGCTGTTGCTATCATAGCCGCGCTGCTCTTTGCTCTGTAAGGCTGTCACTATCGTATGTTCCCCACCAGAAACCCTAGATACAGAACAGGTACACTCATGCAGTTGCTGACTGGGCCAACCCTGAAATTTTAATGCAAACCCTCAACAAGTGAAATATTAACAATGATTGAAGATATGGCAAATGAATGTTTCTCTGTAGTTCGGATCAGATGGCAAGGTAAGTCAAATCATACTCGATAGTGCTGCCCTGATCCAAGACAAGACTCTAATGGTTTTTACGGTACAGTATGCGTCACAGCATAGCCAGCCCCTGGCAGCAGCAAGCTGCCTCTTCAAAACACTTGCTCTCAAGTGCATGGGCTTTAAGACGGTGTGGCTGGGGGTCACTGACAGGAAAGTGGCAGTGGAGTACCCGAAAATCCCCGACAGTATAACTGGAACTACAGGGAGGGGAGCGCCAGCCTTTGGGCAGCAGCCTCCTCCATATACCACCACCTGCCCCTATATACCACATGCTTTTAAGTGCATGGGCTTTAAGATGGTATGTCTAGCGCTACTGACAGGAGCGTGATAGTGGCATAGCCGAATATCCCCACCAAGATGGCAGGAACGGTCAGGGAGCGCCAGCCTTTGGCAGCAGCGGCAGTCTCTAGAAAACACCAGCTTGCAGATGCATGGGCTTCAACACGGTATGGCCTAGCGCTACTGACAGAAATGTAGCTGTATCCCCACCAGTATAGCCGGGACTGTAAGGGAGCGCCACCCTTTAGCACAGTGTGGCCTAGCGCTACTGACAGGAACGTAGCTGTAGCATACCCGAAAATCCCAACCAAGATAGCCGGAACTGTAAGGGAGCGCCAGCCTTTAGCAGCAGCCATGCCTGCTGCTGTGGTTGGGCCTCCCACGTTGGAGGCACTAGGAAAGCACTGCTCTCAAGTGCATGGGCTTTAAGACTGCATGGCCAAGGGCCACCGAGAGGAAAGTAGCGGTTGCATAGCCGAATATCCCCACCAGTATAGCCGGGACTGTCAGGGAGCGCCAGCCTTTAGCAGCAGCCATGCCGGCTGCTGTGGTTGGGCCTCCCACATTGGCGTTAGAGGCAATGAGGAGGTGCTTTAGAGGGAGGGAGAGGAGGCGGCCGAGGGAGAGGGTGAAGAGGAGGTGGAGGGATAGTTGGAGGAGGATGAAGAGGAAGAGGGAGGGAGCTGATGAAAGGATGGCGGATAGATTGCCGTTGGCTCCGATAGAAGCAAAGAAGACCTGATGGGATGGGGGAACGGGGGTTGAAGGCAACGGGGGTTGAAGGCAACGGGGGTTGAAGGCAACGGGGGTTGAAGGCAACGGGGGTTGAAGGCAACGGGGGTTGAAGGCAACGGGGGTTGAAGGCAGAGGGAGGGGCAGGGAGCACAGGGAGGCAGAGGACGAAGAGGAAGAGGGAGGGCGCTGATGAGAGGATGGATGAGAGATTGCTGTTGGCTCCGATAGAAGCGAAGAAGACCTGGAAAAAGGGGTAGAGTGGGTTAGGGGGAGGGGGAGTAACCAGCCGGCCAGCAAAATCGGGTGTGACTGTAGCGAAGGCCAGCAGAAGCGACGGAAGTTGTGACTCTAACAAGAGATGATTGAATTGGTCTCACCTGCAGCATGAGAGCAGCCATTTTCTCCCCTGGAACCACCAGAGGAGCGGCGAGGTGGGGTGTGATTGTAGCGAAGGCCAGCAAGAGCGCTGTGACACAGGGGATGGTGCCTCCAACGAAGGCCATTTTTCTTGCTAGAGTCGAGCCGAGCCAGCAGAGGGAGGCTGCGAGGGCGAGTGCGGTGGCTGCTGCTGACACATCGAATGGGGACTGCTGGATATGACAGCAAAGGGCGGGAGAGAGAGAGAGGGACGGGAGATCACAGAGATGATCATTTAGCGAAGGACAGCACGAGCGCAGTGACACAAGGGAACTGCCTCCAATGAAGGGCAGCACGAGCATCGTATGCCTCCGTGGCCTTCTCGAGCACAGGCATGGTGCCTCTGTGGCCTTCTCGAGCACAGGCATGGTGTCTCTGTGGCCTTCTCGAGCACAGGCATGGTGTCTCTGTGGCCTTCTCGAGCACAGGCATGGTGTCTCTGTGGCCTTCTCGAGCACAGGCATGGTGTCTCTGTGGCCTTCTCGAGCACAGGCATGGTGTCTCTGTAGCCTTCTCGAGCACAGGCATGGTGTCTCTGTGGCCTTCTCGAGCACAGGCATGGTGCCTCTGTGGCCTTCTCGAGCACAGGCATGGTGTCTCTGTGGCCTTCTCGAGCACAGGCATGGTGTCTCTGTGGCCTTCTCGAGCACAGGCATGGTGTCTCTGTGGCCTTCTCGAGCACAGGCATGGTGTCTCTGTGGCCTTCTCGAGCACAGGCATGGTGTCTCTGTGGCCTTCTCGAGCACAGGCATGGTGTCTCTGTGGCCTTCTCGAGCACAGGCATGGTGTCTCTGTGGCCTTCTCGAGCACAGGCATGGTGCCTCTGTGGCCTTCTCGAGCACAGGCATGGTGTCTCTGTGGCCTTCTCGAGCACAGGCATGGTGTCTCTGTGGCCTTCTCGAGCACAGGCATGGTGTCTCTGTGGCCTTCTCGAGTACAGGCATGGTGCCTCTGTGGCCTTCTCGAGCACAGGCATGGTGCCTCTGTGGCCTTCTCGAGCACAGGCATGGTGTCTCTGTGGCCTTCTCGAGCACAGGCATGGTGTCTCTGTGGCCTTCTCGAGCACAGGCATGGTGTCTCTGTGGCCTTCTCGAGCACAGGCATGGTGTCTCTGTGGCCTTCTCGAGCACAGGCATGGTGTCTCTGTGGCCTTCTCGAGCACAGGCATGGTGTCTCTGTGGCCTTCTCGAGCACAGACATGGTGTCTCTGTGGCCTTCTCGAGCACAGGCATGGTGTCTCTGTGGCCTTCTCGAGCACAGGCATGGTGTCTCTGTGGCCTTCTCGAGCACAGGCATGGTGCCTCTGTGGCCTTCTCGAGCACAGGCATGGTGTCTCTGTGGCCTTCTCGAGCACAGGCATGGTGTCTCTGTGGCCTTCTCGAGCACAGGCATGGTGTCTCTGTGGCCTTCTCGAGCACAGGCATGGTGTCTCTGTGGCCTTCTCGAGCACAGGCATGGTGTCTCTGTGGCCTTCTCGAGCACAGGCATGGTGTCTCTGTGGCCTTCTCGAGCACAGGCATGGTGTCTCTGTGGCCTTCTCGAGCACAGGCATGGTGTCTCTGTGGCCTTCTCGAGCACAGGCATGGTGTCTCTGTGGCCTTCTCGAGCACAGGCATGGTGTCTCTGTGGCCTTCTCGAGCACAGGCATGGTGCCTCTGTGGCCTTCTCGAGCACAGGCATGGTGTCTCTGTGGCCTTCTCGAGCACAGGCATGGTGTCTCTGTGGCCTTCTCGAGCACAGGCATGGTGTCTCTGTGGCCTTCTCGAGCACAGGCATGGTGCCTCTGTGGCCTTCTCGAGCACAGGCATGGTGTCTCTGTGGCCTTCTCGAGCACAGGCATGGTGTCTCTGTGGCCTTCTCGAGCACAGGCATGGTGTCTCTGTGGCCTTCTCGAGCACAGGCATGGTGCCTCTGTGGCCTTCTCGAGCACAGGCATGGTGTCTCTGTGGCCTTCTCGAGCACAGGCATGGTGTCTCTGTGGCCTTCTCGAGCACAGGCATGGTGCCTCTGTGGCCTTCTCGAGCACAGGCATGGTGTCTCTGTGGCCTTCTCGAGCACAGGCATGGTGTCTCTGTGGCCTTCTCGAGCACAGGCATGGTGTCTCTGTGGCCTTCTCGAGCACAGGCATGGTGTCTCTGTGGCCTTCTCGAGCACAGGCATGGTGTCTCTGTGGCCTTCTCGAGCACAGGCATGGTGTCTCTGTGGCCTTCTCGAGCACAGGCATGGTGTCTCTGTGGCCTTCTCGAGCACAGGCATGGTGCCTCTGTGGCCTTCTCGAGCACAGGCATGGTGTCTCTGTGGCCTTCTCGAGCACAGGCATGGTGTCTCTGTGGCCTTCTCGAGCACAGGAATGGTGTCTCTGTGGCCTTCTCGAGCACAGGCATGGTGCCTCTGTGGCCTTCTCGAGCACAGGCATGGTGTCTCTGTGGCCTTCTCGAGCACAGGCATGGTGTCTCTGTGGCCTTCTCGAGCACAGGCATGGTGTCTCTGTGGCCTTCTCGAGCACAGGCATGGTGCCTCTGTGGCCTTCTCGAGCACAGGCATGGTGTCTCTGTGGCCTTCTCGAGCACAGGCATGGTGTCTCTGTGGCCTTCTCGAGCACAGGCATGGTGCCTCTGTGGCCTTCTCGAGCACAGGCATGGTGTCTCTGTGGCCTTCTCGAGCACAGGCATGGTGTCTCTGTGGCCTTCTCGAGCACAGGCATGGTGTCTCTGTGGCCTTCTCGAGCACAGGCATGGTGTCTCTGTGGCCTTCTCGAGCACAGGCATGGTGTCTCTGTGGCCTTCTCGAGCACAGGCATGGTGTCTCTGTGGCCTTCTCGAGCACAGGCATGGTGTCTCTGTGGCCTTCTCGAGGACAGGCATGGTGCCTCTGTGGCCTTCTCGAGCACAGGCATGGTGCCTCTGTGGCCTTCTCGAGCACAGGCATGGTGCCTCTGTGGCCTTCTCGAGCACAGGCATGGTGCCTCTGTGGCCTTCTCGAGCACAGGCATGGTGTCTCTGTGGCCTTCTCGAGCACAGGCATGGTGTCTCTGTGGCCTTCTCGAGCACAGGCATGGTGCCTCTGTGGCCTTCTCGAGCACAGGCATGGTGTCTCTGTGGCCTTCTCGAGCACAGGCATGGTGTCTCTGTGGCCTTCTCGAGCACAGGCATGGTGTCTCTGTGGCCTTCTCGAGCACAGGCATGGTGTCTCTGTGGCCTTCTCGAGCACAGGCATGGTGTCTCTGTGGCCTTCTCGAGCACAGGCATGGTGCCTCTGTGGCCTTCTCGAGCACAGGCATGGTGTCTCTGTGGCCTTCTCGAGCACAGGCATGGTGTCTCTGTGGCCTTCTCGAGCACAGGCATGGTGTCTCTGTGGCCTTCTGGAGCACAGGCATGGTGCCTCTGTGGCCTTCTCGAGCACAGGCATGGTGCCTCTGTGGCCTTCTCGAGCACAGGCATGGTGCCTCTGTGGCCTTCTCGAGCACAGGCATGGTGTCTCTGTGGCCTTCTCGAGCACAGGCATGGTGTCTCTGTGGCCTTCTCGAGCACAGGCATGGTGTCTCTGTGGCCTTCTCGAGCACAGGCATGGTGTCTCTGTGGCCTTCTCGAGCACAGGCATGGTGTCTCTGTGGCCTTCTCGAGCACAGGCATGGTGTCTATGTGGCCTTCTCGAGCACAGGCATGGTGTCTCTGTGGCCTTCTCGAGCACAGGCATGGTGTCTCTGTGGCCTTCTCGAGCACAGGCATGGTGTCTCTGTGGCCTTCTCGAGCACAGGCATGGTGCCTCTGTGGCCTTCTCGAGCACAGGCATGGTGCCTCTGTGGCCTTCTCGAGCACAGGCATGGTGCCTCTGTGGCCTTCTCGAGCACAGGCATGGTGTCTCTGTGGCCTTCTCGAGCACAGGCATGGTGTCTCTGTGGCCTTCTCGAGCACAGGCATGGTGTCTCTGTGGCCTTCTCGAGCACAGGCATGGTGTCTCTGTGGCCTTCTCGAGCACAGGCATGGTGTCTCTGTGGCCTTCTCGAGCACAGGCATGGTGTCTCTGTGGCCTTCTCGAGCACAGGCATGGTGTCTCTGTGGCCTTCTCGAGCACAGGCATGGTGTCTCTGTGGCCTTCTCGAGCACAGGCATGGTGCCTCTGTGGCCTTCTCGAGCACAGGCATGGTGTCTCTGTGGCCTTCTCGAGCACAGGCATGGTGTCTCTGTGGCCTTCTCGAGCACAGGAATGGTGTCTCTGTGGCCTTCTCGAGCACAGGCATGGTGCCTCTGTGGCCTTCTCGAGCACAGGCATGGTGTCTCTGTGGCCTTCTCGAGCACAGGCATGGTGTCTCTGTGGCCTTCTCGAGCACAGGCATGGTGTCTCTGTGGCCTTCTCGAGCACAGGCATGGTGCCTCTGTGGCCTTCTCGAGCACAGGCATGGTGTCTCTGTGGCCTTCTCGAGCACAGGCATGGTGTCTCTGTGGCCTTCTCGAGCACAGGCATGGTGCCTCTGTGGCCTTCTCGAGCACAGGCATGGTGTCTCTGTGGCCTTCTCGAGGACAGGCATGGTGCCTCTGTGGCCTTCTCGAGCACAGGCATGGTGCCTCTGTGGCCTTCTCGAGCACAGGCATGGTGCCTCTGTGGCCTTCTCGAGCACAGGCATGGTGCCTCTGTGGCCTTCTCGAGCACAGGCATGGTGCCTCTGTGGCCTTCTCGAGCACAGGCATGGTGCCTCTGTGGCCTTCTCGAGCACAGGCATGGTGCCTCTGTGGCCTTCTCGAGCACAGGCATAGTGTCTCTGTGGCCTTCTCGAGCACAGGCATGGTGCCTCTGTGGCCTTCTCGAGCACAGGCATGGTGTCTCTGTGGCCTTCTCGAGCACAGGCATGGTGCCTCTGTGGCCTTCTCGAGCACAGGCATGGTGTCTCTGTGGCCTTCTCGAGCACAGGCATGGTGTCTCTGTGGCCTTCTCGAGCACAGGCATGGTGTCTCTGTGGCCTTCTCGAGCACAGGCATGGTGCCTCTGTGGCCTTCTCGAGCACAGGCATGGTGCCTCTGTGGCCTTCTCGAGCACAGGCATGGTGCCTCTGTGGCCTTCTCGAGCACAGGCATGGTGCCTCTGTGGCCTTCTCGAGCACAGGCATGGTGTCTCTGTGGCCTTCTCGAGCACAGGCATGGTGTCTCTGTGGCCTTCTCGAGCACAGGCATGGTGTCTCTGTGGCCTTCTCGAGCACAGGCATGGTGTCTCTGTGGCCTTCTCGAGCACAGGCATGGTGTCTCTGTGGCCTTCTCGAGCACAGGCATGGTGTCTCTGTGGCCTTCTCGAGCACAGGCATGGTGTCTCTGTGGCCTTCTCGAGCACAGGCATGGTGTCTCTGTGGCCTTCTCGAGCACAGGCATGGTGCCTCTGTGGCCTTCTCGAGCACAGGCATGGTGCCTCTGTGGCCTTCTCGAGCACAGGCATGGTGTCTCTGTGGCCTTCTCGAGCACAGGCATGGTGTCTCTGTGGCCTTCTCGAGCACAGGCATGGTGTCTCTGTGGCCTTCTCGAGCACAGGCATGGTGTCTCTGTGGCCTTCTCGAGCACAGGCATGGTGTCTCTGTGGCCTTCTCGAGCACAGGCATGGTGTCTCTGTGGCCTTCTCGAGCACAGGCATGGTGCCTCTGTGGCCTTCTCGAGCACAGGCATGGTGCCTCTGTGGCCTTCTCGAGCACAGGCATGGTGTCTCTGTGGCCTTCTCGAGCACAGGCATGGTGTCTCTGTGGCCTTCTCGAGCACAGGCATGGTGTCTCTGTGGCCTTCTCGAGCACAGGCATGGTGTCTCTGTGGCCTTCTCGAGCACAGGCATGGTGTCTCTGTGGCCTTCTCGAGCACAGGCATGGTGTCTCTGTGGCCTTCTCGAGCACAGGCATGGTGTCTCTGTGGCCTTCTCGAGCACAGGCATGGTGTCTCTGTGGCCTTCTCGAGCACAGGCATGGTGTCTCTGTGGCCTTCTCGAGCACAGGCATGGTGTCTCTGTGGCCTTCTCGAGCACAGGCATGGTGCCTCTGTGGCCTTCTCGAGCACAGGCATGGTGCCTCTGTGGCCTTCTCGAGCACAGGCATGGTGTCTCTGTGGCCTTCTCGAGCACAGGCATGGTGTCTCTGTGGCCTTCTCGAGCACAGGCATGGTGTCTCTGTGGCCTTCTCGAGCACAGGCATGGTGCCTCTGTGGCCTTCTCGAGCACAGGCATGGTGCCTCTGTGGCCTTCTCGAGCACAGGCATGGTGTCTCTGTGGCCTTCTCGAGCACAGGCATGGTGTCTCTGTGGCCTTCTCGAGCACAGGCATGGTGTCTCTGTGGCCTTCTCGAGCACAGGCATGGTGCCTCTGTGGCCTTCTCGAGCACAGGCATGGTGCCTCTGTGGCCTTCTCGAGCACAGGCATGGTGCCTCTGTGGCCTTCTCGAGCACAGGCATGGTGTCTCTGTGGCCTTCTCGAGCACAGGCATGGTGTCTCTGTGGCCTTCTCGAGCACAGGCATGGTGCCTCTGTGGCCTTCTCGAGCACAGGCATGGTGCCTCTGTGGCCTTCTCGAGCACAGGCATGGTGTCTCTGTGGCCTTCTCGAGCACAGGCATGGTGCCTCTGTGGCCTTCTCGAGCACAGGCATGGTGTCTCTGTGGCCTTCTCGAGCACAGGCATGGTGTCTCTGTGGCCTTCTCGAGCACAGGCATGGTGCCTCTGTGGCCTTCTCGAGCACAGGCATGGTGCCTCTGTGGCCTTCTCGAGCACAGGCATGGTGCCTCTGTGGCCTTCTCGAGCACAGGCATGGTGCCTCTGTGGCCTTCTCGAGCACAGGCATGGTGTCTCTGTGGCCTTCTCGAGCACAGGCATGGTGTCTCTGTGGCCTTCTCGAGCACAGGCATGGTGTCTCTGTGGCCTTCTCGAGCACAGGCATGGTGTCTCTGTGGCCTTCTCGAGCACAGGCATGGTGTCTCTGTGGCCTTCTCGAGCACAGGCATGGTGTCTCTGTGGCCTTCTCGAGCACAGGCATGGTGTCTCTGTGGCCTTCTCGAGCACAGGCATGGTGTCTCTGTGGCCTTCTCGAGCACAGGCATGGTGTCTCTGTGGCCTTCTCGAGCACAGGCATGGTGTCTCTGTGGCCTTCTCGAGCACAGGCATGGTGTCTCTGTGGCCTTCTCGAGCACAGGCATGGTGCCTCTGTGGCCTTCTCGAGCACAGGCATGGTGTCTCTGTGGCCTTCTCGAGCACAGGCATGGTGTCTCTGTGGCCTTCTCGAGCACAGGCATGGTGTCTCTGTGGCCTTCTCGAGCACAGGCATGGTGTCTCTGTGGCCTTCTCGAGCACAGGCATGGTGTCTCTGTGGCCTTCTCGAGCACAGGCATGGTGTCTCTGTGGCCTTCTCGAGCACAGGCATGGTGTCTCTGTGGCCTTCTCGAGCACAGGCATGGTGCCTCTGTGGCCTTCTCGAGCACAGGCATGGTGTCTCTGTGGCCTTCTCGAGCACAGGCATGGTGTCTCTGTGGCCTTCTCGAGCACAGGCATGGTGTCTCTGTGGCCTTCTCGAGCACAGGCATGGTGTCTCTGTGGCCTTCTCGAGCACAGGCATGGTGTCTCTGTGGCCTTCTCGAGCACAGGCATGGTGTCTCTGTGGCCTTCTCGAGCACAGGCATGGTGTCTCTGTGGCCTTCTCGAGCACAGGCATGGTGTCTCTGTGGCCTTCTCGAGCACAGGCATGGTGTCTCTGTGGCCTTCTCGAGCACAGGCATGGTGTCTCTGTGGCCTTCTCGAGCACAGGCATGGTGTCTCTGTGGCCTTCTCGAGCACAGGCATGGTGCCTCTGTGGCCTTCTCGAGCACAGGCATGGTGCTCTGTGGCCTTCTCGAGCACAGGCATGGTGTCTCTGTGGCCTTCTCGAGCACAGGCATGGTGTCTCTGTGGCCTTCTCGAGCACAGGCATGGTGTCTCTGTGGCCTTCTCGAGCACAGGCATGGTGCCTCTGTGGCCTTCTCGAGCACAGGCATGGTGTCTCTGTGGCCTTCTCGAGCACAGGCATGGTGTCTCTGTGGCCTTCTCGAGCACAGGCATGGTGTCTCTGTGGCCTTCTCGAGCACAGGCATGGTGTCTCTGTGGCCTTCTCGAGCACAGGCATGGTGCCTCTGTGGCCTTCTCGAGCACAGGCATGGTGCCTCTGTGGCCTTCTCGAGCACAGGCATGGTGCCTCTGTGGCCTTCTCGAGCACAGGCATGGTGTCTCTGTGGCCTTCTCGAGCACAGGCATGGTGTCCTCTGTGGCCTTCTCGAGCACAGGCATGGTGCCTCTGTGGCCTTCTCGAGCACAGGCATGGTGCCTCTGTGGCCTTCTCGAGCACAGGCATGGTGCCTCTGTGGCCTTCTCGAGCACAGGCATGGTGTCTCTGTGGCCTTCTCGAGCACAGGCATGGTGTCTCTGTGGCCTTCTCGAGCACAGGCATGGTGCCTCTGTGGCCTTCTCGAGCACAGGCATGGTGCTCTGTGGCCTTCTCGAGCACAGGCATGGTGTCTCTGTGGCCTTCTCGAGCACAGGCATGGTGTCTCTGTGGCCTTCTCGAGCACAGGCATGGTGCCTCTGTGGCCTTCTCGAGCACAGGCATGGTGCCTCTGTGGCCTTCTCGAGCACAGGCATGGTGCCTCTGTGGCCTTCTCGAGCACAGGCATGGTGTCTCTGTGGCCTTCTCGAGCACAGGCATGGTGTCTCTGTGGCCTTCTCGAGCACAGGCATGGTGTCTCTGTGGCCTTCTCGAGCACAGGCATGGTGTCTCTGTGGCCTTCTCGAGCACAGGCATGGTGTCTCTGTGGCCTTCTCGAGCACAGGCATGGTGTCTCTGTGGCCTTCTCGAGCACAGGCATGGTGTCTCTGTGGCCTTCTCGAGCACAGGCATGGTGTCTCTGTGGCCTTCTCGAGCACAGGCATGGTGTCTCTGTGGCCTTCTCGAGCACAGGCATGGTGTCTCTGTGGCCTTCTCGAGCACAGGCATGGTGTCTCTGTGGCCTTCTCGAGCACAGGCATGGTGTCTCTGTGGCCTTCTCGAGCACAGGCATGGTGTCTCTGTGGCCTTCTCGAGCACAGGCATGGTGTCTCTGTGGCCTTCTCGAGCACAGGCATGGTGTCTCTGTGGCCTTCTCGAGCACAGGCATGGTGTCTCTGTGGCCTTCTCGAGCACAGGCATGGTGTCTCTGTGGCCTTCTCGAGCACAGGCATGGTGTCTCTGTGGCCTTCTCGAGCACAGGCATGGTGTCTCTGTGGCCTTCTCGAGCACAGGCATGGTGTCTCTGTGGCCTTCTCGAGCACAGGCATGGTGTCTCTGTGGCCTTCTCGAGCACAGGCATGGTGTCTCTGTGGCCTTCTCGAGCACAGGCATGGTGTCTCTGTGGCCTTCTCGAGCACAGGCATGGTGTCTCTGTGGCCTTCTCGAGCACAGGCATGGTGTCTCTGTGGCCTTCTCGAGCACAGGCATGGTGTCTCTGTGGCCTTCTCGAGCACAGGCATGGTGTCTCTGTGGCCTTCTCGAGCACAGGCATGGTGTCTCTGTGGCCTTCTCGAGCACAGGCATGGTGTCTCTGTGGCCTTCTCGAGCACAGGCATGGTGTCTCTGTGGCCTTCTCGAGCACAGGCATGGTGTCTCTGTGGCCTTCTCGAGCACAGGCATGGTGTCTCTGTGGCCTTCTCGAGCACAGGCATGGTGTCTCTGTGGCCTTCTCGAGCACAGGCATGGTGTCTCTGTGGCCTTCTCGAGCACAGGCATGGTGTCTCTGTGGCCTTCTCGAGCACAGGCATGGTGTCTCTGTGGCCTTCTCGAGCACAGGCATGGTGTCTCTGTGGCCTTCTCGAGCACAGGCATGGTGTCTCTGTGGCCTTCTCGAGCACAGGCATGGTGTCTCTGTGGCCTTCTCGAGCACAGGCATGGTGTCTCTGTGGCCTTCTCGAGCACAGGCATGGTGCCTCTGTGGCCTTCTCGAGCACAGGCATGGTGCCTCTGTGGCCTTCTCGAGCACAGGCATGGTGTCTCTGTGGCCTTCTCGAGCACAGGCATGGTGTCTCTGTGGCCTTCTCGAGCACAGGCATGGTGTCTCTGTGGCCTTCTCGAGCACAGGCATGGTGTCTCTGTGGCCTTCTCGAGCACAGGCATGGTGCCTCTGTGGCCTTCTCGAGCACAGGCATGGTGTCTCTGTGGCCTTCTCGAGCACAGGCATGGTGTCTCTGTGGCCTTCTCGAGCACAGGCATGGTGTCTCTGTGGCCTTCTCGAGCACAGGCATGGTGTCTCTGTGGCCTTCTCGAGCACAGGCATGGTGTCTCTGTGGCCTTCTCGAGCACAGGCATGGTGTCTCTGTGGCCTTCTCGAGCACAGGCATGGTGTCTCTGTGGCCTTCTCGAGCACAGGCATGGTGTCTCTGTGGCCTTCTCGAGCACAGGCATGGTGTCTCTGTGGCCTTCTCGAGCACAGGCATGGTGTCTCTGTGGCCTTCTCGAGCACAGGCATGGTGTCTCTGTGGCCTTCTCGAGCACAGGCATGGTGTCTCTGTGGCCTTCTCGAGCACAGGCATGGTGTCTCTGTGGCCTTCTCGAGCACAGGCATGGTGTCTCTGTGGCCTTCTCGAGCACAGGCATGGTGTCTCTGTGGCCTTCTCGAGCACAGGCATGGTGTCTCTGTGGCCTTCTCGAGCACAGGCATGGTGTCTCTGTGGCCTTCTCGAGCACAGGCATGGTGCCTCTGTGGCCTTCTCGAGCACAGGCATGGTGTCTCTGTGGCCTTCTCGAGCACAGGCATGGTGTCTCTGTGGCCTTCTCGAGCACAGGCATGGTGTCTCTGTGGCCTTCTCGAGCACAGGCATGGTGTCTCTGTGGCCTTCTCGAGCACAGGCATGGTGTCTCTGTGGCCTTCTCGAGCACAGGCATGGTGTCTCTGTGGCCTTCTCGAGCACAGGCATGGTGTCTCTGTGGCCTTCTCGAGCACAGGCATGGTGTCTCTGTGGCCTTCTCGAGCACAGGCATGGTGTCTCTGTGGCCTTCTCGAGCACAGGCATGGTGTCTCTGTGGCCTTCTCGAGCACAGGCATGGTGTCTCTGTGGCCTTCTCGAGCACAGGCATGGTGTCTCTGTGGCCTTCTCGAGCACAGGCATGGTGCCTCTGTGGCCTTCTCGAGCACAGGCATGGTGCCTCTGTGGCCTTCTCGAGCACAGGCATGGTGTCTCTGTGGCCTTCTCGAGCACAGGCATGGTGTCTCTGTGGCCTTCTCGAGCACAGGCATGGTGTCTCTGTGGCCTTCTCGAGCACAGGCATGGTGCCTCTGTGGCCTTCTCGAGCACAGGCATGGTGTCTCTGTGGCCTTCTCGAGCACAGGCATGGTGTCTCTGTGGCCTTCTCGAGCACAGGCATGGTGTCTCTGTGGCCTTCTCGAGCACAGGCATGGCGTCTCTGTGCCTGCCTCTCGAGAAGGCCAGGTGTGTTGATAGAGAGGAGCCGACGCAGCAGAGCGGAGCGGCGCGAGCGCTGAAGGGTAGGCGGCGCCCGAGAAGCAAAGTTGACTTTTGAGCCGACTCAAAAGTCAACTCGGTATAATGTCAACTCGGAATAATGTCAACTCGGAATAATGTCAACTCGGAATAATGTCAACTCGGAATAATGTCAACTCGGAATAATGTCAACTCGGAATAATGTCAACTCGGAATAATGTCAACTCGGAATAATGTCAACTCGGAATAATGTCAACTCGGAATAATGTCAACTCGGAATAATGTCAACTCGGAATAATGTCAACTCGGAATAATGTCAACTCGGAATAATGTCAACTCGGAATAATGTCAACTCGGAATAATGTCAACTCGGAATAATGTCAACTCGGAATAATGTCAACTCGGAATAATGTCAACTCGGAATAATGTCAACTCGGAATAATGTCAACTCGGAATAATGTCAACTCGGAATAATGTCAACTCGGAATAATGTCAACTCGGAATAATGTCAACTCGGAATAATGTCAACTCGGAATAATGTCAACTCGGAATAATGTCAACTCGGAATAATGTCAACTCGGAATAATGTCAACTCGGAATAATGTCAACTCGGAATAATGTCAACTCGGAATAATGTCAACTCGGAATAATGTCAACTCGGAATAATGTCAACTCGGAATAATGTCAACTCGGAATAATGTCAACTCGGAATAATGTCAACTCGGAATAATGTCAACTCGGAATAATGTCAACTCGGAATAATGTCAACTCGGAATAATGTCAACTCGGAATAATGTCAACTCGGAATAATGTCAACTCGGAATAATGTCAACTCGGAATAATGTCAACTCGGAATAATGTCAACTCGGAATAATGTCAACTCGGAATAATGTCAACTCGGAATAATGTCAACTCGGAATAATGTCAACTCGGAATAATGTCAACTCGGAATAATGTCAACTCGGAATAATGTCAACTCGGAATAATGTCAACTCGGAATAATGTCAACTCGGAATAATGTCAACTCGGAATAATGTCAACTCGGAATAATGTCAACTCGGAATAATGTCAACTCGGAATAATGTCAACTCGGAATAATGTCAACTCGGAATAATGTCAACTCGGAATAATGTCAACTCGGAATAATGTCAACTCGGAATAATGTCAACTCGGAATAATGTCAACTCGGAATAATGTCAACTCGGAATAATGTCACAAAGTTGACTTTTGAGTCGGCTCAAAAGTCAACTCGGAATAATGTCACAAAGTTGACTTCTGAGTCGGCTCAAAAGTCAACTCGGAATAATGTCACAAAGTTGACTTCTGAGTCGGCTCAAAAGTCAACTCGGAATAATGTCACAAAGTTGACTTCTGAGTCGGCTCAAAAGTCAACTCGGAATAATGTCACAAAGTTGACTTCTGAGTCGGCTCAAAAGTCAACTCGGAATAATGTCACAAAGTTGACTTCTGAGTCGGCTCAAAAGTCAACTCGGAATAATGTCACAAAGTTGACTTCTGAGTCGGCTCAAAAGTCAACTCGGAATAATGTCACAAAGTTGACTTCTGAGTCGGCTCAAAAGTCAACTCGGAATAATGTCACAAAGTTGACTTCTGAGTCGGCTCAAAAGTCAACTCGGAATAATGTCACAAAGTTGACTTCTGAGTCGGCTCAAAAGTCAACTCGGAATAATGTCACAAAGTTGACTTCTGAGTCGGCTCAAAAGTCAACTCGGAATAATGTCACAAAGTTGACTTCTGAGTCGGCTCAAAAGTCAACTCGGAATAATGTCACAAAGTTGACTTCTGAGTCGGCTCAAAAGTCAACTCGGAATAATGTCACAAAGTTGACTTCTGAGTCGGCTCAAAAGTCAACTCGGAATAATGTCACAAAGTTGACTTCTGAGTCGGCTCAAAAGTCAACTCGGAATAATGTCACAAAGTTGACTTCTGAGTCGGCTCAAAAGTCAACTCGGAATAATGTCACAAAGTTGACTTTTGAGTCGGCTCAAAAGTCAACTCGGAATAATGTCACAAAGTTGACTTTTGAGTCGGCTCAAAAGTCAACTCGGAATAATGTCACAAAGTTGACTTTTGAGTCGGCTCAAAAGTCAACTCGGAATAATGTCACAAAGTTGACTTCTGAGTCGGCTCAAAAGTCAACTCGGAATAATGTCACAAAGTTGACTTCTGAGTCGGCTCAAAAGTCAACTCGGAATAATGTCACAAAGTTGACTTTTGAGTCGGCTCAAAAGTCAACTCGGAATAATGTCACAAAGTTGACTTTTGAGTCGGCTCAAAAGTCAACTCGGAATAATGTCACAAAGTTGACTTTTGAGTCGGCTCAAAAGTCAACTCGGAATAATGTCACAAAGTTGACTTCTGAGTCGGCTCAAAAGTCAACTCGGAATAATGTCACAAAGTTGACTTCTGAGTCGGCTCAAAAGTCAACTCGGAATAATGTCACAAAGTTGACTTTTGAGTCGGCTCAAAAGTCAACTCGGAATAATGTCACAAAGTTGACTTTTGAGTCGGCTCAAAAGTCAACTCGGAATAATGTCACAAAGTTGACTTTTGAGTCGGCTCAAAAGTCAACTCGGAATAATGTCACAAAGTTGACTTCTGAGTCGGCTCAAAAGTCAACTCGGAATAATGTCACATGGGAGCGGCGAGTGCTGAGGGGTAGGCGGCGCCCGAGAAGCAAAGCCCCTCCCTCGGAGAGAAGCAAAGCCCACAAGCCCCTCCCTCTCCGTGGGTATGAAACCGCTGCAAGAGCGAAGAGCGAAGAGGGTGGTGAAGTGGAGCGCACACAGCAGGTTGTCTGTCCGCTGCCAGTGCTACCACCGCTGCCAGTGCTACCACCGCTGCCAGTGCTACCACCGCTGCCAGTGCAGCCCGTGCTCACTCACCGTGGAAGCAGCTGAATCTGACTGTGTGGCAGTAGCATCAGCAGCACCACTGCTCTCTCCCTCCTCCTCCGCCGGAATGCTAGCAGCAAGTGCAAAGAGCGTGGTGAAGTGGAGTGCGCACAGCAGGTTGTCGGCTGCCAGTGCTGCCGTCACCACCGATGGTGATGCCTGCAGTGCCTCTGTCACTGCCACATAGTTCACAGCTGGGAGGGATGTTGGGGGGGGAGGAGTAGGGGAGAGAGGGTGAGTCATATGCACCCCCTTAGGGCATACAGCAGGTTTAGAGTGTGGTGAAGTGGAGTGCGCACAGCAGGTTGTCGGCTGCGAGTGCTGCCGTCACCACCGATGAGAGCCCTGCATTGATTCTCTTCTCACTCCCTGCTGTTTGGGAGTCACTTTTGAGAATTCTCACAAGTGGGAATTCAAGGGGCAAGTCACTCTCTGCGACGGGTGCCACCCTCCCATCCCCTACTACCCCCCCCCCCCCCCCCCTTTGCACGCACCGCCCCCTATGTGTCGCCCCATCAGTGCAGCCGCTATCTTCCAACCGTCGCCGCCCAGCGACCGCAGCGGCAGGGCGGCAAAGGCCACCAGGGTGCCAAAGATAGTGCCGACTGAATGGGGGGAGAAACGATGTGGGGGGTAGTGGCGAGAAGAGGGGAAAGAGAGGGGGTAAGAGAATGGGGGAAAGAGAGGGGGTAAGAGAATGGGGGAAAGAGAGGGGGTAAGAGAATGGGGGAAAGAGAGGGGGTAAGTGGGAAGAGAGGGGAGAGCGGCAGGGCGGCAAAGGCCACCTGGGTGCCAAAGATGGTGCCGACTGCATGTGGGAGAGGAGGAGCGAAAGAAGGGGGGGATGGGGGACGGAGAGGGGCGAGGGGGAGGGGACTGAATGGAGGGAGAGGGTGGGGGGTGAGGGAAGGAGGAAAAGAGGAAGAGAAGAGGAGAGGAGAGGAGAGGAGAGGGAGGACTTGTGACGTGTGGCAGGCAACGCAGCAAATGCTACGAAGGAGCTAGAGATGAGCAGCGCTACACGCACCTGAGCCCACACAAAACGCCAAAAGCAGTCGCCCAGTGTCCTTAATCACCCTCCTTAGGTCGGCGGCGAATAGCAGCAGGGGAACGGCTAGAGGCAGCAGGAAGCGATTAACTATGCCGTAAACAGGCGCCTCGGAGGGAATTAGGCCTAAGTTGCTCGCGGCGAGGCCTACTAATGTGGCGACTAACGGGCCGCTTAAAGCGCGTCCTAAATCGGTATGGCGCTCCGACCAGAAGCCGACAGCTGCGGCCGCTAGCAGCGCGGCCCACACCCCCCACGTGTCGCTTGCTGAGATCAACGGTCGAGATGGCAGGGCGAATGGAATGGACGGCTGCGATGCCGCGATGGATGCTACCAGAGATTGGTGGGGAATGGATGGTGGAGATTGACCGGAAATCGACGGTTCAGATGCAGAGATGGGAGAAGCCAACGAGTTGAGGCTGCATCTAAGGGAAACCAGACTCAGATGTACATTGCGAGACACACTTTGCCGTCGCCAATTTCGCGAAAATTGGTAACAATTGCCTAGAATGTGATCCTTCGTGAAGGCTGACAGCCGTGCGTGAAGCTGACACGTCGGATCGCCCGCCTGATAACACGGCGCGCTCTCGGAACGGCGCAATTGCCACGTCGGATGTGAACTAAAGCAGCTGCTCCGATGGGCCGACGGGAAGCTTCTAGACTCTGCGACGCTTAGGCTCGGTGGGAGAGCGCAATTGGCGCCGCCACCGCTGCTACTACCGCGTGCTCGAAATTCCTGCGGGACGTGGCATTGCTGACGGTGGCTGGCACAATTTGTCGTTAGTACGACGCGGTTACTAACGGCTATGGAATTCATAACTGCGAATGAGCTTTTGGGTGTGTTGCGCAATACGCGGCGCCGAATGCGGCGACAGAAGCGGGGAGGGGGAGTGGCAAAAGAAGGCGCTGCTGCGATGGAATAAAGTGTACAGCACATATTGGATCGGCGTTATTCACAGCAGCTCTCAATTTTGTTATAGAGCTTCTGTAACGAAATCCTACACACACGTTTTCTGAATTATATCTATAACGAATCGGTCTCTTGTGGTTTGCGAGGAGAGGACTTGTAGCGAGACATTTTACGGCTAAGGGCGGGGGCAGCGCGTTCATTTTCGCCAATTGTACAAAATTTTTACACCCGTCGAATCTGGAGGTTACTGTAGCTTTTTTGTACCGCGCTTAGTTTGTGTCCCAGGTGGGACACGCGCGTCCAAAATCCGGCACAGGACCCGCCACATTTTTGCCAAACCGCCCACCCAACGAGGTAACCCTGTGCCCCCGAATTGAAGGTGGCAAAACTTCGTGCACACCAGACACTCGAACCCTTGGATTTGCGAGGGTCGTACGCGCTTGACGAAGTCGTGGTGCGGTTTCGCTGACGTTTTCAAGGGCTTTCTCAAATGATGCGCGGGTTGTTCGCGGACGTTGTGGGAACGTGTTTTGTTCGATTGACGGCACGGAAAACAGCCACCGTTCATCCACTGTATACTCCGTCGTGTCCACAGGTTACCCTAAATCGGGGTTACAAACCCCTGAATCTGGTAACTGTTTCGGGCTAAGCCAGGAAAATGAACGCGCTGCCAATTTCCTTATGTTTCTGCCTGTCCAGACAGGTGAGTATTGCGCAGTAAACGTACTGAACCTGTTGAGAACAAACTTTTTCGTATTTTAACCGTTTTGTACCGACTGTACTCCGAAACTTTCACAAAGCACGAAAATCTAAGCAAATATATTACCACAACCAAGTCGCGAGTCGCAACAACTCTAAGGCTCCACCCATCACTAAGTGTGAGCTCAAGGGTCCCACCTTCCCTGCTACCTCTCACCGTGCCTTATTCGTACGCGATAGTATGCACTTCCGCGCTAGTAGGCTTCGGTATAATCAATTTTGAATCGTTCATTTGCCTCTGTGGCGCTTCGAAATAGAGAACCCGCTTATCTCGTTCTAGTCTGCGGTGTGTGCAATGGCGTCGAGTGAGACTATAACGGGTACAAACCCGATGAACAGTACAGAACCGGAAGGCTACGGCGTGCTGCTGTATTACCAGTACGTAGACGTTGCTGATGACGTGGCAGCAGCTGATTGGATGCGACGTATCTGCGAGGAACAATGTTTACTGGGTCGCGTCCGCGTGTCTAAGCAAGGCTTTAACGTCACGGTCAGTATTGTTGGAATTTCACGACCAACGCCACCCCCGCTATAACCACGTTCTGGCAGGTAGTGGGTCGCATGTCCGCCCTCCACAGTCACATCGCCGGCCTCTCCAGCCACCCCGCCAAATGGTTCCCCCCAACCTCGTTATAATCACTTGCAGGTGGTTGGTCGCATGTCCGCCCTACATAATCACATCGCCGCCCTCTCTGGCCACCCTTCTAATTGGTTCGCCCGCACCGACTTCAAGCTCGAGCGCTGTGATTGGCCGCCGGATCCCAGGATAGCGCGGGAATGCAACGTGCATGCTCTCTCAGTGCGGATAGTCAAGGTACGGATACCAGGATGCGGAGGGTGTGGGGTTGAGGGGTTCGGGGTTGGGGGGTTTGGGGGTTGAGCTTGGTGGCTTCCCACTGTGATTGGCCGCCCGACCCCAGGATAGCGCGGGAGTGCAACGTGCACGCGCTCCCTCTCAGTGCGGATAGTCAAGGTACGGATACCAGGATGCGGAGGGTGTGGGGTTGAGGGGTTTGGGGGTTGAGCTTGGTGGCTTCCCATTGTGATTGCCCGCCCCACCCCAGGATAGCGCGGGAGTGCAACGTGCACGCGCTCTCTGTTCAATTAGTCAAGGTAACGGGAGGATCCTGGGTTCAGGGTTTATGTGTGGTAAGGTACAGAAGTATCAGAGTACCGGTTTTAAGGTTGCGGGGTTGGGGCATCTAGTTGGAAATTGGATTTTTCCATCCTCTTTAAGAGCGGAAGAGCTGCAATTCTGAAGATTGGCCACCGGAGCCCTTTTGTATGTGCAATGTGTGTGTGCGAAGTGTGTGTGCAATGTGTGTGTGCAATGTGTGTGTGCAATGTGTGTGTGCAATGTGTGTGTGCAATGTGTGTGTGCACACTCCCTGGTGCGAGTGCTACTTTTATGCACCCTCTCCCTTCTCCCGTTTCCCCTCTCCCTTCACTTATTTCCCCTCTCCCTTCTCCCATTTCCCCTATCCCTTCTCCCATTTCCCCTATCCCTTCTCCCATTTCCCCTATCCCTTCTCCCATTTCCCCTATCCCTTCTCCCATTTCCCCTATCCCTTCTCCCATTTCCCCTATCCCTTCTCCCATTTCCCCTATCCCTTCTCCCATTTCCCCTATCCCTTCTCCCATTTCCCCTATCCCTTCTCCCATTTCCCCTATCCCTTCTCCCATTTCCCCTATCCCTTTCCCATTTCCCCTATCCCTTCTCCCATTTCCCCTATCCCTTCTCCCATTTCCCCTCTCCCTTCTCCCATTTCCCCTCTCCCTTCTCCCATTTCCCCTCTCCCTTCTCCTATTTCCCCTATCCCTTCTCCCATTTCCCCTATCCCTTCTCCCATTTCCCCTATCCCTTCTCCCATTTCCCCTATCCCTTCTCCCATTTCCCCTATCCCTTCTCCCATTTCCCCTATCCCTTCTCCCATTTCCCCTATCCCTTCTCCCATTTCCCCTATCCCTTCTCCCATTTCCCCTCTCCCTTCTCCTATTTCCCCTATCCCTTCTCCCATTTCCCCTATCCCTTCTCCCATTTCCCCTATCCCTTCTCCCATTTCCCCTATCCCTTCTCCCATTTCCCCTATCCCTTCTCCCATTTCCCCTATCCTTTCTCCCATTTCCCCTATCCCTTCTCCCATTTCCCCTATCCCTTCTCCCATTTCCCCTATCCCTTCTCCCATTTCCCCTATCCCTTCTCCCATTTCCCCTATCCCTTCTCCCATTTCCCCTATCCCTTCTCCCATTTCCCCTATCCCTTCTCCCATTTCCCCTATCCCTTCTCCCATTTCCCCTATCCCTTCTCCCATTTCCCCTATCCCTTCTCCCATTTCTTCCCTCCTCTTTTTTCCCTATCCCCTGGTTACATGCCATCTCTCAGGAGCTGGTAACCCTATGCCCCGTGAACCTCTCCCTCACAGGCGTCCACGCGTCTGCATCAGCATTACTCACAACCCCTCTTCCCTCGTCCCCTCTTCCCTGGTTACCTTACCTCCATCGCAGGAGCTGGTAACCCTATGCCCGGTGGACCTCTCCCTCACAGGCGACCACGCGTCTGCAGAGGCGTTTCATAAGCTCATGCTGCGGGGACAGAGAGGGGAGCAGGAACGGGAGGAGGAGAAGAGGAAGGAAGAAAGGGAGGAGGGAGTGGAGAAGGGCGGTAGGCAAGGGGGGGTGCAGGAAAATGGGGGAGTGGAGGAAGAGGAGGAATCAAGAGGAGGGTGTGATGAGGAGAAGGAGGAGGGACAGGAGGGTGATGGGCGAGTGCCACGTGGCATGGTGGTATTGGACACCAGGAACGTCTACGAGACGCGCATCGGACGATTCGTGCCGCCCAAAGGTGTGTATGTATGAGACACACCTCTGAACCTTTAAGCACCTCTGCACACCTTTGAATCCTAACACTACCTCCAGGCGTCACATTCATCGACCCTTGCGTTCGCCAGTTCAGTGATCTGCCTGCATGGATGGACAGGCACGAAGAGGAGCTGAGGATACCCCTCTCTTTTACACCGCACTGCACACCTCTTAATGCTAACACTACCCCCACCACCCCTCGGGTGTGACATTCATCGACCCCTGCATTCGCCACTTCAGTGATCTGCCGGCATGGGTGTACAGGCACAAAGAGGAACTGAGAATACCCTTCTCTTGCACCGCACTGCACACCTTTGAATTGTAACACCACCTCTGAACTCTAACACTTTCCCTCAGGTGTGACATTCATCGACCACTGCATTCGCCAGTTCAGTGATCTGCCGGCATGGGCGGACAGGCACGAGGAGGAACTGAGAATACCCTTCTCTTGCACCGCACTGCACACCTTTGATTTGAAACACCACCTCTGAACTCTAACACTTTCCCTCAGGTGTCACGTTCATTGACCCCTGCATTCGCCAGTTCAGCGATCTGCCGGCATGGGTGGACAGGCACGAAGACGAACTGAGGGACAAGACAGTGCTTATGTGAGTGCCAAGTGTAAGCTGGGGAAGAAACGGTGCTTATGTGAGTGCCAAGTATAAGCTGGGGGAGAAACGGTGCTTATGTGAGTGCCAAGTATAAGCTGGGGGAGAAACGGTGCTTATGTGAGTGCAGCTGTTTAGAATGTTAGTGATCGGATCTGCCTGCATGGGTGGACAGGCACGAGGAGGGAGGAACTGAGCGACAAAACAGTGAGTGCACTGTGTTGCACCACATGCAGTGAGTTGATTTTTTAGGCGCCTCAAAAATCAACCCACATAGGGGACAATACCTCCTGTATTGCATCGGAGGGGTCCGGTCCGCTATGAGTCAGCCACAGCCTATCTGCAATCCGAGTGGAAAGTCCTTTTATCGCGGCATGGCATGGTGCCGGGGCGGCTTGCCTCTCTCTCATGCTGCTCTGCTCTCTCTCTTGTCTCCTCTTCTCCCGATCCCCTTCCATCCATCCCCTCCCTCTCAGGTACTGCACGGGAGGGGTCCGATGTGAGTCAGCCACGGCCTACCTGCGATCCAAGGGGGCCGGCTTTCAAGACGTCGTGCAGGTGTGTGCATGTGCTCGGTTGTATGTGGTTCTGTGCGGTTCTGCATGGTGCGGTGCGGTTCAGGTACTGCACGGGAGGGGTCCGTTGTGAGTCAGCCACGGCGTACCTTCGATCCATGGGGCCTGGCTTCCAAGATGTGGTGCAGGTGTGTGAATGCTTGGTTGTGTGCGGTGCTCTGCGGCGCTGTGTAGTGCTGTGTGGTGCTGTGCGGTGCTGTGCGGATACTGCACGAGGGGGCTCCTCTCTGAGTCAGCTACGGTCTTCTGAGGGTGTGGAGCAGGTGTGGTGCAGGTGTGGTGCAGGTGTGATACCATATCATGCCATGCTCCACATATGTGAAGCCTCTTCTACATATGCAGCTCAGGGGGTATCGTGCGTTATCTCGAGGCGTTCCCAGATATGGAGGTTTCTTCATGCCATCCCAACCCATCCCAACCCATCCCAACCCATCCCAACCCATCCCAACCCATCCCAACCCATCCCAACCCATCCCAACCCATCCCAACTCATCCCATATCTCATGCCTTGCTCCTCCTTGCGCTGCGCCCTGCCCTATATGTGCAGCTGTCAGGGGGCATCGTGCGCTATCTCGAGGCGATCCCAGATGGGGGGGGCTTCTCCCTTCCATCCGTACCATGTAATTCCATGCCTTGGTTTCCCCTCGCACCCTTTCCCATGTGTGCAGCTGTCAGGGGGCATCGTGCGCTATCTCGAGGCGTTCCCTGATGGGGGGTTCTTCCGAGGGAAGAACTTTGTCTTTGACCACCGGTGAGATTCGTTATCAGAATTCCCCGTAAGAGATGACTTATCAGTTGATTCAGAACTTCCCAGAGGGGGGCTATTTTGAGGGAGAACCTTTGCATTTGACCTGTTTTTTTTCGAATTCTTACCCCAAAAAAAAAAACAAAACAAAACAAAACAAAAACAATCCTTTGTCTTTGACCGTCAGAGGCCTCTGTCTTTCATGCCTTGAGAGGGGTGACTTGCTGTACCAACCCAGTTCTCATATCAGCACTTTTCTCCTCCTTTGCGCCGCTCGCTCCCTCACTCACTCCCTCCCTGTCCTTCCCCCTCTCAACCCACCTGTTCCGAACCTCTTTTTGAGTCGACTCAAAAACCTACTCCTGCGCAAGTGCTGCTCACTGGAAGTATGTCCAAAGATCTGCCGCTCGCTCCCTCACTCACTCCCTCCCTGTCCTTCCCCCTCTCAACCCACCTATTCCGAACCTCGCTCTCTTCCTATCCCTCTCCCCTCCCAGCCTAGCTGTGCTGCCAGCAGCGCCGCAGCAAGCAACGATCGGAGCTTGCTGCCTGTGTGAGAGGCCTTTCGATGACTACAGCGGGAGGAACCGCTGCTTGTGCCATCAGTATTTTCCCCCCTCCCTTTCTCTCAACCCTCTCTCAACCCTCTCTCAACCCTCTCTCAACCCTCTCTCAACCTTCTCTCAACCCTCTCTCAACCCTCTCTCAACCCTCTCTCCCCCTCAATCCCTCCCTCAGCCTGGCTGTGCCGCCAGCAGCGCCGCAGCAAGCAACCATAGGCGTGTGCTGCCTGTGCAGAAGCCTTCTGACGACTACAGCGGGAGGAACTGTAAACACCAGTCTCTCCCCTGCCTTCCCTTCAACCCCCACCCGTCCCCGCTCTCCCCTCCCAGCCTGGCGGTACCGCCAGCAGCGCCACAGCAAGCAACCATAGGCACGTGCTGTGTGTGCGCAAAACCTTTTGACGACTACAGCGGAAGGAACCGCTGCGCTGCATGCCGCATGCTGCTGCTCGTGTGCCCTACTTGTGCTGAGACAGAGGTGAGTGATAAAGCGGTGAGAATGGGTATGCTTGGGTGTAGTGGTGCTGCACGTGCTGGCTGTGAATGGGCCCACTTGTCGACTACAGTTGGAGAGAGTTGATTCCCGCATTTGGAGGGTTGATTCCCGTTCCGCCTCCTTTATCCCCTTCCCTCCTTTTTTCAGTCTGACGTCACCTGTGAGATGTGCCAGAAAGGGGGATGCATAACGGAAGGGAAGAAAGCAGGAGACCCTACGAGAGCACAGCAGCAACATCGCATGAAGTGCAAGGACCAAGCACAGTGGCAGGAGCAGGAGCAGGGGAAGAAGCAGCAGCAGGAGGAACCGCAAGAGGAGCAGAAGCAGGAGCAGGGGCACGGTCATGGGCACGGTCAGGGGCACGGTCATGGGCAAGGCCAGAGGCGAAAGAAAAAGCCGCAAAGCGAGCAGCAGCAGTTGCTGCAGCAGTTACCACAGCACCTTTCCCCGTCGCCGGTAACCCTGGTGGGTGGTCTATGAGTTGTGTCAAGGGATGCTTGAAAGGTCTTCGCTGGGTGGGTTTGTTCTAATGCGTCATTCAAAACCTTCTCTCTCGTTTGTCTCTCAATCTCTATGGTCGTTGACCCTGACAGAGAGGTGACTTTTGAGTCGACTCAAAAGACTTCTTGTTAGTCTCTCAAGCTCTATGGTCGTTGACACAGACAGAGAGCGACACAAAAGAGGAAACATTATGAGCCGCGTGTAGTTAGTCGTTGACTCAGACAGAGAGTCGACTCAAAAATCGACTAACTACACGAGTGACACAAAGAGCAAACATTATGAGCCGTTTCGGTCCCTCTCATCATACTTTGCCTTCTCTGCTGCTGATGTTACTTTGCCTCTGCATAACCGGCCTCTGCCGACGTGACACTTTAGATGACACCCCTCTCTTCCTTGCATTTCGGTCTGGTGTGTGAATTACTGGGGGGCACTGCTGTGGCTACACACCACATGTGTGCGGTGAACATTGTGGCGGGCCCTATGCCATGGCAGCAGCCTGAGTGCACTGGTGCTATCGCTGCTGCAACTCCTGCACCTACCGCTGCTGCCGCTGCTGCCACTCCCACTACTGCTTCCACCGCTGCCACCACCACTGCCACCATTGCTGCCACCACTGCTGGCATTAGTGCTGCCACTACAGCCCCTACCCTCGAATTGGCTGCTTCCACGACAGCAGCCGCCACAACCGGCACTGCTACTACCACTAACGTTGCTGCAGACAGCGGCAACAGCGGCGACAACAGCAAAAGCAGCAGCAGCGAGGGTCCAAGATCTAAAGCTCGCATTCTTTGTCTTCACGGATTCAGACAAAACGCGTCGTCCTTTTCTGGCCGCACGAGAGCACTGCAGCGAAAGCTCAAGTCGTTGGCAGAGTTTGTCTTTATTGACGCCCCACATGCGCTCGCACACGTTGTCACATCCTCAGGTGCTCACCTGGGTGTTCCTTCAGGCGATTCTTCAGGTGCCTCAACAGGTGGCACTATAGCTGCCCCTTCACCTGCCCTTTCACCTGCCCCTGCACCTACCTCTCCTACTCAAGCCTCTCACGCTCCTCGAACCAAGTTCGCCTGGCTAATAGGGCCCATTGACCTCGCCCTTCAAGCACCCTCCTTACAAGCAACCTCCCTTCAAGAACGCTCCTTTCAACCAACCACCTTCCCCACGCTTCCCTCCTTGCCACCTCCTCCTCCTCACCCCACCACCACAACAAGTTCTCTCAACCTGTCCCAGCACCTGACTCACTCGTCTCGTCCTCCTTCCACCAGCAGCCTTGCTGGTGATCTGCCAGCTGGCAGCACCAGTGAGTTGCCAGGTGTCACGGGTATGCCAGCTGTCACCGAGGCGAGTCCAGCTCGCACAGCAGCGCCACATGTGCTGCCAGCTTGCAGGTTCCCTGCTGACCAGCTGGACGGGCAGGTGTACGGCTGGGCAGCGAGTTTGTCTTATTTGAGGGAGGTGGTATCTGAGCTCGGTCCGCTTGATGGGGTGTTGGGATTCTCCCAAGGTGCAGCAGTGGCTGCTGCTGTTGCAGCTTTGGCTAGTAAAGAAAGGAAAGAGGCTCATGCTCTGTCCAGTCGGAAAGAGAGGAGAGAAGGTGGAGGGAGGGAGGGATTGCAGAGTGCGGAGGGGAGTGAGAGAGACGAGTGTTCGGGGAGTCGGGGAGCAGTGGGGGAAAGGCGAGTGTGGGGCGGCATACGGTTTGTGATTCTTTGCTCCGGGTATGTAGCTGCAAGAGAAGCCCATCCGTTTATGCATGAGATGATGGAGAACAGCCAAGTGATAAAGCTGCCGTCGTTACACGTCTTTGGAGCAAGCACGAATTGCAGCAATGGTGTAGATGTTACCAGCACACCTAGTTGTCAAGGCCAAGATCGTCAAGTAACCCAACGGCAGAGTGAGGAATTGGTTTCGCTATTTGATGTTGATTCTCGGACGGTGTTACGTCATGCATGTGGTCATGTCATCCCAGTGGACGCTGCAACCATAAGCTTGTTTAAGGAGTTTATAACGAGTCATGGAGACTGATGTAAGTGATATATGTACACCTAGATGTTAATACTTGTAATAATCCTGTAAGGAGTATGGTTGTAGACGCGTGATCTGGCCAATGAGTGTCTGCATAGAGGGAATGTGTGATTGGATACCGAAAGCCTCATCGGAACTCGGTCGTCGGACCCGTTTTGCCAGTGTCGACAGGAGGGGTCGTCGGAGCCGGGTCTGACGAGGCGGGCGACTGACGCGCGTGCGGGCCCGCCAGCCTGGCCCAGGGCTGGGCCGAGCGCACGACCGCCGCCCTCCGAAATTGAACAGCGACCCACGTTACCGGGTGGGGTCGGCGAACTGGCGACCCCTCGCGCGAGGGAAAGTTACCCTCGCGCGAAGGCAGCCCACACGTGCTGCCTGCCCGCGAGGTCCTAGTAACCCATCGCGGCCTGCCCGGACGGGCAGGCGAGGGCCGTGCGAAAATACGGGCCCCCCTCGGGACACTCGACAATTTCGCGATTCGCAGCGGTGGCGCCACGTGTTCGCCCGTGGCTTCGCATCGGGCGCATGCGAAATTTTTGTCGAGGCGGAAATAAATTCTCTCCCATCGCATGCATTCTATCGTCGCGAACCGCTACGAAATCGACACGTGTCGATTGTAGCGTCGCTCCGCGCGCAGGAGGATTCGTGCGTCCCCTCGCCGACCTGGGCCAATGGACGCGAAGTCGACGCTCTACCAAGGCGGAGACGGACCACCTGTGCCACTTGCGCATCCGCCCTCCGAGCACTGCCGAGCCAGGCCCTGCACCCTTGGGCGATGCTGAACGGGCCTGGGGTGGGGCACCACCTCCTTTTCTCTGTGGAAGGTGGCCTCGCTCCGCATTTTCGGCATCTCTTTCGGATTTTCAAACATTGACAGCTCTGCGCCTCCCCTCTCTCCTACCAGAGCCGTCCGCCTCTTTTCTTAGTCGACAGATATGGAGCCGATCTCCGCCGCCGATAAGTCGGCGCCGACATCGGCCGACTTTCCCCTTCGGGTGCAAATGGGTCGCGGTCTCAGCTTCACCTTAGAGTGGAACGACTACGCCGTCCTTCGCGACCAAAAGAAAGAGTTCACCGAGAGATGCTTTGGACTCGCCATCAGGTGGGACGCGGGTAGTCGCGGTAGTCGAATAGGGTAGATGTCGGTGCCGACCAACCCTAGTAGGGCGCACTGTCGCCGATTGTCTTCCGACGTACGTCGGCGGGCGCGTTTGACGAAGCACGTCGACATGGCAGCGTTTGCTTACCAGCCATGTTCTCATCCCTCGTGCTCACTCGTGCGCTCAGGTTCGCTTGGTTTGACATTGGGCGGGACGACCTGCGGTTGTGGGTGCTCGGGATCGGCCCGCTTCGATCGGCCATGAAAGCCGCCGACCATTCTTGCTTTGCTAAGGCTTTCGACGCCGACATCGCCGCTATCCCGCTGAAATCGACGTGAGCTGTTACCCCGTTGTCCAGTCATCGTTTTTCAGTGTCGGCCGCATCAACGCCTTATGCTGTGGTCGACGCCGTCGTTTATTGCGTGTGCAGCGGCGGCCCGCTTCCAGGGTCACACTGCAGCGTCATAGCCATCCTCTACCCAGGAGATGTGCTGAAGGCTGAGGGACAGGTCTGCAGGACATCGATCCGGCACATCGACCCGCACACCGGAAAGGGGAAGCACCGCGACGAGGCCGTCCGCGTCCTGAAGTAAGTTGTGAATAGTCGTCGCTGTCGAGTTTGTTAGTCGCCGACACAGGGAATCTCATGCTGACCTCCTCTCCACTACGTTGCTCCAGGCTATTCCGCACGGCTGCCCTGGCCGAGCTGGGGCGTCCCGGTAGGAAGTGGGACGGGGCGCCTCCATCACAAGCAGTGGTGGAGGAAAGGCTTGCAGACTGCGACGACCCTATCCGCGACGTGAGTTGCACGTTTAGGCTCCGCTACGGTCTGCGCGTATCTGTGTGCACCGCTCATATTGTGCCGCGCTTGCCTGTGCTGTATGCAGAAAGTGCCGGGCACAGTGTCGGACGGGCATGTCGGCACCGGCATGCTTGCCGCGACGTCGTTCGGGTGGGTGGCCAAGCAGATCGGCCTGCTGACGGGCGACAAGGCTCGGAGCGCTGTGAGCATCGAGAACATCAAGGTCGCGGGTTTGAGGTCGCTCCGTGATAGCATGGTCGATTACATCTGCCATCGTGTCGCCGAAAACCGGATAGCGGCGCCGACTTCAGGCGCCGACGGACCCGCCGAGGGTGCGATTGATGACGACGGCGCGGAAAGTCAGACGGCGCCCCAAGCAGCAGCTGCCGCCCAGCTCCAGGAGGACTTGCCGGTGTCCGCGGAAGGAGGAACCGGTGGAGGACTAGGCGACGATGCGGCAGGCGCAGGCAGGAAGGAAGAGGAGTTGACGGACTCTGGCTCAGAGTCGGAGTCGGAGGGGGAGGAGGAGGACGAAGGGGAGAAGGAGAATGAGGACGAGGAGGATGACGAGGGCAAGGACGAGAACGATGAGGTGGTGGAGGTGGTGGCTGGGAAGGACGAGGCGGCGCACGAGGAAGGGGTGGAGGAGGAGGTGGAGTACGAGCTGGAGTACGCAGACGGCACGGTTGAGGCGGTGGGGTCGGCGGACGAGAAGAACGAGGAAGCGGAGGATGGCGATGCGGGTAATGCTACGGGGTCGGCAGGTGAGGGGAAGGAAAAGGATGAGGTCGGCGTGGAGGCAACGACGGAAACGGGCCAGGAGGAGGCGGCATGCGAAGGTGCGAAGGTGTCGGTCGACGCCGGCGAAGGTGCGAACATCGCGGGCGTGCAGGAGACGGGGGACGCATCTGGTCGGCAGGGCCCTGCAACGGACGACGTCGAGGAGCTGCGACGGGAGAACTTGCTGTTGAGGGCGGAGAACGCTCGGCTGCAGGGTTTGCTCGATGCGGAACGGGCTCGGCTGGACGCGTTTTTTGTTGGGCTACGTGGACTCGTCGACCACCTGAAGGAGTTGGCCGAGCAGGTCGACGACACCGAGAAGTATGCGGCGGAACAGCTGCGAAACGCGGCGGAGGCCATGTCGCAGACCATCACGGGCAACATCACCGGCAGCTTCGACGAGGCGTGGAAGACGATGAAGACCTTCGCGGAACAGGCGTCGGCGTGGCTGGAGGACTTCGACAACCCGGAGGGAAATGTGGCGTATCAACGCGCCTTAGCGGTCACCACCTTGGCCGACCACGTCGACAAGGTGGTGGGCGATGCGCAGGAGGATTTGCGGGAGCACATCACGAGCCAGTTGTCCGCCGCAGCTGTCAACATCGCCACAGCTGTGACCGGCAGGCTCCCCGTGCAGCCGCCGCCACCGCCTCAGCCCACGCCGCCCGCCCTCCCGGAAGAGCTCTTGAAGTCGTTCAAGGCCGACATCATGAAGACGGTGACGGAGGCCACCGAGCAGTCGTTCGTTGCGTCCGGGATGAAGATGTTGACCGAGATGATCGGCACGGTGGCGCCTGGTCGACGTGGTTCGTCGCCTTCGGCCAATGACGCCGACGCCGCGCAACAGAGGGCGGCCGACAAGCAAGGCCTGAAGAGGTCGGGCGACGGTGACGACAAGGAGAGCTCGAAGCGGAGCAAGGGATCGGACGGGAGCCGCGTCACGAAGCCTCCTGCGCGGAGCGTGGTCGACATGCTGAAGGCGAAGGGGTGGAAGGTGAGGGGAGGGTCGACCAGCAAGGGAAGCGGAAGCGGGGGGGCGGACGGGAGACCTGCCGACGGGATCGCGGCTAACGTCGATGCACCGCCTGGCCCGCCTTTGGACGCCGAGCAGACCCATCCTCAGGCGAGCGGTGGGAAGGACGCGGCCCCCACTGCCCAGGCGGCGAAAGTCGGAGGCGCCGGAACCACCCAGGGGCCGTCTGACGCGGTGCCGGCCAAGGGCAAGGCGATGTCTGCGTCTGCTACGGTCGCCGGAACCGGCACGGCGAAGGCTGCCTCTGCTTCAGTCCCCGGAACCGGCAAGTCGAAGGCTGCTTCTGCTACGGTCGCCGGAACCACCAAGTCGAAGGCTGCTTCTGGTACGGTCGCCGGAACCACCAAGTCGACACCATGTAACCCGCCTGCGGCAACCACCGGGCCCGCCGGCCAGACAGGTGCGGGGAAGCATGGGGAGGCCCGTGCGGCCCCTCCAGCTCCAGCAGCCCCTACTGCCGCCAAGGTCGACGCGAAGGCTGCTTCGGCACAGGAGCCACCCGGGAGTAACGCGCTTAGGGTGTTGCTCCACCGCATGGAGTCCCACCGCCCGGGCGCGCAGCAGCATCATGTGGTCGACGCCGGCCTCGCAGAAATAGCACGTCGCTCCGTCACTCCGCACGTTGCCGGCAAACCGTCCGATGCCCAATCTGCCGCGCGGCCGGTCGCCGCCCCACCGCCTGCGGACCCCAAGTCCGCGTTTCTTCGCGCCCATATAGGCGCACGCAAAGCGGCAGCTCCACCAGTCACTCAGCCGGAACCCGGCACAAGCGCGACGCCGACGGCTGTAAATGCGACCGCATCCTCCCCAGGAGCAGCTGTGGTCGATCTGGCGGCGGAGAGGGGAGTCAGTGCAGCGCTAGCCACCGGCGGCCGCGCCGACAGGCATGCCGCCCTCGAATCCGTCCTGGCCCAGTTTGAGGCAGCAAAACGGCCCGAGCATGCCCCGGCACTGGCCATCGTGGACACGGCGCATGCGGAGCCGTCGGCGACCAACACAGGGGGTTCGGCGGAGCCGACGGCCGCAACGGGTGTTGTCGCCGAGGAAAATGCGGGACGGAAGGGTAAGGACGACACCGGGAAAGGGAAGGCGGTGTCGGCGGGGAAGGAGATGGCGGAAGACAAAGGGAAGAAGCCGGCACGGAAGACGGGCGGCAAGGGTAAGTCGGCAAAGAAGAAGGAGGAGGAGGAGAAGGAGGAGGAGGAGGAGGAGGAGGTGGGGGAGGGGGAAGAGCATGGACGCCGGGGTCATGGCATCCGCCGAGACAGGTCTGGCGACGGGCAGGGGTGGGTGGGCGAGATGAAGTTCAAGAACCAGAATCGGTACATCGGCAAGTCCCGCGACAAGATGGAGCTGGCCTACGAGCACGCGATTGCGTACTCCGTCTACGACGGCTACGTGAGCAAGGTGCTCATGAAGGAGCTCACCGCCTTGAAGCCGGGAGAGTTGGATGAATGGAAGGCGGTGTGGGAGGAGGTCAAAATCCTGCCGACCGGGATGTGGACGGTGATGTGGGCCAGAGGCTTGTGCCATCCGAGAGCAAGGTAAGTCGGTTACCGACATGCCGTGTTTTGACGACCAAGTCGGTGTCATTAATTCTATGTGTACGTGTTCGCTCGGCAGGTTCGACGACATACTCGGCAGGTTCCGTGGGTACGCAGGTTCGGGTGATGCGCTTCATGGCGTGCTCTGGCCGGCGATGTGGTTCCCCATCATCGAGGACACGGAGGAAGGCAGGGCGGAGACAAATGCAAACATGTCGGCGATGGTGAATCGCGTGTCGATGTGCGCGGCGTATGGAAAGGTCGCGGCGAGAGTCGCGTATGGGAAGGTCGACGGGAGCGCGGAGGCGACCGCGGGAGAGACGACGGATATGGAAGGCGCGGACAGGAAGGCGGACGAGAAGGTGCAGATGGGGGCCCAGGCGTTAGCGGCCTCTGCATGCGCCCTCTGGTGCTACATGTCGACGCCGGCGTCGGTGCTCGGTGCTGTGGGCGAAGGTAAGGCGGCCGCGATTCTGGCAGGTGCGGGGAAGGAGAGGGGCGAGCACTTCGCGATGGTCATGCACGTGGTTATCGAACACGCACGCACTCGGCAGGCTCCCGCGGGGGAGGTTGCACATAACGTCGCGCCAGAGCTGCAGCGCTATGGAGTGGCCAGGGCCTTCGAGGCGGGCATTGAGGAAGACGAGGCCGACATGATCGCAAGAGCGACGGTCGAGACCTTGGCGTTCTGGGGAATGTGCCCCCTCGACGGGCCCAAGCTCAAAGCGGAGGGCATCGATGTGCCGTGTGACGCGAAGATGGAGTACGACTTGGATCACAGGGGGAGGAAGGGGGAGAAGGTCAAGCAGGCCAAGGGCAGCAAGAGGAAGAGGTAGTACGGATGCGTAGTCGGCGGAATGATGTTTGCTAGGTTGCTAGGGTGTGTACTATATTGGTATGGACGGCGCCGATTTTGGCGTAGATTTGTTAAATGTGGCCTTTTTTTGTTCAAGTGCTGTTCGTTTCAATATTGGGCTAACAACTCTGTGTCCCTGTATAACCATGCTAGCCGAATATCACCCGATGAGCCAAGTCGGCGCATATGTCGACATGATATGCACATGATACGTCGGCGATAAGCAGTGCAGAAACATGGTTGTCGGCGTCGACAGTGATTTTTAGCCACACCTACTGTACTGGGCGACAAACAACCAACATCGGCAACATCGGTTCGCATGGACATTGATGTGGGATGTTTACAAACTACCAGGGACATCAGTCGGATGGGGCGGGGGGGGGGGGGGGGGGAGGGGGGGCTGTTGAAGTCTGCCAAAATCTACGCAGACGCATATCCCATGAGGGACTTCATGCCGTCTTCTTGCGCTTGGTCGGAGGACGCTGCACGGGTGCGGTCGGCTTGGCCGGTGCTGTCGACTTGGCAGGTGCGGTCGGCTTCGCCAGGTCGGCCTTGGTCTTCGGCATCTGCTCCTCCCAGGTGTCTGGAAAGAGGGCTTCGAGCCATTCGGCCGGCTTCAGATTGAGCGCGACAAGCCCACAGGCGAGGCGAAGCTTAGAGACAACCTTGGGGCCCAGCCCCTTGACTCCCATGCCAGGCTCTTTCGACTTCATCGGTTCCGTTTTCGGGTTGAGCACCGTGAGGGCGTCACAGAAGGTCCCAATGCCCGGTGCCGCGATCCTGTTCAGTGCGTCGACCACGGCCTCGGTGTCGGCGTCGCCGTCGCTCGCGCGTAGCTGGCGCACCGCATCCATGGCCCTCATCATGCGTCGCACTTTCGTGTCGAGCCCACCCTGCGTCGCGCCCTTTCCTGTGAGGAGGGTGTGGCGGGCGACGAATCCCTTCTCGGCGACCCTGTCGCAAAGGCGACGGGTGTCATTGGCGGTGGCGGAATTCCATAGGCGCCAAGCGTCCCTCACAGTCTTTGCCTCCCGCCACGGTTGCACCACGTTGAGCTCGTAACTGGCCTCCTCGTCCGTCTGTGGGGGGGGCGGGGGTTTGTCATCCCCTTTCTTGGCTCCAGCCCCCGTGCTGGCCGACTCCGCCGATCCACCATCGCTGGGAGTCTGCGCGGGAGCCGACGGCGGGGCCACCGGCACTCTCCGTGCTTCCGACAAGCGGAGTGCCTCGGTGACACGGGCTAGCTCGGCGGTGAGCCCAGCGATGGCGTCGTCGCGCTTCTCGATCTCCTCTAGGAGATCAATCTTCTCGTTCGCGGCGCGCTCTTTCTCCTTCTGCATCTGGGCCATGAGGGACATGTTGTAGTACTCGGTGTCCATGCGCACCGAGATTTCCTGCAGCAGTAGGAGGAGAAAAACGTGAGGGCCGCGGTGGTTTGGTTTACACTCCCTACTGCACGTCGGCGACAGTATCGTCGACTTACCTCTGGCTGTATTTGGGTCGGGTCCCGACGCTTGTTGATCGTCTCGGTGTCGACGCTCTCCACCCGTTTCGCCCAGTGCTGGAAGAGGGGGATCCGGCAGAGCTTGGAACCTTGGACGTACGGGTGCCATGGTGTGCGGACTAGCTTCACCGCTAGGTCCTCGGCGACGATGCGGCGCAGCATCAGGAGAGTGCGCCAGAAGTGCACCGCGGCTTTGTCGGCGTCTGACCCCTCGACAGCCTTCCCTTCCGCCTGCCATTTGTCACGGGTACGGGGAGCTCAGAAAAGGTCGGCAACACGACTCGGCGGCAAGCTACGAGGGCGTCGACTAACATACCTCCTTCAGCATGTCGTCGACGCCGGGGAATATGTGCTCGGCGAGGAGCTTCAGGAGCTTCTCGGAGGGCGGCACCCTGCTCCGACCCAAGAAGTAGTCCTGCTTGTACCCCGAGTACCCGGCCTTCTTCATCACCACCCCCACCGGAATGGCGGTGATGTACGCTCGCGTCATCTTGTCGAGAGCCCAGTGTCCAAGCTCCGCGATCTCGGCGCGCGGCGTGCCGTCGATAGCCAGCTCCTGGGCCCCGCCCGCTCGAGCGGCGTGCACGTTCCTCTTGCAGAACACCTTGTTGGTGTCCCACAACTGCCGCGTCCAGCGTTGGTGGGTTGCCGCAGAGAGCTCACCCTGGTCGGTGTCGTTTTTGGCGAAGAACAGGTGTTTCTTGTACCAGCTAGCGCGTGTGCTGGTGTCGACCGGCGGAATGAGGCGGACGCCGTGAAACTGACCGATCTGATCGAGGACGAAGTGCAACCACAGGCCCGTCTCGCCGACGGCGCACAACTCCGCTTCGAGGTGCCGCGCGGCGTAGCTCTGCTGCAGACGAGCATCCTTGGACGTCTTCGAGTTCCGCGCTCCGATGACCATGACGACCGGCTGGTTCTCCGGGTTGATCGAGGAGGTGCTCGCCAGTCGGTACAAGAAGATGTCGGGGAGAGTGATCTCGCGGATGCTTGCACCGCGCAGGAGAGAGTGGTGGGAGAGTAGCGTGAGCACCTTCAAGAGAAGAAACCTCCACAGCGTCTGCGAAGGACCCGTACCCCGCGGGTTCCACGCCTTGGCCGCCCACGCCGGCAGCACCCTGAACATGATCTGGCGGAACTGTTCGGCGGTGTAGGTATCGCCGATGGTTCCGCGACGGCGATCGGCGCAGTTCCTGCCAACAATGCCATGGGCAAGGGGTATTTAGGGCGGCGTCGACAAAGATCATGACAGCAGGAGAGTGGTCGACGTAGGTTAAAACATAAACTCACTTGATGTCCCGCTCGTTCTTGGTGCGGATCATGTACCGCACCTCCGACCTGACCACCGATATCTCCCTCATGATGCTCAGTTCCGTCTCCCGGAAGAGCGTCGCCTCCACTCTCGCCGCCATCTGGCATGCCTTTATGCGCCCGAGGAGCGTGTGTACCGTTGTCGACTGCACCGGCTGTGTTCCTGTGGCGTTGTCGGCCCCCTTGCCGGACTCGGCATCGAGGTTCAACTCCCGAATCATGTACTTCACGTATGCGCGAAGCCGGTCCTTGGTGACCCTAGGGCCGTGCAGCCACACGTGAGACCGGGGGACATCGGCCTCTTGGTCCCAGTTTTTCTTCTTGTTCTCCCGGATGTAGTGCCCTATCTCGTCGACGTGCTTAAGCCTGTACTCCTGCGGAAGCTTGTTGCGAATTTGCTTCAACATCTTCGCCGCCCACCTCTTGTAGTGATAGATCCACGAGGTGTACTGCCTCAGCGTGCTGTTCCTCTCCACGGTTTGCAGGTGGCGAAGAGCGTCCATGACGAGCACGTCTACGCACGCGTAAACCATGTCCTCCTCGACGAAGTCTGCCGCTCTCCACTGTTCGCGCGGCACCGCCAAGTTCTCCTGGTCCTCGTCCTCGTCCTGGTCGAGCAGTATGTCCTCCTCGACGAAGTCTGCCGCTCTCCACTGTTCGCGCGGCACCGCCAAGTTCTCCTGGTCCTCGTCCTCGTCCTGGTCGATGAATTGCAGTTCCCGCCTGAGTCGTTCGTCCAAGGTGCGCGGATTAGAGCTACGAGGTGGACGGTCGTCGTTTTCGTCATCGCTTTCCTCCTCCTCCTCCTCCTCCTCCTCCTCCTCCTCCTCCTCCTCCTCCTCCTCCTCCTCCTCCTCCTCCTCCTCCCCCCCCTCCTCCTCCGCGTCCTCGTCATCGACCTGGTTTCCAGGGGCGGCCGGTGCCGACGAGGTACCTGGCCGACCATTTTGCGTAGGAGTCTGTTTTTTCTTCTTGTTGAACTTCCCTATCGGCGGTGGCGGAACGTCCGTGGTGAACACCCCTTCTGGGATCTGCGTCAGCTTGTCCAGATCGTAGAGTAACTGCAGGTTGTCTTCGTCGGTAGGTGTCGGACTGTGGTCGGTGGATGTCGGACTGCGGTCGGTGGTCGTCGGACCCTGGTCGGTGGATGGCCTAGCGTCGGACATGTCGACGTCGGCCATGTCGGTACACGTCTGCTGCTCTACCGTCGTCCGTGTGCGTTGGGGAGGTTGTTAAACCACTGCCGGTACTGAGTCACGGGTGCGGTGTACGCCCGAACAGTTGCGCGGCGGTCGTCCTCGAGATGTCCCTCAATAACGTCTATCTCGGCGTCGACCTCGAGATCGCGGGGGGTGGTAAACCAGAGACGGTACTGTGTGACGGGTGCGGCGAACGCGCGAAGCGTCAGGCGGTCTTCGTCTTCTTCGAATTCTCGCTCAAGCGCGTCTAGCTCGGCTTCGAGTTCAAGCTGTTCCAGCTGCGCCTTGATGTCGGCGTCTACCGAGTCGGCGGGGGGTGGGATGGGTTGCGGCTGTTGGGCCCTCGGGCGACCTCTGGCCATGCGTCGCCGACTTGCTACGTCGACTCGCGACGTGGAACCTGTGCCGACTTGGACGAACAATCGGCTGTCGAGCAACCTACAGGCGCGATGACAGACTGGCAGCTGAAAATTCCAAGGGAACGAGAGAGCAGGAAGGAACGCAGGAACGGACAAGCGAATGAGCAGGCTCGCGGGGCAACGGACGGGTATGGTCCTGAGCGACTACGATGCTGCCGCGCGTCACGCACACCCCAATGCATCCGCCGCCGTGCATGTGTTCTCGTAAAGGCGGCGCACTGTCCGACGTGGCACGTGCCAGGCATGGCTAGTTGGGCGCCGCGCTGCACGGAAGGGGCGTAAGCCAGTGCCATTCCACGTCGGAATGGGCGTGCGTTACGCGGCTTGCGACCGCCATTGGCGCCCCAGTGAAGAAATTAAGGCAAGCAGACATGGATCTGGTCGACACCGACTTCCCTGGCAACCCGCGATGCCACAAGACAGTGAAGATGTGGACGGTCCGATTTGCGCCGCGTGGGTTTGCACCGCTAGAGCGACGCGTGGCCACGACGCCCACGTCGTGGCAGCCTTGTAATCGGTGGGGCGGGTCTCGCACCTCCCTATTGGTCCGCGTGGAGGCATCCGCGGCTCGACGTGGCGAATTTTGTCCGCTGAGATTTCCTTCTCAGGAATCTCCCAGCGCAAACGGGTGTCGTCGGATTGTCGACAATCCCGAGGGCTCCCGAGGCCCCTGGGACGCCATTTGGGCCCGTCTGGGAGCTCGGAGGTCGTCGGGAGGTCGTCAATCCCGAGGGGGGGCCTTGTCCCTTTTGAACCGCGAAATTGGGCGGCATTTTTCGTCCGCTGAGGTATATCATCCCAAAAACAATGAACATCAGATCCGCGTAAAGCTCTGCGATGCAATGAACATCCCATGCCGCCCCTACCCCTAGTCTTCTCGTCGGCTTACAGCTGTCATGAGCTGTAGAACCACAAACTGCCCGTGCTGGTTGTCTTAATCTAGCTACGGCGTTTGTCCTCCTGCGGCGATTGATCATTGCGCAGATATTTTTTGTTCGTTACAATTTGCAAACTGCCCCTAGAATTCCCGTGCGCTTGGTTCCGCTCCTCACTTTTTGGGTTTATACAGGGTCGGCGAAATAAATTCGAGCAGCAATTTCTTCAGCGAGGCCCGCCATGCCGTCAGAGTGTCCTCTCCTCTCCCCAGCTTCCTCCACCAAGTGAGTGGGGGTAGGGAAGGGATGCAAACGAGTTTTCTGAGGTGCACGTGTGGCGCAACACATTCGCATTTCACAGCCAATCGTTGCGAATATTGCTTGCGGCCCTGGTACAGCAGCAAATTCGGTTTCAGTAAATTATTTGGGACCACCCTGTCTTTCACATTTGGCCCCCCAACCCGAGTCTCTCCCCTCCACCGACAAAGCACTTAACTGCCATCGTGACCCCAGTCTGTCGCCAGCTCACTCCGTTTCCTGCACTTATCTGAAATCTCACCCACCAGCATATGCTCTCCCCGCATTATCCACGCTCCCATTTCGCTCCTTTACTCCGCCGCTCCACACCACCACCCAAACTCCTCTCCATTTCAAACCCCAAACCCCATTCACCACCACCGTCCGATGTGTCGTGTGGATGATGCTTTGCTTGCCCCGCCCCGCACCACGCAAAACCACCATCACGCGAATCATGTTTCCCTTCCACCACACACACCACACCAAACAATACCAGACCAGACCACACCAAACTAAACCACACCAAACCACACCACACCACGCCACCTCCACTCTCTCCACCACCACTATCTTTCGTTCCACATCTGGCTGAAACTTGCTTCTCCTCCTGCCGTCTTTACCATCTGACCTCAACCTCCAGGTTTTCTGCACCTAGACGCTCCACATATCTCGTCCATCCAGTTCATTGGCTGCTGCTTTTCAGACTTATCATTCTCTGGTTCCTTATTCTTCGAAATTTCGGGAGTCGCTTGATTTTGCTGCCTTTCTTATTGGCTTCCGTGATAAGTAGACTACAGCCAGACGAGAGCGGTGTTACTGTACAGCAGCAAGTGACTCTACGACAGTGCAACGGCCCTATTTATCAGCTATCAGCTCAGACTGACTAAGGAGATTCAGAATCAGCATGCTAGTTCTCCGAAGTTTAGGCTTCTCACCGTTGACCGCCTTCCGTTTCTTCCCTAGGTTTCCTTTCCTACCACTTGGCTGATACTTTTAGGTTAGTCCTTATCAATGGTCTCGTCATCGTCGTTTCTCCGGCGACCGACCGAGGCGCCGTGGAGTACTTTTAAATTCTCCAAGGTCATCGGTGAAGGCCGGTTCGGTACGGTGTGGCTGTGCGAAGATTGGCGAACCGGCGAGCAGTACGCGTGTAAAAAGGTTCTTAAAGCGTCACTCAAGGACTCGCTCCTGCATCAGCACTTTTTACGGCAGGAGGTCGCGCTTCTGGATTTTATGGCAGGAAAGCATCCCAATATTGTTGAGCTTAAGTTCGTCTTTGAAGACGACGAAGCCATTTATCTCATGATGGAGTATTGTGACGTCGGAGATCTCTTTTCTTACGTCACCAGCAATGGAGTCTGCACCGTTCCCGAGGCTCGCAGCAGCAGCTGCAGCAGCAGCAGCGGCATCGGCGGTTTAGGTTCCATAAAATCCAGGGGTAAGGCTTCCGGTGGCGAAAACTCGAGCAGCAGCAGCAACAGCAAGCAACGTTCTGGTTTGTCCTGGGGATTACCGGAGAATAAAGCTGTCCTGATTTTCCGCCAGTTGGCTCACGCCGTTCTCTATTGTCACCGGAACGGGGTGGTGCATCGCGATATTAAGCTCGAAAACGTTCTCCTCTCCAACCCTCTCAACTCCTCCGTTCCTCAGTACTACTATTCCACGTCCTTACCTTCACCTTCGTTACCGAAGCATCCTGGTACCGCTTCAGACGTCCGCGTTGTCGCGAAACTAGCTGATTTCGGCCTCGCGGTTCGTCTGGCTCCGGGGGAGAAAACCGTCGGAACTGCCGGCAGCCGGCCTTACGAAGCTCCCGAGGTGATTCTCGGCCAGGAATACGACATGAAAGCTGACGTATGGTCGCTTGGCGTGTTACTCTTTGGAATGCTCTCCTGCTCCATGCCGTTTCAAGGCAGCGGTGAGCGGCAACTGACTCGCCAGATCATTCGCGGAAACGTGGATATGTCGCGCGGAGCCTGGTCCGCGGTATCGGCGGAAGCAAAAGATCTGATTCGCGCGATGCTGTTCGTGAATCCCGACGAGCGGATTTCCATGGCGGAGGTTGTCACGCATCCGTGGATTAAGGCTGCTTCCAGGCGAAGGCCTGTGGTTACCACATCGTTAACCGAGCTTGATTTCGCTAATGTTACTTCCGGAGCAGTTTCGCCTGCGTTTCATGGCTCGTTGACGCCGACAACGCCCTTGTTTTCCATGAAGAGTCCGTTTGGCCGTCGTAGGAAGGTCTCGAGCACAAGCGACCTTCCGTCGCTGTATCCGTGCAGTAAAGTCGAGGGCGATGCGGACGGAAGGGACCACAAGATCGATGAGGAAGATAGGAATAATAATCAGGGGCTCGATGCGCCGGGAGCGGACGAGCGCAGTGCTGGATTATTTGTTAAGATCGCTAATCAGGAAGATTCTGATGCTGCTTCACGCAACACACAATCAAGCAATCGAGAAAAGGAGAACTCCCTCCCTCCCCTTCACCCAAAGACTCCGCAAGGATGTGCAGCTGATGCGGCCTTGGGACTGTTGGTTGTGCTGCCGGATGAAATGGCAGGAGGGGTTGAGACGCACGGTTGCAAGGGGGGGTCTTCCATGTGGGATTCATTTCTTCCTGCTCTGTCGCCATCTCGTAGAAAATGGAGAAAGAGCTTTTAGTGGGGCTTGAAGAGAAACCTGGGAGGAGCTAATGTTTTTTACCTGGGAATAAGACTACAGCACTGCTGCCTCCTCCCAAATTTGTATGGTGATCCGGCCTACGTAAATGTAGCTTGGAGCAAGGCTGGCGGTTGGTTTTGGGCCGTCCACAGGGCCTGTTGATTCAAGACAATATAATTTCAGCTCTGTTATACATTTCAACACCCTTCACAGGAGCACCAAACAAGACATGAGTCAGTTCTGAGTACTTATGTGGTCATTTGGTTCTTTTTGTATGTTGTATGTTTATTTACTGACTGCAGAGTGGAAATGATTCTGTAAGGAGCACTCCTCTGGTGTGGAGCGTGAGAGCGTCTGAATGAGGGGAATCTGCGACAGGACCAGGGACAATGGATCAGCATGGAAGTCCCGCGCCATGCCATGAACATCCCACCCGCTTTGCCCCTCACTCACAGTCGTCTTGTCCGTTCTCACAGCTGTCGTATCCGTAGAACCACAATTTCCCCACTGTGGTTCTGCTCGAAGGCTCAGAAATTTGAGCTGCGCCTGTACTGAACTTGTTCGGCTCGTTTACACCATTGGCCTTGAGTTCGCGATCTGTGTTGGCGAAAGAAATTTCCGCAGCAATTGGTCCGGACTCGGAGCAACCTCCCAAACTCGCTCGCACCGACTGGTTCGGTTCGGATAGCTCCTGACCGCATCGCCGTCAGACGTACTTTAGGGCGGGATCAGCGCGTTCGTTTTCCATGATTGTACAGTTCGTCCGTCGTGGCGCAAAAAGGTTCCAACTGGTTTATAGCGGTTTTCAAGCTCAACCATTTTGTACCGTGACGAAACGAGATCAACCTCTCAGAACTAACTGCACATTTGTCAAAAACGAACGCGCTGACCCCGCCCGGTCCGGAATAACGTCCTCTTTCTCCAGCTTGGAAGGGGGTCCCACATATCAGCCGAGGGTATTAATAATTGACACCAGTCGCGTTTCACAATCAGTGTGGTTTATACTGCCGGCAACCCTGGATAGGGGTAGCAAGAGGCGGAATCGGTTCTCTTGACCTCCAAAATACTCTATCATTTTGGGTTGTACCCAATTTCTCCTAGTTACCCTCCAAAAAATATGCTTTTGCTTTTGGTGAGCCCAACATGTCGCCTCGCCAGCTCACCCCCTCCCCTCACCCTCTTGCTGCCTTTGGTCAGAAACTCCCCCTACTGGCGCTGTTGCGCATGTCCTCCCCGTATGCACCCTCTCCCCCTTCCCCTTTCTCTCCTCCTCCCTCCCGACCCCTGCGGCTGTTTGATCCCCCCTTCAACTCCCAAATGTGTGCTTTTGCTGCTTTCCTTCCCGCGGAGATATTCACCCCGCGCGCGGGAACGGCTCCTCCATCCCAGCAGCTGAACCTCACCCTCCATGCCATCGCGACGATCTAATACAACACCATTGTCACATCCACCGTCCAGAACACGTCACAATTGATTCCCCGTTTGGATCATGCTTCACTTGCACCGCACCACACACCACACCACCGTCACTTTCTGACAAAAAGGGTTCCTCCTCGGAAACTCCCCCGCCACCATGCCACACACACGCACCACCGTCCACCAACCCACCCCCTCCATTGATACTGTAGAGGGATCCCCCTTCACTGCTAGGGTTTCCTTCCCATGTCACTGCTAGGGACTCCCTAGCTGTGAGCATCCAGCATTCTAGGTTCTCCGCACCTACACCCTCCATTTGCACGTCTCCTCTCATCAACAGGCTTCGGGGTCTGCCGTTTGCGGGGCTTTCTGGTTCTCTGGTTCTCGACTTCTGCAATTTTCAGAGTTGCTTGATTCTGCTCTGCTGCGTTTCTGTGTCTGGCTTGGTTATCAGAGCTTTAGGAGGTACGAAGCGACACTAAGAGGTCGGTGTTCGAACAGCGCCGCTTAGTCTTTGGCACTAGTTATGATTATAGCTGATAGCTTCAGCTCGGACTGAACAGAGGAAATCCAGAATCAGCATGCCAGTTGTTCGTAGGTCAGGCATTTCTCCATTGTCCGCTTTCCGTTTCTTCCCTAGGTTTCCGTTCCTATCCTTCGGCTGATAGTTTAGGTCAGTCACAATAAATGGACTCGTCAGCTTCGTTTCTCCGGCGACCGACCGAGGCGCCGTGGAGTGCTCTCAAGTTCGTCAAGGTCATCGGTGAGGGCCGGTTCGGTACGGTGTGGCTGTGCGAGGATGGGCGAACCGGCGAGCAGTACGCGTGTAAGAAAGTCCTTAAAGTATCTCTCAAGGACTCGCTCCTGCATCAGCACTTTTTACGGCAGGAGGTCGCGCTGCTGGATTCTATGGCGGGAAAGCATCCTAACATAATTGAGTTGAAGTATGTCTTCGAGGACCGCGAAGCCATTTACCTCATGATGGAGTTTTGTGACGTCGGAGATTTGTTCACCTATGTCACCAGCAATGGCTGCACAATTCCCGACGCTCGCAGCAGCAGCAGCAGCGGCAGCAGCAGGCTTCGGTTTCGGTATAACTTCCGCAAAATCTGGTGGGAAGGCTTCCGGCGGCGAGAACTCGAGCAGCAGCAGCAGCAGCAGCAGCACCGTTCTGGTACATCCTGGGGATTGCCGGAGAATAAAGCTGTTCTGATTTTTCGTCAGGTCGCTCAAGCCGTCCATTTTTGCCACCGGAACGGCATCATGCATCGCGACATCAAGCTTGAGAACGTACTCCTCTGCACCCCTCTCAACTCCTCCGGTCCTCAGTACTACTACTGCTCCGCATTACCACCTGCTCCGTTACCGAAGCAAGTAACTGCTTCAAACGACCGTGTTCTCGCGAAGCTCGCTGACTTCGGCTTGGCGGTTCACCTGGCTCCGGGGGAGAAAACCGTCGGAACTGCCGGCAGCCGGCCGTACGAAGCTCCCGAGGTGATTCTCGGCCAGGAGTACGACATGAAAGCAGACGTTTGGTCGCTCGGGGTGCTCCTCTTCGGAATGCTCTCCTGCGCCATGCCGTTCCAAGGCCATGGCGACCGGCAGCTGATTCGCCAGATTCTCCGCGGAAATGTGGACCTGTCGCGCGGAGCCTGGTCCGCGGTGTCGGCGGAAGCCAAGGATCTGATTCGCGCAATGCTGTCTGTTAATCCCGACGAGCGGATCTCTATGGCGCAGGTCGTCGCGCATCCGTGGATCAAGGCGGCTTCCAGGCGAAAGCCAGTGGTTACCACGTTGTTCGCCGGGACTGGAGCGATCGGAGCGCTTTCGCCTGCTGTTTCCAGTTCGCTGACTCCGAGAACTCCCGTCGATTCTCTGGTGAGTCCACCTGGTTACCAGAAGGATGCGAACGTCAGCGATCTTCCTTCTCTTGATCCATGCAGTAGAGACGATGAGGATGCGAACGAAAAGAACAGGCTTGTCGCAGGGGAAGGAGACGAGGGTAGCTGTGGGTTGTTTGAGAAGAACGCTGATCAGGATGCTGATGTTGCTTCACGCAAGAAGCGTGACGGCATGAAAGATAAGGAGAACGCTTGTCCTCCAGTTCATCCGACGGCTGCACGAGGCGTTGCAGGGGACGCGGCCTTAGGACCATCGATTGTGCTTCAAGCTCAAGCAGCAGGGGGAGCAGAGAAGCAGGACATCAAGGAGAAGGCATCTTTCTGGGATTCTTTTCTTCCTGCCCTGGGTCCATCTCGTGGGAAATGGAGGATGGGCTTTTAGTGAGCTAGGGAACTGGTTGGATTTTTTTTTGAGGGATTGAACATGGGTGCGCATTGAATGTTTGACGTTGTGTTTTGCTTCATTATTGTTCTTCATGTGATTAGACTAAGCTTAGGGGTTTTTTGGCTCAAAGAGAAGTGTAGCCAAGGCCAAAAAAAGTCTTTAGTTTCCTATCTGGTTTTCTCCGATGCTGTTTCAGTTGACCACATGTCTTGCAGCATGCTGGAGTGAATGGTCAGCAGCTCCTGTTATGAAGTGTCGCAAACAATAGTTCAAATACACTCTCGCATCAACGCAACAGTATCACAGTGGACAGTACACTGTCAGTGGCTAACCAACTGAACAACTAACATACTTGTAAAGAATCCATCAACCACCATCCACCTGCAGCTGCTGCTCCATTAGAAGCACCCCTGACCATCCTGGTGTGTCTTCCGACAGGCTAAATTCCCACCCCACTCACATCTTGCTCCTCCATTCATGAATACCTTGGTCAATGTTCGGTAATATACGGTAGGTTCACTCGACTTTCGAGTGTACTGTAGTACCGTATGTAATTAAGAGTAAATTCCGTAACTAAAGTACCTCATCCATCCCTAGTATCAGAAATAAACTGTTCTCTCCTCTACTTCATGTATTCTCCTAGGTCACGAGCAATCAACTGAAGGAATGCAACAAAACCCATGCCCACAGCACCGCCCTCCACATCCCCATCCACATCCTGCTCCTCAATCAGAAACATCTCTAAGGGGGCTGTGCAATGGATCCGCCACCTCCCTTCTCTACTTCATGTATTCCCGCACGTCCCGCGCTATGGACTCTAAAAAGGCCACAAACCCCATGCCCACCGCCCCGCCCTCCACATCCCCATCCACGTCCTGCTCCTCAATCAGAAACGTCTCAAAAGGAGCTGTGCTGTCCTGTGCTGCCCACACCTCTCCTCTACTTCATGTATTCTCGCACATCACGAGCAATGGATTCGAGGAATGCAACGAACCCCATGCCCACCGCCCCGCCCTCCACGTCCCCATCCACATCCTGCTCCTCAATCAGAAACGTCTCAAAGGGGGCTGTGCTGTCCACGCCTCCCCGGATGGTGATTGTACGCGGTGTGATTATGCGATCGGCTTTCAGCCGGTTAATGGTTGTCCTTAGCAAGCCTAGAAGGAGGTGAGAAAGGGAAGAAGAGAGTGGGAAGAGCGAAAGAGAGCGAATGGTAATTATACGTGGTGATTATGCGATCGGCTTTCAACCGATTTATGGTCGTTCGCAGCAAACCTAGTGGGGGAGGGAGAAGAGAAAGAGAAAGAGTGCCTCAAAGGGGGCTGTGCTCTCCACGCCTCCCCAGATGGTGATTGTAATCGTTGTGATTATGCGATCGGCTTTCAGCCGGTTAATGGTTGTCCTTAGCAAGCCCACGCAGGGAGAGAGGGAGAAAATTGGAGAGGGAGAGGCAAAAGGAAATGGTGATTGTACACGGCGTGATTCTGCGATTGGCTGTTAGTCGGTTGATGGTCGTCCTTAGCAAGCCTACGCAGGGAGGGGAGGGAGCGAGGGAGACGAGAAGGAGAAGGATGGTGATTGTACTGGATGCTTCGAGGAATAAGTTGGGGATGCTGCTGGTGACGAGAGGCATGAGGAGAGGCAAGCAACTGTCTATGTAGTGACACAAGCAGCATCGATCTATGGGAGGGCAGGCATGAACTCACTTGTTTGTGGTGGGAGAAACGGGAGGTCCACAGGAGCAGCGGGCGAATAAAAGACGATGATGGTGCTGAATGGGTCCAGGAGGAAAATTGGGCTGCCGCTGGTGACGAGTGAGTGCTGGTGATGGGACAAGTTACATGAGGAGAGGCAAGCAGCAACTGTCAGAGGAAGGACCACTCACTTGTTTGGGGAGGTGGGAAGGGCAAGTCGGGGGGAGCGGCAGGCGAGTAGAAAATGATGATGGTGCTGAATGCATCAAGGAGGAAAATTGGGCTGCCGCTGGTGACGAGTGCAGCGCGGCTCAGGGAGTGGCGGGGGAAGGCTGGGCGGTCGGGAGTGGTGTAGGAGGAGAGGACGGGGTAGACTGCCCGCATGAGGAAGGAGGGGTCCAGGGAACTGCGGTTGGGAGGGGTTGGCAGGGGTTGGGATGGGTGGTGATAGCAACAGAGGGGGTGGAGAGAGGTAGACATGGAAAAGTGTGAGGTACAGAGCGGTGAACGAGGGGCGGTCAGGAGTGGTGTAGGAGGAGAGGATGGGGTAGACTTCCCGCATGAGGAATGGAGGGTCCAGGGAACTGCAGTGGGGGAGGGAACAGGGGTGCAGAGCGGTAAAGATGGAAAAGAATGAGGCACGGAGTGGTGTAGGAGGAGAGGACTGGGTAAACTGCCCGCATGAGGAAGGAAGGGTCCAGGGAACTGCGGTGAGGGGGTTGGAAGATAGGAAGGAGCAGGTGAAAAACAGTTGAGATGAAATGTGTCTGGTGAGGCGGAAAGGGTTGGGGGAAACAGGGGAATGAGGTGGGAGGGGTAAATGGGAGGTATGGGAGGGGTGGAAGGTGGGATAGAAAGGGTTTTGGAGAGGTAGAGAGCAGTGGAGAGCTCTCACTTGCATAGGCAGTGCCAGGAATGTGTGTTTTGAGTCGACTCAAAACACACAAGGTGAACATAGGTCAGGGTGAACCCCCTCCCGTGGCAGCTGGAGTAAAGGAGAGCGCAGAAGAGAGCTACAGAGGATTAGGGAGAGATCGAGAGCGGCAGAGAGCGGTGGAGAGTGGTGGAGAACGGTGCAGAGCTCTCACCTGTATAAGCAGAGCAGGAAGGTGCGAAGGTCAGGATGCACCCCCTCCCGTGGCAGCTGCAGCAGAGGAGACTGCAGGATAGAGCTAGATAGAGGTAGAGAGCGGTAGAGAGCAGTGGGTATGGTAAAGAGCTCTCACCTGTATAAGCAGTGCAGGAAGGTGCGAAGGTCAGGATGCACCCCTTCTCGTGGCAGCTGCAGCAGAGGAGACCGCAGTAGGGCAAAAGCCAGCCGCGGCAGCGCCTGCAGCTGCGGGCAGGCTGAGAAGGAGACATCGAGGCGAGTGACCGAGTGGGGCTGGTTGAACTGAGCTGGAGAGAGGCAGAGAGAAGTGGAGAGGGGTGGAGAGGGATGGGGAGCTCTCACGGTCTCACCTGTATAAGCAGTGCAGGAAGGTACGCAGGTCAGGATGCACCCCTTCTCGTGGCAGCTGCAGCAGCGGAGACCGCAGGAGGGCGAAAGCCAGCCGCGGCAGAGGCTGCAGCTGCGGGCAGGCTGAGAAGGAGACGTCGAGGCGAGTGACCGAGTGGGGCTGGTTGAACTGGGCGAGGCCGAAGGCGTGGTTGTAGTGGGCCGTGAGAATGACCAGCCAGTCCTGCAGGAGCAGCCGGCCTTCCCTCACCCCTTCTTCTAGAGACGCTCTGATGACCTGAAGGGATGAGGAGAGAAGGAGAAGTAGAGAGGCAAGAAGCTGGTTGAACTGGACGAGGCCGAAGGCGTGGTTGTAGTGGGCCGTGAGAATGACCAGCCAGTCCTGCAGGAGCAGCCGGCCTTCCCTCACCCCTTCTTCTAGAGACGCTCGGATGACCTGAAGGGATGAGGAGAGAAGGAGAAGTAGAGAGGCAAGAAGCTGGTTGAACTGGGCGAGGCCGAAGGCGTGGTTGTAGTGGGCCGTGAGAATGACCAGCCAGTCCTGCAGGAGCAGCCGGCCTTCCCTCACCCCTTCTTCTAGAGACGCTCGGATGACCTGAAGGGATGAGGAGAGAAGGAGAAGTAGAGAGGCAAGAAGCTGGTTGAACTGGGCGAGGCCGAAGGCGTGGTTGTAGTGGGCCGTGAGAATGACCAGCCAGTCCTGCAGGAGCAGCCGGCCTTCCCTCACCCCTTCTTCTAGAGACGCTCTGATGACCTGAAGGGATGAGGAGAGAAGGAGAAGTAGAGAGGCAAGAAGCTGGTTGAACTGGACGAGGCCGAAGGCGTGGTTGTAGTGGGCCGTGAGAATGACCAGCCAGTCCTGCAGGAGCAGCCGGCCTTCCCTCACCCCTTCTTCTAGAGACGCTCTGATGACCTGAAGGGATGAGGAGAGAAGGAGAAGTAGAGAGGCAAGAAGCTGGTTGAACTGGACGAGGCCGAAGGCGTGGTTGTAGTGGGCCGTGAGAATGACCAGCCAGTCCTGCAGGAGCAGCCGGCCTTCCCTCACCCCTTCTTCTAGAGACGCTCGGATGACCTGAAGGGATGAGGAGAGAAGGAGAAGTAGAGAGGCAAGAAGCTGGTTGAACTGGGCGAGGCCGAAGGCGTGGTTGTAGTGGGCCGTGAGAATGACCAGCCAGTCCTGCAGGAGCAGCCGGCCTTCCCTCACCCCTTCTTCTAGAGACGCTCTGATGACCTGAAGGGATGAGGAGAGAAGGAGAAGTAGAGAGGCAAGAAGCTGGTTGAACTGGGCGAGGCCGAAGGCGTGGTTGTAGTGGGCCGTGAGAATGACCAGCCAGTCCTGCAGGAGCAGCCGGCCTTCCCTCACCCCTTCTTCTAGAGACGCTCGGATGACCTGAAGGGATGAGGAGAGAAGGAGAAGTAGAGAGGCAAGAAGCTGGTTGAACTGGGCGAGGCCGAAGGCGTGGTTGTAGTGGGCCGTGAGAATGACCAGCCAGTCCTGCAGGAGCAGCCGGCCTTCCCTCACCCCTTCTTCTAGAGACGCTCGGATGACCTGAAGGGATGAGGAGAGAAGGAGAAGTAGAGAGGCAAGAAGCTGGTTGAACAGGGCGAGGCCGAAGGCGTGGTTGTAGTGGGCCGTGAGAATGACCAGCCAGTCATGCAGGAGGAGGCGACCCTCCCTCACCTCATGCCTTCCTCCAGGGATGCCTGGATGATCTGTGTGTGTGGGGTGGGGAGAGAGAGCGGAGGGAACGAGAGGAAGAGGGTGAGAGGGGAGCAGCAGAGCAGTGATGATGACCAGCCAGTCCTGTAGGAGCAGAGCAGCCAGACCTCCCCCACACCCTACTCTAGTAACGGACGTACTCCGATCCGATAGAACACGAGCGGACTCTACTCTAGTAGGAGCAGAGCAGCCCGCCCTCCCCCACACCCTACTCTAGTAAAGGACGTACTCCGATCCGATAGAACATGAGCGGACTCTACTCTAGTAGGAGCAGAGCAGCCCGCCCTCCCCCACACCCTACTCTAGTAACGGACGTACTCCGATCCGATAGAAAACGAGCAGACTCACCGTGTGCGTGAGAACAGTGAGAATGGCGTCGTTATCAGCAGACTCATAAATCTCCCTCGCCCCCCTCGCCCCCCTCGCCCCCCTCGCCCCCCTCGCCCCCCTCGCCCCCCTTGCCCCCCTTGCCCTTGCCCCCCTTGCCCCCCTTGCCCCCCTTGCCCTTGCCCCCCTTGCCCTTGCCCCCCTTGCCCCCCTTGCCCTTGCCACGTCCAGTCTAGTCTAGCGATGCGACTAGACGAAGAGAAGAGAGGACTCACCTTGTGTGTGAGAACAGTGAGAATAGCCTCGTTATCAGCAGACTCGTAAATCTCCCTCGCCCCTTGTGCCACGTCCACACATATCGTCTTCACTCTCAGCCGCCGCCTCAGCACCACCCCCCTCCTTCTCCCACCCTTCCTCCCACTGCTGTTGCTGTTGCTCCCCACCCCACCTCCTTCCCTACCTGTCCCTCCTCCCCCTTCCCCCTCCTTCTCCCCCACATTCTCCCCTCCTCCTTCCTTCCCCTTTCCTCCCTCCATCCCACCACCAGCAGTCCCATTCACACCAGTTGCAGCCCCATCCGCGTTACTAGCCGCCCCATTACCCGCCTCACCCCCCTCGCCCCTCTCCCCTCCCCCTTCCACCGGAATAATCACTGTATACTGAAACGCCAGCTGTAACACTGCCCCCCGGTTACCACCACCACCGCTCCCGCCCTTCTCTCTCCCACCCCTGCCCTTCGCTCCAAACCCAGCCTTCCCGGCAAATTCCAAGTCGAATGCGTACGAATCAAATGGATCACATCTAATGATATGATATAGATTCTCATACTGTGCATCGGGAAAGAAGTGCCCGTAGGCTCGGACGGCCCGAAGCTCCCGGGAGGTTCGGAGCCGGAGCACCCCGCCGAACGCGGAGGGTCGGCAGAGCATGCGGTAGATGTCTTGTGGGAGGGTAGCCTCGTCTAAAGAAGGGTAAAGAAAAAGAGTACCCCCGCTTTCCACACTTAGGCAACGGAGGGAGGCTAGGTCACAGTATGGGACGGGCAGGGAGGGAGGGGCGGAGGGAAGAGGGTCGGCGATAGTCACAGCAGCAACCCCAGCAGCAGCAGCAGCAGAAGCAGAAGCAGGATCTGCAGTTGCCGCACCCCCTTCCTCTCTACTAGCATCTCCATCCCCGTTACTAGCATAACTCGGTACAGCAAACAAATCCACACACACCCCTGCTTGCACAGCAGCCGCAGCCAGCTCTCTATAGAACGGCGTCTGCTCCTGTAGCAATCCCTTATCCGCTACAACCGGGTCTGCTACATCCTTGGCGCTCCTGCTTCTCTGACTCGCCGCTACAGCCAGGCTCGCGAGCGCTGTATCGTACCGAACCGTACTCAACGCCCCCATACCATGGTTCGGGGCTCCAGAGAGAAAAACCAGTAATCTGGCCCCTACAAACGGCCCTACTTCCCCTGCGGCCGCTGCTGCCGCTGCTGCTGCGGCAATACTCACGTTACCCCCGCCACTGCCACTGGTACTGATGACGTCAGCTCGGAGCCCTCTGGCTATTCTAGCACTTGGCCCATCCTCCATACCCCCGAGATACCTAATTAAAGCGTCTAAAGCCGTTCCAAATCCCCTAACCCCGTCCCTCCTCCCCGTTCTCTCCGCGTCCTTTCCCCCCTTCCCCGCTCCGCCCTTTCCCCCCGCGCCTTGCGCCGCTCCCCCCTTCCCCCCGCCGCTCTTCCCCCCCCAGACGCGTCCAAATCAAGGGGGGGAGGGTCAGGACGAAGCGTTTCGAGGGCGGCAGCGGCGTGGTCTTTGTGGCGCGAGAGGGACGCGAGGAAGGCGGGGAGAGGCAGGAGGTCGCCCAGGGCTAGGGGTAAGCGTTGAGCAGAGGAGGCGGGGATGGCGACGGATTTCACTGCTGCTACGGGCCCCTGCAGGTCGTACAGACCGACCTGTGGGAGGAAGGGCGGAATGGGGAGTGGTGGGGAGGGGTGGGGAGAAGTAGGGAGTGAGTGCAGCGGTAGGAGGTCGCCCAGGGCTAGGGGTAGGCGGTGGGAGGGGGAGGCGGGGATGGCGACGGATTTCACTGCTGCTACGGGCCCCTGTAGATCGTACAGACCGACCTGGTAAAGAGGGGGGGTGAGTAGTTGGGAGGGGTGGGGAGCGGTGGAGAGGGTTGTAAGGGCAGGCGGGAATGGCGACGGATTTCACTGCTGCTACCGGCTCCTGCAGGTCGTACAGACCGACCTGGTAGGGTTGGGGGGAGTAGAAAGGGGTAGGGAGGAGTAGGGAGGGGTAGGGGGTGAGTGCAGCGCAGAGGCAGGAGGTCGCCCAGGGCTAGGGGCAGGCGGTGGGAGGGCGAGGCGGGGATGGCGACGGATTTCACTGCTGCTACGGGGCCTTGCAGATTGTACAGACCGACCTGGTAGGAGGGGAAGGGGCGGATTGGGGAGTGGTGGGGAGGGGTGGGGTGGAGTAGGGGGTGAGTGCAGCGGTAGGAGGTCGCCCAGGGCTAGGGGCAGGCGGTGGGAGGGGGATGCGGGGATGGCGACGGATTTCACTGCTGCTACGGGGCCCTGCAGGTCGTACAGACCGACTTGGTGGGTCTGTACGACCGTGAAGCGCTCACCTTGCTTCCGAATGTAACCAGCCCGAACAGTGCAGCAGGCGAAAGTGCTTCTAAGGCGGCCAGCAGCGAGCTCTTAACGAGTTCCAGAAACTCCTCTGAGCCTGACACGTCAACCATGGCGATGTACACTGGCCGCTTGCGAATCTCCGTTTCGTCCAACACGTGGCAGCTGCTGATTGGCTCTCCCAACCCGTGGGGAATCGAACCCGCGACCTCTCCGTCGCCCTGCGATTCTCCTTGTTCGAATTCCACTTCGTCAGCGTCGCCCTCCGCGGCAACGTCCAGCTCGACGAGCGTGTGCGACAGCTCTGCGACGTCTGCGACGTTCGATCCGCCGTAACGACGCAGCTCCGCGTCGCTGAACGGATTCACGACGTCGCACAGCGAGCACTGCCAGGAAAACCGATCGATCGCACAGTACGGATTGATATACGCGTAGCAATCCTCGCATCTCGCCACGTCATCGGCCAGCGGAAGCGGCGCGGGGGAAAGCGCAGCGGGAAGCGGTTGCAGAGCTGTGGCACCAGACGCGGAATTAAGAGACGACGACGAGCCGAAGCGCGGGAAAGAGGAATTAGAAGACGATTTTCGAATGCTGCTTCCGCCGGTGCCGACGCTAGCCGCGACGCCGCTTCCCGGGATTCCCGCTTCGTCATCCAGAGCGAATGGTTGGACGACGCAACCCCACGGGAGACCCGTCGCGTCGCGCGACTCCGGATCTAACGGAAACTTGTTCACCGTGAAACGAATGGCCATTGCGAAGACTGGCAACAAAAATTTCCGCGATTTGGTAATCTGGTTACCGGATTGGAACGGATACCGGAATGTTCGCGACTGCTAGCCTGACCAGGCGAAAACGTCCTACTTTAGAAAACGATGGGTCAGCCACGGCATTGGCTACGCTACGAGAAAACAATAGGAACGAGCAAGGCGAGCTTCAGCTGATCATTGGAACGGTAATGACGTGAAGTTTACAACATGGATTATTCAAGGAGCTGAAGTAGTACCAAGTGATGAGTAAATTTTAGGTTCGTGATGTTCAGGATCGATCAGAACTGCAACGAGAGCGCACACTAGAAGATCTGTCCTGCACAGCAACAGAGGCTCCTAATTCAGTTGTTCCTACTCTCCTCGCCGGTTTCCCAGGTTTTCCAACGAATCTCGGATTCCTGATCATATCGAAGGAATTTCTGCTGATCGTCGAGCCCGCACCATGCTATACCGCACTGCATCCCAATGAGAGTGATGGCATCGTGCACAACCACTCTAAAAGTTCGGAATTTGCTGCCTTTTCCGAACCAAAGAACTGAACTGCCATCCTGGTCCCGCCAAATCAGCCATCAAGAGAGTCGTTCAGGCCCACAAGACCCAACCCCAAGGGATCCCTCAAAACAAGCAAGCGTGCCAAAATACGAGAGCGTAATGTTAAGGTTCTGCCGGGATTTGAACCCAGGTTGCTGGATTCAAAGTCCAGAGTGCTAACCACTGCACCACAGAACCGATGTTGGTGAAATTACAAAACAAATTGTATAAAGGGGCCTTGTTTATCCAGGCCGTTACTGTGCTTGTTCTTACGGCTATGGCGTACCTCGGAACTACGTCAGCGGGGCTTGAATTCGCGCTACGAGATGAGGTGAGAGCCGCGCAAAGCACGGGTTTCTTGTTCGAACCGCACCAGCGAAGGTTGCCGTTACAGGCCCCCCTGCCACTGACTTAGAAGGCAGTCTTTGCAGTTCGATCCACGTTTTCCCGTCGAGCGCGAGTACCCTTCAATCACCCGAGTCGCCTTTTCTCTTGGAGTGTTCCAGTAATGTAGATCGGGGAAGCCGTCTCGCAATGCGCGCTGCTCAAGGAGAGCTGCTACTAGTAGTATTCTTCCCGCCGTGATTGCTCCCTGCCCTACCGCTCACAGGAAGACAAACCCTGAAATCCCGAATAATGCCTTCACTACCCGCCACACCCTTTCAAACTCCTCTTCGCGCCCCTTCTTCCCCCGGAATTTGCCGTGCCAGCTGGCTGCCAGGCTGGCGGGGAGGGTGTCTGACGTCAGCACGGTGCATGGCGGGGTGAGGTTCACCACAGACGCTGCTGCTGAGGTGGGTGCGCGAAGTTTCCCAGAAAGAGCGTGTGGTGATGACATGAAGAGGATACGTGGAGAGTGAAGAGGGAAGGGAGGAAGAGGAGGGGAATTGCATGCATGAAACCTTACTCCCTGAATCTCAAACCTTGAGTCTTAAACCCTTAACCCTAATCTAAATCCCTGGTTCTTACACCCTGATTCTTGAACGCTAATTGTTAAACCTGAGCCCTACTGTGTCTCTTTCCTGATCCTGCTTTGTTTTTTTTTCCACTGATCGCAGGAGCTGCAGCAGTTGAGGGCGGCGGACAACCTGTACGCGTTTGTAGCCTCAAGGGAGGTGTGTTATACGATGTTTTTTCAGACGTTATTCAAATTGAGCTGAGAGCGGTGGGCAACCCGTACGCGTTTGTAGCTTTAAGAGAGGTGCGTCATACGCCCGAGAAATGTGTTTACTGCTCCTGCCTTAACCAACTGACCAAAAAAATCAGAAACAATTATTCCTTGCGCCACCGCATCCCTGCTCTGCTGCTTGACCAATCAGGACGTGCCACATGGCAAGGAGGCCATTGACTACCTGACAGCACTGCCAGCTCAGGTAGGATTTGCTGCTGTGCCAACTTTTCATTGGTTGTGCATTGCCAGCTCAGCAATGCCAACTCAGCAATGCCAGACCAGAAAAGCAGCTCAGCATTGGCATGCCATGACTGATCTACTATGTGCTCGATTGTTTCCCTTTTTATTCCCACACGGCCTATCCTCACCTGCCACGTCAGCAGATAGACTGGCAGCCAGCCCTCTCGCTCTTCCACCAATGGCAGCAGCGCAGGGAGGATGGGATGACGTCAGCAGCAGGCGAGAACAGACAGGAGCTGACGTCATCAGTGGAGGGGCCTGAAAAATCACCTGAGAGGAAGAGGCTGAGGCAGGAGGGAGAGGATGCGGGGGTGGTAACACCTGGGGCAACAGACACTGCTGTTGTGACACCACCTGAAGGAGCACCTGGGGGAACACCTGAAGCAGCACCTGGGGGAACACCTGAAGCAGCACCTGGGGGAACACCTGAAGGAGCGCCTGAGGGAATGCGTGAGGGAGGCAAGGCAGCGGTGGCGGCAGCAGAGGCAGCAGCTGGAGGAGCAGCAGAGAGGCAGGGTTCCAGTGGGCTGCAGTTTAGAGTGACGTGTCACCGAGTGTGTATGAAGCAGACAAAACACGGGTTCTCCTCCCCTGAAGCTGCTGGTATGTCCTCGTTATAAGCATGTATGCACATAAGTGCATGTGTGTATGAAGCAGACTAAACACGGGTTCTCCTCCCCTGAAGCTGCTGGTATGTCCTCATTATAAGCATGTATGCACATAAGTGCATGTGTATATGAAGCAGGCTAAACACGGCTTCTCCTCCCCTGAAGCTGCTGGTATGAGTTTCGAACCTTTCAGGGCTCACACTCATAGTGTGCCCTTACAAAGGCCAGTTATGAGTGACCTGCCATCGTGTGTGCATGAATGAAGCAGAGCAAACACGGCTTCTCCTCCCCTGAAGCTGCTGGTATGAGTTTCGAACCTTTCAGGGCTCACACTCATAGTGTGCCCTTACAAAGGCCAGTTATGAGTGACCTGCCATCGTGTGTGCATGAATGAAGCAGAGCAAACACGGCTTCTCCTTCCCTGAAGCTGCTGGTATGTGTTTTGAGAGCCCGGGTACGGGCTCTCTTCCCCTCAAGGCTCACTCACTTACTTGGTAGGTAACACCAACAGTCCACCCGTATCGTTGTCACACATGCTATGAGTCGCCAGGGAAGACCGACAGCCCGCATCTGCACTTGCTCACGCATCTGCTCTGCATGTGCGTCCGCATCTTTGTTTTTTAGAATTCCCAAAAAACAGAATCTGCATGTGCTCTGCATCCACATCCGCATCTGCACTTTCTCTCTCAGGCGCCTTGGGCGAGGGCCTTTTGGGAATCTTCCCGTCCTGGACTGTCAGCCTTCGCCAGTTTGAGTGTAAGTGCGTGCGCCAGCCAGGCAGCTATCTTATATGTTAATTTTGGTCCAACTAAGAGCGAGCTTGTTTTCAGATGCCTTAAACCACAAATGACACAGTCTTCTGAGCCTCTCTTCTCATCTCCTCTCCTCCTCTCCTCTCCTCTCCTCTCCTCTCCTCTCCTCTCCTCTCCTCTCCTCTCCTCTCCTCTCCTCTCCTCTCCTCTCCTCTCCTCTCCTCTCCTCTCCTCTCCTCTCCTCTCCTCTCCTCTCCTCTCCTCTCCTCTCTCCTCGCCCCTCGCCCCTCTCCACTCTCCTCTCCTCGCCCCTCTCCCCTCTACCACATTTACCCTCTTCCCAGTGGACGTGCTAGCATGGATCCGGGACTCCCATCCCACTCTGCTCATCGCACTCTCCCTCTCCTCTCCTCCCAGTGGACGTGCTAGCATGGATCCGGGACTCCCATCCCACTCTGCTCATCTCACTCTCCCTCTCCTCTCCTCCCAGTGGACGTGCTAGCATGGATCCGGGACTCCCATCCCACTCTGCTCATCGCACTCTCCCTCTCCTCTCCTCCCAGTGGACGTGCTAGCATGGATCCGGGACTCCAGTCTCACACTGCTCGTCTCACTCATCTACGCGTGAGAGTTCCTTCCTTTCCCACTCCTGCTTTTTTCATCTACTTCTCCCTTTCTCCTACATTCCTCTTCCTGCTCCTCCTCCTCCCTCCCATCTCACACTGCGTGAGAGTTCATTCATCTCCTGCTCCTCCTCCTCCTCCTACATTCATCTTCCTGCTCCTCCTCCTCCCTCCCATCGCACACTGCTCGTCTCACTCATCCACGTGTGAGAGTCCTTCCCTTTCCTACCCCTGCTTTCTTCATCTACTTCTCCCCTACTCTTACATTCCCCGTTACCCCTGCCGCTCAATCTCAATCCCTCCTCCCCTCATCCTCTCAACTCTCGCTGCTCGTCGCACTCATCTACGCGTGAGAGCCTCCCCTTTTCTTGCCTCTCCTGCTTGCTGTTCAACGTATCATCACATCACACTCTCATCTACTCCTCAGACTCAGTTTTGACTTGTCAGTGTGATCACATAGCTTGTCAGTTTTGACTGCGTAATGTATCTTGTCGTATGTATTCAATTGTTGCTTGCAGGGACTCCCCGAAGGCAAACGAAGAGAGGTCAACAGAGCAACAGAAGGAGCAATCCAAGGAGCAACAGGCGGAGCAACCCAAGGAGCAACGGAAAGAGCAACCCAAGGAGCAACAGACGGAGCGATTGAGGGAGCATGAGGCGGGGCAGGCCAATGGAGGCAGCAAGCATGTGGGCAAGGGCGACAGCAGCAGGGAGGGCAAGAAGAACACGGGGAGGGCAGTTCAAGCGAGGTCACACAACGCAGAGAGACAGGTGGGTGGGTGGGTGGGGGCCAGGTAGGTTTGGGGTTTAGTTTGAGCCGCACTGCAGTCTGGGAGGCAGCAATTGATGCAGCATGAGGCGGGGCAGGCCAAGGGATCAAGGGAGGCAGCAAGCATGTGGGCAAGGGCGACAGCAGCAGGGAGGGCAAGAAGAATGCGGGGAGGGCAGTTCAAGCGAGATCACACAACGCAGAGAGACAGGTGGGTGGGTGGGTGGGGGCCAGGTGGGTGGGTGGGATAAAGATGGTGCTTCTGCTGCTGCTATTCAACTCACCAGTCTTCCTCCTCCCCTCCTCTTCCCCAACCCCTAGCTCTACGCCGCCTATCACAATGCCCTATCACAATGCCCTATCACAAGGCCCTATCACAAGGCCCTTATTGTTCCCATGTCAACCCTTCCCCCTCCCCTTCCCCTACTCATTCTCCCCCAGTTACCTTCCCCCTCACCAACCATTCTCCCCCAGTTACCTTCCCCCTCACCAACCATTCTCCCCCAGTTACCTTCCCCCTCACCAACCATTCTCCCCCAGTTACCTTCCCCCTCACCAACCATTCTCCCCCAGTTACCTTCCCCCTCACCAACCATTCTCCCCCAGTTACCTTCCCCCTCACCAACCATTCTCCCCCAGTTACCTTCCCCCTCACCAACCATTCTCCCCCAGTTACCTTCCCCCTCACCAACCATTCTCCCCCAGTTACCTTCCCCCTCACCAACCATTCTCCCCCAGTTACCTTCCCCCTCACCAACCATTCTCCCCCAGTTACCTTCCCCCTCACCAACCATTCTCCCCCAGTTACCTTCCCCCTCACCAACCATTCTCCCCCAGTTACCTTCCCCCTCACCAACCATTCTCCCCCAGTTACCTTCCCCCTCACCAACCATTCTCCCCCAGTTACCTTCCCCCTCACCAACCATTCTCCCCCAGTTACCTTCCCCCTCACCAACCATTCTCCCCCAGTTACCTTCCCCCTCACCAACCATTCTCCCCCAGTTACCTTCCCCCTCACCAACCATTCTCCCCCAGTTACCTTCCCCCTCACCAACCATTCTCCCCCAGTTACCTTCCCCCTCACCAACCATTCTCCCCCAGTTACCTTCCCCCTCACCAACCATTCTCCCCCAGTTACCTTCCCCCTCACCAACCATTCTCCCCCAGTTACCTTCCCCCTCACCAACCATTCTCCCCCAGTTACCTTCCCCCTCACCAACCATTCTCCCCCAGTTACCTTCCCCCTCACCAACCATTCTCCCCCAGTTACCTTCCCCCTCACCAACCATTCTCCCCCAGTTACCTTCCCCCTCACCAACCATTCTCCCCCAGTTACCTTCCCCCTCACCAACCATTCTCCCCCAGTTACCTTCCCCCTCACCAACCATTCTCCCCCAGTTACCTTCCCCCTCACCAACCATTCTCCCCCAGTTACCTTCCCCCTCACCAACCATTCTCCCCCAGTTACCTTCCCCCTCACCAACCATTCTCCCCCAGTTACCTTCCCCCTCACCAACCATTCTCCCCCAGTTACCTTCCCCCTCACCAACCATTCTCCCCCAGTTACCTTCCCCCTCACCAACCATTCTCCCCCAGTTACCTTCCCCCTCACCAACCATTCTCCCCCAGTTACCTTCCCCCTCACCAACCATTCTCCCCCAGTTACCTTCCCCCTCACCAACCATTCTCCCCCAGTTACCTTCCCCCTCACCAACCATTCTCCCCCAGTTACCTTCCCCCTCACCAACCATTCTCCCCCAGTTACCTTCCCCCTCACCAACCATTCTCCCCCAGTTACCTTCCCCCTCACCAACCATTCTCCCCCAGTTACCTTCCCCCTCACCAACCATTCTCCCCCAGTTACCTTCCCCCTCACCAACCATTCTCCCCCAGTTACCTTCCCCCTCACCAACCATTCTCCCCCAGTTACCTTCCCCCTCACCAACCATTCTCCCCCAGTTACCTTCCCCCTCACCAACCATTCTCCCCCAGTTACCTTCCCCCTCACCAACCATTCTCCCCCAGTTACCTTCCCCCTCACCAACCATTCTCCCCCAGTTACCTTCCCCCTCACCAACCATTCTCCCCCAGTTACCTTCCCCCTCACCAACCATTCTCCCCCAGTTACCTTCCCCCTCACCAACCATTCTCCCCCAGTTACCTTCCCCCTCACCAACCATTCTCCCCCAGTTACCTTCCCCCTCACCAACCATTCTCCCCCAGTTACCTTCCCCCTCACCAACCATTCTCCCCCAGTTACCTTCCCCCTCACCAACCATTCTCCCCCAGTTACCTTCCCCCTCACCAACCATTCTCCCCCAGTTACCTTCCCCCTCACCAACCATTCTCCCCCAGTTACCTTCCCCCTCACCAACCATTCTCCCCCAGTTACCTTCCCCCTCACCAACCATTCTCCCCCAGTTACCTTCCCCTCACCAACCATTCTCCCCCAGTTACCTTCCCCCTCACCAACCATTCTCCCCCAGTTACCTTCCCCCTCACCAACCATTCTCCCCCAGTTACCTTCCCCCTCACCAACCATTCTCCCCCAGTTACCTTCCCCCTCACCAACCATTCTCCCCCAGTTACCTTCCCCCTCACCAACCATTCTCCCCCAGTTACCTTCCCCCTCACCAACCATTCTCCCCCAGTTACCTTCCCCCTCACCAACCATTCTCCCCCAGTTACCTTCCCCCTCACCAACCATTCTCCCCCAGTTACCTTCCCCCTCACCAACCATTCTCCCCCAGTTACCTTCCCCCTCACCAACCATTCTCCCCCAGTTACCTTCCCCCTCACCAACCATTCTCCCCCAGTTACCTTCCCCCTCACCAACCATTCTCCCCCAGTTACCTTCCCCCTCACCAACCATTCTCCCCCAGTTACCTTCCCCCTCACCAACCATTCTCCCCCAGTTACCTTCCCCCTCACCAACCATTCTCCCCCAGTTACCTTCCCCCTCACCAACCATTCTCCCCCAGTTACCTTCCCCCTCACCAACCATTCTCCCCCAGTTACCTTCCCCCTCACCAACCATTCTCCCCCAGTTACCTTCCCCCTCACCAACCATTCTCCCCCAGTTACCTTCCCCCTCACCAACCATTCTCCCCCAGTTACCTTCCCCCTCACCAACCATTCTCCCCCAGTTACCTTCCCCCTCACCAACCATTCTCCCCCAGTTACCTTCCCCCTCACCAACCATTCTCCCCCAGTTACCTTCCCCCTCACCAACCATTCTCCCCCAGTTACCTTCCCCCTCACCAACCATTCTCCCCCAGTTACCTTCCCCCTCACCAACCATTCTCCCCCAGTTACCTTCCCCCTCACCAACCATTCTCCCCCAGTTACCTTCCCCCTCACCAACCATTCTCCCCCAGTTACCTTCCCCCTCACCAACCATTCTCCCCCAGTTACCTTCCCCCTCACCAACCATTCTCCCCCAGTTACCTTCCCCCTCACCAACCATTCTCCCCCAGTTACCTTCCCCCTCACCAACCATTCTCCCCCAGTTACCTTCCCCCTCACCAACCATTCTCCCCCAGTTACCTTCCCCCTCACCAACCATTCTCCCCCAGTTACCTTCCCCCTCACCAACCATTCTCCCCCAGTTACCTTCCCCCTCACCAACCATTCTCCCCCAGTTACCTTCCCCCTCACCAACCATTCTCCCCCAGTTACCTTCCCCCTCACCAACCATTCTCCCCCAGTTACCTTCCCCCTCACCAACCATTCTCCCCCAGTTACCTTCCCCCTCACCAACCATTCTCCCCCAGTTACCTTCCCCCCCCAACCATTCTCCCCCAGTTACCTTCCCCCTCACCAACCATTCTCCCCCAGTTACCTTCCCCCTCACCAACCATTCTCCCCCAGTTACCTTCCCCCTCACCAACCATTCTCCCCCAGTTACCTTCCCCCTCACCAACCATTCTCCCCCAGTTACCTTCCCCCTCACCAACCATTCTCCCCCAGTTACCTTCCCCCTCACCAACCATTCTCCCCCAGTTACCTTCCCCCTCACCAACCATTCTCCCCCAGTTACCTTCCCCCTCACCAACCATTCTCCCCCAGTTACCTTCCCCCTCACCAACCATTCTCCCCCAGTTACCTTCCCCCTCACCAACCATTCTCCCCCAGTTACCTTCCCCCTCACCAACCATTCTCCCCCAGTTACCTTCCCCCTCACCAACCATTCTCCCCCAGTTACCTTCCCCCTCACCAACCATTCTCCCCCAGTTACCTTCCCCCTCACCAACCATTCTCCCCCAGTTACCTTCCCCCTCACCAACCATTCTCCCCCAGTTACCTTCCCCCTCACCAACCATTCTCCCCCAGTTACCTTCCCCCTCACCAACCATTCTCCCCCAGTTACCTTCCCCCTCACCAACCATTCTCCCCCAGTTACCTTCCCCCTCACCAACCATTCTCCCCCAGTTACCTTCCCCCTCACCAACCATTCTCCCCCAGTTACCTTCCCCCTCACCAACCATTCTCCCCCAGTTACCTTCCCCCTCACCAACCATTCTCCCCCAGTTACCTTCCCCCTCACCAACCATTCTCCCCCAGTTACCTTCCCCCTCACCAACCATTCTCCCCCAGTTACCTTCCCCCTCACCAACCATTCTCCCCCAGTTACCTTCCCCCTCACCAACCATTCTCCCCCAGTTACCTTCCCCCTCACCAACCATTCTCCCCCAGTTACCTTCCCCCTCACCAACCATTCTCCCCCAGTTACCTTCCCCCTCACCAACCATTCTCCCCCAGTTACCTTCCCCCTCACCAACCATTCTCCCCCAGTTACCTTCCCCCTCACCAACCATTCTCCCCCAGTTACCTTCCCCCTCACCAACCATTCTCCCCCAGTTACCTTCCCCCTCACCAACCATTCTCCCCCAGTTACCTTCCCCCTCACCAACCATTCTCCCCCAGTTACCTTCCCCCTCACCAACCATTCTCCCCCAGTTACCTTCCCCCTCACCAACCATTCTCCCCCAGTTACCTTCCCCCTCACCAACCATTCTCCCCCAGTTACCTTCCCCCTCACCAACCATTCTCCCCCAGTTACCTTCCCCCTCACCAACCATTCTCCCCCAGTTACCTTCCCCCTCACCAACCATTCTCCCCCAGTTACCTTCCCCCTCACCAACCATTCTCCCCCAGTTACCTTCCCCCTCACCAACCATTCTCCCCCAGTTACCTTCCCCCTCACCAACCATTCTCCCCCAGTTACCTTCCCCCTCACCAACCATTCTCCCCCAGTTACCTTCCCCCTCACCAACCATTCTCCCCCAGTTACCTTCCCCCTCACCAACCATTCTCCCCCAGTTACCTTCCCCCTCACCAACCATTCTCCCCCAGTTACCTTCCCCCTCACCAACCATTCTCCCCCTCCCCCTTCCGCAACCCCTCCCCCCTCTCCCCCATCCCCCAGCTCTACTCCTCTCGCACCTACCGCAAGGCCCTCGTCCCCACGTCCCTCAAGCCCAGGTGGGTCCATCTCTTGCCAGTTGCAACCCCACTGCGTGCCATAGTACGTCTGACAGCCTCGCATGAGACACCCCTCTGCATCCCCTCAGCTCTACTCCTCTCGCATCTACCGCAAGGCCCTCGTCCCCACGTCCCTCAAGCCCAGGTGGGTCCATCTCTTGCCAGTTGCAACCCCACTGCGTGCCATAGTACGTCTGACAGCCTCGCATGAGACACCCCTCTGCATCCCCTCAGCTCTACTCCTCTCGCATCTACCGCAAGGCCCTCGTCCCCACGTACCTCAAGCCTGGCCCGCATTCCCACAATCACCACCTGTTGCATTCCCACAATCACCACCTGTTGCATTCCCACAATCACCACCTGTTGCATTCCCACAATCACCACCTGTTGCATTCCCACAATCACCACCTGTTGCATTCCCACAATCACCACCTGTTGCATTCCCACAATCACCACCTGTTGCATTCCCACAATCACCACCTGTTGCATTCCCACAATCACCACCTGTTGCATTCCCACAATCACCACCTGTTGCATTCCCACAATCACCACCTGTTGCATTCCCACAATCACCACCTGTTGCATTCCCACAATCACCACCTGTTGCATTCCCACAATCACCACCTGTTGCATTCCCACAATCACCACCTGTTGCATTCCCACAATCACCACCTGTTGCATTCCCACAATACCACCTGTTGCATTCCCACAATCACCACCTGTTGCATTCCCACAATCACCACCTGTTGCATTCCCACAATCACCACCTGTTGCATTCCCACAATCACCACCTGTTGCATTCCCACAATCACCACCTGTTGCATTCCCACAATCACCACCTGTTGCATTCCCACAATCACCACCTGTTGCATTCCCACAATCACCACCTGTTGCATTCCCACAATCACCACCTGTTGCATTCCCACAATCACCACCTGTTGCATTCCAACAATCACCACCTGTTGCATTCCCACAATCACCACCTGTTGCATTCCCACAATCACCACCTGTTGCATTCCCACAATCACCACCTGTTGCATTCCCACAATCACCACCTGTTGCATTCCCACAATCACCACCTGTTGCATTCCCACAATCACCACCTGTTGCATTCCCACAATCACCACCTGTTGCATTCCCACAATCACCACCTGTTGCATTCCCACAATCACCACCTGTTGCATTCCCACAATCACCACCTGTTGCATTCCCACAATCACCACCTGTTGCATTCCCACAATCACCACCTGTTGCATTCCCACAATCACCACCTGTTGCATTCCCACAATCACCACCTGTTGCATTCCCACAATCACCACCTGTTGCATTCCCACAATCACCACCTGTTGCATTCCCACAATCACCACCTGTTGCATTCCCACAATCACCACCTGTTGCATTCCCACAATCACCACCTGTTGCATTCCCACAATCACCACCTGTTGCATTCCCACAATCACCACCTGTTGCATTCCCACAATCACCACCTGTTGCATTCCCACAATCACCACCTGTTGCATTCCCACAATCACCACCTGTTGCATTCCCACAATCACCACCTGTTGCATTCCCACAATCACCACCTGTTGCATTCCCACAATCACCACCTGTTGCATTCCCACAATCACCACCTGTTGCATTCCCACAATCACCACCTGTTGCATTCCCACAATCACCACCTGTTGCATTCCCACAATCACCACCTGTTGCATTCCCACAATCACCACCTGTTGCATTCCCACAATCACCACCTGTTGCATTCCCACAATCACCACCTGTTGCATTCCCACAATCACCACCTGTTGCATTCCCACAATCACCACCTGTTGCATTCCCACAATCACCACCTGTTGCATTCCCACAATCACCACCTGTTGCATTCCCACAATCACCACCTGTTGCATTCCCACAATCACCACCTGTTGCATTCCCACAATCACCACCTGTTGCATTCCCACAATCACCACCTGTTGCATTCCCACAATACCACCTGTTGCATTCCCACAATCACCACCGGTTGCATTCCCACAATCACCACCTGTTGCATTCCCACAATCACCACCTGTTGCATTCCCACAATACCACCTGTTGCATTCCCACAATACCACCTGTTGCATTCCCACAATCACCACCTGTTGCATTCCCACATCACCACCTGTTGCATTCCCACAATCACCACCTGTTGCATTCCCACAATCACCACCTGTTGCATTCCCACAATACCACCTGTTGCATTCCCACAATACCACCTGTTGCATTCCCACAATCACCACCTGTTGCATTCCCACAATCACCACCTGTTGCATTCCCACAATCACCACCTGTTGCATTCCCACAATCACCACCTGTTGCATTCCCACAATCACCACCTGTTGCATTCCCACAATCACCACCTGTTGCATTCCCACAATCACCACCTGTTGCATTCCCACAATCACCACCTGTTGCATTCCCACAATACCACCTGTTGCATTCCCACAATACCACCTGTTGCATTCCCACAATCACCACCTGTTGCATTCCCACAATCACCACCTGTTGCATTCCCACAATCACCACCTGTTGCATTCCCACAATACCACCTGTTGCATTCCCACAATACCACCTGTTGCATTCCCACAATCACCACCTGTTGCATTCCCACAAACACCACCTGTTGAGGCATCTCGAATGCAGTCTTGTTATACCCGGTTTCGACTCGCCCCTCAACTCAAACCCAGGTTACGCATGTCTCCTCTCCCCCTCTGGTTATTCTTGAGGCGCCTCAAAAAACGACTTTTGAGGCGCCTCAAAAGGCATCTCAAATGCAGTCTTGTTATACCCGGTTTTGACTCGCCCCTCAACTCAAACCCAGGTTACGCATGTCTCCTCTCCCCCTCTGGTTATTCTTGAGGCGCCTCAAAAAACGACTTTTGAGGCGCCTCGAAAGTCAACTCAAACCCAGGTTACTCATGTCTCCTCTCCCCCTCCGGTTATTCTTTTTCAGCACGGCATTCGCCCTCCTGCAACTGGCGGACATCCACCCCGGCCACATCGTACTCGATCCCATGTGAGTGGGGCCTTGTACTCGTTATTGAGTTACAGTCACACTCGTTATAGACATCCTCATTGCAGGGAGCACAGCTCTCACAACAGGCAGCTCCTCCTCCTCCTCCTGTTGGCCTCCTCTCTCCTGCAACAGGCAGCTTTTTGGCTGCAGAGCCGTCTCACTGTCTAACCCCACCCCTCAGCGGCATGCACAGTGAGGGGACATCCCTGATGCTGTTCCCCTCAGGGAAACAAATCCCTGTGTGGGACACGGGTGCTGAGAATGTTGACACATGCACCGTCTCACCCCACCCCTCTGTACCGCGTTTCACCACACCAAACCCCTTCATTCAACCCCACCTTCAGGTGTGGCTGTGGGACTCTTCCTCTGGAGGCGGCTGATTGGTTGAAAAGCCGAGTCACTGCATTCAGAGGGGATAAAGATGCAGGTCTTGTTGAAGCATGAGCTCGTATCCTTCCATACCACGTCTCACCGCACTAAAGCCCTTTCTTCTTCCCCCCCCTTTTTCAGGTGCGGCTGTGGGACTTTCCCTCTCGAGGTTGCTGGTTGGTTGGAAAGCCGAGTTAGTGCCTTGGGGGGGATAAAGATGCTGGAGCTGTAGGTGCATGAGCTCATACCCCTCCGTACCGCATGTCACCGCATAGCACCACAAGAAACCCCTCCATTCAACCCTTTTTCAGGTGTGGCTGTGGAACTCTCCCTCTGGAGGCGGCTGATTGGTTGAAAAGCCGAGTCAGTGCATTTGGGGGGGATAAAGACACTGGGGCTGTTGATGCTGCTGCAACCAATAACATCGCCTTGAGAACCGCTGCTGCCAATAGCATCGCATTGAGAACCGCTGCAGCCAATAGCAGCACCTTGGGAATGGCTGCTGCGAATGGGGATGTAGCAAGGAAGAGCCAAGGGGGCCACGTGGCAGGCTGTGATTGGCTGGTCTGGGATGCCACTGCCCTGCCGCTGCGAACCGGCTGTGTGGATCGGGTGCTCTGTGACATGCCCTTCGGGGTGCGGTGTGGTGAGTGGTGGAAAGCGGTGACAAGTGGGCACAAAGAGGTGACAAGTGGTGAAAAAAGGTGTTAAGTGGTGGAGGTGTTTATTGCAGACTAGTTGTGTGGATCGGGTGCTCTGTGACGTGCCCTTTCAGTGTGAGATGTGGTGCGTGGTGAGAAGTGGTGACGAATGGTTATAAGAGGTGGTGGTGCTTTGCTGGGGTGTCCATGTGTGTATGTGCAGCTAAGCATTGGGGTAGTCTTCAGTTCAGACACCCCAACGATCCTTTTGCGGTTAGGTGTGCGGTCAGTGCGGTGCTGTGTGGTGCAGTACTGTGCGGTATGGTGATAGCAGGTGTGTTGGAAAGAGACAGACGGAAATCCCGAACTCCTTTAAGTCGTGGTTTCATTGGTGGTGTTGTGTTTGTCTTGTCCCGAGTTTTTAGTCCTTCGAAATAGTTGATTGACTTATCCTAACCCCGACCTCTGTTCGCCATTTCCTGCATGCGCTGCTTCCAGGAAATTTCAAGATGAGGGAGAGGCTGTGCCCTGCAGTGATCCGGCAGGTGCGTGTGTGTGAAAGAGGGGGGGGAGGGGAGGGGAAGGAAGGGGTAAAGGGGAGAAAGAGGGGAGGGAAACGGGCGGGGGTTGAAGAACAGGGGAAAATGACGATATGAGGGCAGTGGGTGGAGATGATGTAGAGGCTGTGCTCTGCAGGTATCCGGCAGGTGTGTGTGGGGGGAGGGGAAGGGAAGGGGGGTGAGGGGAAGGGGGAGGAGGTGAAGGAAGAGGAGGACGGGAAAGAAGGGGTGGAATTTTGACTTTGACAGGTGAGCACGGAGGAGGAAATTTCCACATTATTACCTCGCTGTTCTTTCCTTGTCGGCTTTTGATCTCCTTGTTCCTCCAAGCACGAGTGTTTCTTCCTTTTTGCTACTTCCCCTTTTCTTTACCCTGCCCTGAAACTTTCAGGTTGCACGCGTATTGACCCCTGGCACTGGTATGTATTCATCCTGCTGCAAACCCCCTCAAATCTGCCAGTAATGTGAAAATACTCAACCCCTCATGTCCCATTGATGTTGAATATTCTGATTTTTTTTTTTTCCCCGCCTGTATGGCAAGTCACTTGGTTTCTCCTAATCGCTTCAATCTGCTTGCCTTGCACCCTCTCCCTTGATTTGTCCGTCCCAGCCAGCGTCAATCCATCAATCATGTATAGTCCCCACAACACAGTACTCTAATCCGACACCTGTATGGCAAAAACTTGATTTTTTTTTTTCTCTCTCTCTCTCTTTCTTTTTTTTTTTCATCACATGCTTGCCGCCCACTCTCCAGGTTTGTATCTTTCATTTCAATTCATTTTATTGGCCTGCTGATCCCCTGCAGGTGTAGCAGTGCTGATGGCGGTGGGAAGGGGCATGCAGGCGGCTGTTGAGGGGCTGGCCGTGTGTCTGCGGGAGAAGCAATTGCCGCATCCCCCTCTCCTTGTCTTCGCCCTTCCGTATCCCTTCTCCCCTATCTCCTCCCCTGTATGCAGGAGTGGCAGTGCTGATGGCGGTGGGAAGGGGCGTGAGGGCAGCTGTCGAGGGTCTGAGTGTGTGTCTGTTGCTGCATGTGCTGCTGCCTCCCCCTCCCCCACTGTCTCCCCAACTCCTGCCTGTGCCTTTCCCCTCACCCGCCCCTGTTTCCTTCTCTGATCTCCCCGCTTCCTGCAGGAGTGGCAGTGCTGATGGCAGTGGGCAGGGGCGTGAGGGCAGCTGTTGAGGGGCTGGCTGTGTGCCTGCGGGAGAAGCAGCGACTGGCTGTGGAGATGGAGGTGAGGGGAAGGAAGGGATTGAAGCGAGTTGACATGAAATCGGTGTAAGGGAAGGCTCATGACTCGTGAGGGCAGCTGTTGAGGGGCTGGCTGTGTGCCTGCGGGAGAAGCAGCGAGTGGCTGTGGAGATGGAGGTGAGGGGGAACAGAAGGGAGGGTTTGAAGGAGGTGAGGGGCAAGTGGGTCGTAAGAAAAGGCACCTCCAAGAAAATGCACGGTGAAGGATGGGGTGAAATTTATGAGGGCAGCTGGTGAGGGACAAGTGGGCCGTAAGAAAAGGCACCTCAAAGAAAAGCAGTGGCTGGCAGCGGAGATGGATGTGAGGGGGATGGGGTGTGAGGTGAAGGGGGGGTGGGGTGAGGATGGGGACATGTGAGGATGGGGCATGTGAGTCACCCCTTAAGGACAGTGGCATGACCCATGAGGGCAGCAGCCGCTGAGGTGCTGAGTGTGTGTCTGCGGGAAAAGGACTGGCAGTGGGGATGGAGGGTGGGGGGGTGAGGTGGGGGGGTTGAGTTGGGTGAGGTGAAGGGGGGGGACTGCATGATGATTTTTTTTTTTTTTTTTTTTTTTTTTTTTTTTTTTTTTTTTTTTTTTTTTTTTTTTTTTTTCCTGGGCATTCGAGTCGATGCGTATGTGTTGGAGCGATCGGCTGCTCCCATTCATGAATTTTGGGTTGACTCGACTGGAGCGGAATGCTGCTCTCCTTTATTTTTTCCACCCATAACATTACATCATGCACTGTGCATCGTTTCCTCTCCTGCTCGTGAATTTGTACAGGGTATTCGAGTCGACGTGTATGTGTTGGAGCGAACTGAAGCCCCTGTTCCGGAACCACCAGCACCAGCACCAGCACACCGACTTGCAAGGAAGTGAGGTAGTGCTTTCAGACATAACCGGACGATCACGCATACAGCATCGATGCGCGCCGATGTGTATGTGTTGGAGCGAACTGAAGCCCCTGTTCCGGAACCAGCAGCAGCAGCAGCAGCAGCATGAGCAGCAGCAGCTGCTGCACCACCAGCACACCGATTTGCAAGGAAGTAATGCACCAGAGACTTACATCTCAGGGTTGCACCTAGGGAATTCAAGTCGATGTGCATGTGCTGGAAGCCTGGTTTTGAGTCGACTTGAAACACTGCACCCAGGGAATTCGAGTCGATGTGCATGTGCTGGAAGCCTGGTTTTGAGTCGACTTGAAACACTGCACCCAGGGAATTCGAGTCGATGTGCATGTGCTGGAAGCCTGGTTTTGAGTCGACTTGAAACACTGCACCCAGGGAATTCGAGTCGATGTGCATGTGCTGGAAGCCTGGTTTTGAGTCGACTTGAAACACTGCACCCAGGGAATTCGAGTCGATGTGCATGTGCTGGAAGCCTGGTTTTGAGTCGACTTGAAACACTGCACCCAGGGAATTCGAGTCGATGTGCATGTGGTGGAAGCCCTGGTTTTGAGTCGACTTGAAACACTGCACCCAGGGAATTCGAGTCGATGTGCATGTGCTGGAAGCCTGGTTTTGAGTCGACTTGAAACACTGCACCCAGGGAATTCGAGTCGATGTGCATGTGCTGGAAGCCTGGTTTTGAGTCGACTTGAAACACTGCACCCAGGGAATTCGAGTCGATGTGCATGTGCTGGAAGCCCTGGTTTTGAGTCGACTTGAAACACTGCACCCAGGGAATTCGAATCGATGTGCATGTGCTGGAAGCCCTGGATTTGAGTCGACTTGAAACACTGCACCCAGGGAATTCGAGTCGATGTGCATGTGCTGGAAGCCCGATTTTGAGTCGACTTGAAACACTGCACCCAGGGAATTCGAGTCGATGTGCATGTGCTGGAAGCCCTGGCTTTGAGTCGACTTGAAACACTGCACCCAGGGAATTCGAGTCGATGTGCATGTGCTGGAAGCCTGGTTTTGAGTCGACTTGAAACACTGCACCCAGGGAATTCGAGTCGATGTGCATGTGCTGGAAGCCTGGTTTTGAGTCGACTTGAAACACTGCACCCAGGGAATTCGAGTCGATGTGCATGTGCTGGAAGCCTGGTTTTGAGTCGACTTGAAACACTGCACCCAGGGAATTCGAGTCGATGTGCATGTGCTGGAAGCCTGTTTTTGAGTCGACTTGAAACACTGCACCCAGGGAATTCGAGTCGATGTGCATGTGCTGGAAGCCCTGGTTTTGAGTCGACTTGAAACACTGCACCCAGGGAATTCGAGTCGATGTGCATGTGCTGGAAGCCCTGGTTTTGAGTCGACTTGAAACACTGCACCCAGGGAATTCGAGTCGATGTGCATGTGCTGGAAGCCTGGTTTTGAGTCGACTTGAAACACTGCACCCAGGGAATTCGAGTCGATGTGCATGTGCTGGAAGCCCGGTTTTGAGTCGACTTGAAACACTGCACCCAGGGAATTCGAGTCGATGTGCATGTGCTGGAAGCCCTGGTTTTGAGTCGACTTGAAACACTGCACCCAGGGAATTCGAGTCGATGTGCATGTGCTGGAAGCCTGGTTTTGAGTCGACTTGAAACACTGCACCCAGGGAATTCGAGTCGATGTGCATGTGCTGGAAGCCCTGGTTTTGAGTCGACTTGAAACACTGCACCCAGGGAATTCGAGTCGATGTGCATGTGCTGGAAGCCCGGTTTTGAGTCGACTTGAAACACTGCACCCAGGGAATTCGAGTCGATGTGCATGTGCTGGAAGCCCGGTTTTGAGTCGACTTGAAACAATGCACCCAGGGAATTCGAGTCGATGTGCATGTGCTGGAAGCCCTGGTTTTGAGTCGACTTGAAACACTGCACCCAGGGAATTCGAGTCGATGTGCATGTGCTGGAAGCCCGGTTTTGAGTCGACTTGAAACACTGCACCCAGGGAATTCGAGTCGATGTGCATGTGCTGGAAGCCCGGTTTTGAGTCGACTTGAAACACTGCACCCAGGGAATTCGAGTCGATGTGCATGTGCTGGAAGCCCCGGTTTTGAGTCGACTTGAAACACTGCACCCAGGGAATTCGAGTCGATGTGCATGTGCTGGAAGCCCCGGTTTTGAGTCGACTTGAAACACTGCACCCAGGGAATTCGAGTCGATGTGCATGTGCTGGAAGCCCCGGTTTTGAGTCGACTTGAAACACTGCACCCAGGGAATTCGAGTCGATGTGCATGTGCTGGAAGCCCCGGTTTTGAGTCGACTTGAAACACTGCACCCAGGGAATTCGAGTCGATGTGCATGTGCTGGAAGCCTGGTTTTGAGTCGACTTGAAACACTGCACCCAGGGAATTCGAGTCGATGTGCATGTGCTGGAAGCCTGGTTTTGAGTCGACTTGAAACACTGCACCCAGGGAATTCGAGTCGATGTGCATGTGCTGGAAGCCCCGGTTTTGAGTCGACTTGAAACACTGCACCCAGGGAATTCGAGTCGATGTGCATGTGCTGGAAGCCCCGGTTTTGAGTCGACTTGAAACACTGCACCCAGGGAATTCGAGTCGATGTGCATGTGCTGGAAGCCTGGTTTTGAGTCGACTTGAAACACTGCACCCAGGGAATTCGAGTCGATGTGCACGTGCTGGAAGCCTGGTTTTGAGTCGACTTGAAACACTGCACCCAGGGAATTCGAGTCGATGTGCATGTGCTGGAAGCCTGGTTTTGAGTCGACTTGAAACACTGCACCCAGGGAATTCGAGTCGATGTGCATGTGCTGGAAGCCCTGGTTTTGAGTCGACTTGAAACACTGCAACCAGGGAATTCGAGTCGATGTGCATGTGCTGGAAGCCCGGTTTTGAGTCGACTTGAAACACTGCACCCAGGGAATTCGAGTCGATGTGCATGTGCTGGAAGCCCGATTTTGAGTCGACTTGAAACACTGCACCCAGGGAATTCGAGTCGATGTGCATGTGCTGGAAGCCCTGGCTTTGAGTCGACTTGAAACACTGCACCCAGGGAATTCGAGTCGATGTGCATGTGCTGGAAGCCTGGTTTTGAGTCGACTTGAAACACTGCACCCAGGGAATTCGAGTCGATGTGCATGTGCTGGAAGCCTGGTTTTGAGTCGACTTGAAACACTGCACCCAGGGAATTCGAGTCGATGTGCATGTGCTGGAAGCCCTGGTTTTGAGTCGACTTGAAACACTGCACCCAGGGAATTCGAATCGATGTGCATGTGCTGGAAGCCCTGGATTTGAGTCGACTTGAAACACTGCACCCAGGGAATTCGAGTCGATGTGCATGTGCTGGAAGCCCGATTTTGAGTCGACTTGAAACACTGCACCCAGGGAATTCGAGTCGATGTGCATGTGCTGGAAGCCCTGGCTTTGAGTCGACTTGAAACACTGCACCCAGGGAATTCGAGTCGATGTGCATGTGCTGGAAGCCCTGGCTTTGAGTCGACTTGAAACACTGCACCCAGGGAATTCGAGTCGATGTGCATGTGCTGGAAGCCTGGTTTTGAGTCGACTTGAAACACTGCACCCAGGGAATTCGAGTCGATGTGCATGTGCTGGAAGCCTGGTTTTGAGTCGACTTGAAACACTGCACCCAGGGAATTCGAGTCGATGTGCATGTGCTGGAAGCCTGGTTTTGAGTCGACTTGAAACACTGCACCCAGGGAATTCGAGTCGATGTGCATGTGCTGGAAGCCTGGTTTTGAGTCGACTTGAAACACTGCACCCAGGGAATTCGAGTCGATGTGCATGTGCTGGAAGCCCCGGTTTTGAGTCGACTTGAAACACTGCACCCAGGGAATTCGAGTCGATGTGCATGTGCTGGAAGCCCGGTTTTGAGTCGACTTGAAACACTGCACCCAGGGAATTCGAGTCGATGTGCATGTGCTGGAAGCCCGGTTTTGAGTCGACTTGAAACACTGCACCCAGGGAATTCGAGTCGATGTGCATGTGCTGGAAGCCCCGGTTTTGAGTCGACTTGAAACACTGCACCCAGGGAATTCGAGTCGATGTGCATGTGCTGGAAGCCCCGGTTTTGAGTCGACTTGAAACACTGCACCCAGGGAATTCGAGTCGATGTGCATGTGCTGGAAGCCCCGGTTTTGAGTCGACTTGAAACACTGCACCCAGGGAATTCGAGTCGATGTGCATGTGCTGGAAGCCTGGTTTTGAGTCGACTTGAAACACTGCACCCAGGGAATTCGAGTCGATGTGCATGTGCTGGAAGCCTGGTTTTGAGTCGACTTGAAACACTGCACCCAGGGAATTCGAGTCGATGTGCATGTGCTGGAAGCCCCGGTTTTGAGTCGACTTGAAACACTGCACCCAGGGAATTCGAGTCGATGTGCATGTGCTGGAAGCCCCGGTTTTGAGTCGACTTGAAACACTGCACCCAGGGAATTCGAGTCGATGTGCATGTGCTGGAAGCCTGGTTTTGAGTCGACTTGAAACACTGCACCCAGGGAATTCGAGTCGATGTGCACGTGCTGGAAGCCTGGTTTTGAGTCGACTTGAAACACTGCACCCAGGGAATTCGAGTCGATGTGCATGTGCTGGAAGCCTGGTTTTGAGTCGACTTGAAACACTGCACCCAGGGAATTCGAGTCGATGTGCATGTGCTGGAAGCCCTGGTTTTGAGTCGACTTGAAACACTGCAACCAGGGAATTCGAGTCGATGTGCATGTGCTGGAAGCCCGGTTTTGAGTCGACTTGAAACACTGCACCCAGGGAATTCGAGTCGATGTGCATGTGCTGGAAGCCTGATTTTGAGTCGACTTGAAACACTGCACCCAGGGAATTCGAGTCGATGTGCATGTGCTGGAAGCCCTGGCTTTGAGTCGACTTGAAACACTGCACCCAGGGAATTCGAGTCGATGTGCATGTGCTGGAAGCCTGGTTTTGAGTCGACTTGAAACACTACACCCAGGGAATTCGAGTCGATGTGCATGTGCTGGAAGCCTGGTTTTGAGTCGACTTGAAACACTGCACCCAGGGAATTCGAGTCGATGTGCATGTGCTGGAAGCCCTGGTTTTGAGTCGACTTGAAACACTGCACCCAGGGAATTCGAATCGATGTGCATGTGCTGGAAGCCCTGGATTTGAGTCGACTTGAAACACTGCACCCAGGGAATTCGAGTCGATGTGCATGTGCTGGAAGCCCGATTTTGAGTCGACTTGAAACACTGCACCCAGGGAATTCGAGTCGATGTGCATGTGCTGGAAGCCCTGGCTTTGAGTCGACTTGAAACACTGCACCCAGGGAATTCGAGTCGATGTGCATGTGCTGGAAGCCCTGGCTTTGAGTCGACTTGAAACACTGCACCCAGGGAATTCGAGTCGATGTGCATGTGCTGGAAGCCTGGTTTTGAGTCGACTTGAAACACTGCACCCAGGGAATTCGAGTCGATGTGCATGTGCTGGAAGCCTGGTTTTGAGTCGACTTGAAACACTGCACCCAGGGAATTCGAGTCGATGTGCATGTGCTGGAAGCCTGGTTTTGAGTCGACTTGAAACACTGCACCCAGGGAATTCGAGTCGATGTGCATGTGCTGGAAGCCTGTTTTTGAGTCGACTTGAAACACTGCACCCAGGGAATTCGAGTCGATGTGCATGTGCTGGAAGCCCTGGTTTTGAGTCGACTTGAAACACTGCACCCAGGGAATTCGAGTCGATGTGCATGTGCTGGAAGCCCTGGTTTTGAGTCGACTTGAAACACTGCACCCAGGGAATTCGAGTCGATGTGCATGTGCTGGAAGCCCTGGTTTTGAGTCGACTTGAAACACTGCACCCAGGGAATTCGAGTCGATGTGCATGTGCTGGAAGCCTTGGTTTTGAGTCGACTTGAAACACTGCACCCAGGGAATTCGAGTCGATGTGCATGTGCTGGAAGCCCTGGTTTTGAGTCGACTTGAAACACTGCACCCAGGGAATTCGAGTCGATGTGCATGTGCTGGAAGCCCGGTTTTGAGTCGACTTGAAACACTGCACCCAGGGAATTCGAGTCGATGTGCATGTGCTGGAAGCCCGGTTTTGAGTCGACTTGAAACACTGCACCCAGGGAATTCGAGTCGATGTGCATGTGCTGGAAGCCCTGGTTTTGAGTCGACTTGAAACACTGCACCCAGGGAATTCGAGTCGATGTGCATGTGCTGGAAGCCTGGTTTTGAGTCGACTTGAAACACTGCACCCAGGGAATTCGAGTCGATGTGCATGTGCTGGAAGCCCTGGTTTTGAGTCGACTTGAAACACTGCACCCAGGGAATTCGAGTCGATGTGCATGTGCTGGAAGCCCGGTTTTGAGTCGACTTGAAACACTCCACCCAGGGAATTCGAGTCGATGTGCATGTGCTGGAAGCCCGGTTTTGAGTCGACTTGAAACAATGCACCCAGGGAATTCGAGTCGATGTGCATGTGCTGGAAGCCCTGGTTTTGAGTCGACTTGAAACACTGCACCCAGGGAATTCGAGTCGATGTGCATGTGCTGGAAGCCCGGTTTTGAGTCGACTTGAAACACTGCACCCAGGGAATTCGAGTCGATGTGCATGTGCTGGAAGCCCGGTTTTGAGTCGACTTGAAACACTGCACCCAGGGAATTCGAGTCGATGTGCATGTGCTGGAAGCCCTGGTTTTGAGTCGACTTGAAACACTGCACCCAGGGAATTCGAGTCGATGTGCATGTGCTGGAAGCCTGGTTTTGAGTCGACTTGAAACACTGCACCCAGGGAATTCGAGTCGATGTGCATGTGCTGGAAGCCCTGGTTTTGAGTCGACTTGAAACACTGCACCCAGGGAATTCGAGTCGATGTGCATGTGCTGGAAGCCCGGTTTTGAGTCGACTTGAAACACTCCACCCAGGGAATTCGAGTCGATGTGCATGTGCTGGAAGCCCGGTTTTGAGTCGACTTGAAACAATGCACCCAGGGAATTCGAGTCGATGTGCATGTGCTGGAAGCCCTGGTTTTGAGTCGACTTGAAACACTGCACCCAGGGAATTCGAGTCGATGTGCATGTGCTGGAAGCCCGGTTTTGAGTCGACTTGAAACACTGCACCCAGGGAATTCGAGTCGATGTGCATGTGCTGGAAGCCCGGTTTTGAGTCGACTTGAAACACTGCACCCAGGGAATTCGAGTCGATGTGCATGTGCTGGAAGCCCCGGTTTTGAGTCGACTTGAAACACTGCACCCAGGGAATTCGAGTCGATGTGCATGTGCTAGAAGCCCCGGTTTTGAGTCGACTTGAAACACTGCACCCAGGGAATTCGAGTCGATGTGCATGTGCTGGAAGCCTGGGTTTTGAGTCGACTTGAAACACTGCACCCAGGGAATTCGAGTCGATGTGCATGTGCTGGAAGCCCCGGTTTTGAGTCGACTTGAAACACTGCACCCAGGGAATTCGAGTCGATGTGCATGTGCTGGAAGCCTGGTTTTGAGTCGACTTGAAACACTGCACCCAGGGAATTCGAGTCGATGTGCATGTGCTGGAAGCCCCGGTTTTGAGTCGACTTGAAACACTGCACCCAGGGAATTCGAGTCGATGTGCATGTGCTGGAAGCCCCGGTTTTGAGTCGACTTGAAACACTGCACCCAGGGAATTCGAGTCGATGTGCATGTGCTGGAAGCCTGGTTTTGAGTCGACTTGAAACACTGCACCCAGGGAATTCGAGTCGATGTGCATGTGCTGGAAGCCTGGTTTTGAGTCGACTTGAAACACTGCACCCAGGGAATTCGAGTCGATGTGCATGTGCTGGAAGCCTGGTTTTGAGTCGACTTGAAACACTGCACCCAGGGAATTCGAGTCGATGTGCATGTGCTGGAAGCCCTGGTTTTGAGTCAACTTGAAACACTGCAACCAGGGAATTCGAGTCGATGTGCATGTGCTGGAAGCCCGGTTTTGAGTCGACTTGAAACACTGCACCCAGGGAATTCGAGTCGATGTGCATGTGCTGGAAGCCCGATTTTGAGTCGACTTGAAACACTGCACCCAGGGAATTCGAGTCGATGTGCATGTGCTGGAAGCCCTGGTTTTGAGTCGACTTGAAACACTGCACCCAGGGAATTCGAGTCGATGTGCATGTGCTGGAAGCCTGGTTTTGAGTCGACTTGAAACACTGCACCCAGGGAATTCGAGTCGATGTGCATGTGCTGGAAGCCCTGGTTTTGAGTCGACTTGAAACACTGCACCCAGGGAATTCGAGTCGATGTGCATGTGCTGGAAGCCCGGTTTTGAGTCGACTTGAAACACTGCACCCAGGGAATTCGAGTCGATGTGCATGTGCTGGAAGCCCGGTTTTGAGTCGAATTGAAACACTGCACCCAGGGAATTCGAGTCGATGTGCATGTGCTGGAAGCCCTGGTTTTGAGTCGACTTGAAACACTGCACCCAGGGAATTCGAGTCGATGTGCATGTGCTGGAAGCCCTGGTTTTGAGTCGACTTGAAACACTGCACCCAGGGAATTCGAGTCGATGTGCATGTGCTGGAAGCCCTGGTTTTGAGTCGACTTGAAACACTGCACCCAAGGAATTCGAGTCGATGTGCATGTGCTGGAAGCCCGGGTTTTGAGTCGACTTGAAACACTGCACCCAGGGAATTCGAGTCGATGTGCATGTGCTGGAAGCCTGGTTTTGAGTCGACTTGAAACACTGCACCCAGGGAATTCGAGTCGATGTGCATGTGGTGGAAGCCCGGTTTTGAGTCGACTTGAAACACTGCACCCAGGGAATTCGAGTCGATGTGCATGTGCTGGAAGCCCTGGTTTTGAGTCGACTTGAAACACTGCACCCAGGGAATTCGAGTCGATGTGCATGTGCTGGAAGCCCTGGTTTTGAGTCGACTTGAAACACTGCACCCAGGGAATTCGAGTCGATGTGCATGTGCTGGAAGCCCTGGTTTTGAGTCGACTTGAAACACTGCACCCAGGGAATTCGAGTCGATGTGCATGTGCTGGAAGCCCGGTTTTGAGTCGACTTGAAACACTGCACCCAGGGAATTCGAGTCGATGTGCATGTGCTGGAAGCCCGGTTTTGAGTCGACTTGAAACACTGCACCCAGGGAATTCGAGTCGATGTGCATGTGCTGGAAGCCCTGGTTTTGAGTCGACTTGAAACACTGCACCCAGGGAATTCGAGTCGATGTGCATGTGCTGGAAGCCTGGTTTTGAGTCGACTTGAAACACTGCACCCAGGGAATTCGAGTCGGTGTGCATGTGCTGGAAGCCCTGGTTTTGAGTCGACTTGAAACACTGCACCCAGGGAATTCGAGTCGATGTGCATGTGCTGGAAGCCCGGTTTTGAGTCGACTTGAAACACTGCACCCAGGGAATTCGAGTCGATGTGCATGTGCTGGAAGCCCTGGTTTTGAGTCGACTTGAAACACTGCACCCAGGGAATTCGAGTCGATGTGCATGTGCTGGAAGCCCTGGTTTTTAGTCGACTTGAAACACTGCACCCAGGGAATTCGAGTCGATGTGCATGTGCTGGAAGCCCTGGTTTTGAGTCGACTTGAAACACTGCACCCAGGGAATTCGAGTCGATGTGCATGTGCTGGAAGCCCTGGTTTTGAGTCGACTTGAAACACTGCACCCAGGGAATTCGAGTCGATGTGCATGTGCTGGAAGCCCGGTTTTGAGTCGACTTGAAACACTGCACCCAGGGAATTCGAGTCGATGTGCATGTGCTGGAAGCCCGGTTTTGAGTCGACTTGAAACACTTCACTCAGGGAATTCGAGTCGATGTGCATGTGGTGGAAGCCCAGTTTTGAGTCGACTTGAAACACTGCACCCAGGGAATTCGAGTCGATGTGCATGTTCTGGAAGCCCTGGCTTTGAGTCGACTTGAAACACTGCACCCAGGGAATTCGAGTCGATGTGCATGTGCTGGAAGCCCTGGTTTTGAGTCGACTTGAAACACTGCACCCAGGGAATTCGAGTCGATGTATGTGCTGGAAGCCTGGAGCAAACTCGAGCTCCCATTCCGGAACCAGCGTCACTAGCAGCACTACTTGCCAGGACGGAATAAACAGTTGATGTATACATTGCTATAGGACCGGCATTGGTTTGGATGGGGCTAGAATGGTGTACAGGAGAACAATTTGCAATCAAGTTAGTACCGTATACCATGATCTGCCAAGCAGAGTTAACATTTTTGCATAGCTTGGTACATATCGTTGACAGGTCAAATAGTGCCACTAACACTGGAGGCAAATCTTGGAGGCAAATCGTGTTATGGAACTGTCTTGTGCACAAATTAAGGACAAGATAGGGTAAGCTGAAATGGTGTGTGGGTGGGTCGGATAGGGAATGGTGATTGTGCAAGACGATTGTGGCTGAACTGAGCGTACATTCGTATCCCGTGTCAGACATGATGTTGAGGTTAGGAAGACTCAAAGGGACTCAGGATGCAGGCAAATTTAGGTTCAGAAGACACAAACCGAGTCTCTTTGTGTCTTCTAACGGTCTGAACTGATGTCTGACACGCGATAGGAATGTACCCTCAGTGGTGATGATAGTGGCAGGGCCAATGGAGCCCCAAATGGGAGCCATGTCTTTGCGTGGCAGTGGCTGATACCGTACCTATGTAAAAAAAAAGTTGTTGCTACTGGGTGGTACATCGGATGGTGATTGTGCAGTGGACGAATGTGGTGCGAGTCAGTGGTGAGAGGTGAGGATAGTGGCATGTGCTGCAGGGAAAATGCAGAAGAGGAGAGGAGCGGCATGTTTTGGGGAAGGAAATGATTGACTGGTTGTAGGATCCACAGTTTGTCTGGTCGTAAGCTACGCCTTGACCTTGTTCTGCAAAATGACTTTTGAATCGACTCAAAAGCCACCTTGAGCGGGAAGATCCTAGGGGGGGAAACAGCTGTCGTGGAGGATGCTGCTGCTGCTGCTGCTGCTGCCACTGCCGCCGCCGCCGCCGCTGCTGCTGTGCCACCGATGCTGCAGCCAATGCAAGTACTGCTGCTTCCACTGCTACTGCTGCTGCTGCTGGTGCAGCTGCCAGAGTTGCAGTTCAAATCGCCACCAATTCCTCAAATATACTAGAATAACATGGTGGAACCTTCAGGTTCACAGACGACTTCTGAGGCGCCTCAAAAGACAACTTTTGAGGCGCCTGAAAGACATGGTGGGACCTTGAGGTTCAGAGCCACCATGATTGTGAACATGACATGAGCTGCATCTGTGTCATCTGTGACTATGAAAACCGTAGCAGATAATAGCAGATTCAGCTGCTACGAGAGTTTCCACCAATCCAAGAGCTCCAAGTGTTACTGAGTGGATCCTACCACTGCTGCAATGGTGGTGCTGGCTGCTGCATTTGCTGCAAGTACCAGTGGAGCGCAAGCAGCCCTCATTGCACACCTCGGCATGCGTTTTTTTTTGTGCCCCTTATACATGCATTGCACTCCATTTGCAGAATCTGAAACCACAGCGCTGGTAAGGATAAATTGTCAAACATTATACTTGTGTTGTTGCTGTGTAGGCTACAGTGGGTTAGCCTTTAGGGGGTACACAATTCTAGGGTTTTGTATTTGTACTCCCATCTTCTCATAGTGCACACACTTCTCTCATTCTGACATGGTATTACGAGCCTAGGTTAGGAACCTAGGACCGATCGATCTACGGGCCCACCGTTCCGTCAGTAGTGCCCTCGTGCACCTTCTCGTTCTTGCGCCCTCGTGCGCCTCGCTCCTAGGGCGCCCTCGAGCGCCCCGCTGTTTGGCCGCGTCGCACGCTAGCCGCCCGCGCGCAGCCCGTTTTTTGCCCGCGCAGCCCGCTAGCCGCCCGTGCGCGGCCTGTTTCTGACGCGCGCGACCCAGCAGCCGCCCGCACCGCCGCAGCCGCCCACGAGCAGCCCGCTAGCCGCCCGTAGGCCGCCGCGTCGCTGCTGTAGACCGCCGCCCGCGCGCAACTGCAGCCCGCGCACAGCCGCCGCAGCCGCCCAGGCCCGCCGTCGCGTCGCCCTGCCTGTCCAAGCGCGCCGCGCAACCCAGACCGAGCCGCGCCGCCCACACTGAGCCGCGCCGCCCTGACTGAGCCGCGCCGCCTGGACCGAGCCGCGCCGCCCTGACCAAGCCGCGCCGCCCTGCTGTGCCCCACCTGCAGCATCTACTGTTCCTGCTACTGCTCCTACTGCTACTGGTCCTGCTGCTACTGTTCCTCCTCCTGCTACTGCTACTATGGCCAGTCCTACTGTGCTTACCTTTGACGCTGAGGGTCGTCCTATTAAGTTCGATGTTTGGCTCGATGACCTTCACCTCTACCTTCAGATCACCGCCAAGGACGATATTTCTCTTTATGACCACACGTCCGGCGCCGCTCCCGCTCGTGCTGCTGATGCTGATAGCACCTTGCGCTCGCAGTGGCAGACCCGTGACGCTCACGCTCGCCTAGCCGTTCGCAGCCACCTGCCGTTAGATGAGCGCGAGCATTTTGGCCAGCATAAGACCGCCAAGGAACTGTACGACGCCGTAGTCGCGCGCTACTCCTCCCCTGCCACTGCTACTATAGGCCGTCTCTCACTGCCCTACCTCTTTCCCGACCTGTCCGCCTTTGCCACTGTCGCTGACCTCATCACCCACCTCCGTACCAGTGACCTCCGCTACCGTGCCGCGCTCCCCCCCGATTTCCTCGCCAAGAACCCCCCCCCCCCCCCGATGTACCTCACACTGTACCACCTTGTCACCCGCCTCCCTGACTCCCTTCGCACTGTCAGGGACCAGTTTCTCGCTCTCTCCCCCACTGACCTCACTGTCGACCTCCTCGAGAAGGAACTCCTAGCAGCTGAGAAGAGTATTGTAGCTGTAGGTGCCTCTCGTGGTGACCCCCGCACCCCCTTCTTTGAAGGGTGCTCCCCCTCCCCCCTCCTCCCCTCCATTGCATCTGCTGCTGCTGTCGACTACCTCGGTGCTGAGGGAGTCGGGACTGCGTCTGCTCCCGGTGGGAGGCGCAAGAGCGGCAAGGGCAAGGGGGGCAAGGGTGGTGGAGGTGGAGGTGGGGGCGGCGGCGGTGGAGGGGGTGGGGTGGGCGGGGGTGGTGGCGGAAGTGGGAGTGGCGCGGGTGGTGGGGGGGTCAGTGGCGGCGCAGGGGGTGGTGGCGGCGGCGGCGGTGGTGGGGGTGGGGGTGGTGGAGGAGGTGGTGGCGGTAGTGGCGGTGGTGGAGCGGGTGGCGGGCGCGGTGGAGCGGTGCAGCGTGGGGGGTTCGGAGGTGGCCAGAGGCAGCCGCAGCAGCGTCCTGGCGAGACTCCCTCGCCCCAGCAGCTTCGTGAGTGGTACTCTCAGCGTGGGGGGTCTGGGGGTGGGGGCATTTGCTCGTACGTCATCTGCACAGGTGATCGCGCTGGCCAGACTTGTGGGAGGTTCCACCCGACACAGCGCTGCTTCTCTCGCCTCGATGACGCCTGGCGCGAGCAGTTCCCTGACGCCTCTGAGCTGCCTCGCTGGGCTGATCTGCTTAGGAAGGGAATTGATATCTTTGCTCTTGATTATGATGCTATCCTTGCTGCCATGTATGCATTGACTATTAGTGCTGAGGGTGACTGCTACCTGAGTGTGCCGCCTGACCCAGGTATTGGTACTGGTATGGCTGCTGCGCTAGGTGCTAGTGCGTCTGCGTCTGCTGGTACTGAGTCTGCTACAGCACACCTTCACCCTGGACTCAGGTGCTTCCCGCTGTTTCTTTCGTGACCGCACAGTCCTTGAGCCACTCGCTCGGCCTGTTGCTGTCTCCCTTGCTGACCCCTCTGGGGGCCCGGTCCTTGCGACCTCCTCCACTGTCCTCCCTTGTCCTGCGGCCCCGTCTGGCACTTTGTCGGGTCTTTACCTCCCCTCGTTCTCTACGAACTTGGTGGCGGGCTCTGCTCTCCAGGACGGGGGTGTTCACCAGTTCACCCCTGCCTATGAGCGAGTGACCCACTGTACGTGTGCTCGGACGGGTCGCCACCTGGCTACCTTCACTCGGCAGCCGGGGTCCGACCTGTACACACTGACCACTGAGCCCCCTCAGGTAGCTGCGTCTGCGTCTGCGTCAGGTCAGCTGTCGGCTCCCTGCTCGTGTCGCTCCCTGTCGCACCAGACCGTCCTCTGGCACCACCGCCTTGGTCACCCCTCCGTGCAGCGCCTTCGTGGCATGCACTCCCGTTACCTTGTCTCTGGTCTTCCCAGAGTTCTCCCTCCCCTCCCACCCTCGCCTGCTCCTCCCTGTCTTCCCTGTGTCGAGGGGCGGCAGCGCGCCACCCCTCACTCCTCCTCGTTCCCTCCCACAGAGGCTCCTTTGCAGACTCTTCACCTGGACGTGTGGGGCCCAGCCCGCGTCCGGGGACAGGGCCACGAGCGGTACTTCCTGCTGGTCGTCGACGACTACTCGCGCTACACCACGGTCTTCCCCTTGCGCACCAAGGGTGAGGTCCCGGATGTTTTGATCCCTTGGATCCGCGCTGCTCGTCTCCAGCTCCGCCAGCGGTTCCAGTCGGACTTTCCCGTCCTGCGTCTGCACTCTGACAGGGGTGGTGAGTTTTCCTCCGCCCTCCTGGCTGCCTACTGTGCGGAGCACGGCATCCGCCAGACTTTCACGCTTCCGGACTCCCCACAGCAGAATGGGGTTGCTGAGCGTCGCATTGGTTTAGTCATGGAGGTCGCTCGTACCTCCATGATCCATGCGGCTGCCCCCCATTTCCTGTGGCCGTTTGCAGTGCGGTACGCTGCGCATCAGCTCAACCTTTGGCCCCGTGTCTCTGCTCCGGAGACCTCGCCCACACTGCGTTGGACGGGGGAGGTTGGCGATGCGTCGGTGTTTCGAGTCTGGGGATGCCGAGCCCTTGTTCGCGATACGTCCGCGGACAAGCTCTCCTCCCGTGCCGTTCCCTGCGTCTTCCTTGGCTTTGTCCCTGACGCGCCTGGCTGGCAGTTTTACCACCCCACCTCGCGCCGTGTCTTTGCCTCTCAGGACGTCACCTTTGACGAGTCGGTACCCTTTTACCGTCTCTTCCCCTACCGCACTGCCCCCCTCCCTCCCCCGCCGCTTTTCCTCGCTCCAGGTCCCCCTCCGGTAGACCCCCTTCCCCCTCAGGGTCCTGCTCCTTCAGGTGTCTCTCAGGTAGACCCTCCTCCCGTCGCTGAGCCTGTCGAGGTCACAGGTGACTCAGGTGCTGCTGCGGGTGGTACTGCTGGGGGTGCTGAGCCTGGGGGTGCTGCCACTGGGGGTGCTGAGCCTGCGGGTGCTGGGCCTGGGGGTGCTGAGCCTGGGGGTGTTGACACTGGGGGTGCTGAGCCTGCGGGTGCGGAGCCTGGGGGTGCTGAGCCTGGGGGTGCTGAGCCTGGGGGTGTGGAGCCTGGGGGTGCTGAGCCTGAGGGTGCTGAGCCTGGGGGTGCTGAGCCTGGGTTTTCTGAGCCTGGGGGTGCTGAGTCTGGAGGTTCTGGCGCTGCTGGTGCTACCACTGGAGCTGGAGGTCCTGGAGCTGCTACGGACACTGGCGCTGCGGGTTCTGAGTCTGCTGTTGCGCGGTCTCCTTGGAGTAGCCGCCTTCGTACGCGTGTGCCTCTTACCTCCCAGCAGCTGCGCGACTGGTACGGTCGCCGTCAGCGTCGCGCTACTGTGGCTCGGGACCCTGCTCCTGGCGGTTCTTCCACTGACGTCACTGGAGCTGCGGGTGGTGCTGGTTTGTTGTCTCCTGAGGGTGCTCACGTCGCTGGTCCCGGAGGTGCTCGTACCGCTGGTACTCGAGCTGCTGGGGCTGGTGGTGTTGTGTTTGAGGGTCCTCCTCCTGGGGACGTTGCGACTGGGGGTGCTGGTTCTGGAGGCGCTGCGACTGGTGGAGACGGTCCTGGAGGAGTTGCTGCTGGGGGTGGTGGAGCTACTGGAGGTGCGGGAGCTGCTGTGGGTGCTGGAGCTGCTGGTGCTGGTGACACTACACAGCCGTGCCTGTTCTTTGCTCCGCCGTCTTCGTCGTCTCTGCCACCTCCTGACTCTGTCCTTCACCAGGTTCTTAGTCTTCCGTCTTCTACCGGTCTTCCCCTCCTGCCTGACTCACCGCTTCCTGCTCCTTCTCCTTACACTGAGCAGTCAGGAGGTCTTACTGAGCGTCGTGAGCCTGCGTCGCGTCCTGTCTCGCCAGTTCGCTCTGGACGCACCGTTCGTCGTGGTCCGCGTTCGCGGTCGCCGTCTGTCCCCCGCACGCGCCTTGTCGTTCGTCGTTCTTCCTCTGTTCCGCAGTCTGTTCCTCTGCCGTCCCCTCCTGAGTCGTCTTTGCCTCACGTTCCGGACCCTGAGTCTGACCGGTTTCGTGCTGAGCACCCTACTGTCACGCGTCTGTTAGCCACTGTTGTCACTGACCCGTCGTTTGAGTCTTCTGCTGCGTCTGCCTTGGTCGCTGAGCTAGTTGACTTTGCTGCTGCCTGTCGTCTAGACTACGCTGCTAGCCTTGTTGCTGAGTCTGAGTCTGTCTGTCCTCCGTCCGTCGGGGGTGAGTGTGCTCTTGACACGGACGTCCTTGAGGACAGGCACGAGGACCTTGAGTGTCTTGCAGCCGCTGCGCCTCATCTCGTGGCCATGCTGCTTGCCCCCGAGGGAGACCCGGATGCTATAGACATCCCTACCCCGCGATCTTACGCTGAGGCGATCGCGGGTCCCTACTCCTCTCAGTGGCAGGCAGCCATGGACGCAGAGATGGCATCCTGGAAGTCCACTGGCACTTACGTCGACGACGTTCCCCCTCCTGGGGCGAACATCGTCAGTGGCATGTGGATTTTCAGGGTGAAGCGGCCGCCGGGTTCTCCGCCTGTCTTCAAGGCTCGTTACGTTGCTCGAGGCTTCAGTCAGCGAGAGGGAGTCGACTTCTTTCAGACCTTCTCCCCCACCCCGAAGATGACCACTCTTCGGGTACTGCTGCACGTTGCCGCTCAGCGTGACTACGAGCTTCACTCTCTTGACTTCAGCACAGCTTTCTTGCAGGGCAGTCTGCACGAGGAGATCTGGCTGCGCCGCCCTCCTGGCTTCACTGGGTCGTTTCCTCCTGGTACCCAGTGGAGCCTCCGCCGGCCGGTCTACGGTCTCCGCCAGGCACCACGTGAGTGGCACGACACACTGAGGACTACACTTACGGCTCTTGGGTTCGCGCCGTCTACTGCTGACCCGTCGCTGTTTCTGCGCACTGACACTTCGCTGCCGCCGTTCTACATCCTCGTGTACGTCGACGACTTGGTCTTTGCCACTGCTGACACTGAGGCTCTCGCCCACGTGAAGTCCGAACTGCAGAAGAGACACACGTGCACAGACCTGGGCGAGCTGCGCAGCTACCTTGGCTTGCAGATCACCCGGGACAGAACACGCCGCACCATCACACTGACTCAGTCACACATGGTGCAGCAGGTCCTTCAGCGCTTCGGCTTCACCTGGTCCTCAGCACAGGCCACTCCTCTGGCCATAGGTCACTCGCTCTCAGCTCTGCCTTCGGATGAGTCCGTAGAGCCGAGTGGTCCTTACCCAGAGCTAGTTGGTTGCCTCATGTACCTGATGACTTGCACTCGTCCTGACCTAGCGTACCCTCTTGGCCTTCTGGCCCGCTACGTGGCTCCTGGTAGGCACCGAAAGGTGCACTGGGATGCTGCGAAGAGGGTATTGCGCTACTTGTGCAGTACATCGGGCATGGGGCTCGTGCTTGGAGGAGGGAGCCCAGTTGTTCTCACTGGACACTCAGACGCTTCTTGGGTTGACGACCAGGCTACTCAGCGGTCGTCACAGGGTTACACCTTCAGTCTTGGCTCTGGCTCAGTTTCTTGGCGTTCTACACGTTCGTCTTCAGTTCTTAGCTCCAGTTGTGAGGCTGAGATCTACGCTACAGCCATGGCTGCTCAGGAGTTACGCTGGCTCACCTACCTGCTGACCGACCTGGGAGAGCGGCCTCGTTCTCCTCCAGTGCTGTACGTTGACAACAAGGCTGCCATTGCCTTGTGTGAGGAGCACAGACTGGAGCACATCGCTCTGCGGTACTTTCTGGCTCGAGAGTTGCAGCAGCGTGGTCAGCTTCGTCTGCGTTACGTGGCCACTCAGGCCAACACTGCTGATATATTCACCAAGGCACTCCCGCCTAGTGATCATCAGCGCTTCTGCACTTTGTTGGGGCTTGTGCCCACTTTTCCTCACTTGCTGTAGACTTTGCGTGTACTGTGATATATATATATATATATATATATATATACCTGCATGCTTGCTAGATATAGATCACTGTGATGCTTGTGTTACATATATGCCTCTGCATGTGAACTGGCCTTGTGGCTCTTTGCTTGTGCTCAGAGTGTGGTGACGTTGTGATCCACCCTGGGCTTGCTTGCCTTTCTTGACTGGTCTTGTGACCCCTTGCTCTCCCCCACTTTGCCTATGGGGGTGTGTCAAACATTATACTTGTGTTGTTGCTGTGTAGGCTACAGTGGGTTAGCCTTTAGGGGGTACACAATTCTAGGGTTTTGTATTTGTACTCCCATCTTCTCATAGTGCACACACTTCTCTCATTCTGACATAAATTGGTCAAGTGGCACAAGTAGAGCGGCATCAAGTTTATCCGGGAGCTTTTTTCATCGAGTAATCAATGAACGATTTTGGGTTCATTTGTAGCAACAAAAAATCAACTATAACCAACAGGACCACTGATCACTCATATTTTACATATACCTTCACAACAAAAAGTTGATAGAGCATTATCCTTGCTACTGTATTTATTTGCCATCCCCATCCTCCATAAAATCACTAATGTTCACAGTATTCCCTCCCCCAAGCAACGCAGACACGTCATGGTGTTGTGCGTTGCCACACTCCAATCCCCCCGATGCTCCCAACGTACCGTATCCAAGCCATCACCTGCCCCCCACCCCATCCCCATCCTCCATAAAATCACTAATGCTCACCGTATTCCCTCCCCCAAGCAACGCAAACACGTCATGGTGCTGTGCGTTGCCACACTCCCCTCCCACTGCTCCCATCATATCTGAATCCATGCGAGATTCCGTAGCAGCAGCAAGGAAAGGAAAGGCAGAAGCACCACCAGCAGCACCAGCACCAACACCGGCACTGGCAGCAGCCGCAGCACCAGCACCAACACCAGCACTGGCAGCAGCCGCAGCACCAGCACCAGCACCAGCACCAGCACCAGCACCAGCACCAGCACCAGCACCACCTGCAGCACCCTCTGTATTCCTCCCAAAGCCCGTGGCAAATGTGTTATACACTCCCTCTGCCTCTCCTTCCTCTCCCCTTCCACCCGCATCTCTACTCGCTCGAGAAGAGGCCACTGCTATTGCCAGAGCCGCAGCCACTGCAATCCGTGAGGAAAGGTCCCTCGGAGGACTGCTGCCCCTGGCATTCCCATGACCATGCACTCCCAGGCCCTGCCCCGATGGGAGACCCACCTGCTGCTCCCTCCCCGATACGTCCGACTCACCTCCTACTCCTCTCCCCATGCCGTTTCCTGAGCCGCCTTGCCCAGGATTCCCCCTTCCTCCTCCTGCTGCTCCTGCTCCTCCTCCTCCTCCTCTTCCTCCTCCTCTTCCTCCTCCTGTGCTTCTCTGATGCTGCTCTATCTGCCTTAGAATCACACGGGCCAGATCTACAACCTCGGGGTCCTCTGCTGCAGATCCCACATCCGGAAGCAAGCTTGCGAAACCACCTGGGACAGCTGGTAACATGGGTAACATGGTAACCAGGTCTTCCATGGACTGCCCAGAAGCCAGCCGCCTGCTTTCTGCTTCCTCCGCGCCGCCTCCAGCAGCAAACTCCTCAAGTTCACGCTCGTTATAAGCACGTGCCCTAGAGAAACCAACAGAGGGGGTTCCTGCAGCCACAGCTCCCACTCCTGCTGCTGAAGAGGCGGGGAGGGCCCTTGGAGCGTGGAAGGGAGTGCTGGGTGTGGCTGCCGAGGCAGCAGATGAGAACGCAGTCGATAAGGCCGCAGAATGGGCGCGAGCGAGGGAGAGTAATCCACTCGCGTTTAGAGGGTATTTGGGGGGGGATCCCTCCGTTCCATGGGGTAGAGTTGCAATTCCACCAGCAGCACCACCACCAGCAGCGGAGAGGGCAGCAGAATGGACACGAGCAAGAAAAAGAGCTCCTAGCCCGTCTGTAGGGTACCCGTGGGAAGAACCCTCCATTGCATGGTCTACACTTGCAATTCCCCCAGCTGCAGTACCACCCGCAGCACCAGCTGCTGCAGCAGCAGCAGCCTCAGCAGCAGCTGCCTCAGCAGCAGCAGCAGCAGCAGCACAAAGGTGAGAAAGGGCCTGGGATTGTTGGGTTCATGGGCGAAGCGCCGGGAATAGGAATATCAAGCCAGTGGGAAGGCTGGAAGGCAGAAGCAGCAAGCGAGGGGGGCGGGAGTGAGTAGGTAGGGGCAGAGAGAGCGTAAGGGGCGTCTGGGAGGGGCAGAGGAATGAAGTCACTGAGAAGGGTGCCTAGCTGTGTGGAGATCGGGTCTGCTGCTTGAGGGATATGCACACTCGGAAAGCTCGCTCCATCCTGCATTCCATGACCCCCCTGCTCCTCCTGCTCCTCCTGCTCCTCCTGCTTCACCTGCTTCACCTGCCCCTGCTGCTTCTCCTGATCCTCCCATCCTTCTAGCTCCTCCATTTCTCTCTCCTCCCGCTCCTCCCTCTCTCTTTGCTCTTGCTGGGCTGTCTGGGGTTCCCGGAATTCCTGGGAGTTTAAGGCTTCTTGCATGTGTGAGTTGAAGGCTTCTTGCATGTGTGAATCACTTAGCACTTGCACCACCTCTCCCATTACCTCTCCCTCTCTCTCTCCCCTCCTCTCTCCCTCGCTCTCTCGCTCCCTCTCTCCCTCCGACTCTCCCTCCCTCACCTCCTCTCTCACTCCCTGTAGCGCCCATCCCTCCTGCTGCTGCTGCTGCTGCTGCTGTTGCTGCTGCTGCTGTTCCCAAGATGCCCATACCTCCTCCAGATGAATCCTGGCCTCTGTTGGGACACGTGGCGGCTCCTCATTGGTCAGCCATGCACTGTTGGCGTCAATGCCCACGCTAGGAAGAATCGCACTACTCCACCTCTCCAGATTCATTCCCTGCCTGCTGCTGCTGCTGCTGCTGCTGCTGCTGCTGCTGCTGCTGCTGCTGCTGCTGCTGCTGCTGCTGCTGCTGCTGCTGCTGCTGCTGCTGCTGCTGCTGCTGCTGCTGCTCCTGCTGCTGCTGCTGCTGCTGCTGCTGCTGCTGCTGCTGCTGCTGCTGCTGCTGCTGCTGCTGCTGCTGCTGCTGCTGCAGCCGCTGCCGCTGATCCGACTGTAACAGCTGCATATGCTGCTGTCCCTCCTCCTGCTGCCCCTGCTGCTGCTTCCCCTCCTGCTGCAGGTTCAGATTGTGCATAAAAGCAGCAGAAAGATTAATATCCTCATTCACATTCTTCATTCCACCGTCCGCCCCACTACCATCCTCCGGTCCAGAATCATCCTTCCCCTTTCCTGCCTCGTGCGAATACCGCCTTTCAGAGGTTCCAAAACTCCCCTCACCCGCCCCCAGAGGCTCAGGGGTGTGCATACGGCTCCTCTTCCCCCGCCGCTGCTCATCTGAATCAGCCATCCCGTACCCAGCACCCCAGAACTCCGCGTTAGGATTACTCAACTCCATCGCGTGTGCCCCCCCTTCTCCTGCTGTTCCTCCTGCTGTTCCTCCTGCTGCTCCGGCTTCTAAGCCTGCGATCACTGCCGCATCGGCCACAATACCTGCTGCAGCCACACCAATAACCTCCTCTTCCACCAGCAACCCAGCCACACTCCTCTGAAACCTCTCCAACGCCTCTCCACTCCGCACCCTCCCCCTCCACCCTCCAGGAGTCACCCTCCTCCTCGCACTCCTCCTCCCACTCTCGCTCCCACTCTTCCCTTCCTCCCGCAGGCTCGCCTTTCCAAACCCTGCCATCTGCCCTTCCTCATTGGTCGTCTCACCTGCTGCCTGCGCCTGCACCCTCTGCTGCAGTACCTGCCAGGAGCCATCATCAGATGCTGCCCGCCTCAGTCCCGACCTTCCCCAGGCGTCACCCTGCCAAGCCAAGCCCTTCTGCTGTTCCTCCTCCTGCTGCTGCGGCTGCTGCTGCTGCGGCTGCTGCTGCCGAGCCTGCCTGGGCAGGTTCGGCGCAGCCATGGCGTCTTCCGAGCCTGCGCTCGTGGGTGTGGGAGAGGCGGAGGAGAACGAGGCGGAGCTGCTGCTGTTGTTACTGCCAGCCGTCGTTGGTGTTACCTGGTTACCAGACGGAGCGAATCCAGGGAAACCAACCATGTCACCCAGACTAGCAGATTTGCTCGCCAGGAAAGAAGCGCGGCGGTTACCACCATCACGGTGGCCACCAGCACGGTTACCACCAGCACGGTTACCACCAGCAGTGGCAAGGAAATCGCCAGGACTAGCAAGGGTAGAGGCTCTCCAAGCGGTGACACCGGGAGAGGCCGTAGCAGGGGATGTGCCAGGGGTTGTAGCAGCAGCAGTTGCAAAGGATGTAGCAGCAGCTGTAGCGAAGGATGTAGCAGCTGCTGTAGCAAAGGATGTAGCAGGGGCTGTAGCGAAGGATGTAGCAGGGGTTGTAGCAACGCCTGAAGTAGGGGCTGTAGCAGGTGCTACAGCAGGTGCGGATGTAGCAGGGATTTGAAAAGCACCAGAGAAACTCTTACTACTCGGGACGGCAGGAAAACCCTCCTGCCTTAAACCCTCCCTACTGCCCCTCCCCCTGCTGCTGCTGCTGCTAGAATCGCTACCCTGGCGTTGCCCTGCTGCCGCCGCGAGGGAAGGAGAGAGGGACCCGTATACAGGAAAGGAAAAGGATGGGGCAACAACTTGGGCTGAGTTAGGGTTTCTGATAGGCGTTGATGAGTGTGTGTTGGCAGCCACAGCAGCAACGGCAGCGGCAGCAGCGTTGGCAGCAGCAGAAGAAATCAAATTACCACCGTAGCCAATGCCGCCACCAGGAGCAGCAGCAGCAGCAGCAGCAGCAGCACCAAATTGTGAGCTTTCAAAAGGCCGCTTGCGCACGTTGCTAGGTCTGGGAACAACCACGTGCGATCCATAAGGGTTGGTCCGGCTTTTCGAGTGATCCCCCAAATATGCTGCGAAAGCATCGGCAGGCAGGGATGATGCAGGTGCAGAGGTGGCAGAGGATGGGGAGAGGGGGGCAGAGGCAAGGAGGCGGCTTGACAAGGCGGCTCGGGGAGGAATGGAAGGGAGAGAGGGTGGAGACGTGGGTATGCTAAAGGAGGGATTTGTTAGCTGTTGAGTGAGCTGAAGTGCTTGTTGCTGTAAACGCTGCTGCTGCTCTAACTGGTTCTGTAGCTGGGACTGAAACTGCTGCTGCTGTTGCTGCTGCTGCTGCTGCTGCTGCTGCTGCTGTTGCCGCTGCTGTTGTTGCTTCTCCTGCTGCTGCTGCTGCTGCTGCTGCTGCTGCTGCTGCTGCTGCTGCTGCTGCTGCTGCTGCTGCTGCTGCTGCTGCTGCTGCTGCTGCTGCTGCTGTTGCTGATGGTAATGCTGCAGCAGCACAGCAAGCTGCAAGTGCTGAAGCTGCACATTGCCTGATAAGCCCTGCCTCTCACTCACCGGTTGATCGCTCACTGCCCGCGCTCGCAACTGCTGCTGCTGCGGCTCCACAAACATTCCCTCTCTTTCAACGACACTCGCTGGGTTCCCCTGCATCGGCATCCTCGTTACAAACTGCTGCGCCTGCGGGTTATTCGACAAAAAAGCGCCCACACGGCTGGGAGAAACTGCTGGTGGCTGGCGCGTTGCGACAGTAACTGCATCGGCAGCAGGTTCGGCTCTTGAAATAAGAGGCTCGAAAATCCCACCTTTGTGAACCCTCCCCGCGTGACCACTACCGCTACCTTCACGCGCAGAGATCCTTTGATCCAGATCTGGCATTTCATGGAAGGCTGCTGACGTGGAGGCTCCAGGTTGGGCAGCAGCGGTGTTACCAGCACCAGCTGCAGTGCCAGTGGCAGCGGCAGAAACAGCGACACGAGCGGAAGCAGGTGAAGCAGGAACGTCAACAGCTGCTGCTGTTGCTGCTGCTACTACTCCTGCTGTTGCTGCTACTGCTGCTCCTGCTGCTACTGCTGCAGTATCCACCTCCCTACTAGTACTACTAGCAGCTGCTTTCCTCTGCTGCCCTGCCTCCTGTCCAGCCGTCTGAGTCGATCCGCCTAGAATCACCTGCTGGCCGCCTTGGTGGTTATGTTTGTTGGTGTAAGAGACCTGCACGTTCTCGTCTGTTACCACTGCCTCTGGGTTGCGGTCTATTGTCTTTTTGGCCGGGCAGCCCGCTCCCTTACTAGTGTATCCACAGCGATAGTATGCCCTGTGAAGAAAAAAAAAAGCGATAAAAAGACGGAAATAAAATATTCAACAAAAACATTACTGGATTAATCAGAGTCACTTGGCTTTGTCCGAGGCAAAATGTAAAGAAAGGAAAGAAAAGGAAGAAAACAATAATACAAGCAAGCAAAAACAAGAGCCAAGTTTCCGGCTCGATTTCCGCAAACGCTGTTTCAAGCTAAAGAAACCGAAATATGCCTAACACAGACTGGAAAAGAAGAAGGTACTCACATTTTTCAATAAATCTCCGACACTTTCTTGTTAACTCGCTTACCTGATGATTCCAGTTCTCATGAGAGGCTTTTCGCCGTACTTGAGCCAGTGATGGCCGTCCTTCGCAACGATTTCCACCAATTTCTGCCGATCGCGCCATTCCCTGATCGCCATCGAGTCCGCCATTCCATCTGCCGCCGGCGGCGGGTCATCGTGATTATCGCTGGAGTTCGGATTCATTTTGTAGGACTCGTTTCCTAGCAGCGAAGCTATCGGTGTCAGGCTGAGATTTTGTGCTGTCACATTACTGTGTGCCGTCTGCTATTCTTTGCTCTTACTCCGAGAAACAAACGCTTCAGTGCTAGTAGCGGTGAATGTTGGCTCCAGCCGAAGAAAATGGATGAAAGGTTGTGAGTGAAGCAAGAAAGCCAACCGATGCACTATTTGAGCACGAATCACTGAGGGCGAAGGCGGTCCACTTCATGTAAATTTTGTTTTGGCTGTAACGTGTGATCGAACCTGTCTGTATGTGGGCGACGATATTGTGATTCCGCCACTGTCGCCACTGGCAGTGATCCACGTCCAGGAACATTCACGGGCAGTGCACAGTAAGTTAACGGCTGTCACGATTTTTTCGGGCAGGTCACCCGGCAACTCTGGCGATCTCGTCCGTCATCTCTGGCTAATCCCGACGATTTCCTTCCCGCCTCGGTCGCAACGCAAGGCTCACGGCTGGACACCTGTGGTTGGAGTTGTGGCCAATAGGAGCACGTACAGCAAGCGACCACGTCAGGTTCAGCGAAAGCCGACAAACTAATGAACGACTAGACGGGATAATAATCATTATAGCCGGCGTTATTGCCGACGTATAAACGGCCAAAAGACGGACTGATTCAACTTGCCGGCTATTTCGCCAGTACAGTAATCAGAAATAAGCGTAATGTATTTCGAGAGACCGTCAGAAATCAGCGTTGCTTTGGGGGATCCGCCCAACTGCTGCCAGGAATAAAATTTGTTGGATCCAAAAGCTGTCACCGCAAAAAGAATAATTCTATTCGCTAGGACGGCATTTTTGCCGGTTAACCGTCTGTTTTCCATTCCTCGCTAACAGCCGACAAGACACCTTGTAATGTGTATGGGTGCAACTGTTGCACATCTCTGTTGACCTGGGTGTATTGGCACCATTCGAAAACGACAGGCGGAAAAATTGCGCGACACGCCAGCGCTCGAACTTTTCTTAATCTCATCGACCAGTCTCGCACGTCGGGTAGGGCGACCGAACCTCGTCCAAATGGATCGACTTACATGCGCTTCCATGTTATTTTTACTGTATCGACTTGCTACTTTTCGTTACAGGTGCAATAACACTTGAAATCCCATAACCAATCATGAGGACCTATCATCTGTCAATGGACACGTCATAATTCTAGGCACGCAAACCTGGAAATGTCGTGTGCGTGCATGACGGGATGCTGTCAAATCCACCTGACATCTGTGAATGCCCATGAACGTTCGTGAACTTGGGCACTACATGCTAGAAACCACAACGCGTCATCATTCACGTTGGGCCAGAATCTTACGACGTGTTGCGACCCACACGGGTCGGGTCGACCAACCCCCGATCAATTTCTAAGAAGGCTGCATCGCGGGTCTACCTGACCAGGTCGACCCAACCCAACCCGGTTGGGTTGTGTCGATCCGGGTCGACCAAGTCGGGTCAACTAGGCCGACCTGACCCAACCCAAACGACCTAGAGCAAGTTACCTGAGCCTGCGAACTCTGTGGTTCTTGCGCGCATATCGCCTGTATCTCGCCTAAGAAGAAGATACCCGGTAATATCACCCAGCCCACCTTCCACCCGTGCAGTAATTGTTTTCTCTTTACGTCAAATTTGCAGAGAAAACAACGGGAAATTCTTCGGTTTCTCGAGTCACCTTTGTGTTGGGTTGGGTCTGGTCGGGTCTACCCGACCTGGTCGACCCGACCCAACCCAACCCTGTTGGGTCGCAACACGTCGTTACAAGCATGCCACAAAAAATATCTTCCATGCATACCGGACAAAACCTCCGATGTAGCACTGTTGTAGGCATTGTTTCTTTTCCAAACAACACGCTCCACAGCCTCACAATTTGTCTGTACATGTGAAATATTTCCACCGTCCCGAAACAATGACATCTCACCTGCGCGACAGTTCTCTCGATGCCGAAAGGGCAGCTTCAATCACAAAAGCGCATGTAGGTCGACCCATTTGGACGAGGTACGGTCGCCTTACCCGACGTGCGAGACTGGTCGATGTGATTGAGAAAAGTTCGAGCGCCGGCGCGTCGCGTAAGTTTTCCACGACGGGCTGATGCCAGATCGAAGCTTTGCAGGGTGTTTGGCCCAGGCATCGAACGATGGAAAAAAAAAAATAAGTTAACTGGCGGAAATTTACAATGCATTTGCACCTTGGATTTGAGCAAATTGTGTCAAAATATTACACGCAGAACCTGAATTAGACCACGATGAGACCACGATGAGTTCATCGCTGTTAGCAAAAAGTCAACGCTGCAGTGCAGGACGGCTAGCACGCTCGGCCAAGAATGGGAGCTTGGCCACCTACCCCTTCTGGCCGGGCGTCACGCATCCCGTAACCTGAAATCGAAGGGTGGCCCAAACGAATGGTAAGGCAGGTTGACACTTGGCACAGTAGCAGGGCTTCTGTTTTTGCATACACGTACTGTATCATTTTTCATGTTGCCCGCGGCCAGCCACCTGACAGACGATATATCGGGTTTGCTGGTCTAGTTGATGGGTTATTTACCATGCAGATCCGTGTCAAGTGAAGCCGAATAAGCCCAGAAAGTCATTCTAATAAGCCCGCAAAGTCAGAGTTCGTGTGGAACCAATTGACCGACCCTGAAATAGCACTTCCATCGACGAGGTGGAAGATGAAAGGAGCCAGGTTGAGAGTGCCAAGGTGGGTGGAAAACGTTGCTGTGCATATTAGAGCGGTTTTGTTGCTCTACCTCTTTGAACCTTTCTTCACCAGTCTGAACAGTGATACTTGAACTGGAAACGAACTACGCCTGACCTGCCCTAAGGGCGTGTCACTTTTTTCCGGACCGATGGTCCGCACGGCATGCGAAAATTTTCGTCAATGCTCGCATGCTCTCCAATTCGATAACGGGCTCAAACTGTCCAGACGGTGAGAGGGATACCCTTTTCGCATGCCGTGCGTACCGCATGGTTCAGAAAAACGTTACACGCCCTAATGTCGATTCATGTGGCCAAGTTGCCTTCCGGAAACTCTAGGGTTTCGGGAAAACGGGGTTACCCTGACGCTAAGATTGTCGCAGACGCTGTCCCCTTAGAAAAACTGTCGCTTCGGAATCCGATCAAGACAATAGCCAAATCGTAAAAATCTCTCATGACAAAACAAAGGGAAAATATGTCAATGGTAACTTTTATGGGGAACTATAACGCGTACGGTAACCATTAGATGTTGTTTTAACGCGTTTGGTAACTCGCTTAACACGTTTGGTAACTCTACACTAGCACCCGATCACGCGAATGGTAACTAGAAGAAACCCTCGCCCAAAATGATATCGATTCTGGTTTTTCCCGCCCGCGCAAGACTAAATTGACGAATCTTGATGCTTTAAGTTCTGACACAATTCTCAGAATTCTGACACACTTTCCGAAACAAAAGTTGTTTACAAAACAAGTGTCTGTTTAAGAAACGTTTTTAAACATAAAAGTCTATTTTCGCGCTCGTCCGCGAAATTGTACAAATATCATTCTATCGACCTTCCGACCGCAAAAAAAAGAAAAAAAATAAATAGATAGAGCCATTTCTTATCTTTATTTATGTCGGACAAATGATACGAACGAATAAATCATATTTTTGCTTGCATAATTGCATACTTATAAAATGATGAAAAATTCCTGGTAAGGAAAATAATATTTTTTCAATTATTGTAACATGGGATAATTTTTCGTTCGATAAAAATACAAAAAACTCCAAATGCCTTTACAAAAAATCCAAATGCCTTTTCGCACGGATTTTAGGGTTGATGCTCTCAAAATCATTTGCTTTCGGAAAGGGCTATGTAGTTTTTAGAGCTCGGAAGTAGGACAGAATTATATTTGTATAATTTTGTAAACGCGCGCAGGAAAAGCAGTATTTTGTTAAAAAAGTTCCTGCAACAGATACGTTGTGATAATTCACTTTTGTTTCAGAAAGTGTGTCAGAATTTCGAAAATTGTGTCAGAACTTGGTTCATCAAGATTCGTCATTTTAGTCTGGCGCGGGCGGGAAAAACCAGAATCGATATCATTTTGGGCGAGGGTTTCTTCTAGTTACCATTCGCGTGATCGGGTGCTAGTGTATAGTTACCAAACGTGTTAAGCGAGTTACCAAACGCGTTAAAACAACATGTAATTGTTACCGTACGCGTTATAGTGCCCCATATAAGTTACCATTGACATATTTTCCCCAAAACAAAATACCGCACTTCTGAAAGGACAAAAGAATCTCTACACCAACACGAAGCGTGTGAGGGTGTTGCGAGTGCAATTCACCGAGCAAGCGAGCGAGAATTGCACAACCGAGGCAAAAACTGTTAAGGCGAAGCCCTGCACGCGCCTGGTTTCGCGTGTAGCAGCCCTATGCGGAGTAGCGAGACTTCGCATACCGCATACCGGTGTTGCGGTATTCGTCGAGTACAATGCAAAAGTGCACTTCGGTATGCACTGTTCAACACTGAACCGAATTGGAGGGAAGTGGTGACATTGCACAAACGAGTATGTGCAACTGTCTGTTGCGAGCACCTGCGCAACTACTCCTGGGCAGGTAGAAAATGCACCTGACGGTATTTTCACCTGATGGCATTTTCACCTAGCGGTGCCAACCAGGAACCGCATACTAGAGTAGGTGCTTGCACGTTCTACTTGAGCAACGTCCTTCATGAACAACGTTCTCGTAGAACGTTCTCGCACATGTCACTATGATTCCTATAAGGTTCATGTTGTATCTGTTGTAATCAAATCAATAAATCAATTTCTTTCTTTCGTTACTGGATACCAAGCCTGTTGCTGTATACCAAACATACCGTTCTCCAATTACCAGTATCCGGTTTCCAGCAAGTCTGTATTACAAACCTCGCACTTCACTCTCTAATCGTGCAAACTCTGCGCCTAGGCTCTCCCACAATCGCCTATTCTCCGCAAAAACAGTGCATCGAGCGAAGGGATGAGCGAAGATTATATAGCGAAGCTAGCATGGTAACGGTAACGCGAACAATTTGGTGCGCTATGGGCCTAGCGCCGAGGTTGGGAATTGTCGAGGCGGAGGTCCTGAGCGTAAATTACCAGCCGGGCCGTGGGGTTGGGTCGCGTCGTGAACAGTGGCGGGAACAGTAGTCGATGCGAGTGTCGCGACTCGCGAATGGTAACGGTACACTGTTTGGAGCTGTTGGCGTGAACAGTGGTGTACGCGTTGAGCAGGGATGCGAAGAAAGGAAAGAAGGAATTTTTCTTACACCCCTTCTTACGAGAGTGCGTGTACATCCTGGAAATTTCGGTTGCGCAAGTACTCGGAGAGAACGGGGTGGTTTTCAATTCTATCTGTTACGATACGAAGTTCAATGAGAAGGCATTCCTGTACGCTGCAGGAGCCGACTCTACCGAGTACGAAGACGAGGAGTCAGAAGAATCGAAGCGACACAGCAACCGCCTTTGCGAGACCGATGCAGGCAGAGACATTTGAAATGAAAAGAGCGGGAACAGGTTTGAAACTGACTCCCGCGCCGCACGGTTTGAATTTCGCTGCAATAAGGGAATGTACCCCTTAGAGTACATGGCTAGTCTAGGTCGTTTCGCATTCCTTTGTATTTCTATATAAACCCTATGTATGCATGCTATTATCATCTCAGTCATTTTACATTCACTCTGACCTGAGTTCACTACTTCCGCTGCAACACTACCTGCGATCAACCCTGAACGATCCTTGTTTCGTTAAGTCCCACTTCAGATTGTAACACTATCCAAGGCCACCCAGTTGTCTTCTGTCGGTGCGCGGTTTTTCCAACGAATCAGAAATTAGATCCTGCGGGCCCCACGTGGGTCGTGAACTCGGTGGCTCAGTATCTTTTCGGGCGTGATGATTGGCTCTGTTGGTGGTCTTGTCATGCTGGCTGGGCGGTTGCGAGGCAGTTGGCTGGTGGATGGCACGTATGAGCGAAGCAGGCTGGCATGGAATGACTGGTTGACGTACCAGTTAGCAGGGGGGAGGAGATGGGCGGTGACGGGGGTGATCATGTGGCTGATCCGAAATGGCCCGCAATATTGGGGGCGGAGCTTTGGGGTAAAGGGCAAGCGTAGGTTCTGGGTATCCAGTAGAACAAGATCGTCGGACTGGTAAGTGACGGGGCGGCGGTGGCGGTCAGCGTTGCGCTTAGCGATGATGTTTGATTTTTTTATTGCGTCTGCTGCTCGGGTCCGTGCTACCTGTAAAATTTATGCAAACTGTTGGGCGCGTGGTACCGTGTTGTCGGGATTTGGGGTCATGGGTACTGTGGGGTCTTGTCCGTAGTTCAGGTAGGATGACGACTATTGGATCGTGGCCAATGGGGAGTTGTTGTACCCGAATTCGATGAGTGGCAGTTGTTTTTCCCACGTGGTTGAGTCATCGCACGTGGCTCGGATTAATTGTTCCATGGTCTGGTTTGTCCGTTCTGAATGTCCGTCAATTTCGGGGTGGTACGATGAGCTGAACTATAGTTTAGTGCCGAACTGCTGCCACAGGTTCCGCCAGAAGTTGCTGGTGAATTTCGTGTCGCGGTCGCTGATGATTGCTGATTGTATCCCGTGTAGTCGAACGACGGTGAAGATTGACTTCTTGCAGGCTGCGAGATATGCCATCTTCGTCAGCCGATCAACGACGACCAGGATCGCGTCATTCCCACTTGCGCCAGCCGGTAACCCCGTGACGAAGTCCATCGTCACCTCGTAAGTCTATCTTCAAAAACACGCGGGCTATTCGCAGTTGGTCTATCAGTTCGTCAGCGCGGGAAATGGGGTATCGCGACTTGATGGTTACTCGGTTCAGTGCACGGTAATCGATACACATGCCAAAACCTCCGTCTTTTTTCGGTGAGAACAGTATCGGTGCGGCGAACGGTGACGAGCTCGGTCGGATGAACTGCTTCTCTAACAGGTAATCTAACTGCTTCCTCAGTTCATCGAGTTCGGGCTGTGTCAGTCTGAACTATCGTTGTACGGTTGGTTTTGCCCCCGGCTCTAGCTCTATGCGGTGGTCGTGTGCACGCTCAGGTAGCAGCCCCTACAATAAATCGTTGGGAAAAAATCCCAGGGTATCGTTTCAGTAATTCCTGTAGTTCGGGCGGTACGGCTGCCGTGGATTTTTTGAAAATCACTCGGCTGCTCTACTTCTCCTACCAATGCGATATCCACAGCGTACACGTTAGCTCCAGCGGCGACACCCCGTTTCATCGTGATGGTGTTGACGTGGACCGTTGAAGACTCAGGCGACTGCCAACGAGGTTGTTCAACCCAGTTATTATTACTTCGCACAGTGCAGGTACCCGTCGTCCAGTCAATTCGCGGGTTGTAGCGTCGCAGCCAATCACGTCCCAGTAAAATGTCGTGCCCATCCAATGTTATCGCGAGCATTTCCTGTGTAAGCCCGAAGTTCCCTCCGCAGCGGACTTTTACTCTCTCCATCTTTTCCTGTAAAGCCAGCGGCGTGCCGTCAACTAAGCGTGTGTCGATCTCTGGAAAGCAGTAGCTAAGTGTATGTTGTAGTTTCCGTGCAGTCGTGGTATTAACTAAGCTGTGACTTTCTCCTCCGTCTATAAAGATCTTCACTGCTACCCCCTGTATTTTCCCGTGAATCAGTATTGGGCAATCCGTCGTTGTACCCTCCTTATCGATCCGAGCCCGATCGATGGCATCAATTGGTACTGTGACTCGGTGAGGGTCGGTGCGGTTGGGCGAGCAGTGAGTCTCGTCAGTAGTGGGCCCAATCTCTACTGACTGTTGGCATTTCCCTGCCTCCCAGACTCCCTCCCCTGCTTTGCTCCACGACGCCTTAGCTCCTCTGGGCATTCGCTCTTGCGATGGCCCGGCCTGTTGCAAGCAAAGCAGCGCCCCTTAAATGGCGCGGCAGCTGCGCTCGCCGCAAAACCGTGTACAGTGGCGTGCTCGGTCAGTCCCCGAGGGCGATGTCCGTAGCAGAACCCCGGTCTCGGACGGCGTAGAATGTCGATTTTCTCGGCGAGCGCGAGGATTTCGTTGAAGTTGGGAAGCCCACGAAGCATGATTTCGTGAGAGATGTCCAGCTTCAGCCCACTGACGTAACGATCCACTCGCTCCGCCTCGTGCATGTAGCCGAATTGCTCACATAGTGCGAGAAAACCGCTGGTGTAGTCTTGAACCGACCCGAGTTGCCACCAAGTGCGTAGTTTCTGACGCGCCGAAATAGAAGCCGCGATCGGCTCGAAGCGCGCCCGAAGCCATGTCCACCACGCATCCCACGTGCTGTCATGGGCAGTTTCGCAGAACGAACTCCATGTGACAGCTAGTCCCGTTGGCCCTTCCTCTTGCGACGGCGGCTCGTAGGCGCGTGGCGACGTCACGATGACTCGCCACCAGTCCATGGCGGGGCCCCGCAGCAACAAAACTGCATAACGTATCTTCGCTGCGTCCGACGAGACGTAATTGGCATAAAAAAATACGTTCATCGTGAAGACCCACGATTGAACCGTCGGACCTCCGCATTGGCTAGGGTCGAAACAGGGCAGGCGTTGCGGCTTGAGCGGCATTAGCTCGCAAACGTCGTTGTTGCCCCGCAAATGCCGCAAATCCGACGTGGCGACGGGCTTCACGAGGTGCATTCATGGTCGGAACGGCCCTGGTTCTCTCCATGCCAGGCATTGATTGGGCGACGCCATCACTGGCTGCACCTGAGCGCGGTCCCACAATGTTGTGAAGTGACGGTGTGCCGGACGAGATGACAATCGGCTCATCCCATTGCACAGGTGCATTCGCGGGTGTCTGTGCTTCTGCTGGTGCATTCGTCGTTGATTGCTGTCGGGCGGAGTCGCGTTCCGTCGTGGGTGTCGCGATTTCGTTCGCCGATTCCTCGATTTGGCGCACGGGTTCATCGAGGCGTTCCTGCGTCAGTGTCGCAAGATTGAATTCGGCCATGGAGGGGGTGTCCTGCAAGCTCAGCGAGAGCCTTAGTCGTGGCCGTGCGTGCTTCAGAGAGAGCACTTCGAGCGGCGGTGCTTGGGCGCTGAGGGACGTTTACCTCCTCCAAAAATTGAGATAGTGGGGAAGCGAAGGTGTGGGTGCGGTCCGAGAAGAGATCGTAGGCTCTGAATACCAAGTGTTACGAGTGCAATTGAGCGAGCGAGCGAGAATTGCACTATCGAGGCAAAAAACAATACATCGAGCAAAGGGATGTGCCATGATTGTATAGTGAAGCAAGCATGGTAAGGGTAACGCGAACATTTGGGTGGGCTACGGGCCTAGCGCCGAGGTTGGGAATTGTCGAGGCGGAGGTCCGGAGCGCGGGTTACTTGCCGAACCGTGAGGTTGGGCCACGTCGTGAACAGTGGCGGGAACAGTAGTCGAGGCGAGTGTCGCTAGTAGTAACGGTGCACTGTTTGGAGCTGTTGGCGGGAATAGTGGTGTGCGCATTGAGCAGGGATGCGAAGTAAGGAAAAAGGAATTTACCTTACAGAGTGTTGGACCTGAAAGTAATGGATACGCTTAAAGATATGTCAATATAATGAGAGTATGGACTTATTAGAGTGTGGCCTGAACTACAGCTCTTTTAGGTGTTGTTGGACCTTTTTAGTCAAGGTGCTACAGCATTCGTTGCATGCTCATGAACAACCCACAGAAATCCACATACCGGTACCGTAAGAGCAACCACGCAATAACAATCCCACTGTTAGCATTGTATGTCACTTGCTTATAGCATGGTCTTGGACCGATTGAAATTACTGAAGAAAGTCTGCTTCTTCTCGCTCTGCTTCCGCTGTTGTGTATCATGCTGCTGTCGATTGCACTGCTGCTGAAGCCATCCCTTCATGTCACCACCTTGAAACTGCACTCCCTCATCAGTCACACGTCCTGACCTGGACCGACAATTTTTTGGACCCTTCTCCTTACTGCCACACACCTGCACCTGGTCCCAATGTGCGCATATAAGCAAGCCTTTGCTGTCCAAGCTGCTGCCGCCGCTGCTGCCACTGCTGCCGCTCCTGTCACTGCTGCCGCTCCTGTCACTGCTGCCACTAGAAGATGCAATGATCGGCAAATGAAACCCATCCGTTCTACTCTCACTGCTGGTGTCACCATCACTTTCACCACCACTGCTGCTGTGACCGGGACTAGGGTTACCCAAGGGACTAGGTTGAGCACCAGCACCACCAGCAGGAGAACCAGGAGAGCAAACGGAAAGGGGGTGGGAGAGGGAGGGGTGGGCTGGCTGAAGAGTGAGCGAGGATTTGTGCCCTGTGTGTGTGTAACTCCTTCCCCATTCGCTGGCGGAAGTGGCTGAACCAGCAGCAGCAGCAGCAGCAGCGGCGGCGGCGGTGGCGGCGGTGGCGGCATGTTCAAATAAGTCAGTGGAAGAAATGGCTAAGGATGTGGCGGTGACAGAATGAGAGGTGGCAGACGTAGCAGCAGGGTGTGAAGATCTGTGGAAAGCATCACATAGATTTGCCTCCAAGGCTCTGGATGGGTGGGCAGCAGTACAGTCCACACAGTGGCCAGAAACACCGGGAGTATGCACTGAAGCAGCAGCATCTGCAGCAGCAGCGTTGTGGGCCCTACCAGGTAGTTTCCCACCCTTGGTTTGGCTGCTTCTGTGTCGGAGACCTCGTATGGGACCGAGCGCAGTCACTCCCTGTCCTGGCCCCAGCCCTTCAGGTGTTTGAAGGGAGAATCTGTATTTTGCTGCTCCTGGGTCTGCCTCAGTCGTGCTCGCATCTGCCTGCTCCTCTGCCTGCTCCTCTGTGTGCTCATCTTGAAGTGGTGGTGAAGGAGGTGATGGGAAGCTTCCCAGCTCACAAAGATCTGCTGCTTCTCCCTCATACGTGCTGCTGCCGCTGCCAATATTATTTTCCGTGTTGTTTTCACTGTAGCAGACAGAATTGGTGTCCCATTCACTGTACCTGACAGCACCAGGGGTACTTCTGTAACGGTTACCAGTTGCGAGACTCCTCAATTCCGCGAGGTTCCCAATGCTTCGGCTGATTGCGCGCATCAAGAGCTTTCCAGGTCTCATGCGGCCGGCGCTTGTAACGCAGGGGGGGTTGACAGTAGCGGATTGCATGGAAATTGAGCTCCCCCTTTTGTGCTCGCCCTTTTTTCGTTCAGCCGAATCTACCACACGCGAGCCACTCAGATTGCACCGGTCCGAAGTCGCGGAAAAAGTGTTCCTCCGCTGCAGCAGAGGCACAAAGTCTGCCCGAGTGAGACTACTGCTGCCTCGGACCCTCCCGCCGTTACAGCTGCCTATTTTATCGCCGATCCCGCTCATCTCCGCGGGTTCATCGCCGCCAGCGTCCACCTCGCGTACGCGACCCAGCCCACCAGCGCACTTCATGGATCCGCGGATTCCCCGTCGCCCAGTATCCTTCGCGTTCAGCCATGGGTGGTTAACGACGTCGATAATCGAAAAGCGGGCAGCAGGCTCAATCTCCAGCATGCCGAGAATCAAATCTTTGGCATCCGCCGAGACTCGCAGCCACACGTTGGATCCCTGCTGAATCTCGCTAAGAGTCTCTCCGATTTCAGAAGGAAACATGAGCCGCTCTAAATGATTTCGAGCTTCCGCAATCTGGCGGATGATCTTCCGCGCATGGGGACCCGAAAAGGGGGCGGACGAAGACAGAAGCGCGAAGATCACCACTCCCAGCGACCACACGTCAGCTTTCATCGGGCATTCCTTTCGCGCCGTCGCGACTACTCCGGACTTGGTAGACTCTTTCTCCGATAAAATCAGCTCCGGCGCCGCGTATTGCATCCAGCGTAAGCATTCTCCCCCCCCGAACCTTGACTTCCCCCCGAAGCTCCCCCTTTTCACAGCGTCGCGTACCCGCGTTTCTACTGACGCCACATCTCCACTGCCATCCGCCGCTGCCACGTCATCAGCAGCCGCATCCGCCACAGCCGGGAGCACAGCCACCCTCTCCGCACTCCCGAAATCCGCGAGCTTCGCGAACACGGCAGCGCAACCGCCATGTGGCGCGGCGCGCGGCGATACTAATCCGTTCCCGGCGAAACCACTACTGCTTGCCTCAAACGCTTCGGAAGCGCACCCGTGCGGGTACGCGGAACAAATGGTTGAAAGGGAGCGCGCGCGCGATCTGCGCGATCCCGCCGCCCAGGGGGCCGCGAATCGGTGCGAGCTCAGGAGGACGTTCTCGAGGCGGATATCTCCGTGCGCGACGCCGCTCTGGTGGCAGAACTGGACTGCCGCCGCCACTTGACGGAAAATCGCTCGCGCTTCGGGTTCGGGAAGAGCCCAGGCGCGGTGTCCTCCCCAACCGCCGCCGCCGCTTCCGCCAGAAACGCCGCGGGAGACGGCGTCGCCATTGCCAGGTGTCGCGTGCAGCTTGCGGTCGGATTTACCACGTTGAAAACTCAGGGTTCGCGAAATGCTGCGAGAAACTCCGCGGTTGCTGCGGGCGGTTGAACCAAAAGCAGCTCCATCATCGCAGGAAGCAGAGCTGCCGCCATAGCCGGCGAGATTGTACACGTCCGGAGCGCGTGCGCCGTCTCGTTTCGCGGATTCGACAATGTAGGTTAGCAAGTCACCCGAGTCGCAGAATTCCGAGGTTAGATGCACCGCGTCGGCATCCTCGAAGGCTCCTTTGAACGTGAGAACGTTGGGGTGCTTCCCGGAAAGACCCTCTACTACAGACACCTCGCGGCGGACGTCGTCATGCGATGGTTGTAGCGAAGCCGCGCTGGTCGCAGGCGAGTTGTCGCAAGCTTCGGCTACTTTTTTGCTGGAGCTTCTGAGCGTCGATTTGAGGATCTTCTTGCAGGCGATCTGCTCGCCTGTGCGACCGTCCTCGCACAACCAGACTGTCGCATGGCGACCCTGGCCGACAATTCGCAGGAATAAGAGGTCGTCAGGAATTCGACTTGGCCGTAGAAGGACCGAGGTCGCAACCGGCTGTCCCCGCATCTTAGGCAACTTTAACGAATCGGACCAATCCACTAGACCACGTCCAGTTCTCAAGTACTAAACGGAGAAACAATGTAGGTATTAGAGAAGCGGCGAGTCATCTGCTTTACCTTGGATTGGCTGTTTCCAAGGCGAGATACAGTCGAAGGACTTTTCATGGCTATGGGAAGCCATGGCATGTGGACTATTTCTAGGTAAATGTGGAGATTCACACATATTGGGATGGGAGTAGTGCGCTCAAATCCAATCTGAGGCCGTCAGTGCCCATCGTGGCGGGAAGCATGGTGGTGGGAAGTCAAGCACCCTACCAAAACGCACCTAAATTATCGTCACCGCACCGAAACTCACCGCAGCCACCGTCACCGTATGTTCCGCTGATGCATGATCTGACACGCAACTTGACCCAACCAGAACTTCAATCTATATTCTGCCATGTTACTCTCCTGCCCGTACATTTGTTTCCTTCACGGAAGATATGCTTTCACGAATTGTAATTCTAACAAAGAAACAGGCTAGGCAAACACAGGTCCCATAATTATCAGCCACAAAAAGAAAGCTGCCCGAATCACGCCTCGCAACACATTGGACGGATATTTGAGAACACCCTCCCCTTACCAGCAAAATCGGACTTGGCGGGCCGCCAATGTGGGTGGTGAATGGTGGACGCCACCCCCTCTCCTTGACTTCTCACCGTCAGATCTTCGCCTCGCCAGGCGTCAAACGCATCGCCCTAAATTCCCTGACAGGTGGTAACTGGTAGGGGCTGGGTTCACTAATCAGAGCAGCCATACGTCAATCGCAGGGACGATCGGCGAAACAACAAAATCTTGTGGGTTGCCCAAGTTTCCTACAGACCAATCCGCTAAACACAGGAGTATAAAATCACTTTTGACGTTGATGTCACACAAGTGTGTCTTCTCAGTTCAAGTCTCACAACTCAAAATGTAGCGTGAGCCATTGTTAGCAATAATGCTCTTGGGTATTGGGTCTTCCTTTTCCAGGGTGTGTTAGATATGGGGGTTACACTAGCAAAAAAAACACATCAACCCCGCACAAAAATAATACGCCAAACATTGCCTCTGACCAACACATCAGGAAGTTACCTACTGAATACATGCCAAGAAAAGTGCATTTTCTAGTCACTGAACCAAGTGGAACTTGCTGAGCAAGGAATACCGCCCCTGGCTGAGCTTCTGCTGCTGCTTACAGTGCTGTTGCTCGTCGTGCTGCTTCTACCCACTTCAGAAGTTACAAGTTGTCTTGGACCGAGTGAATTTACCAAACAAGGGAGACCTCCCCCCGCTCTTATTCTGCTGTCTCTTGTGCTGCTGTTCCTCACTGTGCTTCTGCTCAAGCCACTCCTTATCATCTCCTCTTGACCACAATCTCCCATGAATCTCATGCGTAAACCCGGACAGCCTCTTTATCAGATCCTTCTCGGTATCGTCATGCACCTTCTGCTTGACTCCGTGTGCAAGTATAAGCGAGCCTTTGCTGCCCATACTACTGCCGCCGCTGCTGCTGCTCCTGTTGCTACTGCCACTAGAAGACGCGGTAACCGGCAAATAAAACTTATCCGATTTACCCCCACTGCTGGTCCTCCCATCGCTTTCGCCACCACTGCTGTGGTGACCAGGACTAGGCTCGCAAGCAGGAGAATTAGGAGAGCAGAAGGAAGGCTGGGGGGAGAGGAAGGGGTAGGTTGACTGGAGAGTGTGTGGGGATTTGTGCCTTGTATCTGTGTAGCTCCTCCCCCATGCTCTGGCAGTTTTGGTTGTACCAGCAGTATGCACTGAAGCAGCATTGGCAGCACCGGCAGCACAGACAGCAGTGGTGCAGACCCTACCAGGTGTATTCCCGCAAATGGTTTGGATGCTTCTGTGTCGGAGACCTCTTATTGGACCGAGCGAGATCACTTCCTCTCCTGCTCTTAGCCCCTCATGTCTTTGAAAGGGAAATCTGTACCATGCTGCTTCAGCTTCAGACTCAATTGCTCTTGCCTCTGCCTGCTCCTCTGAATTCTCAGCTTGAAGTGATGGTGAGAAAGGTGATAAGAAGCTTTCCCAGTCATGACCATCTGCTGCTTCCACCTCAGTTGTGCTGCTGCCAACATTGCCATCTGCGTTGTTTTCACTATAGCTGACAGAATTCATGTCCCATTCACTGTAGCTGACAGCACCAGGAGCACTGCTGTAACGGTTACTATTTCCGAGGCTCATCAGATCTGCCAGGTTGCCAAAGCTTCGGCTGATGGTGCGCATCAAGAGCTTTCGACCTCTCATGCTCTTGGGGCCGGCGCTTTCACCACCACTGCTGGTGTGACCAGGCGTAGGGTTACCACCAGCACCACCAGCAGGAGAAGCAGGAGGGCAGAAGGAAGGCTGAGGGGAGCGAAAGGGGTAGGCTGACTGGAGAGTGTGTGGGAATCTGTGTCTTGTATCTGTGTAACTCCTCCCCCATGCTCTGACAGATTTGGTTGTACCAGCAGTGACAGTAGCAGCAGCAACAGCAACAGCAGCACGTTCACATGAGTGAGTGGAAGGAACGGAAAAGGCTGTAGCGGGGGGGGAATGAGGCATGGCAGATGTAGCAGCAGGGTGTGAGGGCATGTGGGAAACATCACAGCAACTTCCCTCCAAGGCCTTAATGGGATGGGCAGCAGTACAGTCCATACAATGGCTTGAATCACCCACAAAAGTAGTATGCACTGAAGCAGCAGCACCAGCAACAGCACCAGCAGCAGCACCAGCAACAGCACCAGCAGCAGCACCAGCAGCAGCACCAGCAGCGGCACCAGCAGCGGCACCAGCAGCAGCACCAGCAGCAGCACCTGCGGCAGCACCAGCAGCAGCACCTGCAGCAGCATCTGCAGCAGTGGTGTGGGCCCTACCAAGTACTTCCTCACCCTTGGTTTGGCTGCTTCTGTGACGGAGACCTCTGATTGGACCGAACGCAAGCACTTCCTCTTCTGCTCCTAGCCCCTCAGGTGGTTGAAAGGAAAATATGTACTCTGCTGCTCCTGCTTCAGCCTCAGTCGCGCTCGTCTCTGCAGCTTCCTCCTCAGACGTGCTGCTGCTGCCAATATTGTCGTCTGTGTTGCATTCACTGTAGCTGACAGCACCATTAGCACAATTGTTACGGTTACCAGCTGTGAGACTCCTCAGATCCGCGAGGCTCCCAATGCTTCGGCTGATTATTCGCATCAAGAGCTTTCGACCTCTCATGCTCTTGGGACCGGCGCTTGTAACGCAGTCGGAGGAGTTGACAGTAGCGGATGCTGCGAAATCTGAGTTTGACCTTTTGTGCTCGCGCTTTCGTTCAGCCGAATCAACCATGCGAGAGCCAATCGGTGTGCCCCTAGACCGGTCCGAAGGCAAGAAAAAAGTGCTCCTCCGTCGCAGAGGAGGTGGAGGGTTGAAAGATTCGCCTGCCCGAGTGTGACTGCTGCTGCCTTTGCCCTTCCCGGCGTTCCAGCTGTCATTCTTTTCGCCCATCATCTCGCTCAGATCTGCGAGGCTTCCAATGCTTCGGCTGATCGCGCGCACGAGCTTTCCACCTCCCATCCTCTTAAGGCCAGCGCTTGTGCCGCGCTTTAGTTCAGCCGAATCAACCACACGAGAGCCAATCGGCGTGCTGCAAGACTGGTCCGAAGACGCGGAAAAAGTGCTCCTCCGTCGCAGCAGTGGCGGAGAATCGCAAGATTCGGTCCGAGAATCACAGCTGCCCTTTTTGTCGCCGATAACCCGTTCCCCCCTTTCATTGGTTTGGATGCTTCTGTGGCGGAGGCCTCTTATTGGACCGAGAGAAATCACTTCCTCTCTTGCTCCTAGCCCCTCACGTGTTTGAAAGGAAAAACTGTACCCTGCTGCTCGTGCTTCACAGCCAATCGCTCTTGCCTCTGCCTGCTCCTGTGGATCCTCATCTTGAAGTGATGTTGAGGAAGGTGATAGGAAGCTTTCCATGTCATGGCCATCAGCTGCTTCTGCCTCAGTCTCGCTGCTGCTGCTGCTGCCGATATTATCCTCTGGGTTGTTTTCACTGTAGCTGACGGCACCAGGAGTATTGCTGCAACGGTTACCATTTGCGAGACTCGTCAGTTCCGCGAGGTTCCCAATGCTCCGGCTAATTGTGCGTATCAAGAGCTCTTTACCCCTCATGCCCTTGGGGGTTGTGCTTGTAACGAAGGGGGAGTTGACAGTAGCAGATGCTGTGAAAACTGAGTTCGTCCTTCTGTGCTCGCGCTTTCGTTCAGCCGAATCAGCCACACGAGAGCCAATCGGCGTGCTGCAAGACCGGCCCGAAGACGAGGAGAAAGTGCTCCTCCGTCGCAGCGGCGGCGCAAAATCGCATGAAGTGTTGTTTCTCCGTGGCAGAGGTGGCGGAAAATCGCCTGAAGTGTTCCTCCGTCGCAGCGGTGGCGGAAAATCGCATGATCCGGCGTCACAGCTGCCTTTTTTCTCGCCGATATCGTTCAGCTCAACGAATTCGTCGCCGCCAGCGTCCGTTTCGCAGACACCACCCAAACCACCAGCGCACTTCACTGGTCCCCCTCGCTCAGAATCCTTCGCGTTCAGCCACGGGTGGCTAACGACGTCGTTTATGGACAGGCGGGCGGCAGGCTCAATTTCCAGCATCCCTCGAATCAAATCTTTAGCTTCCGCCGAAACTCGCAGCCACACGTTTGTTCCCCCCTGAATCTCGCCACCGAAGCTCAGGATCGTGTCCGCGTCATCAGCCTCCTCGTTAAGAACATCGACACTTCCGCAGGGAAGCACGAGCCGTTTTGAATAATCCCGCGCTCGCGCAAGTTGGCGGATAATCTTTTGAGGGCTCGAAAAAGGGACGGACGACGAGAGAAGCGCGAAGAGCAGCACTCCCAGCGACCACACGTCAGCTTTCATCGGGCATTCCTGTCGCGTCGCCCATACTCCGAACTTGGTACAAACTATTTCCGATAAAATCAGTTCCGGCGCTGCGTATTGCATCCAGCGTACGCCTTCTTCTCCCCCGAAGCATGACTTTCCCCTGAAACTCCCCTTTTTCACGGCGTCGCGTATCCGCGATTTTACTGACGTTACCTCTCCACTGCCTTCCGCTGCTGCCACGTTACCTGCAGCCGCGCCCGCCACCACAGTATTCGCACTTCCAAAATCCGCGAGCTTCGCGATCACCCCTCCGAAACCCCCACCACAGAAGCCGCTGCTGCTTGCCTCAAAATCGCGCGCATCCGAGCACGCGGAGAAAATGTCCGGAAGGGAGCGCGCGCGCGATCTGCGCGATCCCGCCGCCCGGGCCGCGAATCGGCGCGAGCTTAAGAGCACGTTCTCGAGGCGGATATCGCCGTGCGCGACGCCGCTCTGGTGGCAGAATTGCACTGCCGCCGCCACCTGACGGAAAATTGCGCGAGCTTCGGGCTCGGGTAGAACCCAGGTGGAGTTTCCCCCCGCGCCGCCGCTTCCGCCGGAAACGTCGCTGGAGACCGCGCCGCCATTGGCGGGTGCCGCGTGCAGCTTGCGGCTTAGGTTTCGCGAAATGCTGCCGGAAAATCCTAGGCTGTTGCTCGCAGTGGCACTGAAGGCAGCACCATCATCGCAAATAGCAGTGCTGCCACCACCGCCGGCGAGATTATTAACGTCTGGAGCGCGTGCGCCGTCTCGAATCGCGGATTCGACAATGTACGTGAGTAAGTCACTCGAGTCGCAGAATTCCGTAGTTAAGTACACCGCGTCCGTTTCCTCGAAGGCTCCTTTGAACGTGAGAATGTTGGGGTGCTTCCCGGAAAGACCCTCTGCTATAGCTATTTCGCGGCGGACGTCGTCATGCGATGGTTGTAGTCGAGCTGAGATTGTCGCAGGCGAGCTGTCGCCAGCTTCGGCGATTTTTTCGCTGGATCTTCCGAGCGACGATTTGAGGATCTACTTGCAGGCGATCTGCTCGCCTGTGCGACCGTCTTCGCACAGCCAGACTGTCGCATGGCTACCCTGGCCCACGATTCGCAGGAATACGAGGTCGTCAGGGACTCCATTTGGACGGAGAAGGACGGAGGTCGTAACCCGCTCCATCTTTGCCAACTATGACGAAACGGACCAATCTACAAGCCACGTCTAGTTCTTGAACACTAGAAATGTAGCTAGTGAGAGAATAGCAAAAGCTCTTCTGCTTTGCGTTGTTTCCAAGGCGCGACGTGATGCAGCCAAGAGACTCTTCGTGGCTGGGGAGAGCCATGGCTTGTCACGTGTGAACTTTTCTACGCGAACGTGGGGGTTCACCTGTTTGGGGAGGAAATGAACGCCCCGGACGACTTGAATGAGCAATCTGGTTTGGAAGGAAGCGCTGCTCTGCCCGTCTCGTTGTCCATAGTGGTGGGAGGAGGCGACAAATATGGTGGTGGGAAGGGAAGTCAAGCACCTCATCGATCACAGAAAACGCACCAAAATCATCGTCACCGTACCGAATCATTGGTCTATTACAGTACTGGTGGAACTTCACGATCAGGTCTGCCTGCACCACTTGATCGTCCTACCCGCAGAAAATGGCAAGACCTGGGCTCGGTTCGGCAGCCACGGAAGAATGACGGAATCAAAATGTTTCCAGGGCCCACGGCCCGGTTCGGCAGCCAGGGGGAAGAAAAATGTTCGGAAAATGCTCGGAAGGTAAGGTGGGCGTCATCCCAGGGTCAACGCATGTTGACCCATTTTTCCGCGAATTTGCGGAAAACCTGCGCCACCTGAGAGCTGGCGCAGGGTGGAGGGAAGAGGTATGGAAAATCGCCGCAGGTGCAGGCACAATTGCCCTCAATTTCGCATGCCCAAGATCACTGTAGCGGGATGAGAAAGGCCCGCCTCAAACAAAAAAAAGGGTTGACAAGCACGCTGTAGGGGAAACCCTGCTACAAAAAACCTATCAATTAGACTTTCTGTGTGCATAACCCTTGCCTCTTTAGGGCGCAATGTTGTCCCGTAAACGAAAATTCATGTGGAATCAAAAAGTTGATTCTTATGTTTTCAAAGAATCACTTTCTTCTTCCGTCTCACTAGGGCGGAAGCTTTCCGCCAGGAGGGGAGAATAAGGACAGAAGACGGCGCGGAATAAATTTTTGACGTTATTCGCGTCGCTGCTGTTAAAAACCTGCGCGTCGATTTCTGAAAGTTTTACCCTACAGCCCGCACTGTTTTGCCCCCGTTAATGCGATTGGAAGCTTCGTAGAAGAAGGAAACATTTTGATTCCGTCATTCTTCCGTGGCTGCCGAACTGAGCCCTGATCAAGAAATCGGTGCATTACACAAATTTATCCGTCAAATGCCCCAGTAATTTCTTCCCGGCTGCCAGAGAAGCTATACTCTCTGGCAGGATCCAATTGTGGCGAAACAACAAGAACTTGTGGATGCCCGAAGTCTTGTCTGTACAGTACACCTGTATTTTAGGACTCATTCCTAGCTCGTGTCCACATGAGGTCACACGAGGGGAGGCTCGGAACAGTCAGACGCATTCAAAACAAGAGGCGACTAAATCGTCTTAGGGTTGCGAAGCATTTTGCTTTACTACAATCATCATTTTTTAGTTTGAAATGAAAGTGAGTGTACTTCGAGCTATTTGAAATGTGTTCATAAAAGTCCAACTGCAAGGTTCGAACCTTGGACCTTTCGATTGCCCACCCTGATCTCAACCGACTAAGCTAAAATCGCTGTCTTGATCTGTCAGTTTTAGTTTCTTTAACCCTTTGATGCGACGAACTCAGCACTAGCTTAGGGTTTGTGTCGTGTTTTTTCTCTCCCCGTTTGTGTCGTGTTTTTTCTCTCCCCTTTCCTCTCGCCGCTGCAGCTAGCTTACTGCCACTAGTCACTCTGCTCCTACCTACCACACAAAGGTGAGGATAACCTCAACGTTAGCTATCAACTAGTTTATATATTATTCTTTAATTTAACGTTTCTTAATCTCGTATCCTTGACCGTTCTAAAGCTAGATCGTTTTTTAAGGATTGATGTCATTTCGACTAAGCAACTAGTTTGTTCTTAACTAGTGCGTGCTTCTCACTTCTTGCTACCGTATCAACGTTTTCGCCTTGTCTTAATATCTGAAAACTATGCTCTTCACATTTCCGTCGCCATTACTCCTCACATTTCATTCTCAATGCATTCAATGTAAACAGATTTGCTCATTCCTTTCTTTCTTAGACGTCCTCCTTGAGTTCGCTTCCTGACTATACGCCATCTACTCGTTGCTAGGTGAGTTGTCCATTTTTTCCAATTCTTCCTTCTTTACTTTCCTGGAAGACTTCTCTTTTTCCTCATTCGTTTTTGTATCTTACATTTCATTCCGCTCCCTTTCATTTCTCTCTGCTTGTTGTATTCGTGCTTCGGTTTAGTGTCTATTCTTGCATTGATATATTGTGTTCCTCTTCCGTTCGTTTTGCATTTTTCATTCATTTTTTCTGTTTGCTTTGCCTTAGGGTTTGATCATCACTTTTTTCTCTCTCCCTTCCTCTCGCTAGTTGAGCTTACAATGCCCCGCTGATTACGCTCCACCTACCACATCAAGGTAAGATCAATGCTAACTTATTAACTATAACTATGTTAGATGAGTAGGATCTAGACTAACATTTCTTATTCTCGTTTTCTAGTCGTTTTTAGGTGATGCAAGTTTTAAAGATTTTAGCCTTTTCATGTTTTCAAGGTTCATAAGCCTTTCGCTCGTTCCCTTTCATTTTAGTGGAGAAAAACTTTTAGCATTTTGAATATGAGGTATCTTCCCCCTCTGCATTTTTATTCCTCTCCCCTTCTTTCGATGATCATTCTTCTTTCCTTTGTTCTGTACTTTTCCATTCTTACCTACGTGTAGCTCTTTGGACTTTTCTTCTTACTTTTTTTCTCTTTCTTCTTTTCTGTTTACTCCAATTCCCTGCTATTTGTGTTCAGAAAGCCAGCTTGTGATATTTTTTTTTTCAAAGTCGCCATCTATATCCCTTCAACTTCTATTCCCCATTTCCCCCCTTTCGTTTCCCTATTTTCTACTTTTCAGAGGCTTTGCTGTACCATTCAGGAATTGAAGGTCCTTTTTAAAGGAGGAACGATCACATTTGTGGCGATTAGGTCTAATTGTGTTGTATTGCTTGGTAGTGATCTTTTGCGTCTTCTGTGTTTTTTTTTTTTTTTTTTTTTTTTTTTTTCGCAAGTTCTTTTTGCATTGGCTTGTTCCGACCTTCTGTGCGTGCGTGTGTTCGTCTGATTGCGTGCGTATGTGTCCGTATGTGTGGCATTCATCTACCATATCATTATCCATCTGTTATTTCATTAACAATGCATGTCTGTGGTTTTTAGAAATGAGAATCAGTTCTATCATTTCCCAAAGGTTCATTGAGTTACACTCGAACGGGTACGCTCACTTGAACTGGATTTGGTAGGTTGATCTCACCAGCAGGCAATCTTTCTGCTGTTAGGGAGACCCCTCTATCCTCCATTCTGCTCTAACGGCAGCCATCCGCCTTCCCCACCCTGGCCCTCCCCCACCTCTATTACTCACTCCCAATAGCATCATTGTCTTCGTCCCTATCCCTCCTCTCTTCCCCACCCTCACTACCATGTCCCCATCATTAACAACATTTACAACCATTGAATGTACCTGATACCATCTCTCCCATAAGTATACTCGGCCTGCCACTGCTGGTCCTGCTGCTGCTGTTGCTGCACCTGCTGCTGCACCTGCTGCTGCTACCCTTGCTAACGGTCCCCATCACTACCAAGTACCATCACAACCACTGAATGTACCTGATACCACCTCTTTCATGAGTATAATCCACCTGCTGGTCCCCTCCAATCTCACCCATGGCTGCTGCCCCTGCTCTCTGTTCCCCTGCTCCAACTGCCAAATCTGGTCCTGCTGCTATCGCTACTCCTGCTTCTGCTGCTACTTCAGCTTCTGCTCCTGCTGCTGCTCCTGCTGCTGCTCCTGCTGCTGCTGCTGCCACTGCAACCCCTCTCCAATCAACCATCTTGCTTTCATCACCCTCTGCTGCTCGCATGTCCACAGCCCCCTCCCCTCCCCGCTCTCTCACCTCCTCTCCATCCTTCATCTTCCATGCTTCATCCTCCTGCCAACTCCTTCCTCCTTCCATTCCATTCCCCCCCTCCTGCTCACTCTCCCCGTCGCTCCCACCAATCACCTGCTGCCAGCTCAGCGCACAGCTACTCTCCGACTCGAAATCGTCATCATAATCGTCATCATTACTCTCCCCGGTGCTGTAGCTGCTGCAGTCGCTGTCACTGCTGTCGTCACAGCTACCAGTCCCATTGCTGACTGTGCTGGTATCGCTTTCGGGAATACTATCGTTATGAGTTCGCATGTCCAGCGGACAGCCCACACAACGAAGGAAAAAACTAAGAATCGACTGAATCGCCTGGTTGTGCAGGTGATAATAGTCCTGCCTTTGAAACTTGGCAGGAAAGACTTGACGCGTTCCAGCAGCGCGTAATCGTCAGACAGCGGATGGCTGCACTATAGATTTCTAAGAGCTTTCGCGGCGAGCGATCGCCTGAAATGAATTGGATTGAGCTTGGCTTGGTTGGGGTGGGGTAGGGTGGAAATCATCGAGCACCAGCCTCTTTCTGCTACTGTACTCTAATCTGATGCTACACGAGACCTCTACTACAATGGAAGTGGGAGTTCTAGGGTGTTATTTGTATGAGACCACGAGTCGTAACTGTGAAGCAGCTATGTCCAGTGAAGTTCAGGATCAGATATCTTCAATTGACTGAATCTGGTGAAAGAAGGTTCAGAACGTTTTGTCACGTTTGTGAACACGATCTGAAGTTTGGTGGGAAGTTCGGCACTTTCTCGGACTTTCTGGGACACGTCACGCGTCTGTGCGAATTCCTGACTACTACCTATTGGCAAAAAATTCTCAGACGAGGGCTGCGAAGTTGGTAACTTTGAAAGATTCTTCCTACGACACGTCATCTGCACTGCACTGCGCCAATAGGATAGCTGATGATGTACACGTCATCTGCGTCTCACAGAACCACGTCATGCGATGCCTGACAAGGTTTTGTGGTGGTGAACAATGATCACCTGACGTGATCAATCCACTACTTGTGGCGGAAAATGTTCGACTATTGTGCGACGCGCATGACAGTGCGAGGTCAAGGGACAAGTCGTGTGGTGCTGATGCGTTTGCTTGGGGGAGTCGGGCGTTGTCCCATTGGCTGTTCGTCGATAAAATCTTGCTGGAATCGGGATGACTGAAGATGTGCACTTGACCTTCACCTCGACATAGTGGCGCAACCGCTAATGTCCTATCTCGTTTTTAATCACATAACCTCCATAATGCGCTGGGAAGCTCTGTAGGTTTTCCCTCTGATAAACTGAAATCTGCTACCTTGAGGGATGGGAAAGAAATTGAAGGAAATGTCTACTATTTCAAGTAGCTATCACACCAACGTCACATTCCAACAATCCCTCCTAATGCCAGTATCCATTTCCCAGAAGTGTCTTCGTCTTGTATTTCAAACCAGGTGTTTTCACAAACAGCAAAACCCATGGAAGCTGTTCGTCCTCTATTTTCTCTCGCCAGCCAGGTACTGCGCAGCCTGGATGGCAAAGTAGGTCAGAATAATATCCGCGCCAGCTCGCTTGATGCACAGGAGCGACTCGAGAACCGCCTTCTTCTCGTCCAGCCACCCATTGGCTGCTGCGGCCTTGATCATGGCATACTCGCCCGACACCTGGTAGGCTGAGATGGGTAGTGCTGTGTTGTCGCGGAGGAGACGAATCACATCCAGGTAAGGCATGGCGGGCTTGACCTGGTGGGGGGGAAATAGGGATGGGCAGATGGAACAGAACGAGCAGCACGAGAAGGGAGGCGGTAAGGAAGAGGAAGGCTGATGCAGGCTGGGATGGGCAGCGATGGGTTGTCGCAGAGGAGACGAATGGAATCCAGATAAGGCATGGCGGGCTTGACCTGGTGGGGGGATGGAATAGAGATGGGGAGAACAGAACGAGAAGCACAGGGAGGGAAGAGGTGAGGACTGTCTGGGCTCATGTCACCACATACTCCCCAACACTGTCTGCCCTTCAGGGTGAGATGGGCAGCGCTGTGTTGTCACAAAGGAGACGACTCACATCCAGGTAAGGCATGGCGGGCTTGACCTGGTAGGGAAAGGGGAGGGAGTGAGTGCGTTGATCATGGAACTCGTCCGGCACCTGGAAGGGTTCATGGTGCAGTATTTGTTATTTGTTATTTGACTTCCCACAGTCAAATCCTCTCATCCTTCCTCTCCCAAAATCCAATCATTGCACCCCCTCCCCTCCCCACAATCGAAGCCTCTCATCCCCTCCCCTCATTACAATCACATCCTCCTTCCGTCCTGCCTCTGAAAAACACTCGGAAAATCACTCACCATGAGGATATCAGCCCCCTCGCTCTCATCAGCGTGGGTTTCAATGAGCGCCTCCCTGTAGTTGCCAGGGTTCATCTGGTACCTGTTGTTGTGAGAACAGGGGTACGAGCAGCAACAGCACTTATCGGCAGGCATGGGCAGCAGGCATGGGGACAACATAAGCACCCATCAGCATGCATTTCAATGAGTGCCTCCCTGTAGTTCCCAGGGTTCATCTGGTACCTGTTGGCGTGAGCCACAGGGTTACACAATTACATCTAAGTATAGCAGCCAGGCATGGTAAAAAAAATTGCACGGCGCAAGCAAGCATACTACCAAACAAGCAAGAACGCACACGAAAGGCACGTAGGTGGGGTAGAGGGTGGGATGTAGGATGGGGAGGTAATGACAAGGGGGCACAGGGGGGCAGACAATGGGGAGCAGTGGGGCAGACAATGGGGAGCAGTGGGGCAGACAATGGGGAGCAGTGGGGCAGACAATGCAGTGGTGTGTACTGGACTCACGTCTTCTTGTCGCCAAAGCGGGGGTTGGAGTCAAGGGCTTCCCTGAAGGGGCCATAGAAGGCACTCGCGTACCTGTAGTGTGGGGAGTGAGGGAGAGGCGGGAGAAGGGTGCAGAGTGGTTGGGGGTGGTGGGTGGTTACAGCAGAGGGGGGTTGGAGTCAAGGGCTTCCCTGAAGGGGCTGTAGAAGGCACTCACGTACCTGCGGGGGGGAAATACGGGGAGCGGAGGGGGAAAGGCGTGAGAAGGGGTGCAGATCGGTTGAGGGTGGTGGTCGTGGTTACAGCAGAATGGAGGTTGGAATCAAGGGCTTCCCTAGAAGAACTGTAGAAGGTACTTGCGTACCTGTCATGTGGGGAAGAAATTGGCAGAGTAGGGAATGATGGAAACCTCGTTAAAGCCCTCCTCGTCAAGAGGAGTAGGAACCCAATCTAATCACTGGCTTGGCAGTGTAGTCCGCCCTCTAAATTCTCATTTGGCGGTGTAGGACATGATGGAGACTTCGCTAAAGCCATTAGAACACTCACTTGGGCAGTGTAACTCTCCTTTAAAGTTCTCACTTGGCAGTGTAAGACATGATGGAGACCTCGTTAAAGCCCTCCTCGTCAAGAGCAGCACGGATGGCGCCCACACGGCCGTCCATCATGTCACTGGGACTCACCACGTCAGCTCCTGCACGTGCCTGTAGCAAGAGACAGGGGACGCCAGGGTGGGAATAGAGGGAACAGAGGAGAAGAGGAGGGGTAGAGGGAAGAGGGAAGGGCATGAGAAGCGCCGCGGATGGCGCCCACACACACGGCCGTCCATCATGTCACTCAGGCTCACCACGTCCGCCCCTACACGCGCCTGTAACAAAGGAGGAAGGGAGGTAGGGGAGAAGGAAAAGCGGAGGGAATGGAGGAGGAAACACGGTAAGGAACAGAGGGGGGAACAGGGGGTAGCATGAGCAGCGCCGCGGATGGCGCCCACACGGCCGTCCATCATGTCACTCAGGCTCACCACGTCCGCCCATGCACGCGCCTGGAACGGGGAAGAAAGGGAGAGGGAGATGAGAGGTGGGGGGGAGGGGGAGGGGAGCTGGGGGGGTAGCATGAGCGTGAGTGTTGGTACCACCAGTGACCACACGAACGTCCACCACGTGAGGGGCTCGCTCACCACATCTCATTGTTCATAATCACGCCATCCTCCCTAACAAGCCAGCCAACCATCCCCGTTACAAGCTGATTTGATATAGTCGTTTCAAGTACCTGAGCCATCGCCTACAGGCGTAGCTGGTCAACAGTCTCCTCGTTCATGATCACACCATCCTCCCTACCAAGCCAAGCCAATCATCCTCGTTGTAAGCCGCTTCGATATAAGCATACCTGAGCCACGGCCTGAAGGCACAGCTGGTGCACGGTCTCGTCGTTCATGATCACACCATCCTCCCTCACGATTCCATCGTGGCCGTCCGAGTTGTACGGGTCCAGTGCCACGTCAGTGTAGATGATCTGGATAAACGCCACGTCAGCATCACAATAGATCACCAAAGCGGGAAGTGGGAGGTTGGGGGGGGGGGGGGGGGAGGGAAGGGGACAGAAAACGGGAGAATACTGAGAGTGTTGGAAAGAGAGGGAGGTGTTGGAAGGAGAGAGAAATGCGGACGAGCAAAATGCATCTGATGAGTAGATTAAATTCCAGAGACGTCTTGGCTTGTTGAAGAGAATTAAACACGCCAAGGTGGAACTGATGGCTCTCAAGCTCACCCTTCGGAGGACGTGTCACTGGTGAGTGCCCCTGAAATGATCAAGGTGCGAAGCAAATGATCTCAGGAGCACTCACGAGGTCCGGGAACTAGTCATCGAGCAGGCGGATGCTGCGATTCTAGAAGAAAGATCGCGTTTATTTCGCATGGCCGCGTCTCTGAGCATTTCAGGGCCACTCACGAGGTCCGGGAACTTGTCCTTGAGCAGGCGGATGCTGCGCGGAACAATGCCGTCCGGGTTGTACGCCTCGTCGGCCGTGGGAGTCTGAAAGAAAGCATTGGAACGCAGGGCACGCATTTACAGCTGGTGAGCACAGGCACATTAGAACACTGAACTAGCCGCCTGTTCCGTCAGTGCTGCGGGGAACAATGCCGTCCGGGTTGTACGCCTCGTCCGCCGTGGGGGTCTGCTTTTTTTTTCACGGCGATGCAGGCAATGCATTCAGAGCTTGTGAGCAGAGGCAGACTGGAACGTTGAACAGTCTAACTGACTGCTAGACCAGGAAGTTGGGCAGTACTACCTGATACATTTAACCGCGTCCATTGTGGGTGGGGGGGTTCCGGAAAACCACATCCACGTCAGCACAAGACACAAATCAACAAGGTACCCTATTTAATCATGCACATTAGTCCGCATGGAGAAAGGGAGAGGGAGGAGGAGGGTGGATGGGACAACCTTCAACCTGTGACCACGCGTATGCGAGAGCTGCTCACCTTGAGGGCATCGGGGACTTTGGGGAAGAGCACGACTTGGTTGACTCCCACGTCACGCGCCTTGTACACCTGCGAGCAACGAGATGGCGTTTAGAAGGGCAGGGGAGAACGACACATGAGCGCAAGGAAAGAACGCGAAGCGACGCGAAGCGAAGGAGTTGCCAGGAGAGCACGACCTAATTGACTCGCACGTCGCGCTCCTTGTACCCCTGCGGGCGATGAGAGGGCATTGGGCGGTTAGATGCGTGGGGGAATCGGGTTTGATGACAATCGAGGGACGCAAGGAGAGTCAAGAGACTACTTAGGAACAATTTTCTAGTCTCGATTCTTGACCGTAAAGCTGCTAGTCCCGATCGTTTTGCTCACCTCCTCAATGAGCCCAGTGTTCCAGCCGAGGCGGTAGCATCCTGGCATGGAACCGATGGGAGAGGGGTCCACGCCTGGCGAAGTAAGGGGATGTATTGGGATTAGAAATGGGAGATGGGAGCGAGGTAGGGGATGGAAAGAGGGGTTGGGGTGAGTGAGGGGAGGAGGGTAGTGCGTTCGCACTGCAATTCTCACGAATGGAAAAATGTTTTCGGGGACGAGAATCTGTTCAGCTGATGAGAACTAGACGAGAATTGGACGAAGATCCGATGAAGGTGTGATGAACAAATCATGAGAAGTTTACAAGATTTTGTTATCTTCTTATGAGAGGGCGTCAAACTGCACCCATCTAGCACTCACCTTCGTGGATGAAGAGGGGAAGGATGAAGTTGGCGGGAGTGACGAAGGTCTCCTGGAATGCCTCCCTCAGGAACGGAGACCGGCGGTTGCGACGAGGCCTCGAGATGAGGTTCTGCCATCCGATTGCGCACACAGCACAAGTCAAGTATTAGAACGCATCACTGCCTAACAGCAACGATTGCGACAAGGAATCCACATGAGGTTCGCCGGCCATGCACAGCACAGAATAGCCACCTTAGAGACCGCGTCTCGTATTTCAACGCGTGACAAACCAAGAGCTTTAACGCCTATGTTCCACCCATGCGGTCTTTTCTTCCTTCATTCCCCTCCATTCCAGCACTTGGAGACTATCGCACTGCCAAACAATCTACGCTAAGAACGCCTTATCGTCTGCATTGGATAAGACAGCGTCAAAACGACGTCGACGACTAGGAAAGAGCCAATTTGCAAGAACGCAAGATTCTCTGCTAAGGAGACGGACCAGCGGCTCGACGATAGGCGTTCCCTTTGGAGCTGCTGGACGGGGCTTGGGGGCCGGAGCAGGAGGGGGGTTCCCCGCGACCACGCGCGCTTCCGCCTCCTCGATCGTCAGCTTCTTAGCGGCCGGCTCCGCAACTGCGCGGACGGTGAATGCTTTCGCCTTAACATTCTGCTGCGAGGAGGCTTTGGTGGAAGCCTGGGAGGTCTGGTTCTTCCTCAGGCCGGTGAATGAAGGCACGGCGCACTTGGCAATGGCGGCCATGGCTGGTCGATTTCCTTCACTCTTACAATAGGAAGGCTGTGCTGACAACAGCGGAAATCAGCAAAGTTTGGAGCAAAATGCGGAGGAAATTAGACAACTACGGCCTGACTGCTCTTGCCAAGCAGGGGAGAACGCCAAACGTAAATGGCTGTGGAAACTGGGATTACTGGAACTTGTGGATTCTCACTTTCCCTGCTCCAGCCAGTCACGCTCCTAGCCTAGTTTCCCAGTCGAATGAACCTTTCAATTCTCCAAGCTTCCAGATCAGCCAAGCAACCAACCATGGCAATCTCAAGGGATAACGTGGTGGCGGAATTGGACTGGCGGAGCTCCAGACTGCGGAACTTTCAAGAGTGACTTCCTGCTCCGCGCGGCGGAACCTCTCTGACCACTGCGCTAAGGGGCTGCTGCGTGGTGTGGAGGGTCTCCCCCGATTTGTACTGTATCAAGAATTCCGCCGAGCCGCAAGAAATCCACAGCGGTGACGCGTCAGCTCGAATCACGAGCGCCAATTCGTTTCGAAGATTTGGCGTGACGATTGTTTAGAAACCACGTCAGCCGTTCCCAGTTGCGTGGAGCCCCGACCATGATAGATCTCGTTAGTAACATCAGTATCGAGGAATGAATCAAATAACGACAACGATAGGGCGACACCGATAAGTGAACACGCTCTAGTGGCAATCACCATCATTGCAGAATCAAAATGCACGTAAAAATTAAAACTCAGTTAAAATGTTCAGGCCATGACGCGCAGGGCAGAAAAAACAAAGAGACGCTGTATTTTGCCCAAGAGTCAGCCCCTTGAATTCACCCAGCATGCCACGAGAGCAACGTGGTGTCATCCGTCCTGAGCCTCTCATCCCGAACCTATCATCCCGAGTTTTGGTCCGCAGTCGACGCAGCCGCCATGGCAGCGGCGATCCGAAGCACATCGAGAGCTTCGGAGACCTTGGCTCGGAGGGCGTCTGGCGACTGCAGCAGCATGAGCAGCTCCCCCTTGTCCATCTCCAGCAGCATTCCCGTGATCTTGCCCGCATGCTCCGGCTCCTGTCGGGCCACCAATGGGTACAGCTGCTCCCCCAGAATCTGCGTTGGCGCCGGAAACGAGGCAAGTTGGGATAGGGGGAATGGTGGGTCGGGATAGCAGGGAGGGACAGGGAGGGGCAGGGAGGGGCAGGGAGGGGCAGGGAGGAGCAGGGAGGGGCAGGGAGGGGCAGGGAGGGGCAGGAGGGCGGTGAGGGAGGAGAGGGGAGCAACAGGGAGGGAAGGAGGCAACAGGAAGGGAAGGGAAGGGAGCAGCAGCATGAGCAGCTCCCCCTTGTCCATCTCCAGCAGCATTCCCGTGATCTTGCCCGCATGCTCCGGCTCCTGACGGGCCACTAAGGGGTACAGCTGCTTCCCCAGGATCTGAATTGAGAGGGTCAGGGGTTCAGGGTTTAAAGGGACGGATGGGCAGGGACAGCAGGGAGGACAGGGAGGGGCAGGGAGGGCAGGGAGGAACAGGGAGGGAGGTGAGGGAATCGGCAGGGAGGGGAGGGGCAGCAGCATGAGCAGCTCCCCCTTGTCCATCTCCAGCAGCATTCCCGTGATCTTCAGAAGGGCAGGTGGGGCAGGAAGACCCTTGATCTTGCCTGCATGCTCCGGCTCCTGGCGCGCCACTAGAGGGTACAGCTGCTCCCCCAGGATCTGAATTGGGGTTGGAGGGAGGGGAGGAGAGAGGAGCGCAGGAGGGGAGAGTAGTGATCTTGCCTGCATGTTCCAGCTCCTCGAGTGCCACCAACGAGGTATAGCTGCTCACCCAGGATCTGATGGGAGAGGTGGGGAAGAGAAATATCATACCCAAAACACATGTGCAGTCGCTCTCAAACTTCAAAATTCGCACTCACTTCCTCACTCACTCTCCATAACTTCTCTCACACTCACCGCTCGCTGCTGCTCCGGCTGTGCTGATGCCACTGCTGCTGCAAGCACTTGAATCGGCACTGGCCCTCCCAGCCCTCCTGGCACGCCCCCTCCCCCGCGGCCTCCCTGCACCCGCTGCTGCCGCTGCTGCTGTAGGGGGAGGAAAGAGGGGGGCGCGATTTGGGAAGGGAATGATGAGTTGATTTGCACTCTGCCTGCTGTTCTAAACCCCACTGCCCCCACCGCCCCCACTGCCCCCATTGTTTTTAGTGCACCTGCACAGGCACCTGCCCCCATTGCTGCTGCTGCTGCTGCTGCTGCTGCGCACAAGGCATGGTGGGTATAGCCCCCCCACCATGCCTTGTGCTCCCATTCCAGGTGGCCCCATCCCTCCTGCCATTCCTGGTGCTCCCATTCCCAATGCCCCCAACCCACCTGCACAGGTGCCCCTTGAGCTGCACCGTACTGCTGCTGCTGTCGCATGTACACATTGGGATTTGGTCCTCCCACCATGTTTTGTGCTGCCCCACACACCATACCACAGCCCCCATCCCCCTTGCCATGCGCGGTGCTCCCCCCATCCCCCCTGCCATGCGCGGTGCTCCCCCCATCCCTTCTGCTCTAGCCCCCACAGCCCGCCCCCTCACCTGCACAGGCGCCCCTTGCGCTGCCCCGTACTGCTGCTGCTGTCGCATGTACACGTTGGGATTCGGACCTCCCACCATGCCTTGCGCTCCCCCAGGCACCATGCCAGGTGCCCCCATCCCCGACGCCCCCATCCCCGGTGCCCCCATCCCATCCCCCCTGCCATGACCAGTGCTCCCCCAATGCCTGCTGCTCTAACCCCCACAGCCCGCGCCCTCACCTGCACAGGTGCCCCTTGCGCTGCCCCGTACTGCTGCTGCTGTCGCATGTACACGTTGGGATTCGGACCTCCCACCATGCCTTGCGCTGCCCCAGGCACCATGCCAGGTGCCCCCATCCCTCCTGCCATGCCCGGTGCTCCCCCAATGCCTGCTGCTCTAACCCCCACAGCCCGCCCCCTCACCTGCACAGGCGCCCCTTGGGCTGCCCCGTACTGCTGCTGCTGCCGCATGTACACGTTAGGGTTTGGTCCCCCCACCATGCCTTGCGCTCCCCCCGGCACCATGCCAGGTGCGCCCATGCCCCCTGCCATGCCCGGCGCTCCCCCCATGCCTGCTGGTAGCACCATGCCTGGCCGCATGGGCTGCTGGGAATAGGGGTATGGGGGCTGGTGGGGATGGGTGGAAAGGGGTGGGGAGTGGTGGAGAGGGGTTGTAATGAAAGGGTGCAGATCAGTTGACCTCCTGAATCTGCTCCCCCCATGCCTGCTGGCAACACCATGCCTGGCCGCATGGGCTGCTGGGAATATGGCTATGGGGGCTTGTTGGACAGGGAGGGACGGGGTGGGGAGTGGTGGACAGGGGTGGGAATGGAAGAAAGGAGATCAGCTGACTTCCTGAATCTTGCGCCCCCCATACCTGCTGGTAGAACCATGCCTGGCCGCATAGGCTGCTGCGAATAGGGGTCTGGGAGCTGGTGGCCAGGGGAGGGACTTTTGAGACGACTCAAAAGTCACCTCGTTATAGGGGAGGGCACACGACACTTTTTCATCGAATAAGGGTCCGAGAGCTGGTCGTTAGGGGAGGGAGGCAGAGTAAAGGAAGGAAGAAGGGACGGAGGGCCTCAGCTGTCTTGCTGAGAGAGGGAGGGAAACATGTCGTGCTGTTCAGAAGGCATGAGGGCAGGTCGTACCTGGACAGGCATCATCCCCGGCTGTGTGTAGAACCCTCCCTGCTGCGCCACCACCCCCGGGGGGGCATAGTACCCCCCAGCAGCACCAGGCACACCGGCCACACCCCCCCGCGGGTGCGGCTGCCCCCCCCGCTGCTGCTGAAACATGGCCTGCAGCTGCGCCTGTCGCTCTGCCTTGGGTTGTGCCACGGCCACGTACAGCGGCTTTCCTTTGACCATCTTGCTGTTCAGTGCTGCGAGCTGGGAGGAAAGGGATGGGACAACAAATGAAGAGGGGAGGAACGGAGGGCATGAGCGCCTGTCGCTCTGCCTTGGGCTGTGCCACCGCCACGTAGAGCAGCTTTCCTTCCACCATCTTGCTGTTCAGTGCTGCGAGCTGGGAGGAAAGGGACAGACAGACAGAGAAGGGAGAGACAAAGGGAGAAAGCACAGACAAGAGGGCATGAGTGCCTGTCGCTCCGCCTTGGGCTGTGCCACAGCCACATAGAGCGGCTTTCCCTTCACCATCTTGCTGTTCAGTGCTGCGAGCTGGGAGGAAAGGGACAGACAGACAGAGAAGGGAGAGACAAAGGGAGAAAGCACAGACAAGAGGGCATGAGTGCCTGTCGCTCCGCCTTGGGCTGTGCCACTGCCACATAGAGCGGCTTTCCCTTCACCATCTTGCTGTTCAGTGCTGCGAGCTGGGAGGAAAGGGATGGGCACCAAATGAAGCGGGGGGGGAATGGAGGGCATGAGTGCCTGTCGCTCCACCTTGGGCTGTGCCACAGCCACGCACAGGGGCTTTCCCTTCACCATCCTGCTGTTCAGTGCAAAGTGTAGTGTGCTGCACATCGTACTAACGAGGACAGAGTGTACAACAAAAGCCACTCACCGCCTTTGCAGCATCAGCCTCGTTTGCAAAGAGCACGAAGCCAGCGCCCTTGCTGCCCCCTGTCTCATGCTTGAGAATCTGGTCGGTGGCAGAATGGGACGGACAGTGGGAGGGGTGGGTGCAGGGTGGGATTAGAGGGAACGGAGGGAATTGAAGTAGGAGCAGCAAAGGGCTGTGCCAAAGGCAAAGAGCCCTTGCAGAATCCAGCGCCCTTGCTGCTCGCTGACTCATGCTTGAGAATCTGATAGTCACAGAACGGGAGGGACAGTGTAGGGAGGTTGGAGGATGGATGAAGGGGAAGCGAAAGGAGGAGCAGCGAAGGGCTGGACGAGCAGCAAAGAGCACAAAGCCAGCGCTCTTGCTGCCTGCTGTCTCGGGCTGTGAGTACCGCTCTTTCTGCTGCATGTACCGCTCTGAATGCTGTCAGTACCGCTCTGTCTGCCTGCAATGCTGTGATTTGCCTGTGCTGCCTGTGCGACCAATTCTGCACACCACAAGTCCTCGAGCCCAAACAGCCCACCTTACAGCTGGTGACGGCGCCATACTCTTGGAACATATTCTTCAACTCTCCTTCATCCACACTCTCCTCCAGATTCTTGAAATACAGATTCCTCTGAGAATACCGCTCAGTCTGCTGCCTTCTCTCCTCCTCATATCGCCGCTTCAGCTCTGCCTCTCTCTCTGCTTTCTTCTGGGCCCGAGCCACGTACCACACCCGCCCCACACCTCCCCCTCCCTTCTTCCCCTCCTTCTTTCCTCCCTCCTTCTTGTCTCCCTCCTTTTCCCCCTCTTTCGTTTCCTCCTCTTTCGTTTCCCCCTCCTTCGTCTCTCCCTCCTTTGTCTCCTTCTCCCCGCCCTTCTCCCCTTCCTCCCCTTCCTTCCCCCCCTCCTTGCCTGCTTCTTCACCCTCCCCTCCCTTCCCCTCCCCCTCCCCACCCCCCACCACCACCCCTTTCACAACCCGCCTCCCATTAACCCCCTCCACAGCCTTCGCAGCATCCTCCGCTTTCTCAAAATTCACGAACCCAAAACCCTTGCTCCGCCCATCAGCCTCCCGCATCACAACTGCGCTCTTGATCGCCCCAAACGCTAAGAAAACCTTAAGGAGCTCTTCATCAGTCGTCTCTTCCCCTAAACCCTTCACGTAGAGGTTGGTATACTGCTGCTGCTGCTGGTTGTTGCCTGACCTGTCTCCTCCCCCTCCCCCGCCACCCATGCCGTCGCTGTCGTTTGAACTGCGGTCCTGCTTGCGCACGAAGGGACCCACAAACACCTGGCGGAGGGAGGGGCAGGGAGGGAGGGAGGGAAGGAGGGAGAAGGGGCAATTTTGATCGCCCCAAACGCTGCAAACACCTTCAAAAGCTCCTCATCAGTCGTCTCCTCCGTGGGAGAGTGGGGACCTCCGTTCTGACCTCCACTGTCACTGGAACTGCGGTCCTGCTTGCGCACAAAGGGGCCCACAAACACCTGGAGGGGGAGGGGAGGAGAGTGGGAGGGGGGAGGAAAGGGAAGGGAGCCGGAGAGTGGGGACCTCCGTTCTGACCTCCACTGTCACTGGAACTGCGGTCCTGCTTGCGCACAAAGGGACCCACAAACACCTGGAGGAAGCAGGGGGGAGGGAGGGAGTGAGGGAGGGAGGGGTGGGGGAAGGGGGGGAGATCTCTGTCGCTGGAACTGCGGTCCTTCTTGCGCACAAAGGGACCCACAAACACCTGCAGGAAGCAGGGGGGAGGGAGGGAGTGAGGGAGGGAGTGGTGGGGGGAGGAGGGGAGATCTCTGTCGCTGGAACTGTGGTCCTGCTTGCGCACAAACGGACCCACAAACACCTGGAGGAAGCGGGGGGGAGGGAGGGAGTGAGGGAGGGAGTGGTGGGGGGGAGGGAGGGACCCACAAACACCTGGAGGAAGCGGGGGGGAGGGAGGGAGTGAGGGAGGGAGTGGTGGGGGGAGGGAGGGACCCACAAACACCTGGAGGGGGAGAGGAAGGGAAGGTGTGACATTTGAGTGGCATTTGAGGAAGGGAAGGTGTGACATTTGAGTGAAACTTCGAGTCGACTCAGAAGCCAAACTGCACAAACGCAAGCCCCTTAGACGCCCTTCTCTCATAACCGCCATAAGCTCACCTGCTTTCCGGCGATGAGCAAGCCGTTGACTTTCTCGATAGCTGCCTTGGCCACCTCCTCTTTCTCAAACTGCACAAACGCAAACCCCTTGGACGCCCCCCTCCCTCTCTGTACCCGTTATAAGCTCACCTGCTTTCCAGCAATAAGCATGCCGTTGACTTTCTCAATAGCCGCCTTTGCCACCTCCTCCTTTTCAAACTGCACAAACGCAAACCCCTTGGACGCGCCGCTGTCGTCCGTGGCAACGCGGCAGGAAAGAATCGAGCCGAACGCTGCAAAGGTGTCATACAGAGCCTTGTTGTCAATGCTCTTGTCGAGATTCTGGAGTGGCAGCAACGGGGTGACAAGCACAGGAAACACACAAAATGACTATAAGCCGCCTCCCATTCCTTCCAACCAGGCAGGAGAGAATCGAGCCAAACGCCGCAAAGGTGTCGTAGAGGGCCTTGTTGTCAATGCTCTTGTCGAGATTCTGAGGCGGCAGGACGGGGGGAATACAAGCAAGCAAGATAGAAGGAAAGGAAACAAATCCATGCTTCACGTAATACTTGTGAAAAATGACGAAACAACGCACCAAACATGAAATGATTCTCCCACCTTGATAAAGATATTGCCAGTGCCGCTGAAACTGATGGATGGGTCCCGGTGCGAGCGAGCACATGATGCACATGGGTGGATCCCAGTGGCTCTGGTTGAGCCGCCTCGAAACTTACCTCGAAAGCAGTGCCAAGTCTTCACACCAAGAGTTGGCATACGATTTCCCACCTTGATGAAGATATTCCCAGTGCCGCTGCGTCTGATGGAGGGGTCCCGATGCGAGAACATGATGCGCATGGGTCGTCCGGCCACATTCGTGAAATTGAGCAGATCGAGAGCTCGGGCAGCTGAGAACAGAACATGATGCGAGGGAGGGGAGGAGATGGAGGGGAGAGGGGTGTAGTGTGTGTGTTGAATGAGAGAGGGAAGAGGGGTATATAGTGTAATACATGGGAGGGATCCCGGTGCGAGAACATGATGCGCACGGGTCGTCCCGCCAAATTGGTGAAGTTCAACAGGTCAAGGGCTCGGGCGGCTGCAGACGGAAGGGAGAGGAGAGAGTGGGGGAGAGTACTAGAGGTGTGATGAGGGGTCCCGGTGCGAGGACATGCTGCGCATGGGACGCCCCGCCACGTTTGTGAAGTTAAGAAGGTCCAGAGCTCGGGCAGCTGCATTTTAAGGGGTGAAGAGGACATTAGAAGGGTTGGGGGGATGTCAGAGGGGTGGGGGGTGGTGTCAGGGCTGCGTCTGATGGATGGGTCCCGGTGCGAGAATATGATGCGCATGGGTCGCCCCGCCATGTTCGTGAAGTCAAGTAGGTCCAGAGCCCGGGCAGCTGCATTCAGAGTTGTGAAAGGGATTTCGAAACAGTGAAGGGGAGGTCTAAGGGGTGCGGGGGATGTCAAAGGGGTGTCAAAGGGATGGAGGGCGGTATCAGGGGTGCACGATGGGTGGATCCCAAGGCAGAAGTGTATATACACAGTGCACAGTGTCGTTGCCTAAGGGAATGCCACCACACTCACCGTCCTGGCTGCTGCTGAAGTTGACATATGAGTATCCCAGCGATTGCCTGGTGTGCGCATGTGGTGGTAACACAGTAACACTCACCGTCCTGGCTGCTGCTGAAGTTGACATATGAGTATCCCAGCGATTGCCGCGTGACCATGTCGCGACACACGCGGATGGAGGCTACAGGGCCCACCTGGGGAGGGGAGGAGAGGGGAGGGGAGGGGAGGAGAGGGGAGGGGAGGGGAGGAGAACGGAGAGGGGCGGAAGGAAAGGGAGAGAAGGGGATGGGAGGGAGGGCGGGTGATCAGGCATGGGTTCAAACATCCCCTGCTTCCCGGAACCTGCAAGAAGAGGTCGAAGAGCTGGGCCTCCGTGACGCTCGCATTGAGATCGCCCACGTAGAGGGGATGGGGAAGGGGGCCGGGGATGGCGGCTAGGGGCGAGGGAGGGGAGCAGCAAACTGCCTCGCAGTACCTGCGAGAAGAGGTCGAAGAGCTGAGCCTCCGTGACGCTAGCGTCGAGATCGCCCACGTAGAGCGACGATGACGCGAAGGAGAGGATTGGGGACGGTCCTTGACGCACGCAGTAACCTAATTCGCAGAAACCTGGTTACCAGTACCTGCGAAAACAAGTCGAAGAGCTGAGCCTCCGTGACGCTCGCATCGAGATCGCCCACGTAGAGCGACGACGACGCGAATGAGGGCGCGGCGGGATTCGCGGACGACGGCGACTGCGCCACCCCTGATTCGTCCACGTCAGCGCCCTCCGCGCCGCTCGCGCTGCTCGGAAGCGGCTGCTCCTGCTGCGACATGGTTCTGGCGTGGAAAAAGGAGGGGGTGGGGGGATAGGGAGAAAGGAGGCGGGGGAGGAGAGGGGGGAAGGGGGAGAAACGCAGGCGGGAGCGAAGCGGGGGTGAGAGGGGGGACGGGGTTGAGGAGAGGCATCAGGGGAGGTCAGCGCTATCCGCGCCGCTCGCGCTGCTCGGAAGCGGCTGCTCCTGTTGCGACATGGTTCTGGGGTTGGAGGGAAGGGGGGAAGAGGGGCGGAAAACGGAGGGGATGGAGGAACGGCGAAATGGGGGGGAGAGAGGTTACAGTTTGATCCACAATTCTATGATTCTCGATGCTACAAGATGAAGCGGCTGCTCCTGCTGCGACATCCCCAGCCGTGTGGAAGCGACTCATGATAATGAAGACACGGGCCAGGCTTCCCGGCTTTTCCTCCATTCCTAGTTTGTATCTTGAAAAAGGCAGGGCGGGAACGGTAGAGGGATTGGAGGGGTGGCCGAGAGGCACCTGAAAACCCCTATGTTCTGTTTGTTTACGTAAAAACGTTTTAAGAAAAGAGGAGACAACTAATTAGCGAGGATCCTAATCCAGTACACTAGCGAGTCCGGAGACGCCATATATATCCAAAGAACCGGCACAACAACGGTCCATCGGCGATCGATCGGATCAGCAACGGAAGATGGATCAACTTCGACCCAAGAGACCGAAGAGATTCAAGGGATTATGGGAAACGAGGTAGCACTGCGTGCTCGTCGTGTAGGGTGCGACGGATCAAAACAGATGCAGGCGAACAAGGAAAGCGGAGATCTCTAGGGACAGATTCACCCATCTGGCCAGGAAAAGGCCGAATTACGGATCATGGATCAGGAATGATAAAACAACAAGTATGAATAATGAATCATGAAGCATCATCCACCCATCATGAATCTTGAGTCGGCAGTTCCTGTATTGCATGAGAGATCAGGGAAGAAGAGAAACTCGCGGCAGAGCTACTAACAGAGCTGGAGCTATTGAAACCAGGGTGTATAAGCGGAAGCCTTACACGGGTGCGAAGTGATGGTAAACAGTGGAGGGAGAGACGCGATCGGCCCAGCAATGCGGGAGAAGGGTCGATCCGCAGGCGCCTAGACGCCGAACCGAGACCTAATTGTGTTCCAGCCGCAAAAACTGTAGTTTCTCCTGCACTGTCACGTGCAGTGATGCACTAATTAGGTAGGTCCAGGAACCGACACTCTACTTCCCACTGAAAGATCTGTGGGAAAAAGTATTGACTGGGGGAGGAGGAAGAATTTGAGAAGGGCTGTCCTCAACATACGCGTTAGAAGCGTGCTGCAATAGCCGCTACTGCTGGTACGTGTCCTGTTTCTTCTGAGAGGGTGCTGCTGCTGCATCTACCGTGCAATGCTTGATTCCCGCTTCCAGCAACGAGGTGCCGAGCTGAGACGAACAAATTTTAAACCGCTTCACTGTGCAACTCGTTCTCAGTTTCGCTAGCTTGCCAAGGCACACTTCTTAAATGCTCCTTATCACAGCTTTTAGAATTATGAGAGAAGTCTGATAATATAAACCCCTGATTTTCTGTTGTTGTTAAATTATTCTCTATTGACATTCTTCCATTTCGCAGATCTGTATCCCGAATTCTTAACAGTCTATTATGAAGAAAGCGACTCGTGATGGCACTATGCAAGGAAGCATTTTTTTGTTATCGCCTGTGATTGCAGGGCACAATTTAACCACATTATAGAACTCACAAAATTCTTATTCCTCACACTGCTTATACAGATCATGCCATTTACGTAACAGGTTTTGATCTCGTGTAGTTCGCACATGTACTTCGTCGGCACGGCACCAAAAGACACGCCTGCTGACGAAGTCCTCGATTTGCTTCCCGAAAGTCCTAGCAGCGCACCCAACGTTCTTCCCAAACCGAATCTACTACTTGCATCCCCCCACAAACAATGCAAGCAATTTGAAGGTTACTGTAATATTGCACAGCGAGAGGCTTACTTGGACCTCAGCATAAGGCGCAGGTCGTTAATTAATTGACTCTGTTCCGTTGTCCCAGGCCCCCGCACCAGTGAAAAACTTGCCGTTGATTTCTCTCTGTTGCGCATGGCCCCGCTGGATATCGTTGAAACACCCTCTGAGTATATTTTCCGTGTCGACGTACCTGGGTTTCAAGGAAAGGATTTGAGAGTGAGAATTAATCCTGAAACGCTTGTTATTTCATTCAAGGGAGAGCGTCGTCAGGAGAAGTCGGCTAACGAGCGGCTTATTTGGAGAGAAAGAGTGCACGGGAGCTTTACCCGGGAGTTTCAGCTTCCGTCTGATGCAGACGTAGAACGTGTGACGGCTGCTTGTGTGGACGGCATCTTGACGATTTCCGTGAAGAAGCTTCCACCACAGCCTGAGCACAAGCGAGACAAAACTATTGATGTCAAAGTTAAATCTCGACTGTGAGTTGCATACATGTGTGGTTTGGAGTGAAGGTGGTGTGAAGGTGATTCTGGCATGCTGCAGTAATTGATTGGGATAGGTGGTGGTGATACATTTCTCTGAAGCTAATCTCAGTCATCAGTGGTGTAACTTTTAAATTGCTAAATGCATGAGATGACGACAGTTCTTGGTTGAAAACATCATGCCAGGAAGATGTGCTGGAGAAATAAAACGGTTCCCAAATATGATCACATAACTATGAAATGGGCATCTCAACGCACTGTGAAGATGTTGATCTTCACTGGAAATTATGTAATTGATAGTACTAATCTTGAGTTCTTGAGAAGGAAGGTTTGTCCACTCTGACGATTGAATATGGTGGGCCCAGCCCAGTGTGTGCTTTGATGGCAAACACGAAGTGTTGATGTGAAAATTGTTAATCACTAACACTATTTATCATTTATTTTGATATTTGACTCATAGTGCAAATTATGCACTGAAGATAATGGAGAATGTATGATTTCATTGTGTAAAAAAATGCTGTTTGAGATACGTAATAGTGGAGCTTGTTTCTATTGCAGTTCAGGCTTACATGAATATGCATGGATATAGGAAATAAGAATATATGCTGCAACAACGACGAACAAGCAAGTTTCCTCGATATTAGCTGGTGTATGAACTTGGATGCCTTGGGATTCCATCGGCATGCTTCTAGAGATTCAGGATGGCACTGGGCCCTTGGTCTTCTGTCAGGTACTCTCAGCGTCAGCGTGAAGCTTCATTGTTGCTCTCTCATTCTCAGTCAGCGTTTGTTTCTCACCAGATTGTAGCGCTAACCTCTCTGAATCCCAAGTCAGCATTGCCTGGCCTCTGAAGCAGCTTAGCTTGGTGCCTGTAGACCTGATCGATATGACACTTATTTACGCAGGAATTTGAGGTAACTTACGGTGATGGATGGATTAGGTCGTGATCGCTTGAAGGAAAAATGCTCTGCGGGGAAATGGCCAATGCGTCCGTGTATTGCGGGACGACAGTCTGTTGCGGCGACGATTAGAGAGCAGGACGGACGACAGGAGGACCAGAGAGGTAGTAGCAGATTCTGCAATCTCGTAACGACCCGAAGTCCGTCGGACGGGTGCCTGGAGACGCCATTCCCTCGCAATAATCATAATGAATATCCGTTACGGGACGACGGAACCAAGCCTTATGACGAGAAATGTTTCTCATTACCACACGGAAATTCCTCGCTTCCGCTACGTGACGCGAAACCCAGCGCTTTCGACGGCATCGAGCGCGGAAACGTTCGTCCGGATTCTTGCCGTGTTTCACGCGATTCGGAACAGCCTCGTCGTACAGAAAGGCATCTCGGCGTTTCGGATGCATCCCCCCGCTCCTCGCGCTCCGTCGATGATGGAACCTGTGCTTTTCCGATCCGTGTAGACATTGCAACGAAGAATGACGGTCGAATCCAGAGCAACATGCACCTAGATACCCAGCAGCAGCAGAAGCAGCAACAGCAGAGCCGGAGGAAACGGCTGGGAGCTTTGAAAAGAGGTCGCGTCTCACTTCAGATGCTTGACACGTGGCTTGCTGAGCCTGAATCTCCGCCGTTGAAGCAGCCTCGTTCTGAGTCCTCTTCCCCCACCTGCCGCTCCCCCTGTGGGTCACCTGGCAAAACGCCTGGAGCTCTGAAATCGCCAGGAGATGCAGGTTTTCCAGGAGATTTTCCAGGAGCCGCAAAGTCGTTTGGCGATTTGAAATCCGTTGAAAATGTCGGATTAAATGCTGCTGACGCTTCAGGAACAGGTGGCGGGATGCAATGCGGATTCAGGTCGCATGAATCGCCAAGAAACGCCGAATCTATGAGCAATATTATTGATAAGCCAAAATCTGAAGATGCTACTAATGCTGCTGGAGGAATCCTGCTCCCTGGGGAGGTGTCGGAGAATGTTGATGAGTCAGCACGAGCGGATAAGGTTGACGCTGCTGAGTCAGCAGAAGCAGATGGGATTGATGCGGAGTGGATGGAGGCAGCGGAGCAAGCACTGGCTGCAGCAGAGGCCGCTGCGAGTGCTGCAGCATTGGCTGCAGCAGAAGCTGTTATGAGTGCCGCTGGTGCTGCTGCTGCTGGCCGTACTGCTGTCACTGGTGGGAATGAAGATGTTTTTACCAGTGCTGATGCGTCTGCTGCTCGTGCTGTCGCTGCAGCTGGGAATTCTCCTGCCGTATTTGTGGTGCTGCTAAAGCGCAGCAAGGAAGGGAGGATGGAGAAGGGACGACTGGAGCAGCCATACCTCCTCCTCCCATCGTTCCGCCCCCCTAAGTCCATGCCACCTCCCAACAGCGCATCCCCCAGACGTCCATTCAATAAGTCGTACACGTCAGCAGCTGGGCCGTTTCCAGCCACGTCAGCACACGGAGCTGACATGTCAACCCATAGACATGACACGTCATCAGCACATGGCATGTCCCCGCATACCCCTGCGGTGCCTGCCTTTGGTCCAATCACATCACGCCACATGTCACCTGTGACCCCCCCATCTATGCACGTTTCATCACCAGCCACTACACTCCAGCACATGCCGCCCGTACCTTCACACCTCCACTGTGCCCCATCAATTGCCCCCAGATTCACCACTCCAGTGAGTGACAGTACACCTACACATGCGAGACATGCAGCAGCCACTCCGGAACAGCAATGCATCACGCAAGCTGGGACACCACAGAAGCACGTAGCCTCGGTGACTGCTCCACAGCAGGCAACACCTGGTGTTGGTTTTCAGCGTGCTACGCCGGCCACACCAACCCCTTGTCGTCCCTTCCCTCCCAACGTGGCACCTGCATCCTTGGTACAAGCAGCTCCAGTACAAGCCGGATCTGCTGCAGCAAGTTCAGTGCGCGGTTCATTCGCGAGTGGAGGCTACGTTGCTGGCAGTAGAGGTTTGTGCCCAAACCTCTTTGGAGGAGAGGGATCCAATGGAGAATCCTTGGCTGCAATAGGTGCGTGCCCTGATGCTTCTGCTGCCCACACCTCTTTGGAAGTGCAGGGTGTTTGGGGCTTGAGGCGGCATCTGGGCTCTGACTTAGGGCCTGGATGCCGTCTGTTTGAAACACCTGAGAAAGAACCTGGGGGAAGCAGGGCAGGTAGTGCCAGTGGAGCGGAGGCGTGTGCAGGTGAAGGTGGGGAGGGGCAAGCAGGGATTGAAACAGCTGTATGTGCAAACTTATCATCATTCCAGGCAGCAGGGATGGTGGAGGCTACAGCAGCAGCAGCAGCAGCAGCAGCAGCAGGGGCGGCAGCAGCAGCGTTGGCGGCAGCAACAGCATCTGCAGCAGCAACAGCGGAGACGACAGCAGAAGCAGAGGCAGCAATGAGAGGTCTGGAATGGAGAGTGGTGAAGCCACGGCTTGCCTCAGATGCACGCACTAGTGTGGGAGAGGCAGGCGTGGGGGCATGTAGTAAGGCAATGGGGCATGTGAAAGAAGGCAGCGAGTGGGGTGGAAGGAAGGAGTGCAGTGCAAGAGATGGTGAAGAAGTGAGAGGAGGCGAGTATGGACGAGCAGCAGGCGAAGTGGTCGTGGCAGAAGCAGGAGCAGTAGGAGAAGGAGCAGGAGGAGCGGAAGAAGCAGAAGCTGCACCAGTGGCAGTAGCAGCAAGAGAAGTGGAGGCAGCGACACAAGTAGCAGAAGTAGCAGCAGAAGAAGTAGCAGCAGGAATGTGTATAAGCGAGGAGGAGCCTTACTTGGCTCGGTTGAATGCGGAGCAGAGGGCAGCAGCAGCAGCTGATGTGGACCGACCACTCCTTGTGCTCGCAGGGCCGGGAAGCGGCAAAGTGAGTACTGGGTGGTCTGTTTTGGTGTGGTGTGGTGTGGTGTGGTGCGGTGTGGCGTGGCGTGGCGTGGCGTGGCGTGGTGTGGTGTGGTGCAGTGTGGCCCTGCAGCAGCAGCAGCAGCAGAAGATGTGGACCGACCACTCCTGGTGCTTGCTGGGCCGGGAAGTGGCAAAGTTAGTCCTGTGTGGTTTGGTGTGGTCCCTTGCTAGAAAGAACTCAGAACGCAGAGCTCCGCTCGCTCTTCCCATTGCACTGCCCCCTCTCTCTCCCCCTTTCTCTCTCCTTTCCCCCTCTGCCAGACCTCGACCATGGTAGCTCGCATTTTGCATCTTCTCCACGTGGGTGTGCCAGCCAATCGCATCCTCGCAATGACCTTCACCACAGCAGCAGCCAATGAGATGCGAGAACGCGTGCTGGCCAGCCAAGGGAGGCGATCGACAGGCAAGAAGACAGGAGCGGCAGGGAAGGGAAGGAGAGAAAACAAGGGAGGGGTGGCAGGAATGGAAGGCGAGGAAGGGAAGCAAGAGAAAGAAGGCAAGGATAGGAAGGAAGAGAAGGAGGGTGAGGAGGAAGATGAGCGGGCGACAGGGGAAGTGGTAGTAAGCACGTTCCACTCGCTGTGCCTTCAGCTGTGCAGGAACCATGCGGAAAAGTGAGTCCTTCTTTTCAAGAAAACGTGGTTGGAAAGGGTGTGGTGTGGTGCAATGTGGTTAGGAAAGGTGAGAGGGTAGGATTTTACTGTTGTCTGTGCTTGCATCTGTACAAACCAATCATTCTCAACAAGTGAGTTTTGAGGTAGGGGTGTGATGTCATGCCTCCACCCACCACTTTTGAGGCGCCTCAAAAGTCTTTTGAGGCGCCTCACAAGTGAGTTTTGAGGTAGGGGTGTCATGTCATGCTTCCATCCACCACGAATCCCCTCTGCCCGCCCACGTTGTCCCAGGTTTGGCCGCACGGCGGATTTCCTTGTGTTTGGGCACAAGCAGCAGCGAAGGGTCATCACAGAAGCAGTTAGACTGGCGCTGGGGGAGGGGGGGAATAACGGTGGGACGGGGGAGAAGGGCGAGAAGGGGGAGGGGGAATCGAGCAGGGGGGAGGGGTGTGTAGGGAAGCAGCGGAGAGAGGACAGGCAGGTTGGTCGAGACTGCAATGGAAGGGCATTTGGAGCGGCAGCAGGTGCGGCAGGTGCGGGGGCAGCAGGTGTGGGAGCGGCGGGTGGGAGAAGTGCGGGCAGGTGGACTGAGGAGGGGAATAAGGAGAACGAAGAGGGGAAGGGAGGAGGGAAGGTGGGAGAGAGTGTGGAGGAGAGGGTCGCGAGGGAGGTGGAGGAGCTGAAGAGGAGCCGAGCAGCAGCAGCAAAGTGGGTCAAGTTCGTTGTGAGGGTGAGTGACAAGGGAGTTGAGTAGGTGTGTGTGTGTGGACAGTGGAATGTCTGTCCTCCTCATGATCAGTTACTCACACAGACAAGCCAAGGGTGAACATGATATGCGGGGCACTACTGTGTCACAAAGCAACATCTCTCGCAAATTGCCCTCCATCTATCCCTTTTGACCTCACGTGACATGCTGCTTGCTCCTTCCATTGTCTTTTTTTTCCCTCGCCATGCCATGGTGACTCTCTCCGTAACCACCACAGGCCAAGGCAGCAGGTCAGACAGCAGAGGACTTTGAAGCACGGGGCAACCACGAGGCAGTAAGGCTCGTATTCCCCTCATGCCATGGTGAATTGCAACGATGTTGACTGATTCCCATGCATGTCACTACTACCCCATCGCACTTCCCATCCACCAGTTGTGCACTGCACAGGCGCCCCTCTATCTACCCCCCTCTACCTTCTTCCTCCCAGGCCCGTGTGCTGCGAGCATATGCAAGTGTGCTGCAGAAGTGCAACGCGGTGGACTATCACGACTTCATCCTGCTCTCCACCATGCTGCTCACACAACATGCTGACGGTGAGTGCTGGTTCTTGGGAACCACTGAAGCCATGCGTACACAAGAATGGTGAGTGCTGACTGCTGGAGGGCACTGCGGTTTCCACCATATGATGCAACGCGGTGGACTATCACAGCTTCATCCTGCTCTCCACCATGCTGCTCACGCAACATGCTGATGGTGAGTGCTGGTTGGATGGTGGTGCCTGGGAGGCGCGGCATCTATTCATCAAGTGCAACGCGGTGCGGTGGACTATCACGACTTCATCCTGCTCTCCACCATGCTGCTGACACAACATGCTGATGGTTAGTGGTTAGTGATAGGAAAAGTGGTCCATGCATCGACGCTTGCACCCCTGCAGAAGTGTATGGCAGCATGGACGCACATGCTGGTGGACGAGTTTCAAGACACCTCAACCGCTGCCGCTTTGTTGGCCCTTCTCTCCCCCATTGTATCTCTCTTGCAGTGCTGCAGGAGTGCGCATCTGCATGGACCCATGTTCCGGTGGACGAGTTTCAAGACACCTCAACCGGTTCTTCAATACCTCCAGTTCTCCCCTAACACACTTCTGCAGTGCTTGAGGAGTGCACAGCAGCATGGACTCATGTACTGGTGGACGAGTTTCAAGACACCTCCCGCATCCAGTTCGCATTCGTGAAGGCTCTCTGTGGCACACACGGGCACATCACCGTTGTGGGGGATGATGATCAGGTGGGTTTGTGGGATGAGAAGGGTTGGTAAGGTCAATGAGAAGGGAAGGGTTTAGCTGAGCTGAGAAGACTGCATACGTCACACTATAATGCTGAAAGCCAATTCGTTGTGAGTGGTATCAAAGCAAACATGACGTGTTACATCATGTGCCTTGTTGCGTTTTGATGTCGACCAAAAACGGTGCCGGGGAAATTGTGTTTTCACACCCTGTGCAGTCCATATTCAGCTTCAACGGCGCCAATCCGAGAGCACTTCTCCGACCACACGGAGGTGAGAGCACAGGGAGGTGAGAGGACAACGAGGTGTGAGCACATGTGATCCCTCCTGCAGTCCATATCCAGCTTTAACGGAGCCAATGCACAGCTGTGCCTCTTTTGACATGTTTCGAGAGCAGTTCCCGGACCACAGCGAGGTGAGATCACAGCGAGGTGAGATCACAGCGAGGTGAGATCACAGCGAGGTGAGATCATAGGGACATATGACAATGTGCTGTCCCCAGTGCATGTCAGGGCTGGGCTGCTGCTCCCGTCCCATATGTGTTTGTGGTAGTCCCATATGAGCACCACTATCACTATGCTCCACAGATACACGTACGCTCTCTTGAGTCACTACCACAGGCGGTACACAGGCGCACCTTACAGATTATCTCCCACTCCCGTCCACTACCACCCCTTATCGCTTCTTCCCCTCCCAGGTGCGCCTGTGCCGCAACTACCGCTCCACAGGCACCATAGTGCGGGCCTCTGCTGCTGTCATCTCGCAGAACTTTCCAGGAAGGAGGGCGGCCAAGCAACTGTGCACTGACAATGGCGATGGGGAGAAGATCAGGTGGGAAGAGGTTGGGATTAATGTGCGACAGGAGTAATTGTTGCTGGGAGAGACTTTTGAAGCGCCTTCAATGGATCAGGTGGGGAAAAGGGTGGGTGGGAATGATTTGCGGAAGGATTGAGAGTCGTTGGGACAGGAATCTGGTGTGGTAAGGCTTTTTGTTGGGTAAGGGTCTTTGTAATTACCGGTTGTAAGGTGTTTTTTTTTGGGGGGGGGCTGTATTACTCACCAGTGCATGCTGGAGTTGGTAAGATTGGTGGGCACAAAACTTGTATGCTCATGCCTCTTTGGCATGCCTCGTCCCCATACCACCGTTCTCTACCCATCTGCATCCATCGGTGCATGGCAGGGTGGTGGAGGTGCGAAATGAAGCAGCACAGTGTGCCCTGGTCGCCGATGCCATCATGTCTTTCATGCACCAAATGCACCGCGTTCAATCGCACACCACCACTGCAAGCATGACCACGACCACCAGCGTCACCACCAACACCAGTGCCTCTGGCAGCAGCACTGCAGCAGTGAACGCAGCAGCAGTGAACGCAGCAGCAGTGAACGCAGCAGCAGGGAGCGTGGCAGCAGGGAGCAGTGCAGCACCAGGCAGCGCAGGCACCCAACTGGCGTGGAGCGATGTGGCAGTGCTCTACCGGAGGCAGGTGACTGGCCGGGCGTTTCAGGCTGTGATGAGGGAGAGGAAGATTCCCTTCAACGTGCATGGCGTGGCGTTTTACCGCAAGAAGGTGCGTTCTGTCTGGCATTGTAGGTTATTCCACTCTACACACAGGCAGGCACTAGAACCAGCCGGGCTTTCCAGGCTGTGATGAGGGAGAGGAAGATCCCCTTCAACGTGCATGGCGTGGCTTTCTACAGGAAGAAGGTGAATAGACAAGTGCGGCGTTAGGGGTTCATGTATACAGGTGCCATTCCCTCTAACCTTTGTCCTTCCTCCCTCCCTCAACCTTCCTCCATTCTCCGTCCCTCTGCACTGCACCTCCTCTCCTCCCACTGCCCTCCCTCCCTCTGAACTTCCTCCCTCTTCCCTTCCCCAGGCCCTGCGCAATGTGCTCACTTTGCTGCTGCGCGTCTCCCTATCATATAGACCAAGCACCAACCCCTGGATAGGCATATACCCTCGATACCAACCGAGTGTGGTTTCTTACGCCCTTGCTCCGTCCTCCCCTCCCTCTCCCCTTCCCCAGGCCCTCCGCAACGTGCTGGCTCTGCTGCGCCTCTCCCTACAATCTAATGTTCCCCATCCCTCCCCATCCCTCTCCATTCCTCTCCATCCCTCCCTATCCCTTCTCAAACCTCCCCAATCCCAGGCCCTGCGCAACGTGCTGGCACTCCTGCGCCTCTCCCTCCCAGCGCTAGTGGACAACACTGCCGCCCGGAGAGTCTGGAAGTTACTGTTCAGCCGCGAAAAGGACGAGGCGAAAAAGGTGAAACACTCTGTACATTCCGCCGTAGAAGTCACAAGGACCAACAATTGAAGCCCTTTGTTATTCACGTTCGCCTGAACCACCCCAACCACCCTCCTCTAGGGTTTGTTGCCTGACACTCCACCGACCAACCACCCTCCTCTAGGGTTTCTTGCCTGACACTCCACCGACCAACACCCCGAAAGCCATTGCGTTTCAATTGCACTTACTCTCACCTGAAACCTCCTACTCTGTCTGAACTTACACTGTCGCCTTGCGTCGCCTCACACCCATCCATTCCCGCAACAGGCTGCAGATCTAGTTTTGAGGTGCCTCAAAACTCACCTGAAACCTCCTACTCTGTGTCGCCTCACACCCGTCCATTCCTGCAACAGGCTGCAGATCATGTGGAGCAGAGGGCCAGGGACCGAGGCTGCAGCTTCCTGGAAGCCGCAGAAACCATTTTCTCGGGGAAAGTGTCAGGAAGGTTCACAAGGTGAGTGAGTGGGGTGTTTGGTTGATGGGATGGGATGGGATGGGATGGGATGAGATGAGATGAGATCTGCTGCCGCACGTTCTCCCCCTACTTCTTGTAACCCTGCCTGTATCCACGTTTCTTCCTACATCCCTGCATCCACCTCCTACCCTTTCTAGGAAGCAGCTCAAAGCCGGTGCTTCGGTGCTCACCACTATCCGCATTGCTCGCAACCTACTGAAAACGGTCTGTGCTGTGCTGTGCTGTGCTGTGCTGTGCTGTGCTGTGCTGTGCTGTGCTGCACCTTTCACTGCTGTGTTGCTGCGCCCTTCTCTAACTCGCCGTGCGTTTGCCCTGCCGGCAGATGCACCTGCACACTGAACGGTCAGTGTTCTGCTGAACTTGTCCTGCTGCTGCACCTGCCAGCCGTTGCTGAATCATCCATGCATTGCATGCATCACACACACATCCATGTGTTATCCGCCCATCAACCATCCGTCCATGGATCAGGAGGTGTCGCTGACCCCTTTTGTAGACTCCATCATCAGTTTTTTTAGAATTCTCAAAAAACATAGACTCCATCATCAAGCTCACTGCCCTTTGCCAACACATATCGAGATCGCAGTTCCTTGCCCACACACCCATCACACACCCATCACCCACCCATCACCCACCACCCATCTGGGGCATCAACCATCCGTCCATCCATCAGGAGGTCTGACAGCCTTCATAGACTTCATCATCAAGCTCACTACACAATGCTTTTGCTGCTGCCCCCATTCACGCTGTCGTACATGTGACTATGTCAACCACGCTGCATCCATCCATCCCAATGATCCATCAGGAGGTGTCACTGACCTCGTTCCTCTTTGTCAAAGAGGAATCACCAAGCTCATTCCTCTTTGTCAAAGAGGAATCACCAAGCTCATTCCTCTTTGTCAAAGAGGAATCACCAAGCTCATTCCTCTTTGTCAACACATACCTCCCTACAGGATGTGTCACTGACCTCCTGACCTCGTTCGTAGACTTAATCACCAAGCTCATTCCTCATTGTCATCACGTACATACCTACCTACATTTCTTGCAACCTATGCAATGCCAGCCCACCCATCCCCCATCCGTGCACCCATCAGCAGGTGTCAGTGGCGTCCTTTGTACACTCCATAATCAACTTTTGAGACGTCTCAAAACTAATCAACTTTTGAGACGTCTCAAAACTAATCAACTTTTGAGACGTCTCAAAAGGTGTCACTGGCGTCCTTTATACACTCCATAATCAAGCTCACCGTAACTTGCTGCTGCCCTCACACACCCTGTCGTACGTGTGACTATATCAACCGCGCTCCACCCATCCATCCATCAGGAGGTGTCACCAACGCCTTTCGTACATTCAATCATCAAGCTCATTGCCTTTGTCAACCTATATCGAGACTACACCCACCCATCCCCCACCCACACGTACCAACACCAACCATCCCCCACCCACACGTACCAACACCAACCATCCCCCACCCACACGTACCAACACCAACCATCCCCCACCCACACGTACCGACACCAACCATCCCCCACCCACACATACCGACACCAACCATCCCCCACCCACACGTACCAACACCAACCATCCCCCACCCATACGTACCGACACCAACCATCCCCCATGCGTGGATCCATCAGGAGGTTTCCCTGACTGCCTTCGTCGACTCTATCATCAAGCTCATTCCTGAGGTGAGTAAGCACGACGTCACTGAGTAGCATAATGTGCAACTTGTTGATGGACACTGAGTTGCTGGAGTGATTGCAACTTCCCTTCCCATCATTCTGATTTGCACTGCACTTGTTCGTCATCCTTCCCTTCGTTTTATTTCCCCTTTTCCAGTCTTCTCATTCTCCCCACTCCCTCCCCGACCACGCTCCCCCCCAACTTCTTTGACTTCCCATTTCTCACTCACCAACTCCTCTTTCGCTCTTACCTACACCTACTCTGACTCTCCCCTTCCCCGCTATGTTATTATTCCTCTCCCCCTTCGTCCCCCATCCTCCCATGCTACTGCCCCACCCTGCTAAACCCATTCACTTGCCGTAGAGAGCTGCATTCTCGTCGCGTGCAACAGTGAGCGAAACTTCAGGGAAGCTTCTCAATGAGGACGATGACATGCGCACGGTGAGTGGATAGTTGATCGCCCAAACAAATGCATTTTGCCGCTCTCACCCAAACAAATGCATTTTGCCGCTCTCACCCAAACAAATGCATTTTGCCGCTCTCACCCAAACAAATGCATTTTGCCGCTCTCACCCAAACAAATGCATTTTGCCACTCTCACCCAAACAAATGCATTTTGCCGCTCTCACCCAAACTGATTTTGAAACGTCTGTTGATTGTGCAAGCAAATGCATGTCATCCCATTCTTTTGATTATGCAACGAACGAAATGCATGATGCTTATCATTCGCTGAAAAACCATGCTGCTATCCTGAAAGTTGCCCGAGAGGTCCTCTTATCTTTTCATCTGCTGCGTCATTACAGTCTTGATTACTTCAGTAGCCCCTTTTCCTGAGATCCCTTCGTCATACAACTGCAGCATATCTTTTGTTTTGGGGAGCTTTCAAGAACAAACGCATGAATAGCTTGCTGTTTTCCTTTCTGGTATCCTTTTCTACCCTCTGTCCGTCTAACCAGGCCCGTCAATTTCTTATCGATGACATCAGCGCCTTCCTCTCCCTCCACACACCCAAACCACCTGACACCGTTGCCAATGATGAAACCACCTGCAAAAACACCTGTGCTGCCGACGCTGCCTCCAGCTGCTTTCCCTCCTCGGTCTTCTCCTCCTCCTCTCTCTTCTCCCCCTCCTCTTCCTCCTCCTCCTGCGCTGCTCTGCTGCGGGCCTTTCTGGACCATGTAGCAGCGAGGGAGGCACAGAACAACGCTGTGAGGCGGAAGGAAAATGAGGATTCGGTCACTCTCACCACCATGCACCAGGTGAATTTGAGGGGGAAGGAGAATGTTATGCCTTCTCCTTTTCCTCCTACTCCTGTGCGGCTCTGCTGCGGGCGTTTCTGGACCATGTAGCGGCAAAGGAGGCTCAGAACAACGCTGTGAGGAGAAAGGAGAATGAGGATTCGGTCACCCTCACCACCATGCACCAGGTGATTTGTGGCTGACAGTGACTGAGTCAACTCAGAAAACGAAAACTGAGAATTGAGAGGACTCAAAAATAGAAAGGCGAATGAGGATTCGGTCATGCTCACCACCATGCGCCAGGTGAATGTGGCTGACAGACAGACAACTATCCCTCAGGTAGTGTCACCAGAGATTTGTGCGCCAGATTGTTCCACAGGATAGCTGTTCCCTTGTTCAAGGGGACAATATCTGATTGTTTCCCCATTTCCCGAACCTGCCCGCCCCTCGTCCAGTCCAAGGGTCTGGAGTGGCACACGGTGTTCATTGTGAGCGCCAACGAGGGGGAGACTCCTCCCACTATTCCCGGTACAGGAACAATATTCCTCATCAACCCCTCCTCCCTTTCAACTCAATCCACCCCCAGTCCAAGGGCCTGGAGTGGCACAGTGTGCTCATTTTGAGCACCAACGAGGGGGAGACGCCTCTGTGCTTTCCTGATTCTTGGATATCCGTTCCCTTGTTTCCCCATTAGTCCCTCTTTTCCATTCTCCTTTCCCCATTCCTCCACCCCCAGTCCAAGGGCCTGGAGTGGCACACGGTGTTCATTGTGAGCGCCAACGAGGGGGAGACGCCGCTGCAAAACAGATTCGAGGAGGAGAAAGGGGGTTGTGCAGGGAAAGGTGGCTTGAAGAGGCCAAGTGGAGAGGGGTCGGAGGAAGAACCGCTTTCACTGGAGGTGAGAAGGTTGCCGCAGTGTGCGGGGACACTTGAGACGTCCCAAAAGTTGCCGCAGTGTGCTGGGACACATATCTGTTGACTTTTGAGTCGACTCAAAAAGAGGCCAAGTGGAGAGGGGTCAGCGGAAGAACCGCTTTCACTCGAGGTGAGATGTTCGACAGAAGCCACGTGTCTGCAGTGGCACACGGGTCTGTAGTGGCACACGGTGATCATAGTGAGCGCCAACGAACGGGAGACGCGCTTGCATATATTCGAGGAGGAGAGGGGTGGGAGTATGGAGAGGAGCGGTGTGAACAGGGAGAGCCGGGAGGGATCAGAGGAAAAACCGCTTTCGCTGGAGGTGAGACAATTAAGCATTGCAGCTACAGGTCCCACTGGCTTTTGCGTCAACTAGGATATAGGGGACGGCGAGCGGGGAGGGATCAGAGGAAGAATTGCTTTCGCTGGAGGTGAAAAGGCTTCGCACTGTCACGGAAAGAGCAGAAGTGTGTACGGACATTTCGTATATCGGGATTTTTCTTCTTTCTCTTTTTGAGACACTCGCTTTTTGCTAGAGGGGTTCTGAGTAGCTCTTTCTTTGTTTCTTCGTCACGACGACCTCTTTCACTCGCTTTTTGCTAGAGGGGTTCGGAGTAGCTCTTTCTTTGTTTCTTCGTCACGATGACCTCTATCACTCGCTTTTTGCTAGAGGGGTTCGGAGTAGTTTTTTCTTTGTTTCTTCGTCACGACGACCTCTATCACTCCTGTGTCGTACCTCTTTTTCTGTGTCGCTTTTTGAGTCGAACTTTGAAGTCAGCTTTCATTTCTGTGTCATATCTCCTTTGAGTGTTTGATTGTGTGCTTCCTCACTTCTCTACCCGGCAACAGGAGGAGAGGCGGCTGTTCTATGTGGCTATGACACGTGCTCGCCACCGATTGGTCATTGTGACACTCAGACAGACACCTGAGAAGCAGGTGAGACAACCGAGATTGGTCTTTTCTTTTCTCGCCCCCGTCCTCTCTCTCCTTTCCTTTCTCCTCTTCTCTCTCCTTCATATCGCTTCTTCTCCCCTCACCTCCCCATCAGCACACCACCAGGTTCTCCAGCCCCTTTCATGGATTCAAACCTCGTTCCCATCCTCTCTTTCCACGTCCTACCCCCGTTCCTCTCCTCTTTCCTCTCCCCTCGCCCCTCCTCTCATCTCGCCTCTTCTACCCTCCCCTCCCCATATACACCCTACCAGGTTCTCCAGCCCTCTCTATCCGGGAAATCCCTGCGGATCTGCTGCTCTGGCAAGGCAGTACACCCATCAAAGCCAACCCCTGTGCGTCCGCACATGCTGCTGCACCGCATACACCCACCACAGCCCGAGTTGCCACTCCTGCCTCTGCCCAACCTCACACCCCTGCTGCATCACACCCTGGCGGAGCGAAGGAGCAGTGGGGGGCAGGGGTTGCAACTCTCAATCCTGGTCATGGGGTAGAACTTGGTGTGAGGGAAGGCGTTACAGCACGTGAGGGCTTGGCGGGGGGTAATGGAGGAGGAGGGGACGGGGAGGAGTTGCAGGAAGAGGAGGAGGATGAAGAGGAGGGGGAAGGGGTGGGAGGGGAAGGGGAAGGGATGAAGGGTGTGGGTGGGGAGGAGGAGGCAGTGAGCGAGGGAGTGTTGCCAACTGGCGATTTCCTCAAGAGGTAAAGCCCATGTTGTGGGAATCGATGCGTCGAGCGTATTGACGCTATGTGTTGTGGGGATTGATGTGTCGCATCTCATCCGCTCATCACATCAAGTGAGGGAACTCTTCCATCCCACTGGCGATTTCCGTGAGAGGTAGGGCCTCTTCCTCAGTTACTTCCTCTCTTCCTCAGTTACTTCCTCTCTTCCTCAGTTACTTCCTCTCTTCCTCAGTTACTTCCTCCCTTCCTCAGTTACTTCCTCTCTTCCTCAGTTACTTCCTCTCTTCCTCAGTTACTTCCTCTCTTCCTCAGTTACTTCCTCTCTTCCTCCTCGCGCGGCCCTTTTACTGCCTACTCCAGCTTACCCGCCGAGAAGGGAAGGGAGCAAGCATGGCATCCGTCATCTAGCATCACCTTTCAATTCAAAGTGTCGTGTGCCATTGTAACGAGGTGACTTTTGAGTCGACTCAAAAGTCGCCGAGAAGGGAAGGGAGCAAGCATGGCATCCATCTTCTAGCATCACCTTTCAATCTCAATTCAACCCGTCTTCCTTTCCCCCGCCCCCCACCCCAGCTTCCCCACTTAACTCTGTGCGAGCATAGCAGCAATCTTCCATTTCTGGGCCTGCTGCCCTGGCTTTCAGCAGCACCCCACCTCTCACTGTTTCGCCACCTCAGCTTCTCTACCTCTGCTTTCCTCCCTATGCTACCTATCATTCTCTTCCCCACCCCCCACTACCCTCAGCTTCCCCACAGAGCACCGTGCGAGCATAGCAGCAATCTTCCACTCGTGGGCGCGCCGCCCTGCCTTTCAGCAGCCATCACGTCTTCTCGCTAAGGTGTGGATTGGGGATATGGGAAGGTGGCCGTTGTTGGCGTGGGCATTGGTGCATAGCAGGGAACTGGAGTCACCTCAAAACACACTTCCGCTGACCAAGCCTCTCCCTCCCTCCCTCCCATTTCCTCCTTCCCAACATGCTTCTGAGTGTGAACAGGTGAGGGCAGTGGTGGATAGCAGGCAGAGCAGTGGAGCAGCGAGATCAGCCGGTGGCAAGGAAGCATTACGATTGCTGCGACCACTCTTGTCGTCCACGCAAGCTGCTTCCTTCGCAGCTCATGTGAGGCATTTTTCAAACAAAAGGAAGGAAGTAAAGAAACAAATAAATAAAAAAATCTCACTCGCTCACTGTAATTGTGTTAAAGTTTTTTCTCACTGAGTTAATGGTCACCACTCTCTCTCATCTTCGCTTGCCTTTCGCAAGCCTATTCCATTTGAGCACACGTGACACTTGTTCTGTGTTTGCTGTTTTTTCCGCTGCCAGGTGATAGCATGGGAGCAGCTTCCGTTCGAGCAGAGAGCATTACACCGGGTGGAGCGACAGGTGGGTGGTCGTAGAGGTTCTGGTTGTGCGTTGGATGGTTATGTGGAATGTTCAAAATCGTCACGCTAACATGGTTAACTAAATTTCATCGTCATGAGTTTTATCGGATTACGTTGTTTCCCCTGCAGGAAATGTTTCAGCAGCAGTATTCGGAAAAGGCTATGAATAGATCAGCAGCAACACCAAAACAGGTCAGTGGGGTTTGTCTGCATTTGGTTTTTTACATGGATGCATTCGTGAGTCGTCCTTCGAAGCCTATTTATTTTTTTGTGTGCGTCACTTTCTTTCCATTTGCAGTTGACATACCTGAAGCAGCTTGGATGTACTGTTGAACCCTCTTCCAAACTCCATGCCTCGAAACTGATAGAGCAGTACAAGAACCTATGAACATGTATAATGCCAGTGGAACTAAATAAAGGTCGTTGTAGTTTCAGTGAGGCTCCAGCCTACGCAGTTTGTGCCACCTGTTCACATCGGGTATACCTGTGATTTCGCAGATTTTACACCCAGCATGTGCCACTTTGCCGAAGAGATCTGGTTACCTCGTTTGTGGGACGCGAGTGGCTGAGGAGTCGACCGCCACGTTTGCAGGTCGGTTGTGGCTGGATCGCTTACTTGCTTTGCCACGTGGATGTGGTTCAATCTCCCGTGGATTATTTGCGGTGTACGCGCGGACAGCTTAGTCCATCGAGCCTGCGGGCATGCCTCATCCACCACCACAGATGAGCCCCCATCTGGGAATACATAACTTGAACGGCTCCGATCATCCGAGAGCTTCGGAAAGAAGTCCAGCGTGGCGTATCAAGTCATACCCAAACCAAACCCCGTCAATCCCCAGGCCAACAGACGAACAGTTCAAACCAGCCCGCAGACCGCACCCGAACCCCGAGCCTGCCTGTGTGGTCTTGTTTTCAGCCCAGCTGTCGGGCTGAACCTTCCGAGCCTGCTAGGCCATTCTATCCAAACCACCCGTGAATCTCTAGCCCCTCAACTCACTCACATTCCCTGGCTCTACTGTAACCAGCCCCACAGAGACATCACACAGAGGGGACTTAGGGCGCGTCATTTCTTGTGACATTCAAGATTTGGGAAATCCGTCGGGCCGGTTTGGCGACAGTAACCAGTTTGCGAAGCTCGCAAGACATTTGGCGAGGTACGCGAATTCGATGGCCGATTTAATGGCCGTTTTGAGGAGACGACTCGGAAACGACGCCGAGTCGACTGCAAACCGGCCTCGATTCCGACGTGTCGGTGCGACAGAGATCTGGCACGTCGCACACAGCTACCAGCGACTGAACGTGAGGCACGTGTACAGAGTTCAGGTGTGCGATCCCGTCGTACGAGCCGGGTCAGTTGGGTGACTGCAAATTTTACAGTTTCTGTATTGCGGCCTGCAAATCGGCCAGCAAACCTGTCAATTTTGCAATTGTTGCAAAAGCAGGCCGACTCCGCGTCGTCATGAAGTCGACCATTTGGGCGCTTTTAGCGAAAGAAATGTCGACCAAAATGGTCGACAAAATAGCGGCCAAAAGCCAAAATCGCAAATGCGGGGGGAAGTGACGCGCCCTTACCACCATATCAGGAATCACCAAGCCCACCTGCTTGGTTCAGTCTGAGACCCTCCATTGAGCCTCATCAAATACCCCATTTTCAGGTCAATTTGTGACTGATTGACCATTTCCATTGTTGCCATTCTCGAGGTTACTTGCACTCAAGTGCCTCTTTGACCACAATGGCCACCATGACCTCCATGTCGATCGCAACTCCCGCCGTCGGGCTGTCGGCTCAGGGAGCCGTCAGCAAGAAGGCCAACCAGGTCAGCTTCCTCAGCGGCAGCTCCCTCGTTTCCTCCCTGGAGAGCAAGCCGGTTGTCCGCGTGGCTCAGCCCGCTAAGACCGCCGTGCGCGCCAGCGTTGCTGCCGCTGCTCCCAAGAAGAAGGAGCACCGCAAGAACGAGGAGGGTGTGCAGGTCAACCTGTTCAAGCCCAAGACGCCGTACATTGGCCGGTGCCTGCTCAACACTAAGATTGTTGGCGATGACGCTCCCGGCGAGACCTGGCACATGGTGTTCAGCACTGAGGGTACGTCCGCGTTAGCGCGTCCCCATTACACCAACCTCGAGCCGTTAATGCGATAGTATTTTGTTCCTAATGTAGACCCTCTGATTCCGCTCGGAAGTGCAACATCAACTGCTCATGTTCTGAAGCTATCTGTGGTGCTCCTCTCGAATTTAAATGTTCTTTTGTGCAGGCAAGATTCCCTACAGAGAAGGTCAATCCATCGGCGTTGTCCCCCCTGGCCTTGACAAGAGGGGCAACCCCGAGAAGCTCCGCCTCTACTCCATTGCCAGCAGTGCTCCCGGTGACTTCGGTGACTACAAGACGGTATGTCATTGCAAATTCCTTCGATATATCCTGTTTTGGGAAGTGCTTTGCTGTTGTACCTAGGGACGGGAGTGCATTATATCCAAAGTTTTGCATCTTCTTCCCTGCAAACTATTTTCAGGTGTCCCTGTGCGTGAAGCGCCTCGTGTACGTCAACGACAAGGGCGAGACTGTCAAGGGTGTCTGCTCAAACTTCCTGTGTACGTTGCATACATGCGATCTCATGTGTTTCAGCATTCTCGACTTCCCGTCTTATCGCGCGTTATTTTCCAATCTGTAAGCGTCCGATTCAGAAATGGTCATTAGACCTGTAGCCAGTTCGTGAAGCTGACTGTTGCGAATCTGATAAATGTTTTTCTTCTGAATGGCAGGCGACCTGAAGCCCGGGGATGAGGTTAAGATCACTGGCCCGGTCGGCAAGGAGATGCTCATGCCCATTGACCAGAACGCCACCATCATTATGGTACGTTTTGGTTCGTTGTCACCGTTACTGTTAGTGAGCTACTGTAGCCTTTTAGTGTATTGACACGCGTTCATTTGCCGCCATTTGCTGAATCCCCGGCACATTCAAAGTCTTGTTCTGTGTTTTCTGTTGATATTTGTTCCCGTACCTCGCAGCTTGGCACTGGTACTGGCATTGCTCCCTTCCGCAGCTTCTTGTGGCGCATGTTCTTCGAGAAGCACGACGACTACAAGGTAAAGTTACACGAACCACTAGGATGGGTTTCCTCGAAATCATTTCAGAACAGGGAAACATCGCCATAGTTTCTGATGCAGCCGCGAATAGGGTTCAAACGGAAGGGTCTGACCGTGAATCTGACACGGTTTTGCTTTATGTGCAGTTCACCGGTCTCGCCTGGCTGTTCCTTGGTGTGCCAACCAGCAGCTCGCTTCTCTACCGCGAGGTAAGAAAAAAAATTCCAGCTTTGCGTTGCCTGCTGCCATTGGCTTCCTGTAAGAGTCAGCCAATAAGAGGTTTACTGACATTGCACCTCGGGTCTTTCTACAGGAGTTTGAGAAGATGAAGGAGAAGTTCCCCAAGAACTTCCGCCTGGACTTCGCTGTCAGCCGCGAGCAGACCAACGCCAAGGGCGAGAAGATGTACATTCAGACGCGCATGGCTGAGTACGCCAACGAGTTGTGGAGCCTGTTCAAGAAGGATAACACCTACACCTACATGTGCGGACTCAAGGGCATGGAGAAGGGTATTGATGAGATCATGACCTCCCTGGCAGAGAAGGATGGTAAGTTACCTTATCAACATTATTTTTTGTTTTCTGTTCTGTCTATTCGAAATGGCAGATTAGGCTGGTCCTGTGTCCTTTCTCACTGTCGTTTGACTTGTGTGCAGGCATCAACTGGCTAGAGTACAAGAAGCAATTGAAGAAGAACGAGCAGTGGAACGTGGAGACCTATTAGACAACCCTTTCTGTTTCCATTTTGCTTTGTTATGTAAACCTAAATTGACAGTAATGTCATGATGCTACATTCCACTGTAAGTCTTCTGTAGTCCTGCCAAACACACAGTCTGCGCACAAGCTGCTGCCACCACTCCTGCTCCAGCACAAGGGTTTTTTTCCTGCCCAGGATGGGAGTGCAGTGGGAGAAAGGAACATGGGCCTATGCAGGAAGTGGGAATAACTGAGGGGAGGAGGGAATTGTCAGGGCACCCAGTTTATTCAAGACCAGGAGGTTCTACTACTTCACTCTTTGTATTCAGCAGGTGCATCACCTTACTGGTGGTGACCTTAGAAGTGTTATGGTAGTTATGGATGCTTCCCCCAATATGCTACAGAGGAAGATGCGGTATTGAGTCTTTTCTAGACGGTTATAGAAAACAACTTTCAGCGTACATATGTGAATACCAGAATACCCAGATAACAGCCCTATAACGAGGATTAGCTGGAAAATTGTTTTTGTTCTGGCTGTATTTGTTCGCCTCATCTCGCCTCGCCCACCGACCATCGCGACACGGGTGAGAAGCGAACAATCGCGAATTCACCTTCCTGCTTCAGCATTTCAGCCAAGCTGGCACAGCAAGCGTGGATTTTGCCTCCCCCCCAAACGGATTCCTTTTTCTCAGGATTGTCCCTCCCAGTCAACTTTCACATCACCCACTAGATATTTGATCAGGCTGGTAGGAGCTCTTCAAGAGAGTACGATGCAGTGACGTGTGCCCATTTTTACTAGAACGCGGAAACCGCTCGGGTATACGCTCCTTAAAGTTGCGTCTGAAGCAAGAGCCGATCAGCCTCTTCATTCAGCTTTGCTGCATCCTCCATGGCTCGAATCGAGGCATCGTGGCAGGAGGTGAGGAAACTGCCATCCCTTACACTGGACGTTGCACTGCCCAAGCAACGTGCAGTCTGTTAGACATAGCATTGCATTGCGGGAAACAAAAGTTTTCGCTTTTGCAATAATACACCGATTAGTGGTAGTCTCGAGCCGCGAGCATAGCTACCCAGTCGGATAGACATTTTTCCTGTTATCAGTTTGATACTTCGCACAGTCAGTTTTGAGCGCTGCGATCGTTTCATTTTCCGCAACAACGTCCTTTTTCTTCCTGACCCACTCTGTATGCTCGTGAGGTCTCTCGCAAACCTCGCTCTGTACATGCAGATAACACAGCGCGAAGGAGCCCCTAAACCGCGCAGCTCGCACGCCATAGCGGTGGCGGGGAACAAGTTGTTTGTATTCGGGCCAAAGGGGGAGAAGTGTTAACCTCCCATCTCATTTCAACCCCCAACGTCACCCAACATCACCCAACACCCCACAGATCACACAGCGCGAGGGAGAGCCCAAAGCGCGCAGCTCGCACGCCATAGCGGTCGTCGGGAACAAGATGTTTGTATTTGGGGGGGAGTTTGAGCCGCGAGTGCCAATCGGCAACGACGTGCATGTGATGGACCTCACCACCCGAGAATGGACTATTGCTGAAGCATCTGGTGACATCCCATGTACGTACGCTGATGCATGCATGTGCCTGTCCTTGCAATGCCGGCATCTGTCCTTCGACTCATGCCTTCAGAGGGGAGTTTGAGCCACGAGTGCCCATCGGCAAAGACGTGCATGTGATGGAATCACTTTTGAGAATTCTCAAAAGCGATCAGCAACAACATGCATGTGATGGACCTGAGCACCCGGGAGTGGTCCATCGCTGCTGCTTCTGGTGACATCCCATGTGCGTACGGTGATGTATGGGTGTCTCCTTCTCTGTCTGGGAGTTTGAGCCGCGAGTGCCCATCGATCGGCAACAACATGCATGTGATGGATCTGAGCACTCGGGAGTGGTCCATTGCTCCAGCTTCTGGTGACATCCCATGTGCGTATGGTGATGTGATGCATCTGTGTGTCTGCTTGTATAGTTCTGGCATCACCTTGGGAGGTTGAACCACGAGTGCCCATCCATCGGCGACATGCATGTGATGCATCTGAGCATTCGGGAGTGGACCGTCGCTGCTGCTTCTGGTTACATCCCATCCCATGTGCGTACGGTGATGTGATGCACCTGTGTGTCTGTGCGGTTTTACTGTACATAAACGTGTTTGATGGGCGCGACGCTGACAAGTACAAGCACAACCTCCCCCTTTTCCACATCCCATCTAAACTCTCTAGTCCCCCTATGCCCCTGATCTCTCTAGTCCCCCTATGCCCCTGATCTCTCTAGTCCCCCTATGCCCCTGATCTCTCTAGTCCCCCTATGCCCCTGATCTCTCTAGTCCCCCTATGCCCCTGATCTCTCTAGTCCCCCTATGCCCCTGATCTCTCTAGTCCCCCTATGCCCCTGATCTCTCTAGTCCCCCTATGCCCCTGATCTCTCTAGTCCCCCTATGCCCCTGATCTCTCTAGTCCCCCTATGCCCCTGATCTCTCTAGTCCCCCTATGCCCCTGATCTCTCTAGTCCCCCTATGCCCCTGATCTCTCTAGTCCCCCTATGCCCCTGATCTCTCTAGTCCCCCTATGCCCCTGATCTCTCTAGTCCCCCTATGCCCCTGATCTCTCTAGTCCCCCTATGCCCCTGATCTCTCTAGTCCCCCTATGCCCCTGATCTCTCTAGTCCCCCTATGCCCCTGATCTCTCTAGTCCCCCTATGCCCCTGATCTCTCTAGTCCCCCTATGCCCCTGATCTCTCTAGTCCCCCTATGCCCCTGATCTCTCTAGTCCCCCTATGCCCCTGATCTCTCTAGTCCCCCTATGCCCCTGATCTCTCTAGTCCCCCTATGCCCCTGATCTCTCTAGTCCCCCTATGCCCCTGATCTCTTCCCCCCACCAGCCCCTCGCGTTGGCATCACGATGGTGGCTCTGGGATCCACCCTGTACGTGTTTGGGGGGAGAGACCGCCTTGATGAAGGCTTGACGGGTCCTTTTGCCTTGCCGAAACATGCTGCTGCCCTTCCGACCATGTGTGATGACGTCACGATGGTGGCTCTGGGGTCCACCCTGTACGTGTTTGGGGGGAGAGACGAGACGAGATGGTGATAAGAACGAGCTGAGAGTCTTGTATTCCTCATCTATTAAATACTCCAAACCCCCCTTCCCCCTGAACCCTCTCACCCCACCAGCCCCTCGCATCGGCATCACGATTGTAGCACTGGGTTCGACCCTGTATGTGTTCGGCGGGAGAGACGGTGATAAGAACGAGCTGAGCGACTTTTACTCCTTCGATACAGTCACGGGGGAGTGGAGGCTGCTGACCACTGGGGAGAAGTCCCCCCCTGGCAGGTGAGAGCTGAAAGGGAGGATATTCATGTGCGTGGGGGAGGGTAGCATGCGGGGGGAGGGTAGCATGCAGGGGGAGGGTAGCATGCGGGGGGAGGGTAGCATGCGGGGAGAGGGTAGCATGCGGGGGGAGGGTAGCATGCGGGAGAGGGTTGAGTAAGAGAGTCACGGGGGAGTGGGGGCTGCTGACCACTGGGTAGAAGAAAAGTCCCCTCCTGGCAGGTGAGTGCTGGAGGGGGTTTGGGAGGGGAGGGTGTGGGGAGAGAGGTGGGTGAGGTGGGTGGGGTGATAAGAACGAGCTGGCTACACACTCCCTCTCTCACTCACTCCCTCAGTCATTACCCACCTCTCTCACTCACAACATTCAACCTCCCACCCCACTCATCCCTCTCCCCCATGAGCTACCACACCATGGCAGCAGATCCCCATCGCAGCCACATCTACATCTTCGGTTGCTGTGGCACTCATTTTCACATCATGTCACCCTCCCACCCTCCCCCCCCGTTCCCCCCCCCAGGAGCTACCACACCATGGCAGCAGACCCCCATCGCTCCCAAATCTACATCTTCGGCGGCTGTGGCACCACCGGCCGATTCAACGACCTCTGGGCCTACCCTGTCGCTCCCAGTCACACCAACACATGGCGGCAGCTGCCCTCCCCTCCCCCTTCCAGTGCCTGTGTGCCCCGGGGTGGGCCTGGGCTGGCAGTGGCAGGGGACGCAGTGTGGGTGCTGTTTGGATTTTCCGGGAAGCACGAGCTTGGGGACGTGCATAGGTTTGATCTAGGGAAGGAGACTTGGGAGGAGGTGGAATTTCCCGCCGCTACTGCTGGTGCAGATGCGGCTGATAATGGGGATGTAATCAAGCCCATTCCGCGGAGTGTTTTTGGCGCAGTGACCGTCTCTCTCCCTGCTGCTACCGAGTCTGCTTGTAAGGAGTACATAGTGGTGTATGGTGGTGAGGTGGACCCATCAGATCTAGGCCATTTGGGGGCAGGGAAATTCTCCAAAGATCTCTTCCTATTGGACGTGGAGGAAAGGAAGTGGCTTCGGCCGGTGTCGCTCGTCTCTTCTGGCGGGGACCCGGGAGCGCGTGGCTGGTTCCCTGTTGCTCCTTTGGGTGCTGCTTCTTCTGCTGATGGTGCTGCTAAGCTGGCTGCTGGTATGGTGGTGTATGGAGGCAACTCAGAGAGCAACGACCGTTTGGATGATGTGTTTGTGCTCAGGCTGACCGTGGCTTGAGACAGAATATGTGCCCTGCCGGTGCCACTGGTGCTCTTGCTGTTGCTGTTCCTGCTGCTGCTGCTGCCGGGATTGCTGCTGTTGCTGCTGCTGCTGCTAGTGGGTCTGCTGATAACGGGTGTATGGAGGCGACTCAGAGAGCAACGACCGTCTAGATGATGCATTTGTGCTCAGGCTGACCGTGGCTTGAAACGGATTTTCTCTGCTGCTGCTGCTGCCTCTCGGTCTGCTGCTGCCTCTCGGTCTGCTGCTGCCTCTCGTGCTGGTGGTGCTGCGGGTGCTGCTGATGCTGGTACCTGTCAAATGTTGTAGCCTATAGTGAGGTTTGTCTTAGGGGGTACAAAACTTAGGGTTAGCTATATGTACCCCAACCAACATCAATGCATCATCCATTCTTCATTCTGACATGGTATCAGTTAGGTTAGGATCCTGTGGGATCCCGTTCCGCCGTTCTCCGTTCGTACCACCCGAGCCTGATCCTAGCTCTCGTTCGTCTCCTTCTCGTTGTTACCGAGCCTAGCGCCGAGCCACGCTCTCGTTCGTATCGTTCCAGCTGTTACCGAGCCTAGCAACGACCCACGCTCTCGTTCGTAGCGTAGCCCGCCCCCCCGTCGCGTCGCCTTCCCCCCCCTCGAGACGCGCCCGTCCCTTTCCCCCTGTCGCGTCGCGCTCCCCCCGTCGCGTCGCGTCCGCTCCTTCCCCCCGTCGCGTCGCCTTCCCCCTGTCACGTCGCGCCCCCCCTTTCCCCCCGTCGCGTCGCCCTCCCCCTGTCCCGTCGCGCCCGCCCCTTCCCCCCGTCGCGTCGCCCTCCCCCTACCCGTCGCACCCGCCCCTTTCCCCCCGTCGCGTCGCCCTCCCCCTTTCCCGTCGCTCCCGCCCTCTCCCCCCGTCGCGTCGCCCGTCCCCGCAGCGCCCGCCACTGTCGCTCGCGACCGCGCTCGTCGCCGCCGCGCCTGCCGCCGTCGCCCGCCCCCTGCGCGCCTCGCCGCGGCCCCGCCGTCGTCGCCCGCCGCTGCGCGCGTCGCCGCTGCGCCCCCTGCCGTCGCCCGCTGCGCGCGCTGCTGGCCCCTGCTGCCGAGCGCGCTGCCATCGCCCGCCGCTGCGCCCGTTCCCGTTCCCCGCTGCTTAGTCCCCTGTTACCTCCCGCTGTCACGCCCGCTGTGGCGTCCGCTCCTCCCCTGTCCCAGAGTACCGCCGAACCCTAATTTGCCTCTCACCTACTGCTGTCCCCTCCCTCTCCGTTCGCGTTCGTTTTCACTATGGCGACTCAGCGTGTCCTTCGTTTCGACGCTGACGGTAGACCTCTTGATTTTTCCGTCTGGCTTCTTCGTGCTCGCCGTCTGTTAGAGAGTCAGGTCCAGGCAGGCGAGACCCTCTGGGCGCACGCTACTGGTGCCCTACCTGCGCCCCCCGACCCTACGCCTTTAGGACCTGCCCCTGACGACGCCGCTAGAGCCCGCTTTGCCACTCAGCGAGCTGACCAGACGGCTTGGACGTCACGTGACGCTGCGGCCTGCATCGCGCTCAGCAGCCTCCTCCCTGAGTCTGAGGAGGTTCACTTCACTCAGGTTCGCACCGCTGCTGAGTACCTCACTGCGATTAAGGCCCGCTACTCTACTCCCGCTGCTGTCTCTCTTGGCCGCCTGTTCCTCCCGTTCCTGTTTCCTGACCTAGCGTCTTTTGAGCGCTCTGCTGACTTGATCGCTCACCTCCGCTCGCTCGACGCTAGTTACCGCGCTGCTTGCACTGAGGCACAGCTTGCACTGCTTCCTCCCCCTATGGCGATTACTATCTATTTCATCGCCACTAGCCTCCCTGACCGCCTTGCCTCCGTTCGCGACGCGCTTCTGCTGAAGCACCCTAGTGAGCTCACCGTCGAGGTCCTTGAGTCTGCACTCAAGGACGTCGAGAGCAACCTTCGCTCGGTAGCCGCTGCCTCTGGTGCTGTGCCCCCCCCACTCTTCCACGGGTGCACAGTCCCGCAGTTACCCACCTTTACTGCCTCACTTGCCACTGCCGCTACTGACGCGACTGCAGCTGCTGTTACGACTGCGTCGCGGTCCCGCGGTAGGAGTGGCAAGAAAGGCGGTTCTGGTGGTGGTAGTGGAGGTGGAGGCGGAGGTAGTGGAGGTGGCGTTGCGCCTGGCGGCGGTGGAGGTTCAGGGCCTGGAGAGGCGCCTCGTGCAGTGACTGGTGACTCCACTGCGCCTGCTGGTGGTGGCGACGCCCGAGTTCGTCAGTCGCCTCCTGTACTTCCTGCCCCGGTTGGTGGAGCAGCGGCGTGGTACCAGGCTCAGCGTCAGCAGCAGCTTCTGCAGCACCAGCAGCCCCTCTCCTCCCAGCAGCCTCAGCAGCAGCAGCGGCAGCAGCTGGCTCCAGGGTCGGGGCTGCGTCAGACCCAGCGCGGTGCTGCTTACACTCCCTGCACCTACCAGGTTCTGACAGGCACTCGTCGTGGCCACCCTTGTGGCCGGTTTCACCCCCCTGGTCAGTGCTTTGCTCAGCTCACTGACACGGTTCGTTTGGTCTACGGGGTTGGTGCTCCTGCCCCTGACTGGCTGCCTCTTGTTCAGCGTTACGGCTCCGCTCTGTGGGGCATGTCTGCTGAGCAGTTAGTTGATCTGATTGGTAGTCCCCATGCTATGTATGCTGTTGTTGACTCTAGTGTTTCTGACTCTGTTTACTCTGGTGTTGTTAGCTTAGGTGCTAGCCTTGCTCAGTTGCCTGTTGCTAGTGTAGGTTCTTGTGTAGACTCTAGTCCAGCGGCTACCTCAGAGGACGGTTCGCTGTCGTTCACGCTGGACTCTGGAGCCTCTCACTGCTTCTTTCGTGACAGCACGACACTTACGCCTCTTCCTGCGCCTGTTTCTGTGGCGCTGGCTGATCCCACTTCGGGACCAGTCACCGCGCGTCACACTACCACCTTGCCATGTCCGGCTGCTCCTTCTGGGTCTCTCACTGGGTTTCACGTCCCCTCGTTCTCCCGGAACTTGGTGGGCGTGCGACCCCTCGTGAGTCAGCACGTGGGTGTGTGGTTTGAGCCTTCTGGAGAGACTGCGGTGTGTGTTGACGGGGACTCTTACCAGCCCCTCGCCACTTTTGCTGCTGAGCCGGGCTCCGGTCTCTACACTCTTCACACTGGCCCGCGCGCTCAGCAGCGACTGCAGCAGCAGCAGCAGCAGCAGCAGCAGCCGCAGCCGCAGCAGCAGCAGCCGCAGCCGCAGCCACAGCCGCCCCTCCTGCCCCCGGCCCCTGTTTTGCCCCCCGTTCGAGTCCTCGCGTCTCACCAGGTTGCTCCGTCCCCCCAGGTAGCTGTGTCTTGTCAGGTTCCTCCGTCTAGTCCGGTCGCTGCGTCGTGCTCCTGTCGGTCGCTTGCCCACCCCACCGTTTTGTGGCACCACCGGCTGGGGCACCCTTCTCCTCCTCGTCTTCGCGCTATGTCTCGTCAGCGTCTTGTCTTAGGTCTCCCGCGTGTCTTGCCGTCGCTGCCGCCGTCCCTTGCACCACCGTGCGGTCCTTGCGTCGAGGGTAGGCTGCGCGCCACCCCTCACTCCTCCTCCCTTCGTCCGGCCACCGAGCCTTTTGAGACGCTGCACTTGGACGTCTGGGGCCCCTCTCCTCGCCCTGGCCCTGAGCGTGAGCGTTTCTTTTTGGTGGTCGTTGACGACTACTCCCGCTACACCACAGTGTTCCCCTTGGCGAGGAAGTCTGAGGTGACTTCTACGCTGATCAGGTGGTTGCTTACCACCCAGGACACTCGTGGTCGTCGTGTCAGCTGTCTCCTTGGTTTCCCTGAGGACTCCTCTGACTTCACCTTTTACCACCCTCCCTCTCACCGGTTCTTTGACTCCCGTGACGTCCGTTTCGAGGAGTCCACCCCCTACTACGTCAGGTACCCCAGTCGAGGTCTCCCGGTCCCTCCCCCCCCTCTCTTCCTGACCGCCGCTCCCCCGCCTGCTCCCCCGGTACAGCCTCCCCCCCCTGGTCCAGCCCCGTCTGGTGTGTCTCAGGCTAGCCCTCCCCCTTCGGTAGCCCCCCCTGTACAGCCTCCCTCCCCACAGTCTTCCTCGCCGCCTCCTGCAGGTGCTCCCTCTCGGGAGGTTGGTCCTGCGACTGTCCCTGTACAGGTCTCTGGTTCTGGGGGTGCTGGAGTTGGAGCTGAGCCGCGGGTTGCAGAGGACTCTTGTCTTCCGGGGGCTGGTACTGGTCGTGCGGAGTCTGGGGGTGCTGGTGCGGAGTCTGGGGGTGCTGCGTCTGGGGGTGAGGGTGTCCCTTCGGTTTCTGGAGAGCCTGGGTCTGGAGCTGGTGTTGGTGCTGCCTCTGGGGGTGGTGTGCTTGGTGCTTCGGAGGTCGACTCTGGGGCTGCCGCTGCCCCGGACACTACTCCTTCCCCCCACCCCTACCCGACCAGGTTCCAGGCTCGTGTTCGCCGTGCTCGTGAGGAGCAGCTGGAGTTGGAGAGAGAGGAGAGAGAGTTGCAGCGGCTCGAGGAGCAGGAGCGACAGCAGCAGGAGCAGCAGCAGGAGCAGCAGCAGGAGCAGCAGCAGGGGCAGCAGCCGCTGGAGCAGCAGCAGCCGCAGCAGCCGCAGCAGCAGCAGCAGCAGCTGCTGCCGTCTCCTCCTCCTGTCTCGGATCTCCCCTCTCCCTCTCCTTCCTCCTCCCCCTCTCCTCCCGTCTCTGGTCCTCCGCTTCCTCCTCCTGACCCCTCTCCCGCTGTTTTCCCTCGTTCTCAGTCTTCGTTGTCTCCTCCTCCTTCTCAGACTTGGGCCTCTCGTCGCTCCCCTCGTGCTCGTCCCTCGTCTCCTGTTCCCTTCACTGACCTTCGTACAGCCTTCCTTTGTTCTCGTCCACCTCGTCCGTCTCCGTCTGTGCTTCCGTCTCCTCCTGAGTCGGCCCTCACTGTGTCGCTTCCTTCTCCTGTCACTGACTACTACCGCACGTACCGTCCTGTTCTCTCTCGTGTTCTCGCCTCTCTTGTTACCCACCCTCGTGCCTCTGTGTCCTCTGTGTCCGCTCTTACTGCCGCAGTCACTGAGTTTGCCTCTACCCGCCGCCTTGACTTCGCCACCGCTCTTGTGGCTGCTCCTCCTTCCAGTCCTCTGGCCGTCGGGGGTGTGTCTGCCCTTGGCTGTGACGCCCTAGAGGACAGGCAGTTTGAGCTAGAGTTCCTGGCGGCCGCTTCCCCTCATCTCTGTGCCATGCTCCTCGCCCCTGAGGGTGACCCCGACGCCCTTGACATTCCGACTCCTCGCACTTACGCTGAGGCAGTGTCAGGGCCTTGGGCCTCTCAGTGGAGAGCTGCCATGGACGCAGAGATGGCCTCCTACAGATCCACAGGCACCTACGTCGATGAGGTTCCCCCTCCGGGGGCGAACGTAGTCGACGGCATGTGGATCTACAGGGTGAAGCGGCCACCGGGATCTCCTCCGGTCTTCAAGTCAGCGCGAGGAAGTTGACTTCTTTCAGACCTTCGCGCCCACCCCGAAGATGACCACTCTTCGGGTGTTACTACACGTAGCAGCACAGAGAGACTACGAGTTACACTCTCTCGACTTCTCTACTGCTTTCCTTCAGGGCAGTCTTCACGAGGAGGTCTGGTTGCGTCGTCCCTCTGCCTTCACTGGCTCTTTCCCTCCTGGGACCCAGTGGAGGCTGAGGCGACCGGTTTACGGTCTTCGTCAGGCTCCTCGTGAGTGGCACGACACCCTGCGTTCTACCCTGTCTGACCTTGGGTTCCAGCCGTCTTCTGCTGACCCGTCGCTGTTCGTTCGTCGTGGCCCCACACCTTTCTTTGTTCTGGTCTACGTTGACGACCTTGTTTTCGCCACCCCTGACAGGGTTGCTTTGGCACACGTGAAGTCCGAACTGCAGAAGAGACACACCTGCACTGATCTTGGTGAGCTGCGCCACTACCTTGGCCTGCAGATCACCAGGGACAGAGCTGCTCGCACCATTACACTTTCACAGTCACACATGGTGCAGCAGGTCCTTCAGCGGTTCGGGCTTCAGCACTCCACAGTACAGCGCACACCTCTTGCTGTTGACCACAGACTCACTGGACCCTTTCCTGACGAGCCGTTCGAGCCTAGTGGTCCCTACGCAGAGCTTGTGGGTTGCCTCATGTACCTGATGACTTGTACTCGCCCGGACCTCGCCTTCCCTCTCAGCGTTCTTGCGCGCTTTGTTGCGCCAGGGAGACACCGTCCTGTTCACTGGACAGCAGCTGTGAGGGTGGCGAAGTACCTAGCGACGACATCAGGCGTGGGGCTAGTTCTTGGAGGGCAGCAGTCTGTCGTACTTACTGGTCACTGTGACTCCTCTTACGCTGACGACGCTGAGACTCACAGGTCTACTCAGGGGTACTGTTTCAGCCTGGGTTCTGGAGCTGTTTCCTGGCGGTCCACGCGCTCCTCTTCGGTCTCGACCTCTACAGCTGAGGCTGAGATCTACGCTGGTGCCATGGCGGCACAGGAGCTGCGTTGGTTGACCTTCTTGCTCACCGACCTTGGTGAGCGGCCGAGCTCTGCACCGACCTTGTTCACTGACAACAAGGCGTTGATTCTCCTTTGTCGAGAGCCACGACTGGAGAGCAGAGTGAAGCACATTCACGTCAGGTACTTTCTTCTGCGAGAGTTGCAGAGGCGTGGACAGGCTCGCTTTGAGTTTGTGGAGTCCGAGGCCAACACTGCAGACATCTTCACCAAGGCGCTTCCGCCTTGTGACCACCAGAGGTGCTGTGTGCAGTTAGGCCTTGTTGACACTGGTTCTCGTGTTGCTTAGACTTGAGTGTACTGTTTACTTTGCTTTCTATATATCTCTGTTATCTCTTGGACTGGCCTTGTGGCCACTGTTGTTTGTGCTCAGACTGTGTGGTGACGTTGTGATCCACCCTGAGCTTCGTTTCTTGGACTGGTCTTGTGACCGTACTCGTTTGGTTCTGCTAGACACCCCTCACTTAGGCTATGGGGGTGTGTCAAATGTTGTAGCCTATAGTGAGGTTTGTCTTAGGGGGTACAAAACTTAGGGTTAGCTATATGTACCCCAACCAACATCAATGCATCATCCATTCTTCATTCTGACAGTACCGTAGTAGTGCTGGTGCTTTCAAGTAGGCTGCTGGCATGGTGGTCTGTAGAGGCAACTCAGAGAACAACGACCGTCTAGATTATGTGTTTGTGCTCAGGCTGACTGTCATATGATATGATCATATGAGGTAACTACTACAGTATGGGTGATCGGGAACTACTGTGGGTGATTATTATTTCCCCCCTGATACTGATTGTCTGTACTAGTCGTTTTGTCAACTCAACATACGTAGTTCCAGTTACAAAGGTCTTAGCTAGCCCAGCCCTACGTCTGTAGTGAACAACTTTGAGTTACTATCAAAAACTTGATTCATGTAGTGGTGATCGCATGTGGGTCAAATATCAACTTACGATACTTGGGAAACGTTCTCTCCGCATCGCCTGCAGCAGGTAATGCGCGAGGGCTCTCACATGCGCCTCCAACACATCCCCTTTCACCAGCAACGATTGCCCCTTCCCTCAAGCTGCCACTAGTCAATACACTATAACAGTGATAATCATGCATATACAAGACGTAGACTTTCAGTGCATCACATGCAGCAGATAGTGCATCAGTGCTCTCACATGCGCCTCCCCCACATCACCCTTCACCACCAGTGGTTGCCCCTCCCCCCGCCCCGCGTGCACGAGAGCAGAGTAATGGTGATCGTAGGGGCGACCTGTGTCGGTGTAACGAGGGCCGTCCACCATCCACAGATCCAAGATCGACGGCCGAGATACTGCTGATGGTGCTGCTGTTGATTCTGCTGCTGTTGATGCTGCTGCTGCTGCTGCTGCTGCTGTTTCTCCTGCTCCTGCTGGTGAGAGTGATGGCATTGCTGCTGGTGCTGATGCTATTCTCCCTTCAACAGTATGCGCTGCTGCTGCTTTTGCTTCTCCTCCTCTTCCTGCTCCTGCTTCTACCCCTGCTTCTGCCCCTGCTCGAGCCCCTGCTTGTTCCCCACCAGACTTCTCCCCCTGCTCCTCCTCTGGCAATCTCTGTAGGCTACAGTCGAGATCTGCTTTACACGCCTCTGCTTCCTGTCCTTGTCTTCCCCCTTGTTGCTCATTTCCATCCATACCCCTTACAAGGTGCTTCACTAAAGCGTTAATAGCCATGCCGGCTCGGTTCGAACTCGGCCCGGGATGCCAGCTGTTACACCACTCCCCCCTAAGGGGAAATGACGGGATAGTGCGGAAAACCACCCTGCCTTTCCCGGGGGTGGCTGTGGAAACAGCCCACAGGAGGAATTTTTGCAGGTGGCTGCGGAGGGCTTTAAGGGGCTCTCGGCAAAAGACGGCCGCCCAATAACCAGCCTCGAAGAGAGTGACATCAGCGGTGGGTGAAATGGTCGGGAACGGTCCAGTGCGGTTGAGAGAGCGTGGGTGGCTGGTGGGAAGGGGGGAGTAGTGGGGAGGAGGGGACGGAAAGAGGAGCAAGTTTAAGAAGGTCTCAAGAATCAAGGCTCGTCCTTTTTAAGCTGTTTTTTACTCTCTCCTTACAGAAAGAGGAGGGAGTGTATGAAGTTCCCAAGAGGAGAGAGGCTTGACTTTCAAGAGGCTTGAAAAAGTCTAAGTCTTCATCCACACTAGTCCTTTGAGCTTCACCCATCCATCACGCACCGAATTTCACCAGTCAGTCATGCAGTCGTGCAGTCATAAAGTCGTGCAAAAAAAAAAAAAAATCAGGCAACGCAATCTGTCACCTGCACCCATTCTCCCAGTCCTCATAAACTCCGGCAACCCAGTAGACCTTGATTTGTGGCGTCCCAGACACCCATACTCTTAACTTAACCTCGGCTGAAAAAAATCCCTAGGCTATATCTCACCTGCAGCCATTTTCCCAATCCTTGTAGACTCCAGCGATCCAGTAAAAGTTGATCTTTAGAGTTTTGTTCATCTCATCTCTCGCGATGTACACCCGACTCTCGTTAACAGTCCGTCCTTTCTCCATCTCTGTCATATCCTCCCCCGTGAGCAGGAAGAACAGGTGGGCTGTCAGGAACCGTTGATGCGAATCGCCGACGATCGAGATCTCCCGGATGCCGCGGCGATCAAGGGCTGAGATCCACTGAGAGGGGGGGAGCTCCTTAGGCGAGCAGGGGAAGAATGACCATCTAGAGAGGGAGGGGGGATGGAAGGAAGAGAAGGGTAGGACAAGAGGAGGGCAGAAGGGACGGAAGAGCGGGGTCTGAGAGTGGGGGTTGGAGGGGGGAAAGGAAAGGAAGAGACAAGAAAGCAGAAGAAGGTGAAGTGTGTGTGTGTGTCTGTGTGTGTGTGTGTGTGTGTGTGTGTGTTTGTGTGTGTGTGTGTGTTTTTCTTTCTTTTTTTTCTGGGAGAGATGGGGAGGAGGGCAGGTGGAAGCATATAGCGTATGCAAGGCTCACCTGTATCCCTCTCCTCCCTTTTTTCTGGAACCGAAGCAGCGACACTCCCAGGAAGCTAACAAGGAATCACTTTTGAGAATTCTCAAGAACATAAGACGCATATATGAGGCTTACCTGTACCCCTCTCCTCCCTCCTCCTTCACCCATCTTCCAGGGACCGAAGCAGCAGCACAAGGGCTATCAGGAAGCTTCTTCTCTGCTTCCAAGCCCCGAGGCAAGCCACCCTCTGCCTGTGGAGACTCCAACAACGAGGTTCGGAGAGGCGAGCTGCCGAGCCTGGAGGCCAGGTTCGGATCACTAGAGGCTTGGTGCGGAGGTTTGGCAGGTAGGCTCGGGGAGTTGGGTCTGAAGCGAGGGTGGATTGTGATTGGCCAGGAAGTGAGAGTGTTTTGATGCGTGGAGTGAAGATGATGCAAGGAAGCTGCTGAGAAGTTGAGGTTGGCACAGCCGACGTTAAGGGTAGCCCTGAGGGGAGGGGGGTGTGGAGGTGGGGAGGGGTGGGAGGGGTGTTTTGTTGCGTGGAGTGCAGATGATGCAAGGAAGCTGCTGAGAAGTTGAGGTTGACGCAGCCGACGTTAAGGGTCGCCCTGAGGAGAGAGAGGGAGAGAGCAAAGCAAGGAGGGGAAGGGAAGGAGGTTGAGTTGGGTTCAATAGAAAGTGGATGAGCTAAGCCGTGTGGTGCGTGGAGTGCAGGTGATGCAAGGAAGCTGCTGGGAAGTTGAGATCGGCACAGCCCACGACGCCACGTTCAGGGTCACCTTGAGGAGAGGGGAATTGGGAGTGGAAGGGGGGGAGGGGAGGAAGCAATACAGCTGAGATGGTTCAAGCGGCAGCGATCACGTGTTTTGAGTCGACTCAAAACTTGTCGCGTTATTAACACCTAGCCGGTGGCTAAGGTGTGAATTACACAGCAGCCAGGTAATGGTGCATTTCTGGTTATGTACTCTAATTTCTTTTTGTGTGCGTGGGATGTACTGTATATACGCTATAGAGCCGAGTGCAGGGGACTACAGGGAGGTTGGTGTGGAAGGAGGAATTCGATTCCAGCTGGGGAATTCGATTACAGCTGGGAATTCGATTCCAGGTTGGGAATGCAATTCCAGCTGGGAATGCGATTCCAGGCTAGGAACTCGATTCCAGCTGGAAGGCAGTGCATGCCTAGTGGGCCAGTGGGGCCCAGCTAGCACCTTGGAACCATCGCGAGCAGCTCAGCTGACTCGCGTTTGGCACTAGAGCTAGCGAGGGAAGGAAGGCTCCTAGGCAGGAGGAGGAGGGAATGTAGCCGGGGTAGCACTCTGGTTTCTCGCTTTTTGCTTGTATGTTTCTCTTCTTACTGTAATCTTGTTTTCCTAAGCCAAAGGAAGCTAGCAGTAGGGAGAAGCAGGAGCAATCTGACTGAGCCCTTGCGAGGGAGTTAAGACTTGTTCATACAAGCAAAAAGAGTGTAGTGCTGAAATCTCAGCAAAATAGGCACAACGCCTGGAGGGCCTGCGGTGATGCACCGTAGGGGATGAGCGGCCTTGATCAAGAGCTGCATACTCATCAACTGCGTTCAGGGCATAGATTTCCTGCGCGGAGGATGGAGGGACAAGATTTGCCGATTAAGACACCTGGGTTTCGAGCAGGAGAAGGAACTACGACCGCGAGTGGTACTAGCAGCGCAGATCAAGGAAAAGAAGGCGACAGACGGGGAGAGCCGCCACTGAGCTCGAACTGTAATTCGCCAGCGCCAGAGATGGGACCCGGGGCAGCTGGAGTTGGGGGATCTCAACGCGGAACTCCAGAGCCGAGAAGGGGAGACCATCAAGAAGATCAGCAGAGTCAGCGAGAGGGAGAGGCGGTACACGGGTTCTCTGCTGGAAGATACGAATCCATGGGGGCTGGAAGAGGAGATACGCCTGTGGGGATCGGTGAGAGGGGAACGGCGAGCTGGGGATCAGGCAGAATGATGGGTGCGGCACCACCTAAGATTGAGGTGCCGGATCGATTCTCAGGGGCGCCTGGGGAGGAGCCCACGCTGAAGAATTACCTTATGATGGTAGATGACATCCGATACTGTTGGGAGAGAGAGGGGTTAGATCCCATTGAATTTTTCAGAGGATTGGGGAGAACCCTCAAGGGAGAAGCGCTGACACATTACCGGGTGGAGAGACAGGGGTTGTTGCTGCAGAGTAAACGAGGGGACTTCGCAGCGGCGGAAATCACCGACAGATTCCAGGAAAGCCTGCGAGAACAATTCCCGGGGCATTCGGCAGATCGGATGACAGAGTTTCAGGACTTTAAGAGAGCAAGGGGGGAATCTCTGCTAGCCTACTACAATCGGCTGCTGGAGCTGGCAGAAGACATGGGCTGCCTGGAAGAACGGACCCTAGTGTCGAAGTTTGTGGGCGGATTGGAGGAGGACCTGATGCAAGACATGCGGAGTCGACTATACGCGCTGGGGATGAAGGCGAAGTTGCGACAAGTGTATCAGGTGGCGAGGGAGGTAGAGGAGGGAAGAAGGTTCTTTGATGGGCTGCGCGGGGCGAGCGCAGGAAGATCAGGCGAACGCAGGAGGCCGGCGTGGGCTGCGGTGGAAGGAAAGCGGGTGGAAGAAGAACGAAGGGAAAAACCTTTTGAAGACAAGCGACGGTGTCACAAGTGTGGGGAACCAGGGCATCTGCGAAAGGACTGCGCCATTGACATTATATGCGACATCTGCAGGGAGAAGGGGCATTTCAGGCGGAATTGTCCCAAGGCGCCGAGCTGCACCTTCTGTAAGAAAAGGGGTCATACGGAAGAGAGGTGCTATAGCAAGAAGGAGAAGGCGGGAGAAAAGTCCGCTAGAGAGCAGCAGCTGGAGCGAGAGATAGCAAAGCTGAAAGGGAGATTAGCAAAGACCCAGAGAAAGCGTTACTAGCTTGGGAAGATGAGGAAGAGGAAGAATACGAGGAGGAAGAAGCGGAGTATGGAGCTAGGGCCATATCACCTAGAGACCGAGAAAGTTTGGGGTTGAGGAGTGGAGGGAAAGACGGCCGAACAGAGCAGAAGCAGCCGGGGAGGAGGACTACTAAAGCGGCCGAGGGGACAAGCAAGTCATCGACAGCGCGGCGGCACCCAGAAGAGCGACTGGTCTGCCAGCCTACGGCTCTGGTGGTGGATCCGAAGGCCGTAGCGGTACGAGGGATACTAGTAGAAAATGCCGTGATGGATACTGGCGCGCAGAGTGTGTTAATGGGAAGGAAGCTGACCGAGCAGTTAAAGGCGCAAGGAGGATGGGAAACCGTAAGGCGGGGGATACTGATCATGACTGCTGAAGGAGGGGCTCCTAAGTGGATGCCCTGTACGAAAGATCTAATCGAGATCACGCTGCAGCCGGGAGGGGAGGGAGAAACAACGATAAGGGTGCAGTGCGGACTGACAGAGTCAGACGATTACGATATATTACTAGGAATGGAGCTGCTATACAAGATAGGGACCACTATATGCACCTGGCAGGAACATGTGCTATACCGCTCGGATTTCTGGGAGGAGGGGAAGGAGCTGAGTGAATTGCCAGTGCGTTTCATCAAGACTGAACCCAAGAAAGCTTGGAGAGCGGGAAGCATGGGGCAAGGAGGAAGTAAAAGCGTTGGGAAGATCAGGGATATTCGGGCGGGGGAAAGCTTAGACCAAGATGGTGTTACCCTGGTGGAGCTGTTCGGGGGGCTGGGAGCCGGTTTAGCGGCAGCGCTAGAGGCTGGCCTGAGGGTGAAGAAGTGGATCTATGTGGAGGTAAATCCTGAAGTTCGGAGGATGGCCTGGAACCACGCACGGGTACTACAGCAACGATACCCCGCTCAGCTGGGGAAGGCTGTGGTGAAGGAGGCTATGCAGAGCAAGAAATGGGATGTGAAGCAGATTACCAAGGAGGACGTAAGGGAGTGGGGCAAGGTGGATCTGCTAGTAGCTGGCTGGGAGTGCCAGGGCACCTCGAGGGCCGGGAAGGGAAAGGGATTGCAAGATGAACGCACGGGGCTAGTGACAACGCTACTGGAAATCATGAGATGGATAAAGGAGGCAGGAGGAAAGTACGCTTACATTTTAGAACACGTGGACATGAGTGGTGACGCCAGGGAACCGGTCCGAGCAGTACGCGAGCTGGTGGAAGCGGAATTGGGAAGGGGGGTTAGGTGTGACGGGGCGCAGCTGGGGGCACTAACCCATCGGGTTAGGCGCTTCTGGCAGAATGGCCTGCCGGAGGGGGAGTTGCGGGCTCGGTTGGCCGGAATAGAGAGAGACGGGACTAGGATTGTGGAAGATATCCTCGAGCCAGGGAGGGTAGCTGCTCCAGTGGTCAAACCGGATCACCCCCTACAGTACCAGTGCAACCGGGTAGGGGAAGCGAGAAGAGCTTGGCCGACGTTAGTGGCTTACGCGAAAGCTCGAGGCTTTATTGAGCAAGACGGAAATCCCGGCCCAGGGATGGTGTACGATTACCGGAAAAGGAAGTGGGAAGAGCCGACCGCCTTGGAACGCGAGTTGGCCATGGGGTACTTTCCGGGAGCCACTGCAGCGGAGGGAGTGGGGGAAGAGGCTCGTCGAGCAGCCTTGGGCAGGGCTATCGATCAGCATTCGCTGAGATGGCTGGTGACTGAAATGAGGAAGGGTCCAGGGCAGCAGGGAAGGAAACAGGAGAGAGGAGGAGGTCAGTGCTATAAACAAGCAGCATACGCAGCAATAGAGAAGGTGGCTACAAAAGGGACACATGCAGAGGCGCAGGCATGAGTCAAGGACACGGAAGCAGGCAAGGGATGGGAGATAGGAGCCAATATAAAGAAGGAGGCAGCGGAAGCTATCAGGCAGGTACTGCAGCAGCACAGAGGCACTTTCGCATACAACTTACAGGAGCTAGGAAGGTACAAAGGGGGAGAGCTGGAGTTAAACTTAACCACAGAGCTGCCCACTTATCAGCGCAGGAGGCGGATGAATGCTGAAGATGCGGCTATCTGCAAGGAAAAATGCGAAGAGCTGCTGGCAGCAGGGATAATACGCCTGTCGGAGTCGAGTTATGCTGCGGCCACAGTAGTAGCCACTAGAAAAGACATCACGGGGAAAGTGTTAGCGAAGCGGATGTGCGGGGATTTTAGGGACCTGAACAAGATCACCCAACCGGACCGATATCCCATGCCGACAGCGGATGAGATTTTCGATAAACTAGAAGGAGCAACGATCTTCTCCACGCTGGACTTAAGGCAGGGGTTCAACCAAATCGCTATCAAAGAGGGGGACAAGCGGAAAACAGCTTTCCACGGAGTGGACGGGCTGTACGAATACAACGTGATGCCGTTTGGGGTGCGCAATGCTCCAGCCGTGTTTCAACGGGCTATGGATCAGGTACTGAAGGGAATCCCAGCAGCAGCCTGCTACATTGACGACGTGCTCATCTTTAGTGAAAGCGACGAACAGCACGTGCAGGACTTGAAGCAGACGTTGGAGGCGATAGCAGCTGCAGGACTTACGTGCCACCCGGACAAGTGCAAGATAGCCCGCCGCACAGTGGCGTACCTGGGGTTTGAGGTGAGGGGGGGCCGACTGGCGATACAGGAAGCTAAAGTCAAGGTGCTGGAGGATTTGGCTGCACCGAAGGATAAATCTGGGCTACGGGCGCTCCTTGGCTTCCTGAACTATTACAGGAAGTTCGTGCCGAATGTCAGCCGCCGAGCACACGCCTTGAACCAGCTGCTCAGGGAGGGGAAGAGTTGGCAGTGGGGAGAGACTGAAGAAGCAGCCAGGCAAGATCTGCTAGAAGCAGTGAAGATGGGTACCCTGCTGCAGATACCGCGGGCGGATGCGCCATTCGTCCTGTACACCGACTGGAGCAGTATGGGGATGGGGGCAGTGCTCTGTCAGGAGATAGGCGGAGAGGAGAGAGTCGTAGCATTTGCCAGTCGTAGCTGCAGCCCTACTGAAGCTAATTACAGCTCGTACGAAGGGGAAGGACTGACCGCCGTGTGGGGAATCACCCACTTCAAGGTGTACCTGCAAGGCCGACACTTCACGCTAGTGACCGACCATCAGCCCTTGCTATGGTTGATGAAGAACCAAGAACTGACGGGCAGGAACGCCAGGTGGGCAATCAAACTGCTGGGATTCGACTTCGACATCCGTCACCGACCGGGCAAGACACTGCAACACGCGGATGGGTTATCTAGGAACCCGCCTCCACTGCAGCCAGTTGCACAGCTGATAGCGTTAGCGCAGGTGGCTGAAGCGACCTGGGGGCAAGAGAAGGGAGAGCAGCGGCAGGGGGATGTGTGGGAGGATCGGGAGACTATGGGGTGGATCAAAGGGGAGCCGGTAGACGACTCAGGAGTGAGTGAACGAGCCAGGGCTAGGGGGCAGCATTGGTTTCAGGGGGCTATGGTTTCAGGATCAGCTACAACTGCGCACCACGGAAGGATGGCGAGTCGTACCACCGCCGCAAGACAGGGAGAGAATCATGTTGAAGGTACATGGGAAACTAGGGCATTACGGAATGGCTAGGACTCGGCAGCTGCTGTGCACGATGTACTGGTGGTCGGGTATGAGGAAAGACGTGGCTGCAATGGTGGCATCTTGCGAAGCTTGCCAGCGAAACAAGGCTGCTTTGGAGAGGGAAAGAGACGAGCTGCAGTCCCTACCGATCCGAGGTTTGGGGTACCGTTGGTCATTGGACTTGGCAGGAGAATTACCTCTGTCCACCAAGGGTAAGCAGTACATCCTGGTAATGATGGAGCATACCAGCAAGTGGGTGGAAGCCAGGGCTTTGCCCAACAAGAATAGCAGCTTGATTGCGGAGGCCTTCGTGCAAGAGGTGCTCACCAGGTACGGAGCTTGCGGGGAGGTGCTGACGGATCAGGGAACCGAATTCCAAGGTAACTTTGAGGAGATGCTGAAAGAGCACCGAATCACCCATCGGGTGACTTCCAGGTATCACCCGCAGTCGGATGGGTTGACTGAACGAATGGTACAAACCCTGAAGAAGGGACTGAGGGCATACGGGGAGAATAACAAGAGGAACTGGGATAAGGAGCTCCCCTGGATCCTGGCGGGGTACAGGTTTGCTAAGCAGTCTGCCCTAAAGGATCTAACACCCTACCATCTGCTATACGGTCGAGACTCAGTTTTACCCGTGGATGCGCCGAAGGTGTTGTCAGTGGCCGTGGAGGCAGATGAGCCAGGTTTATGGGCCGAAGTAGCACAGAAGAGGGCTCGGTACCTGAGGGAGCTGACACCTGCAGCCTTGGATAATCTGCACGTGGCTCAGCTGAGGGATGCCCGTCGATATCAGCAGCGTAAGGAAGAGGGTAACGGAAAGCAGAGAGAGGCTATAGCAGCGGGGCAAGAGGTATACCTGAGGAAGGCGAAGAAGGACACGCTGGACTTAGCTGTGGGTTCCGAACGGTGGAAGGTGAAGGAAGTACGGGGGTCGGGAGTGTTAGTGCTGGAGGACCAGCGCGGAAGGAATATCAAGGAGCATGCGACGAATGTGGCTAGAGCAAAGGGAGTGCAGATTCAGGCTAAGAATCCCGTGACCCGAGCTGCAGGAGCTGCTGCTCAGGCACGGGAGGGGGCAAGGTCGCCTGGTACACGAGGAGGGGAGGAGAGTAAGCTCATTACATATGTCAGGAGGAACAAGGGGCGGAATGGATCACCTGCTGGGGGGAAGGGACAGTAAAGGAAGGGGAAGGAGGGAAGAGGAGAGAAAGAGGATAGAAGGCTGCAATGAGGAAGGTTCGGCTGGACCTGCATCACGACAGCTGTCGCGTTATTAACACCTAGCCGGTGGCTAAGGTGTGAATTACACAGCAGCCAGGTAATGGTGCATTTCTGGTTATGTACTCTAATTTCTTTTTGTGTGCGTGGGATGTACTGTATATACGCTATAGAGCCGAGTGCAGGGGACTACAGGGAGGTTGGTGTGGAAGGAGGAATTCGATTCCAGCTGGGGAATTCGATTACAGCTGGGAATTCGATTCCAGGTTGGGAATGCAATTCCAGCTGGGAATGCGATTCCAGGCTAGGAACTCGATTCCAGCTGGAAGGCAGTGCATGCCTAGTGGGCCAGTGGGGCCCAGCTAGCACCTTGGAACCATCGCGAGCAGCTCAGCTGACTCGCGTTTGGCACTAGAGCTAGCGAGGGAAGGAAGGCTCCTAGGCAGGAGGAGGAGGGAATGTAGCCGGGGTAGCACTCTGGTTTCTCGCTTTTTGCTTGTATGTTTCTCTTCTTACTGTAATCTTGTTTTCCTAAGCCAAAGGAAGCTAGCAGTAGGGAGAAGCAGGAGCAATCTGACTGAGCCCTTGCGAGGGAGTTAAGACTTGTTCAGGGTCGCCTGGTACACGAGGAGGGGAGGAGAGTAAGCTCATTACATATGTCAGGAGGAACAAGGGGCGGAATGGATCACCTGCTGGGGGGAAGGGACAGTAAAGGAAGGGGAAGGAGGGAAGAGGAGAGAAAGAGGATAGAAGGCTGCAATGAGGAAGGTTCGGCTGGACCTGCATCACGACAAACTCCGCGTGTAATGAGTCGAGTTCTGAGTCGACTCATTACAACTGGAAGCAATACAGCTGAGATGATTCAAGCGGCAGCGAGCACGTGGCGATTACAAGAGAGTGCAAAGGGTGTGTGTTCATCCGTGCCACGTGTGTGTACCAGGTGCCACGTGTGTGTACCAGGTGCCACGTGTGTGTACCACGTGCCACGTGTGTGTGTACCAGGTGCCACGTGTGTGTGTACCTGGTGCCACGTGTGTGTGTACCACGTGCCACGTGTACCAGGTGCCACGTGGTTGGTGCAGAGGGGGGGGTGGTGTGTTTTGATCCGTGCCACGTGTGCAACCGCTATTGTTGGTCTTTCTCCAGCACTCACCAGTATTCCCCAATGTCCCACATGCGGTATGACACAGTCAATTCAAGGCACTGGGGGGGATCGAGGCACCGCACGTCCCCGTGGGCGAGCATAGCAGGCAGGCTAGCAGCTTGCGACCTATGCTCTTCCTCCCACCCTTACTATCACTCACCAGAGAGAGATCCCTCTGCCGCCACGTGTGCTTCTTGCGCTTGCCTCCCCGTTGCATTGAGGTCGTTTTTGAGGCGCCTCAAAAACGACCTCAAAGCAGCAGAGAGAGACACCCCTCTGCCTGCCTCCCGTTGCACGGCTCCCTTGGTGCCCACGTGTGCTTGCTACTCAAGTGTGCTTGCTACTCACTAATTTGAAATCACTTTTGAGGATTCTCAAAAGTGATTTCAATCTTGCTGCCCACGTGTGCTTGCTGCTCACTGCTCATTGACGTGCCCTCACAATCACTTACCAGTTTTGAGGCGCCTCAAAAGTCGCCTCAAAAGTCGCCTCAAAAGTCGCCTCAAAAGTCGCCTCAAAAGTCGCCTCAAAAGTCGCCTCAAAAGTCGCCTCAAAAGTCGCCTCAAAAGTCGCCTCAAAAGTCGCCTCAAAAGTCGCCTCAAAAGTCGCCTCAAAAGTCGCCTCAAAAGTCGCCTCAAAAGTCGCCTCAAAAGTCGCCTCAAAAGTCGCCTCAAAAGTCGCCTCAAAAGTCGCCTCAAAAGTCGCCTCAAAAGTCGTTTTGAGGCGCCTCAAAAGTCAGCTCATTGACGTGCCCTGACAATCACTCACCAGTAGTCCCCGATATCCCACACACGGTATGCAACCGATAGTTCCAGGCAGTGCGGAGGGTCCAGACACCGTATGTCTCCGTGGGCGAGCGCTGGGCCGCGGAGGAGCAAAGAGAGGTCCCGCTGCCACCACGTGTGCTTGCTGCTGCTGCCCTTGTCTGCTTGCTCCAGCGCTATCCAGTGGGCGGGCGGACGGATGGAGACGAGGAAGGCGCAGCGCTGCCCCCGCAGGCACTCAGAGCAGCCGCGGCCGTGAATCACCACCCCTGATGGGGCCTCGTAGTCTGTAGTCGGTGGGGGAGTGGAGGGATGGAGGAACAGGCGGGGCGGGTTCCAATAAGGGAGTGCTTGCGGATGGAGACGAGGAAGGCGCAGCGCTGCCCCCGCAGGCACTCAGAGCAGCCGCGGCCGTGAATCACCACCCCTGATGGGGCCTCGTAGTCTGTAGTCGGTGGGGGAGTGGAGGGATGGAGGAACAGGCGGGGCGGGTTTCAATAAGGGAGTGCTTGCGGATGGAGACGAGGAAGGCGCAGCGCTGCCCCCGCAGGCAGGCATAACAGCCAGGGCCGTGAATGTGATTGGGATTGGGTTGGGTGGAGGAGGGTGGGGTGAGGTGGGGATTGAACGAGGTGAGTGTTCGATGATATCATGCAGGGATTCCTGATGCAGCCGCGCCCGTGAACTGCTACCCCTGATGGGACCTCGTAGTCTGCGCTTGTTGGGGGAGGAAGGGGGATGGGGGAGAGGGAGGGGAGGAATCTAGTGGGCGGGTGCACTGAGGGAGGAGCAGAGAGGCATCCCGCTGCCACCACGTGTGCTTGCTGCCCTTGTTTGAGTCGACTCAAAAGTGTCTTGTGCCATTGTAACGAGGTGACTTTTGAGTCGACTCAAAAGTCACCTCGTTACAATGGCGGGTGCACAGAGGGCGCAGCAGAGAGACATCCCGCTGCCACCACGGGTGCTTGCTGCCCTTGTTTGTTTCCTCCGGCGCTATCCAGTGGGCGGGCGGACGGATGGAGGGGTTGTGTGGTAGGCGGAAAGGGGGGTTGGGTTGGGTGGAGGAGGGAGGGTGGGTGGGGTGGGGATGAGAGGGAGGGGAGTGCAAGGAAGGAAAGGGGTATGAGAGGGTTGGTGACGCTTGTAACGAGCTGACTTATGAGTCGACTCGGTATTAAGCTTGTAACGAGCTGACTTTTGAGTCGACTGGGTAGTAAGCTTGTAACTAAGCGAGAAAGCAGACAGCCAGACACTGCAGGTAACGCAGAACCGCAACACAACCAGCGCCTTAGTCACTAGAGCCAAAGCATGCCATCCACCACTATACCACTACCGCCAAAGCATGCCATCCACCAATCCGGCCAGCACCCACCTCCTGATGATGTCCAGCACACGTGCTCTTCTGTTGTTGTGCCACCTGAAATACCACCTGAGCCACCTGAGGCACCTGAATCTCCTGGCCTGCATGGCCGTTGGGAGGAGAGGGGGAGTGGGCGGAGTAAAAAGGGCATATTGGGATTCAAAGGAAAACGCACGCGGTATAACCAAGGTTTACCCCCAAATCGGTTTAACCCGTTGGGAGGAGAGGGGGAGCGGGCGGAGTAAAAAGGGCATATTGGGGTGTTGAGGAAAACGCACGCGGTAAGACGCAGGGATAACCAAGGTTTACCCTCAAGTCGGTTATATTGCACCTCCGCGTGACCCCGACCCCGACCCCCCTTTTTCCGACCGCCCCCGCCGCGCTTACTGCAAGAGCGCGCTGCTGTCGAGTCCCAAGAGCGGGAGAGCCTGCCGCAGCCCCCGCATCTGCGCAAGTTTCCCCGAATCCTCCGCGGACGCGGCTTGGGGGAGCTTCCCCTCTCCGCCGCCTCCCCAGGGGCGTGCGCAAAACGGTGAGAGTTCGCTTATAACGAGGATAACGAGGCACGCGTTAATCGCAACGAGACTAAAACGAAGCCAGTCGGAGCCGAACCAATCAGGTGCGCCGCTGCCAGTGAAGCGTTCGTTATAAGAGTTGCTTCGCTTAAGACTAAGAATGGCCCATCCGTGCGACACGAGCGATCCCAGGCTGGAGACGCGCGACGGTGGCGACGACCCGTGCGACGAGAGCGCGTCGCGCGACGTGGACGATTTCATCGATTCTATCGGGCGACCTAAACGCGAGTGCGCTTATTTTGAAGGAAATATGACGACTAAGGGATAAGTTTCTTTGGAGAAGTTTCCTCGTCTGCCACGTATCGGTGAAGGTGGCGAAAGCTAGTACATTGTGCAGCTCGCGCTCGCCGTTTGCTAATATGCCGTAGCTTCGGTGTGAAAAGTGAGATCGGTTACTAGAAATGTGCAGTAGGCTATGAGACGCGATGAGTGTCGAAGTAGCCAGGATGGGCTGTTGGTGAGGAGTGAGACAATCGACGCAAAGTACTCAGTTTACTGTCCGAGCATTCGCAAGAGTAGAAGCACCGGCGGCGCCAAAAGGCGGAGGCTGAGGAAGAACCTTCACATTAGTTGCTTCACGCTGTCTCGCCTCGCTACCACGCCACTTCTACTGAGCAGAAGGAACTAGAAAATAGTAGCGTGGGGAATTTAGGCCCTACTATTTCGTGGAGGTGTGGTGCGGGGGTGGGGTAAGGGGGGTTGTGGAGCGGGCCGGGAAATGGGAGGAGAGTTTGGTGCGCGCCGACCAAAATCTTCGAGAAACACACATAAACTCGAAAGAAGCGCCTCAGACCACTCTGCACCGTACTAAAGGCATTGTTGTCGGCTCCGCACTGACAACGTCGTTAGGGTAGACCCCGATAGCGAAATCGACGGTGATGGTTCTTCCTGGTGTGAGAATCGCAAGTGTCGTTTTGCTCTTGGCGACTCGCCTGACCAATCGCAACACGTTCTTGAGCACCTCGCAACACGGCGGCGGCGCCTTCCTGCGGAAGGACCGTCCCAACGAGAACTGACCAATAAAAGCTAGCTAGCAATGCGTTTGGTTCGAGCTTCTTGTACAGCTGATGCCCACCCGATGCACGCGAATTTTCTCTGAACCGGATGGAAGCGCTGCACCCGAGGTCGATTTCCCAGCCTATTACAAGCGCGTCGCGTGGTTATGAACCAATAGTAACGAACAGACCGAAGTCAAACTGAAGAGACTGAAGTCAAAATGTCAACGGATAAGGTTACATATTCTTAATATAAGCACCTGCGAATCCTTTTTAGCTAGCTGCGAATTGACGAAACGTTTGCGAAATACAGGATACAGCATATACGCCCCCTTCACAAGGCAACCTGGAAAGGCTCAAACAGGCATCAGGTGTATCTACAGTGTTCCCCTGACTTGCCTCCGCTTCCGCTTTTTCCTGCGCGCGACGCTCAGGGGGAAACAGCATTCGCGGAATGGGGAAATCCGGACCGCTTTCCGGAACTCGGGGGAGCCGCAAAGGAATTCGATTGGTGTGTGTTGCAGATGCAGCCCCTCCAGACACCACCCACACAAGCGCGCCGACAGCTTTCCGCTCGGTTTCATCCACCAGCCGTGCCAAGAGCTTGTCGTTTAGCTTGACTTGCCTGTAAATCCGGTCGCCATTGACTGATTCGTTGCACACATACCTACATGAGGAGACGTGTTATTCAAATATTCCGAATTGTAGGTAGCTACGTTGTTATATTACAAGCTATACTGTAATACGTGCATTACTTAGAAGCCTTGCATAATCTCATCCATCAGTTTCACCATAATCATGACATTCAAATGCATGTCAAATACTATCTGTTCCTAGCTGGCTGGCACAGTCCTAAGAAGCAGCAGTGCAAGAGGCAGCAGTGCATTTCCACCTTGTGCATTGTGCACTCATGCACTTGGCCCTCAATACCCACTCCAGACACAGAAGAATCCCACAATCTCTTCACCACTTCATTTCCTCCCCGATCTTGCCCTTGCCAAACAATATGTTGCCTAATTCCTATTCGCCATCCCCTCAGCCCTCCACCTGCTTCTCTCCTCCCTCTTTTTCGGCCGAGCAGCCCTGGCACTCCGTTGCAGGCACTTTTTCTTTTCAGAATTCTCCAAAAAACACCTGCAACAAAATGCCTTCACCTGGCCTCATTCCCATGCTGGCGCATGCTTCTCTCCTCTCTCTTCTTGAGCCGGGCAGCCCTGGCAGTCCTGGCCCTCTCCTTGGCCTCGCGGATCTTCTGTTTCCGCAGCTGCCGGTACGCACGCTCAAACTTGGAGTCAAACTCGCGCATTGATCCGCGCCGCGCCCACCACGGGGCCTCTTCTGGGGGAGGTGTATCTGCCGGCGTGGCACACTCCCGCCCGGTGATGTCAAAGTCGTCAGGGCAGAGGCTGCTGCCAGGGCCACCCTGTGGAGCAGGGGAACAAGTGAGATGGGAAGCAAGGAGAAAAGAAGCAGGGAACAGGGATGTGAGAGATGCTGTCTCAAGACTCAACCCATGCACACTTTCTCTCACACCACACACACTCTCAACTGAAGCACACTGTTTTCTCCTCGCCCTGCTGCCTACCTGGCACGCGTTGCCCCACTTTCCGTTGCATCGGAAGAAGCACGTGTAGTTTCCGGGCAGGTGGCAGAACCCGGGCAGCGCGACGGGCAGCGGGTTGTGGCGGCCGCAGGCACAGGAGCTGCCAGCAGAGCACGAGTCGCAGCGAATGCGCGTCTCGGCCTCACAGCCAATCACACATGGCTGGCCCAGCCCCACCAGGTTCAGGCGAGCCAGGGTCTGCAAGAGGGGGGAAGTGAGAAGGTTGAGGGGCAGGAGGGTGAGAGGGAAAGGAGCGAGGAGTGAGATGGTGGTTTCAGCCTCACAAGCAATTACACACAGTTGACCCAGTCACACGAGGTTCAAGCGAGCAAGGATGTGCAGGGAGGAGGGTGAGAGGGAAGGATAACTGAATGTGTGCCTTCTGTGGTTACGCACTGCCTGCTGCAACAGCCATGCTTTTCCACTCTCTCACCTTGATTGACCACAGGTCTGCTGACTGCTGGTACAGCAGACCCCTTGCCCTTTGCCAGTCATTTGTTCCTTAAACGATTTCTTGACACTGTACGCTCAACCCTTCCACCACCCAGTGCCTGTTTATATCTCTTCCCATCTCTCATATCGACTAGCTGCAGGTCTGCCGGCTGCTGGTGCATCAGGCCCTTTGTCCCTTTTTCAGTCCCCGAGGTTTTGTTTTGAGTTTGGCTTGCTAATCTTTCGCCCAACCCTTCCATCCACCCAAGCAGGTTATAATGCTCCCCCCCTCGCTCACCTCCACTAGCTGCAGGTCTGCTGGCTGCTGGTACACCACATCCGCGTCAGAGTCTGTCTCTCTATAGTACAGCTCTGGCACTCCGTATCCTGGCCGCCAGTGCACCCCAAACACGTCCAGAGATGCACATTTCTGAAGTCATGGAGGGGAGTGGGAGGGGGAAAGGGAGGGGAAAAGGGGTGAGGGAATGGAGGCGACATTTGGTATCTAGAAGTCTCTGTAGCACAGCTCTGGCACTCCGTATCCTGGCCGCCATTGCACCCCAAACACGCCCAGAGACGCGCATATTTGGAGAGCGGGGGAGGGAGGGGGGAGGAGGGTCATGGTGAGAGAGGAGGGATACGAGGAAGAAGAGTGACAACCACGAGGTAACAAAAGAGAGACAAAGAAGCAACAGGGGTGCTGACCTGGAGTGCGAGGAAGAGCGTCATGGTGAGGGGGAGGGGTGGGTGGGAGGTGGGGTGGAGGTGGGAACATGAGCAAGAAGAGAGGAGGGGCAAAGAAGCAACAGGGGGGCTGACCTGGAGTGCGAGGAAGAGCGTCATGGCGAGGGGGGAGGGCATGGGGCCGATGTTGTCAGTCACGTGCGTTGAGAACTCAGGGTCAAAGAGAAACGACTTGGCGTCTGGTTGCTCGTTCAGGAACTGATGAGAGGGGAGGGACGAGGGGGGAGAGAGGAAGGACGGTGAAAAGCAGCTCCTGACATAACATGCCTCAGAAACAAACAGGGAAACCACGGTTGCATAGAGGCCAACACACATTCGAACGCGGATCCATTCACAAAGGAACAGCCTCGGGTTGTACGGCATAGCCGCACTGCACTGCACTGCACCCCTGATGGCGCCTAAGCTGGCCTGGCATGGCATAACTCCATACCTGGAAATTTCCGCAGAAGCCCTTCTTGGAGGCAACGTTCATGAGGGTGATCTTGCCTCCCTCGCTGAACAGAACCCGAAAAGCCATCCCCAGATTGAGTCTACTCATAAGTCAGCTCGCAAAGCATACCTGGAAATGACCGTAGAAGCCCTTCTTAGAGGCGACGTTCATGAGGGTGATCTCGCCTCCCTCGCTGAACCCGATTGTGTCCTCATCCACCACTCGCATGGTGGCCCTTTTCCCCACAAACGCCGTGAAATCCACCGCCACTGCTGCTGCGCCCTCTCCGCTACGCGCCACAGTGGGACCACTGAATAGTGGGAGAGGTAGGGAGGGGGGAGGGGGCGGAGGAGGGGGAGGAGCGAGAGTGGGGGGGAAGGAGAGCGGGAGAAGGAAGGAGGGAGGTGGGGGGAAGGAGGGGATGAGGAGGGATTAATCAGACCTTGGGCTCCACACATGCTGTGGATCCACCACACTACTACTGCTGCCACGCCCTCTTCCCTGGAAAAAGGCACATTGCACTCATATCAAGGTCCGTCTACTCACTCAAATCGTCGTGGCTGACAAGCCAATCAGGTAAGTTATTTCCACCATCCACTCACTCAAACAATCGGAAAACAGCGTCGTGGCTGTCAATCAGATGCCCATCCCTGAAGAGCAGGTTAAAGCCCGAGTTGCCCACGATGGCACAGGAGTTGAACAGAGCGTTCTGCAGCAGGTCGCTGCCTGGCAGGTGCTCCAGAAGCGCCTGGGAAACCATTGGCTCCAGCTCCATCAGCTTGCCCTGTGGGAGGAGAGTGATACAGGATGGCAACAACACACAAGGTTTTGTGAATGAGTGAAGTGTAAGGAGTTGAGTTTAAGAGGGCGTTCTGAAGCAGGTCGATGCCTGGCAGGCAGGTGCTCCGGCAACGCCTGGGAGGAGAGCATGGGCTCCAGCTCCATCAGCTTGCCCTGTTGTGGAGAGAGATGAGCATCAGAACAACGCCCTCACCTTCTGAAGGTTGCCCCACACAACGCGGTTGACCTTCCCCGCAGTGAAAAACGGCGCCTCGAAAAACGCCGCGCCCTCGCCCTCCTTCTCCTTCTCCTCCTCCGCACCTCCCTCCGCGCCAGCAGCAGCAGCAGCGTTGGTGGCAGCGTAGGAGCCAGGGGAGGGCGTGAGAGGGTACTTGACCCCGTGTGCCTTGCGCACGTGCCTCACGCTCAGCACAAAGCGGCCGTCGTAGGTGGACTTCTTGCGGACGAAGGGGCGCCGTGCAGAGCGGCAGAAATCACCTTGGTAGCTGTTGGAGAGGGGGGGGGATAGACAGGGGGATGGGAGGGTGGAGCGGAGGTGACGGGGGAAGGATGGGGGGAGGGAGGGGGGGAAGAAGAAGGGTAAGGCGCTCAGCAGAAAGCGGCCGTCGTAAGTTGACTTCTTGCGCACAAAGGGGCGCCGAGCTGACCGGTAGAAGACACCTTGGTAGCTGTTGGTAGGGGGGGAAGGGGAGGGGTGCCATGGGAAAGGGAACTCTGATCTGAGCACAAGTGAGTTGCACAGATGTTATGTATTGTGAATCCCCTGAGTCACTCAGGGGAGGGTGAACTGGCATTTCCTGCTGTTGCAGATGCCACCGTCAAGCCAAGTGAACCATATGCCAACACAGTACTTCACATTGGGTGATCTGAACTGGAAAGAGATGATGTTCTCACGGGAGGGTGCACTGGCATTTCCCGTTGATGCAGATGCCATGCGGCAGGCAATCCCTCTCTCCAGACGCAGCCTCGCAGCTGCCATCCGTGATCCCCAGCCGCCCATCCACACCCATGAACCCCGATAGAGGCACGCGGTCTACAGTCACACCCACGGCCAGCGAGCTGAGCTCCGCCATGGTTTTGTTCTTCAGGGGGTTGTCGTCTGCTGCTGCAGCTGCAGTGCTGCCAGAGCTGCCCCCTCCACGGGGTTTTAGCGCTGCTGCTGCCGCTGCTGCTGCCATGTCGCCTGTGGCTCTTGCACTGCCTGGGGGGGCTGTGGCTACGATTGCTTCGGCCTGTGAGTGCGTCAAGGGAAGGGGGGAATGAGAGAAGATGGGTAAGAACGAGTGAGATACAGCGCGGATGGGTTTTAGGGATGCTGATGCCGCTGCTGCTGCCATGTCGCCTGTGGCCCTTGCGCTTTCTGCGGGTGGCTGTGGCAACGATTGCTAAGAGCGCCAAGCGAATGGGGAAAGGGGAGGGGAGGGGAATGACGGGAACAAGTAAAGCTGCAGGACTGATGGGTTTGTGAGATAACAAGGAAAAAGCTTGCAGCAGGTCATAGGCTGTTGAAATTGCTTGATCACGAGCAGGAAAATGGTCAGATTGTTTTCATCCATTTGCTCCTTCGATTTGGTGGCTAAGGCAGTCACTGGAAAAGACGCAACAGAGGAAGCGCTGTGGAAATCGCTTGATCACGATTGTGGTCGCCTATCATCGTTTCATAGCTAAACTCACGATCGTCAATGCCTGGGCTCCTAAAACTCTTTCTCCAGTCGCGCACTGACAGAAGAAGTTCCGCAGCAAACTCACCTCGTGGTCGTCGTCGCTCGACTGCTTGAGGTCTTCCGACACCTTCTGGCGCTCCTCGACGCTGCTGAGCACCCGAAGGGCCTTCTTCAGCCGAGGACAACACTGACCCACGGAACACTTCACTACATCTTCACTACATCTTCACTACACCACACTTCACCGCACTACACCGCACTGCAGAACGCTCACCTCGTGGTCGTCGTCGCCCGACTCCTTGAGATCCTCGGACACCTTCTGGCGCTCCTCGAAGCTGAGCACCTTCCCCACTGCCTCCAGCATGCCCTGCCCCAGCAAGCTCCACCCGCTCCCTCCTTCTGCACACGTGGCGGATCGGCGGATACGACGAAATGGGACACCAATGAAGGCGGAAGACACGAGGAAAGTAATAAGGATCAAGAAAGTTCCTGTAAGATGTGTGATCTCACCGCGTACGCATGGAAACCTAATCAACCTGCTCGACTTCTGCTGAGCAATCATTTATTCACGCTTTGCTGAGCGATCATTTACCCACGCTTTGCTGAGCAATCATTTACCCACGCTTTTCTGAGCGATCACCAGCAGGACACATGCGCCAGACGAAAAAATGTTAATATTTACGAGATTTGACCATTCTGTCAGTGTCTGTCACGCGATCTTTTACTCGCAAAATCTCCGCTTTTCTGAGAGCGAGCATGCTTTCGCGCGGGACTGTTATGCGAACTGGAACCGTAAACGGACGGATCGGGACACATGAGAGAAAGCAACCCGTTGCCTGATCATCTCAACAGCTTCTGAAGAATCTCCAGTTTATTTGTCAGAAACAGCAGCGAAACTCTGACAAATGTGTGATTCCAAGCGTGTAAGGATGTATTTCTCAGCGCGAAGATAAGCGCGAATCAGCGAGCTACTGTCAAAATTCTTTAGCACTCTGATCCGAAAACCTCTTCTCACAAAAATCTGATATTTTTCACTGGTTATTGGTTCCGGAGAACGGAAATAAGGCCAGGATAAAGAATGACAACTACATACCTGATGCCGCTTGCCCAATAACGCTGCCATGGCACAGAACAATAAATCACACGGAGGACAGAAAAGAACATCAGAGCAGACAATGGGAACCAGAACGAAAGTGGGAAGGCACGAACATAAATAAACTAGGGCATTAAATATAGACAAGGTTGGAATTTAGCGAAAATCGGCACGGTGGTTACACCCATCAGATTGTTGAACGCCATTTCGGCTGCTGTACTTGAATGAGGAACTGAATGCGAACCGCAGGAACAAACTATTTCTGGAAAGAACGGCATGATCTAGAGGAGATTGGCAGGGTGGTTATACCCGTCAGATTGTTGAACGCCACTTCGGCTGCTATACTTGGATGAGGAACTGAACGCGAACCCCAGGAACGCAGCGACGCCGACGAGAAGCAGCACGAGAATCAGGACGCCTCGGCGATGCCGAGGGCCTCGCTTTCTGTTCTTCTTGTCATCCATTGTCATCAGCTGTAAGCAGGAACGGCAAGCTGTTAGCTGTGAGCTATGAGCTGTTAGTTATGTCCCGTTTCGTAGTGTAGATTGAAGGTCAGTGGGTCTTGATCAAGGTGGTGTTGCTCCAAACCTCCGCGATTCTTTCACGGCCGCTGATAGCCTCGCGAAAGCGCCGAAGCAGGTGAAGCGCAGATGGTTGGATCAGCAATGGGATGGATCAGCGAATGGCAGATTTAGGAGAAACTCGACTTACGAAGTCGATCCACGCGAGTGATGTCAGGGTGCTGCGTCTACGCGTGAGTTCGAATGATGGCCTTTTCGTAAATGCCTAACGCTCTATTTTCAATAGCTACATGAAGGATGCTAACTTGAAGATACACGTTCGTGCTCACGGGAGCGAGCCGACTGTGTCATAATGTATTCTAGGTCGAAGCCACTGACGAAATGGTGCTTAGGGATTTGCAATGGCTTCAGGGAGCATGACGAAGAGTAAGAGAAACGCCAGAAGCTTCACCTCGCAATCAAGCGTATAGCACGCCAATGAATAAGCGCCTCAATGGATCAACGTCACACGAAGGGACTGCCATAAAAGTAGACATTGGTGCCAGATCATAAACTTGAGATTATGGCTACTAACCTGGGAAGAGAATCCATGGCTGACGGAATTGAAAGCTGAGTTGGTTGGTTGGTTGGTGGGAATGGTTTGGTGCGGAATTGTGGCACTGCCTAGGTATGGGACGTTATTGGAGAGGCTCGGGGGCAGCTGGTGGTATGGAAGCTGAACAAGCCAGACTGGTTTGGTACTTGACCTGTCTTTCTTACCAGCTTCGACTGTCTAAGTATAGGGGACATCTAGGCTCGGCTCATGGCAGGAGGGATGACCACTTGTGGTTCGTCGCACTGCCACATGGGATCTCCACATAGTTGTTGCCGCGCGGAGTCTGGCGATGTGCGTGGCATCTCACAGCATTCGTACGTAACCGTGGGATTGCTCCACTGGTGATGCTGCGAAAATGTGTGTCCCGTCAACGATCACAGAGCCAATCACAGGTGAGGACGAAGTTCTTTGAGGTCGCAACATTGCCAAATCGCGGCACCATGTCGGCAACTAACCTGCTGCGCAGGGAGGTATTCCACCTGAAGAAAACACCGCTTCGGTAACTGCCTGAACCCAACCTCCTGAACCAGCACAGCAGTAGATCCTCAACACGGTGTGTTCTGTTAAAATGACGCAGCGAGTAGATCCACACTTCTACATTTATGATAGGATGATAAACTAAACTCTAATGCTCTCCACTAACAAAAAGTTCTCGACATAGTGCTAAGAATTTGGATATGCACGTGTGCACGTCACCTTGGATGAAATCAGTGATTTGGATGGGAGGAACAATATCCAGCAACCTAGGAACCAAGAAGCAGATATCTTGCAAGCACCACGCGTAAATTTGAAGAATCATTTGATGGCGAGAGAGGATAGCGACCGTTGGCTTGAGGGAGGAGATACAGCACAGCCAGAAGAAGCGGGAACTTACGGACTGGGGAGAAATGAGTCTGAAAGGAATGGATCCCATTCCGAAAGGGCTTTTGAGGAGCGGAACATCAGGAGTACTGGGCACGAAGGTTTCGAGAAACGAAGCGAACAGAGAGACGGTCAGCACGAAGGCGTTGGAGATGAGACTGAAAGGAAGGCAGTGGAACAGCGCATGGCAGCAGCGGTGGTGACTATAGCGGAAGAGACGGGTAGGTGAGTATCCTTGGTGAGACTAGTGGAAAAATCAGATACGATATTCGTCACACAGCTAGTAGTATTGGCTTGCAAGCTATGTCGTTCCTGCTTTTTTCCTTATCTCCATCTTCGAGTCCATATCCGTCTTATTCTTTCTCGGGTGTCTCCGTACACGGTGACACGCTTAGGCAACTCATGATATCCGCTCGTTCCCCATGTTCTTATCTTCTCGTTCTTTTCAGCTCGGTCGGCAGGGATGTCCATCCACGATGACGTCATGCAGGCGCTTGTGCACCTGACCCTGACGTATGCAGGTGAGCACCTACTGTCTTATCGTCTCATGATGTTCGCGAGCTCCTTCTGCTAACTTCAGCTGCTAGAATGTTTCACTCTTCTATTGTTCGTTTTACACTGCGAACATATCCACCCAACTCCGTGCTTCCATTCGCCTGGCTGCAGAACAATTGGCTCGGGACGTGCAGTTGTTTGCACGGCATGCCAAGAGGAAAAGAGTGGAACCTGACGACGTCATTCTCTCAGGTACGACATTGTCCACCCTTTTTGCATTGATATGAGATTTCTGTTGAGGCAGCTTCCTTTAATATGCACCACACCAGCATTCTCTTCCTACCTAGCTCTCTCCATCCATCAGTCTCGTGCAACAACATTCTACCTCGTGGCAGCCCATCGGAATCAAGCAGTAATGAAGCAGCTCCGAGAATTTGCGGTAGCTGTGGGGCAAGAGGGGAAGGTCATTAAGAGCAAAGGTCCAGCCCAACCAGATGGTTTGTAAAACTTTTATGTGTGTAATTTTTTCGTTATTGTGTTTCCACGTGTCAAGGAGTATCTATTTCATAATGCTGCTAGGATGCTGCTAGTCCAAACCGGTGTTATTATTTGCATTTCAACACTATAACTATAGCCTCTGGAAACGAGTGGCCGACCCATGCGGTGTGTTAAAACTGGGTCGGCCTGTGACGAGTGATTTAAAGCGTTGTGATTGGGTAGGTCTGACGTGGTCTGACCAATGTAAAAGCTTCCGTGATTCCCAGGCAAATGACTGATGAGGCGCCACGCAGCCTTGTCCAGAAGCAACCACTCCTGAGAACCAGAGCCATCGCTGCTGAATCATATACACTACTTTCCACGTCAACATTCGTGTCTCGGATATTGCTCAGCCAAGACTCTCGTCACCTTGGGATTGTTCGACTTCCCTGCTTGCGAATGACGACTCTTCTTTGCGTGTCAGAGCGAAATTCGTGCCGTCGTCGCCTAGTCATCAATGAAACCTCGAGGCACCAAATGCAACGCACCGCACAACCACGGATTTTGCCGAGAGTCTCGTTCCGCCGAACACCCCCCTCTCCGCTCTCTGGAACCGCAGTCCCCCCTCCCTTGCCAAGACTTGTGCCGCCGGCTCCCCCCATTGGCTGCCTTTCCAGCTCCTTTCCCTTCGCCCACATTTCTACCTATACAGTACCCGCCATGGCATGGCGATGTTCAAAACGGCTCCATTCTCAGAAACGTTGATGGACAGTGTGATTCACAACACGGACAGTCAAAGACAGACAACCCACTTCATCATCACACCACCCCATTCCTTTTGCTCTGCTCTGCTGCTGCACCCCTTTCTCATGTTCATGTCCCGTTGCCTGCCTTACCGGAAATTGTAGCCTCGTGCTGATCCCACCGTCATTCCAGCTTCAACCCACCCCATCCCCTCATTCCCCTCCACCTTCACTCACCCCCCGCCTGTACATAAAACTCCCTTGCCTCCATTTCCTCTCCACTCTCTCCACCTCTGCCTGCTCGCTCATCGTGCTAGTGTTCTTTATCCGAGCTCACAACTTGGATAGGACAGAAGTACCCTGCACTCTGAATATTTCCTTGTCGGAATTGGGTGCTCGATCACTTCAGATACCGTAATTGTTCGAGGAATACTTTTGTCCCCGAGTCACCTTGAATAATATTTCAATTCCGACATGGCGACGGCACCGTGGTTGAGGGTCATTCTCACGCGAGACAAGAGCGTCGGCAAGGCATTCAGCTCCTCCGCCGTCGTCAGCGCCGTGCCTTGCGGCCTCCGCCTCGCGCCTCCGCTTGAAGCGTCACCTCCGTCGGGAAAAGACGTGATTGTCCGCGCGAGATCATTCGGCAATGAGAAGGAGGAGGACGACCAGTGGAGGATGATGCTTGCATCGGGGAGAGATTAATGTCTATAACGGGGATACTCGCGGAGACGGTGCCGTTACGTATTTTGTCAAGATGTATTTCCTTTTCTGGTGCTGCTTTTAACGCAACCGGCAAGTGGCATTTGACTGCTCCGATTTTCCTCATTGGAATTGAAGACGCTACCAATCTCCAAGAGATTACCGACCTACAGTAGTTTTGTACATCCGCCTACATCCCCCTTATATCGCGTACATCCACCTCACCTTGTACAGCAGGTTACGTTCCTGTATGCCGTTCATGTTCATTCAGGCTTCGCCATTGCCTGGAGTGTCTAGTTTTGTTAGCTCGTGTTGCTTGCAGGCTTGCAGCGAGTGCCTGTTTGACGGCTGCAGGTTTGCAGCTTGTTGTGCTTCTTGGGTTGCAGAAATGTTAAAGTTTTGAACTGTACTGTTATCCGTAAAGTTGTCAAAACATGGTGAATGAACACCCTCACCCTCACTGTCTATGGCTATACGGATGAATGACAGCAAGTGTACCACTGCAACAGATTGAGAATGCCATCCTAGAGTGTATGGTGGGTATGCACTTTACAGGAGCAGGGATGGCTAGTGATCAAACGTTCTCATACTCATTTGAGACTAAGGTAGGAGTCAAAAACTCTGTCCATTATTTCACTGCAGCTATATTTACAGAGCACATAAAAGTGAGTGCACCAGCACTCATCCTCCTATCCCTAGCTAACACACCTACTGGTACTAGTGCTCCTATTGTTAAGTCAGACACCCTGCTCCTATGTACCAGTAACCCCACCATGACTTGTTATTCAGGTTATCCGTGCCTGTAAGCATCTAGACACCACCCAGCCGAATGGATTCAACCTCCTTGCACACTTGCAGGGGCTGCAGAACCCTCCTCTCTCCTCCCCATGCATGCCTGATCATGCCCAAGGCATTTCAGCCACATGCAACACTCCATGCCACAGGTTCAAGCTCACTTCAATGTTGTGTGCTCCGCACCCCCCTTGCCATGTAGCATTGTTTTGCCTGTGGCAATGCACACACCTTCCACGCACCCTCCCCTCCGTGCACCCTCCACGCACCCTCCATAACCACGAGCTCCTCCAGCAAGCACAAGCACTCCGCAGGCAGGAAATTTCCTGCCTCGTCGTCAAGTACTTCCCAAGTGCAATCCTTTTGTAGATAATTCGAGCGGGGTTTTCAACATGGACTGCATTATACAGGCATTATTGAGCCTGCGGAGTTTCCGGCATGCTCCCTCGACCCATGCACTCAAGCTCCTCCCACAGCGTCAAGTACTCCTCATAACTCCTCGCTGCCGCTTCAAACTCCTCCTTGCGCCTTTTGGAATAAGACCTCCTGCCACACGCACCAGGCGATACAGCCGCCAGCTGGCGAACGATGCTGATGTGGCGGTCCCAAGCGCGCCGACACTCCTCAGCCTTTCTCCGAACCTGCTCCCGAGCCTCATCCAGCTGATCCATCTCCTCCCGAGCCTCCGCAGCAGCAGCTTCGGCCCGGTGGGTTGCCTCCGAGGCAGCAGCTCTGGCTCGGTCCACTGCTGCCTGTGCTCGCCGAAGCTGCTCCTCAGCTTCGGCAAGGACTGCCCGAGCCTCTGCAGCAGCCCGTTGCTCCTGAACCGCAGCCTTGGCATTGAAGCTAAGATCGTCTTCTAGTGCTGCTAGTGCCCGAGCCTCTAATTGGCTTAAAGAGCCATTGTCGGTGCTACCATTTACACCGCTCTCAACACCACCTGCACCGCTCTGCAAAGCCTCCTGGAACGTGCTCAGCTGCTCGGGAGAAGGCAGGGTGGGGTTAACATTGATGGGGGCAAGTCTGGCTGCAACAGCAGCAACAGCAGCACCAGCAGCAGCAGCAGCAGCAGCTGCGGCAGTGTAGTCAGAAGCACGAATGGCATCACCAGCGCCAGCAGCACCAGAAGCAGCAGCAGCAGCAGCAGCAGAAGCTAGGTGAAATGGGGAGTTGACGTGAATGCTGCCTGCAGGATTGGGCCTCAGAGCAGAGGCGGATGGGTGTGCAGCTGTGACTGTAGCAGGTGATGCTGTGATTGGGTGTGCAGCTGCAACAGAAGGTGCGAGGTGAAGTGGAGAGTTGACGTGAATGCTGCCTGGCGGAATGGGTTCTAGAGCTGATGCATGTGGGGGGACAGCTGTGACTATAGCAGGTGCAAGTGCAGTTGGGTAAGGAGCTGTGATTATAGCAGGTGCGAGAGCAGGTGGGTGTGATGCTGTGCCTATAGCAGGTGCTATTGGGGTTGAGTGTGGGGCTGTGACTGTAGCAGGTGCCCGTGCAGGTGGGTGAGGCGCTGTGACTATAGAAGGATGAGGGACTGTAGCAGGATGAGTCACTGTAGCGGGATGTGTCACTGTAGCAGGATGCGTCACTGTAGCGGGATGCGTCACTGTAGCAGGATGCGTCACTGTAGCAGGATGAATCACTGTAGCAGGATGCGTCACTGTAGCAGGATGCGTCACTGTAGCAGGATGCGTCACTGTGGCTAGAGTAGTTTGAGAAGCAGTGGCAGGAGGACCAGCAGCAGGAGGTTCAGCAGAAGGAGCAGTAGGAAGGAGAGCAACAGGAGCAGTGGGAGGGGGAGCAGCAGGAGCAGTGGGAGGAGGAGCAGCAGGAGCAGCAGAAGCGGCTGCAGTGGTCTTCTCCTCTTCCCTCCTCTTCCTCTCCTCCTCTTCCTTCCTGTACCTCTCCTCCTCTTCCCTCCTGTTCCTCTCCTCCTCTTCCCTCCTGTTCCTCTCCTCCTCTTCCCTCCTCTTCCTATCCTCCTCTTCCCTTCTGTTCCTCTCCTCCTCTTCCCTCCTCTTCCTCTCCTCCTCTTCCTTCCTGTTCCTCTCCTCCTCTTCCCTCCTGTTCCTCTCCTCCTCTTCCTTCCTGTTCCTCTCCTCCTCTTCCCTCCTGTTCCTCTCCTCCTCTCTCCTCCTGTTCCTCTCCTCCTCTTCCCTCCTGTTCCTCTCCTCCTCTCTCCTCCTGTTCCTCTCCTCCTCTTCCCTCCTCTCCCTCTCCGCCCCCTCTTTCCTCTTCTTCTCCTCCTCTTCCCTCCTGCTCCTCTCCTCCACCTCCCTCCTCTCCCTCTCAGCAACCACGATTCCCACCAGTTCATCTTTTGATACCCACGCAACTCCCGGGAGAGGCTTGAGGATGGAAGCAAGAATCTGCAAACCAAGAGCAAGGGAAGGGGGAGTAGGTCGAAAGAGTGGGGGAAGGGGGAAAGGGGAGACAGTATTGAGGCACCACAGGCGCGTCTTTTGATAGTCACGCCACACCCAGAAGTGGCATTGGGATGGAAGCGAGGAGACAAAAGACAAGAGCAGAAGGGAGAGGAGGAGAAGTAGAGGAGTAGGATGATAGGGTGGGGGAATGGGGAAAGGGAAGACAGTATCACAGCACCACAAGCTTGTCTTTTGACAACCACACCACACTACACCACACCACAACCCCCATGGCCCCACCACCCACCACCCACCACCCACCACCCACCCACCTGCAACATTCCCACCCCCAGCTGCTGTAGCACATCCTGAGTGAGTTCTTCATTCCTCCACACCCCTCGCTGCAGCGCCTGCAGCACCAAACACCCCTCCTGCTTCCCCTTCTTCTGCCCCTCCTGCTGCGTCTCCTTTTGCTCTCCCTTCTCTCCCCCCTGCTGCTGCACCTGCCTTTTCTGCCCCTGCCTCTCCTCCATCTGCTTCTGCCTGCGCCTGAGAGCAGTTGGAACGGCCAGGAAGCGAGTGTGCAGGGCTGTGCGGGGGAGCAAAGAGGACCACTGCTGTATGTATTCACTCGTTTTGCTCCTGCCGCCGCCTCCGGTGTTGCTGACGTCACCAGGGTGGCTGCTGCTGCTGCTGACGTCACCGCCGGGGCACAGGAACGCATGCAGCTCTGCCACGTCACGCGCCAGGCTGGCGTCCAGCTGGCACAGGTCCACGTGGCCACACACTGTGCATTGCAGCTCCGTGGCAAAGAGAGAGCGGGCAGAGCGGGCTGTGGCACCAGCTGAAGCAGCGGCTGTAGGACCGGCTGTAGCAGCGGATGTAGCTCCTTCTGTAACAGCCGCAGCAGAGGCAGCATTTGCGTTGCCACCAGCAGCATCACCAGCAGTACCAGCATCGGTACCCCAGGCAGGGGTAAAACCCCCCGGCTTTCCCATAGGGGTAGCAGGAGGGGCGGAGTTTTGGCGAGCGAGGAAGGAAGGAGGGGTGTGGAGAGGAGCAACAGGGGTGTAACCAGAAACAACACTTGACGGGGTAACGGGTATGGTAACCCTATTGGCAACTCCACTGGTTGGGGCAACCCCGCTAATAACACTAGTTGATGGGGTAACTGGGTAGACAGCAAGGGCAGTTGGGTTTGAGAATGCTGCTATTGCTGCAGCGACTGATGATGTTGATGGTGTTAGGCTGTTAGGGGTGGGAAACGTGGGTGTGACTACACTGGTGGGTGTGATTATATCAGTGGGAGTCATTGTGTTAATAGGTGTGGTAAGAGACATGGGTCCAGAAGGGTTGAGCGCAGTTCCAGAGGGGTCAAGCATGGTTCCAGTGGGGTTAGGCGTGGTTCCAGAGCTGTCAAAGCGGCTGGTTGTTCTGTGCGGCGGCCTGTGCTGACTGCTTGTCCCCGAAATCGCTTGATTTGATTTCAACTGTGGCTGTGCTTGTGTGCTTGTATGTGGGGCTTTGAACTGTGACTGTCCCTGTGTGACTGTACGGGGGGATTTGAACTGTGACTGTGTACCTGCATTGCTCCCCAGGAACACAGGAAGCGGGCTCCACATGTTGTCGATGGCACTCCCAAACACCTCCACTCCTCCCAACCACTCCCTCCCTTGCCACACCGCACTGCCAGCAGCCGCACCACCACCAACCGCACTGCCACTAGCCACACTAACCCCTGGAACATTTGCGTCTACTCCTGCTCCTCCTGCTCCTCCTGCTCCACTCACTCCTCTTCCTTCCCCTCCTGTCTCTATCTCCACCTTTTGTCCTAATCCCCTCCCCTCTATGTCCCCAACCCCCCCACCTACCAATCCCCCTATCACTCTCCCACCTTCCCTCGACCCTTCCCCTCGCTCTACACCAGTCACCCCCCCATAGCTTGCAGCCCTGCCTTTCCTCCCCACAGCTCCTCCCCACCCCCCGCTCCCCTCCCCCTCCTCCTCCTCCCCCGAATCCCACGTATCATGATCCACAGGACTCTTCGGGGGGGTGGAGGAGCGTTTATAAGCTGCCAGCGCTGCAGCCGCCTTGGCCGCCGCTACAGACGTGGCAGCAGCGCCGCTCGCCAAGGAGGCAGTGAAGGCGGCTGTAGCGGCGGCAGGAGGGATGGCGGCAGGGGCGGCTACAGCAGGGGGAGGGACGGGGGAAGGTGGCAGCGCTACAGCCGCCTTTGCTGCCGCTACAGACGTGGCAGCAGCGCCGCTTGCTAGGGAGGCAGTGAACGCAGCTGTAGCGGCAGGAGCAGGAGGGACGGCGGCAGGGGCGGTTGTAGCGGCAGGAAGGGTGGGGGCAGGGGCGGCTGTAGCGGCAGGACAGACGGGGGCCGGGGCGGTTGTAGCGGCAGGAGGGATGTCATCAAGGGCGGATGTGACCCTAGGAGGAGGGGTGGGGGCAGGAGCGGAAGCAGATGTAGCAGCAGGGAGGACCACGGCAGAGGCAAATGTAGTAGGAGAAGCTGGGAGAGGAACGGCTGTAGCACTGGAAATGTCAACAGAGGCGGCTGTAGCAGGGGCGAGTGTGACAGGAGCAGAACCACCAGTGACAGTGGTGGCATCTGTTACACCAATGGTGGCATCTGTAGCACCAGTGATGACATCAGTAACTAAATCGGTGGCATCTGTAGCAGCAGACGCATCTGTGCCAGCAGCAGCATCAGAAGCATCTACTGTTGCAACGGAACCATTAGCACCAGCAGTAGCAGGAGCATCAGCAACATCGGCTGCTGAAACAGATTCACTGGCATTAGTGGCAGCAGCACCAGCGTTCGCAAGACCAGCTGCGGCAGGAGAACCAGCGGCACCATCAGGAACAGGATGATCAGCAACATCGATTGCTGAAACAGATTCACTGGCATAAGTAGCAGCAGCAGCAGCAACACTAGCCGTGGCAGCAGCATCATCACCAGTATCACCATAAGCAGAATCAGCAGTGGGAGAAGAGAGAACAGCAGGATAAGAGGGCACAGAAGTAGCAGAGACAGTGGCAGCAGCGGCAGCAGTGGCAGCAGGAGTGTCAGCGGCAGCAGCATGTGCGGCTTCAACTGAAGTCTTATCATCCTCGACAAAAGTGCGCACATCATTCTCTTGAACCACTGCTGAACGCCCTTCTGAAGATGCGTCTGCAGCACTGGCCCCACCAACACCATTGCCTTCGCCACCACCACTGCTGCTGCTGCTGCTGCTGCTGCTGTGAGCGTCCCCGACAGAATGCAAGCTTTCTTGGCTGCTACTTCTGCCCCTGCCCTTCCTCCTCCTCCTCCTCTTGCTGCTGCTGCTCCTGCCACCGCTGCTGCTCCTGCTGCTGTTTCTGCTCTTGCCACTGCTCCCTCTGCTGCCTTTGCTGCTGTGCCTCTTGCTCCTGCTACCACTGCTGCTACTACATCCCTCGCTGCAGCTTCTCCTGTCATCTCCCGTATCAGACTTGCTGTCCCTACCGCTATCCCTGCCCCTGTCACTGCCACTACCACTAACCCCATCCTCTGTGTCGCTGCCACTGCCCCTGCCACTGCCCCTGCCACTGCCCCTGCCCCTGCCCCTGCCCCTGCCCCTGCCACTGCCACTGCCACTGCCACTGCCATTACTATGGTTACTGCTGTGGTTACTGCTGTGGTTACTGCTTTGGTTACTGCTGTGGTTACTGCTGTGGTTGCTACTGTGGTTACTACTGTGGTTACTACTGTGGTTACTACTGTGATTACTGCTATGGTTACTGTTATGGGAACTGGCACCATCGTCACTAGCACTGCCCTTGCTCCTGCTGCTCTCAGCACTACCTGACCTACTTCTGCTGCTGCTCCCTTTGCTGCTCCCTCTGCTGTTCCCTCTGCTCTCCCTACTGCCCTCCCTGCTGCTCTCTCTGCTGCTCTTGCTGCTGCTTCTGCTGCCCCTGCTGCCCCTGCTGCCCCTGCTGCTGCCCTTCTTGCTGCTAACGCTGCTGCTTCTACCACTCCCCCTATCCCCCTCACTATCTTGACTGCCAGCACTGCTTCTGCTGCTGCTGCTGCTGGTGTTTCTTCTGCTGTGACTTTTCCCACCATCACGAGCACCATCCTCGTTATATGTCTCCCCAGAACTGTGTCTGATCACAGAAGGCGCATCTATAACGCTACTACTGCCTGCATCCCCGTTAAAGGACTCTCCAGAGCTGTGTCGGATATCCGAAGGGGCGTCTACAGCACTACTACCATTGCTGTTCGATCTATACACATCCAATTTTCCTAAGTCACCCTGAACTCGCTGCAGATGCTGCTTCTGCTGCTCCTCCTCCTTCTTCTGCTGCTGCTGCTGCTGCTGTTGCTGTTGCCACCACTCCTCCTCCTCCTGCTGCTTTCTCAGCTGTTCCCTCCGCCAAGCCTCTTCCTCCTGCTGCCGCCTCTGCTGCTCCTGCAACAACGCCTCTCTTTCTCTCTGCAGTTGTAGCTCTCTCTCCTGCTGTTTCCGTTTCTCCAGCATCACGCGTCTCATATCTCCCACCCGTATACTCGGCAACCTTAAGATCCCTTCTCCTTCCCGTTCCCCTCCCTGCTGCTCCTGCTGCTGCTGCTGCTGCTGTTGCTGCTGCTGTTGCTGCAGTTGCCGCTCCTGCTGTTGCTGCACCTCCCACTCCTGCTGAACCCTTTTCTCCTGCATCACTTTCCTCATATCCCCCACTCGAATACTCGGCAGTCTAAGCACCCCCATTCCTCCGCCCTCGTCCTCTTCCTCTTTCCCTCCACCACCCCTGCTCTCCCCATCTCCCTCGCTCTCCCCACTCTCCCTTTCCTCCTCCCCTTCACTCACCGCACCATTCGCCTCTCTCCCCTCCACACTCCCCCCTTCCCCCTCCCTCACTCCCCCTCCCACCCCACCCCCACTCTCCTCCCCGTACAAATCCTCCTCTTCCTCCTCTCCATACCCCTCTCCATACAAATCCTCCTCCTCCTCATCCTCTTCCTCCATCCTCACTGGTACAACCTTCACCAGTGAAGCGCCTCTCACAACGCCCCCCAAATTCTGATTCCTCCCTCCCAAGCTCAGCGTGCGTCCCCCTAAGCTCATCGTTCTCTCTCCTAGCCCAGGCATCCGACCCATCAGTAACCCTCTCTCAGCTGCTCCAGCAGCCACAATAGGAGGGGCCGCCCTACCAGCCCATAGGGTGCTAGACCGGACGAATTCCGGAGCAGCGGCAGCAGCAGCATTGGCAGCGGGATTGGCAAAAGCGGTAGAGGTTCCATTCTCTCTATAAGCAGCTGCGGTAGAAGCAACTGGCGCTTTAGCGGGGGGGATCCCGCCCCTAGCGCCCCTGCCCACCCACAGGGTCTGGGAGCGGATGAAACCGTTTTGTTCCGGTTTAAGCTCATCCCTCTGCTCTTCTAACGGGGATAAGGGGCCTAGGTCCAGCCTGCGGCCATAATTCTGCTGTTGCTGCTGCTGGTGCTGCTGCTGCTGGGAGTACTGCTGTTGAGATTGTTGATACTGCTGCTGTGGCGGCTGCTTTCTAGCTGCTAATGCACTAACTAGCCCACCCCCGCCACTGGCAACAGAAGAAGAAGCAGCAGAAGCGACATCACCACCAGCAGCACCGCCACCAGCACCAGCAGCAGCTGAAGCGAGCTCCTTTCCTGCAGAGAAAGAGCGCGCAAAAGCAGCACCGAATCTCTGTGCGAGACTCTGCATTCCCCTGCCGTACGCACTCTCTCCGTATCCCCCCTGGCCCCCCTGCTGCTGCCCCTGCCCCCCCTGCCCTCCATACCCCCCATTCCCAGACACCCCCTGTGGTATACCCACAGGGGCAATGAGCGCCCCTCGTTGTCCCCCATATAGAGTTCCTCCCGGTACTGACTGCCCCGCTGCCCCTTCTGCACTCCTACTAGCAGGTACACGCTCCGTTAAAGAGCGATTGAATACAGGCTGTAAGCCTGCTACACTTCCGGACATGGTTCGTGCCGGAGGCTCGGATTTAGCTTCGGAGGCAGCCTCGGTTCGGGAATTAGGGTTAGGGTTAGTGAAGCCGGAACCGAAGCTAGCGAAAGAAACCGAGCTGATTACCGAACCTGGAGTGGAGGTTTGGGTGTGGGTGGACGAGGAGGGAGGTCTGGAAGTGGGACCTGCGGGGATCTTAGGCTTGAAGAACAGGGAGAAGGTGGAAGGGAGAATGGAGGAGGAGGAGGAGAAAATACCCTCCCCTCCCTCTTGCTCACTCGCAGAAGCCCCAGCAGCTGCAGATTCTGAGGAAGAAGCAACAGCAGAAGCAGCAGCAGTAGCAGACGCAGCAGCAGTAGTAGCAGAAGCAGCAGTGACCGACGCTGCTGTAGCACCTGCTTCTCCTGCTGCTGAATTCGCCTCCGCTGCAGCAGCAGCAGTGGGCGCGTGCGTTGCAGCAGCTTTACCGCGCCAGGGCCGTGGGGAGAGGGCTGGGGGACTGCTGGACGGGGGAGCTGGGCGGAACATGGGCACTGACGGTGCTGCAGACACAGTGGGAGCAGGGGGGATAGCAGCAGAAGCAGCAGCAGCAGCACCAGCAGCACCAGCCCTGGTCACAGGGCCATTCACAACAGTGGAACTAGCGGCTGTAGCAGCTGTTGCAGCTACAAGTGAGCCTTCCTTGGGTCTCCCTTGTGCCGAACCTGGTCTGGACGAGCCTGATCCACCCCTGGACAAGACCGAGCCTGGTCCTGAAGACGCCGAACCTGGCCGCGACGACGCTGAGCCTGGCCGTGACGATGCCGAACCTGGCCTTGACGACGCCGAACCTGGCCGGGAGGATGCCGAACCTGGCCTGGTCTGTGTCGTCGCTCCCGGTCCTGCTCCTACTCCCCCTCGCACTGCCGCATCTGCTGCTGCTGCCACACTCATGGATGCTATCCCACCAGCAACCACATCCCTCACAGCACCACCCGTCGCCCCACCCGCCCTTCCCCCCCCCGCACTCCGCTCATCCCCACCCGCAACCTGTTGTGCCTCTCGTGTCTCCTGCTGTGACTGCTGCGCCTGCTGTGACTGCTGCGCCTGCTGTGCCTGTTGTGCTTGTTGTGTCTTCTTCCAGGCGTCCGAGTGGCAGATGAGGTCGAGAAGCTGCCCTTTTTTTAGCTTCCACAGCCCGTCCTGTGCAGTGAGCAGCACAGCGAACAGCTGCAGCACCTCCCGCCTCTGCGCCCTCAGTGCTTCTGTGGTCAGCCCGTGGGACAGCAAGACCGCCTGGTAGGTCTGCAGGGGGCGTGTAGGGGGGAGGGAGGGGGATGAGAAGAAGAGTGGGGGCTTTATCACAGCCCGTCCTGTGCGGTGAGCAGCACAGCGAACAGCTGCAGCACCTCCCGCCTCTGCGCCCTCAGTGCTTCTGTGGTCAGCCCGTGGGACAGCAAGACCGCCTGGTAGGTCTGCAGGGGGCGTGTAGGGGGGAGGGAGGGGGATGAGAAGAAGAGTGGGGGCTTTATCACAGCCCGTCCTGTGCGGTGAGCAGCACAGCGAACAGCTGCAGCACCTCCCGCCTCTGCGCCCTCAGTGCTTCTGTGGTCAGCCCGTGGGACAGCAAGACCGCCTGGTAGGTCTGCAGGGGGCGTGTAGGGGGGAGGGAGGGGGATGAGAAGAAGAGTGGGGGCTTTATCACAGCCCGTCCTGTGCCGTGAGCAGCACAGCAAACAGATGCAGCACCTCCCACCTCTGCTAACCGACTACAAACTGCCTGCTAGCCGGCTGCTATGACTGCTAGCCACTAACGTCCCAGACATACCTGTAGCAGCGCCAGGTGGGAAGTGCGAACAGTGTTGAGATACTCAAAGATGTAGATTCGATTCGCTGCACTCTCTCGAGACGTGAAGACTAGGAACACCCCGACTGCTAGCCGGCTGCTGTGACTGCTAACTAACTGCTAACCAGACTGATATGACTGCTAACCGCTAATGTTTAAGACATACCTGCAGTAGTGCCGGGTGGGAGGTCCGAACAGTGTTGAGATACTCAAAGATGTAAATTCGATTCGCAGCGCTCTCCTCGAGACACGCCCACGCGTCCCTATCCCCCAGGAACGCCTTTATCAGCGCGCAGTCCGCCCCCTCAAACTCCAACCTCCGCGTCACCTTCCACCCGCGCCAGTCCACCCCTCCCGCTCCGCCCCCTCCGCCCGCCCCGCCCGACCCGCCTGTACCGCCGGCTCCGCCGCCCGTCTCCCCCCTTCCCCCGCCGTGCGCGTCCCCGCTTCCCCCGTGCCTGGTATCCCCGCTCCCATGACCCTGCTGCTGCTGCTGCTGCAACTGCTGCTGCTGGTAGTGATGATATTGCTGCTGTGCCTGCGCCTGCTGCTGGTGGTGATGTTGATGCAGATGCGGATGCTCCTGCTGTAGGACGTGTGGTTGTAACGAGTGCGGCTGTAGCGGGCGCGCCTGCCCATGCGCCAGCTGCCCCCTCTCCCGCGACTGCGCTCCCCCGTCCTCTTCCGCGGACCCCCTCCCCCCCGCCACCGCCCCAGAGCCATGCCCCCCAGAAGACTCCCCGACCAGGCTCCCCACAGAGCCATTCCGCGGTAACCGCGCGCGCGCGGACCTCTCCCGCCGCTTCCCCTCAGAGCTCCCCCCGCTATCCGCTGCGCCGGCGGAAAGAGACGCGGAAACGGCGGAGTGCCCCGCGCCCGCTCCGCTGGCGGTAAACGGTTTCCGCCGCGCCCTGCGCGCGCTTCTGTCCGTCGCGTCGGACCGCGGCGAGCTGCGGTTAGAGGAGCTGCTTATAGAGGATCGGGAGGAGGACACGCGGGAAGCCGCGTGACTGTTTCCGCCCGGCGCGTGCGCCTGACTGGCGCTCTGCGCGCCCGCGTGGGTGTAACCGTGGCTGTAGCTGTGGCTGTAACCCCGCCGCCCCCCCGGGTCCTCCTCCCTATCCGCTTCCGCCAAAATAGCGGCGGCGGCGGCAGCGGCGGCGGACGTTCCCGCCCACGCGGGGTTGGTTCCGCTTCTTCCTGCGCCTACAAATCCGCCAGCTGCGCCTGCTGCGCTTGCGGGGACGGCTGCTCCGCCCCCCACCCCCCGGGTTGCGCCAGTGGCGGAAACAAAAGCGGAAGGCGGAGCAGCTGCGGGAGCGGCGGAAGAAGAGGCGGGAGGTCCCCCCGGGGGCGGTCCGCGGTACGTGGGTCCGTACGACGCGTTGGAGGCAGATGAACCTGAGTTGTAACCGTACGGGGAGATGTAGCCGGCTGTGCCAGGGACAGCCGACGTGCCGTACGGGCCACGGTAACCGGCCGCATAACCACTGTTATTCGGAGCACCATAACTGGTTCCCTGAAAACCAGACGTACTGGGGTAACCAGACGAAGCGTTCCCTGCAGACGAAATAGGGTAACCCGATGTACCAGTGTAACCTGAGGTCGAAAATACTGGCCTGACGAAGTTGTGCTGTTGCTGCAGCTGCGGCTGTGGGTGTGGCTGCTCGGGGGGTGGAGCCGTGTCAATGCGAAGACCACGAAACCTTTCCATAGAAAGTCCTAGCCGTTACAAATTAATCATGGAAGTAAGATTCGCCAGAATCAAATCATATCAGATCAACCTCCTTCGGCGATGCGCCTGCTAACGGAACGGGTGACGGGGAGACGAACGAGAGGCTCGCTAGCCATAATTAGAGAACAGAATAGTGAAGTAAGGAAATCAGGGGTGACGGCTGGGGCCTAGTGATAGCTATCGTAAGGAACAGTCCAATCGTTTACTATGGCAAGCCGCACCTAGACATGCGTTTCTCCCGTGTAGCATTGTCTCACGTCCTTATAACGGGGATAACTTCCATCAGGTACTACCTCGGACCTCCTCTTGCCGCACGAACCACACGCGAAACGCAGACAGTGATAACTTATCAGCACTTATCAGTAGGGCGAAGAAAGATCTCGAAACGACGAGCCTACGATCAGTTCTGTTACCTTCCAGGCGATTAATACGGAAGCGGAATATACATACAAGGGATGGATGGAACAAAATACAACACATAAGATAGACGTCGCATGGGCGTAGTACTGTAAACTAACCTCTACTGAACCCTAAAATCGGCAGTCCTGTTTTGCTGTAGCCAAGAGAGCTGAAGGTGGGGAAACCCTAATTAGGTGATTCCATCCACTGTTCGCCTGCTGAACCTGCAGCCACGACATGTGCGACGCAGTTGGCATTTCGCGAAAAGGAAACCACTCTTTTCGCATTGACCTTGTCGTGACGCCTGTCCTTTCGCTGATCTGTCAGCCCAACGCGCTCGCGAAAAGGTCAAAGGTGAATGTATGGGTTCGTCACCCTCTCGGAAGTTTGGGAAGGAGCCAGCCCGTGTAATGAGGATAGGGCCATGGCCTGAAAAAATTTATGAAACAGTAAATCAATTACGGTATTCTTGACATATTTGAACTTGGTGGCAAAAACTGACTATGTAAAACAAATCTCTTGATGCACCTGATGGTTTCCAAAGGTATTCGGCTCATAGAAATGTATCACTACCTATCCCAGTTAGTTTCTGAAGTATGCAAGTATCACCTTCACACCACCACTCCAAACACCCACTGAGACTGCAAACCAGATGTTCACAATTCAGAGTCCAAAATTCACTTCGACGTAAGTGCGCTATCTTTGACTCTCTTGTGCTCAGGCTGTGGTGGAAGCTTGTTGACGTTATCTGTCAAGATGTTGTCCATACAAGCAGCCGTTACACGTTCCTTACGTCTGCATCAGACGGAAGCTATAACTACCAAGAAAAGCTCCCATGCACTCTTTCTCTCTGGATAAGCCGCTCATTAGCCGACTCCTCCTGACATCGATGGTCTCCCTTGAGTGAAATAACAAACGTTTCAGGAACAACTCTTACTTTCAAGTCATTCCCTTTAAACCCTGATACATCAACAATGAAAGTGAATCATAGGGTGTCTCAACAGTATCAAGCGGGACAATATCCAGCAGAGAAAAAGTAATGGTGAGAGTTTACTGTTGGAACATACCCTCCCCCACTCTTGCTGAACTCTCACCATTCACTCCCTGTCCTCTCTCATTCCTCAATCTCTAGACTCACTTGCACATTGCACCACACACTCGTTGCCACAATATCTTTCCGGTTACCACTCACTCTTCGCCACTGAAAATCCACCTCTCACTCTTACCCTCACCACACCACTCAACCCCATCTCACCACTCACCCCATCTCACAGCCTCGCCACTCCCACCCCTCTCCACCACTCACCATTCTCACCACTCTCACCGCTAAGTCTCATTGCTCAGCCTCACCGCTCACCACACTCCTACCATTCTCGCCACTCAATCTTACCAGCCTCACCACTCCAACCTCACCACCCTGACCTCACACTCTAGCATCTCACCCTCACCACCCTCTCTGCTCACTCAGCCCACAGTCACACCTTAAATCCAAACATCCAGATTCCGCCCACCACTCTCACCTCCCACTCTCACCTCCCACTCTCACCTCCCACTCTCAAAACTCCCTCCCACCACTCAGAAAAAATCACTCTAGCCAATCACTCTCAGCACTCACTCCCTCCTACCACGACAACCATGCAATCGCCATGGCCACAACTCCATCTCATGCCCATTCTCACCTCTCACACTCTCACCACAAACCCTCAACACTGGCTCTCACTACTCAACCTCACCACCATTCACTCGCTCACTTGCCCTCAAGAATCAGTCGCAGCACTCTCACCACCTTCACTCTCACCTGTGGCTATCACCACTCTCACTTTCACCCCTTACCCTAAACATGCACACAATTTCACCACCATCATCTCTCATGCAACAGGTGGCATCAGTGCCATACGGCTCATCATGTGCCACCAACCAAGCATGAGCATCATGCTCTCATGCAACAGGTGGCATCAGTGCCATACGGCTCATCATGTGCCACTGCCAACCCCACTGCCTCTCACCACCATCACCACCCAACCCACCCAGCCACTGCCCAACTTTACCTGCCAGCAGTAGGAGGAGCAGACAACCCAATCCCTTTCAAAAACAGCACCCACAAGGCAGCACCTTGTGGTGCGAAGTGTGGAGGTGGAAATTGCTTCCAGCCCAAGACTCAAATCCCACCCCTGACGTAGCCAGAGCTGACGCGAACCAGAGCCGCCGGCCGGTCGGCTCTGACGGTGTCCATTAGGCCTTGAACGCCAGATCGGTTACTTGAGCACCGAGTGCCGTGCCACACAGATTCCACCCACCACAGCCCGACCCACATGGCACAACCTTAGAGGGCGCTGCCCCTAAGGCAGTGAACTCCCCGCTTGCTCCCATGCTCCCCACCCACCCACCCACTCACCCACCACACACTTTACCCCCATGCCTGCTTACATCTCCTTACCTCTACCTACCTAAGCATGATGCCTCAGGCTGCTGGGATGGGAGGGAGGCAGGGAGGAAGGGAAGGAGAGATTACAGGCGGAAGGGTGACAGCAGGATAGGAGCAAGAAAAGACAGGGAGCATTGGGAGAAGAAAAGCAGTAGCGCGAGTGAAGGACACAACACAAATGAATGCATATCTGGCAGGGAAGGGAAAGAGGCTCACCTTGTTTCAGACAACCCATTCCGATACTCTCCCTTCCCATCCCAGCCGAGTGGAGTGCTGCCCCCCTCCCCTCCCACCCACCATCGCCACCTGCACAGCCATAGGGGAGGAGCGTGAGGGAGTGGCAGTGTTGACCCACACGCCCCTCCCCTCAACCAGCAAGGAGAGAACTGAAGAGAAGTGAGTAAGCAACTAGGGGTAGAAATGTGAGAGACGGGCATGGGTGGGGTGGGTGGGAAGTGAGAGCAGCAGAGGGACCACAGGAGCATCGCTAGGCACATGGTGCAGACCCAAAGGTAGTGAGGGCTATAGTAAAGGTGTAGTGCTTAGGGTAGGCTTAACCTGGGGGCTGGAGGGGGGGAATACCTAGTATAGGGGGGTCTGCACCATGTGGGCTAGGCTGCTGCAAGTGGCTTGGTTTTAGGAGACGAGGCATGCAACATGGATGGAAGTATGATGTGAAGATGCATGTGAGCGAGCATGTGAGAGAGCATGAGAGTGAACATAAGAGTGAACATGCATGTGAGAGAGAGGGGTAAAGCTTGAAAAGGCAGGATCGAAGAGAGAGTGTACTCATCTGGTGCGGCTGTGAGTGGTGGTGGCGCCTTGAGCCTTGAGGCTGCAGTGCTGCCGCCACTGAAGCGCCTCACACAACCCAAAGGCGCTGCTGGGAGTGCTGAGGGATGTGAGGAGCGGAGGGAGGGGAAGAGGGAAGGGGGTGGATGGGGAGAGGAGCGGAGGGGAGAGTTGGAGGAGTAGAAATGTGAGAGGAGTGCATGAGATGGCACGTGGGAGCAGAGAAGAAGGCCACTGGTGCAGCCTCAGCTACAAGCCACAGACCCAAGGGGGAAGAATACCTGGGGAGGCTTAACCTGAGGGAATATCTGCGGTTACCTGGGGGAATTTACCCAAGAAAAACAGGTCTGTGGCTTGAAGCTTTGGCTAAACAAGAGGCTTGCTTTTGACGAGACAAGGAAACAGGAGATGCAGTAAGGATAGAAATGGTAGTGAAAAGAACATAAGACAGATTGTGAAGAAAATGTAAGGGCGGGTACTTAGCTGTGGGTGGGTTGGGTGGAGAGCAGCTGCTGCCTGTGCACTCCATGTCCCTGCCACTACCACTCCAATCTGAGCGACCTCCTGGGACGAGAGGGGAAAGATTAGGACGGAGAAGGGAGGGATGATGGGGATGTGAAGTCTGAGCGGAGAAGTGCAGAGGGCAATGAGAAAAGATGCAAAACAGAGTGGATTGCAGGGCAAGGAGCAAGACAAGAAGTGGGCATGGGGAGAAGACCAAGCAACAGCATGATTGATGGAAAGGAGGGGATATGAGGCTCACCTTGTTTCAGACGACCAAATCTCGATACTCTCCCTTCCCGCCCCTGCCAAATAAAGTGCTGTCCCCCTTTCCTCCCACCATTACCTCCTGCGCGGCCACAAGGGGAGGAGCACAGGGCAACGGCGGTGTTGACCCCCACGCCCCTCCCCTCAACCGGCAAGGAGAGAACTGAAGAGACGTGAGTAAGCGACTAGGGGTAGAAATGTGAGAGGAGTGCATGAGATGGCACGTGGGAGCAGAGAAGGGGGTCACTGGTGTAGCCTCAGCAACAAGCCACAGACCCAAGGGGGGAACACACCTGGGAGGCTTACTTGCAGACCTGGGGGTATACCTGATGTACCTGGGGGATTTACCCAAGACAAAGGGTCTGTGGCATGATGCTTTGACTCAACTAGCGGCTTGCGTTTGAATGCACAAGCGTCAGAGATGCAGCAAGGACTGAAGTGGAACGAAAACGAGCGCAAGAGGCAGCGCGGGTACTTAGCTGCGGGTGGGTTGGGTGGAGAGCAGGTGCTACTGGTGCACTCCATGTCCCCCGCCACTGCTGCTCCTATGAGAGCGACCTGCTGGGACGAGAGGGGACAGATTAGCACATAGAAGGGAGGGATGATGGGGATGTGAAGGCTGAGCAGAGGAGCGCAGTGGGCAATGAGAAAAGATGCAAAACAGAGTGGATTGCCCATGCCCAGATACACCTATCGGAGCGCTTTTGGCTTGGTTCGCGCGCAAAGAAAAGTTCGGCGCCTGCGACGATGGTTGTTCTTGCCGACGAAAGCTAAGGACACGCATGGATCCCTAGTGGCATACGGAAAAGCATCGAACATCCTGAATGTTGTTGCATATTCGGGTGGCCCATGCTCAAATACACCTATCAGAGTGTTTTTGTCTCGGTTCGCGCGCAAAGAAAAGTTCGGCGCCTGCGACGACGGCTGTTCTTGCCGACGGATGCTAAAGACGCGCATGAATCTCTACAGGAGTACGGAAAAGCGTTGACCAACGGAAATGTTGTTGCATACTCAAGTGGCCCATGCTCAAATACACCTATCAAAGCGCTTACAGCTCGGTTCGTGTGCAAAGAAAAGTTCGGCGCCTACAACGACGGCTGTTCTTGCCGACGGATGCTAACAACGCGTATGGATCCCTATAGGCGTACGGAAAAGCATCAAACAACCGGAATTTTGTTGCAGATTCGGGTGGCCCATGCTCAAATACAATTATCAGAGCGCTTTCAGCTTGGTTCGCGCGCAAAAAAAAAAGTCCGGCGCCTGCGACGACGGCTGTTCTTGCCGACGGATGCTAAGGACGCGCATGGATCCCTATAGGCATACGGAAAAGCATCGAACCGGAGTGTCGTTGCACGTTCGGGTGGCCCATGCTAAAATACGTCTATCAGAGTGCTTTCGGCTCGGTTCGCGCGCAAAGAAAAGTTCGGCGCCTGCGACGAGGGCTGTTCTTGCCGACAAATGCTAAGGACGCGCATGGATCCCTACAAGCGTACGGAAAAGCATCAAACAACCCGAATGTTGTTGCATATTCGGTTGGCCCATGCTCAAATATACCTATCAGAGCAATTTCGGCTTGGTTCGCGCGCAAACAAAATTTTGGTGCCCGCGACGACGGCTGTTCTTGCCGACGAATGGCTAGGACGCGCAAAGATCCCTACAGGCGTACGGAAAAGCATCGAACAACTCGAATCTTGTTGCATATTGGGGTGGCTCATGCTCAAATACACCTATCAGAGTGCTTTCGGCTTGGTTCGCACGCAAAGAAAAGTTCGGCGCCTGCGACAACGGCTGTTCTTGCCGACGGGTGCTAAGGACGCGCATGGATCCCTACAGGCGTACGGAAAAGCATCGAACAGCTTGAATCTTGTTGCATATTTGGGTGGCCCATGCTCAAATACACCTATCAAAGCACTTTCGGCTTGGTTCGCACGCAAAGAAAAGTTCGGCGCCTGCGACGACGGATGTTCTTGCCGACGGATGCTAAGGACGCGCATGGATCCCTATAGCCGTACGGAAAAGCGTCGAACAACTTGAATGTTGTTGCATATTGGGGTGGCCCATGCTCAAATACACCTATCAGAGTGCTTTCGGCTTAGTTCGCACGCAAAGAAAAGTTCGACGCCTGCGACGACGGCTGTTCTTGCCGACGGATGCTAAGGACGCGCATGAATCCCTACAGACGTACGGAAAAGCATCAAACAACTTAAATGTTGTTGCATATTTGGGTGGCCCATGCTCAAATACACCTATCAGAGCACTTTCGGCTTGGTTTGCACGCAAAGAAAAGTTCGGCGCCTGCGACGACAGATGTTCTTGCCGACGGATGCTAAGGACGCGCATGGATCCCTACAAGCGTACGGAAAAGCGTCTAACAGCCAGAATGCTGTTGCATATTCGGGTGGCCCTTGCTCAAATACACGTATCTGAGTGCTTTCGGCTTGGTTCGCGTGCAAAGAAAAGTTCGGCGCCTACGATGACGGCTGATCTTGCCGACAGATGCTAAGGACGCGCATGGATCTCTATAGGCGTACGGAAATGCGTCGAACAACCTGAATGTTGTAGCATATTCGGGTGGCCCATGCTATCAGAGCGCTTTTGACTTGGTTCACGTGCAAAGAAAAGTTCGGCGCTTGCGACGACCGCTGTTCTTGCCGACGGATGCTAAGCACGCGCATTGATCATTACAGGTGTACAGAAATGCGTCAAACAACCTAAATGTAGTTGCATATTCGGGTGGCGCATCCTCAAGTACACCTATCAGAGTGCTTTCGGCTTGGTTCGCGCGCAAAGAAATGTTCGGCGCCTGCGACGACGGCTGTTCTTGCCGACGGATGCTAAAGACGCGCATGGATCCTTACAGGCATACGGAAAAGCATCGAACAACTTGAATGTTGTTGCATATTTGGGTGGCCCATGCTCAAATACACCTATCAGAGCGTTTTCGGCTTGGTTCGCGCGCAAAGAAAAGTTCGGCACCTGCGACGACGGCTGTTTTTGCCGACGGATGCTAAGGACACGCATTGATGCTTACAGGTGTACGGAAAAGCATCGAACAACCTGAACGTTGTTGCATATTCGGCTGGCCCTTGCTCAAATATACCTAACAGAGCGTATTCAGCTTGGTTCGCGCGCAAAGAAAAATTCGGCGCCTGCGATGACGACTGTTCTTGCCGACGGATGCTATGGACGCGCATTGATCTCTAAAGGCGTACGGAAAAGCATCGAACAACCTAAATGTTGTTGCATATTCGGGTGGCCCATGCTCAAATACACCTATCATAGCGCTTTCAGCTTGGTTCGCGCGCAAAGAAAAGTTCGGCGCCTGCGACGACGGCTGTTCTTGTCGACGGATGCTAAGGACGCGCATGGATCCCTACAGGCGTACAGAAAAGCATCCAACAACCTGAATGTTGTTGCATATTCGAGTGGCCCATGTTCAAATACACCTATTAGAGTGATTTCGGCTTGGTTCGCGCGCAAAGATAAGTTCGGTGCATGCGACGATGGTTGTTCTTGTCGATGGATGCTAAGAACGCGTATGGATTCCTACAAGCGTACGGAATAGCATCAAACAACTTGAATGTTGTTGCATATTCAGGTGGCCCATGCTCAAATACACCTATCAGAGCGCTTTCGGCTTGGTTCGCGAGCAAAGCAAAGTTCGGGGCCTGCGACGACGGCTGTTCTTGCCGACGGATGCTAAGGACGCGCATTGATCCCTACAGGCGTATAGAAAAGCATCCAACAACCTGAATGTTGTTGCATATTCGGGTTTCCCATGCTCAAATACACCTACCAGAGTGCTTTTGGCTTGGTTCGCACGCAAAGAAAAATTCGGCGCCTGCGACGACGACTGTTCTTGTCGACAGATACTACGGACGCGCATAGATCTCTACAAACGTACGTAAAATCATCGAACAACCTGAATATTATTGCATATTCGAGTGGCCCATGTTCAAATACATCTATCAGAGCGTTTTCAGCTTGGTTCGCGCGCAAAGAAAAGTTCGGCGTCTGTGATGACTACTGTTCTTGCCGTCGGATGCTATGGACGCGCATTGATCTCTAAAGGCGTATTAAAAAGCATCGAACAACCTAAATGTTGTTGCATATTCGGGTGGCCCATGCTCAAATACACCTATCATAGCGCTTTCAGCTTGGTTCGCGCGCAAAGAAAAGTTCGGCGCCTGCGACGACGGCTGTTCTTGCCGACGGATGCTAAGGACGCGCATGGATCCCTACAGGCGTACGGAAAAGCATCCAACAACCTGAATTTTATTGCATATTCGAGTGTAGGCTTGGGCATTTGACCCGAACGGGTCGGGTAACCCGACCCGACCCGACCTTTTTGGCGGGTCGGGTATTTTTTTCTGATTGGACTACCCGATCGGGTCGGGTACTGAATACTCGGCTCGGGTATCCAATACCCGCTACCCTACCCGTGTATTTAGGTTCGGGTTTTCTATACCCGACCAGGCCACGGGTTTTAAATACGCGGGGGTAGAAGGCGGGTCGGGTACACAATCTGACCCTGAATACCCGAGGTCGGGTATACTCGACCCGACCTGACTACACCCACGGATAGCCCCCAACGGGTCGGGTCGGGTCGGGTCGGGCCAATGCCTAAGCCTATTCGAGTGGCCCATGATCAAATACACCTATCAGAGCGCTTTTGGCTTGGTTCGCGTGCAAAGAAAAGTTCGGCGCCTGCGTCGACTGCTGTTCTTGCCGACGGATGCTAAGGACGCGCATTGATCCCTACAGACGTATGGAAAAGCATCAAACAACCTGAATGTTGCTGCATATTTGGGTGGCCCATGCTCAAACACACCTATCAGAGCACTTTTGTCTTGGTTCTCGTACAAAGAAAAGTTCGGCGCCCGCGACGACGCCTGTTGTTGTCATCGGATGCTAAGGACGCGCATTGATCCTTACAGGCGTACGGAAAGCATCGAAGAACCTGAATGTTGTTGCATATTCGGGTGGCCCATGCTCAAATACACCTATCAGAGCATTTTTAGCTTGGTTCGCGCCCAAAGAAAAGTTCGGCGTCTACGACGACGTCTGTTCTTGCCGAGGATGCTATAGACGCACATTGATCTCTAAAGGCGTACGGAAAAGCATCGAACAATCCAAATGTTGATGCATATTCGGGTGGCCCATGCTTAAAATACCTATCAAAGCGCTTTCGGCTTGGTTCGCGCGCAAAGAAAAGTTCGGCGTCTGCGACGATGGCTGTTCTTCCGATGGATGCTAAGGACGCGCACGGATCCCTATAGGCGTACGGATCCCTATAGGCGTACGGAAAAGCATCGAACAGCCCGAATGTTGTTGCATATTCAGGTGGCTCATGCTCAAATACACATATCAGAGCGCTTTTGGCTTGGTTCGCGCGGAACTAAAAAAGTTTGGCGCCTGCGACGACGGCTGTTCTTGCTGACGGAAGCTAAGGACGCGCATGGATCCCTACAGGCGTACGGAAAAGCATCGAACAGCCCAAATAATGTTGCATATTGGGGTGGCCCATGCTCAAATACACCTATCAGAACGCTTTCGGCTTGGCTCGCGCGCAAAGAAAGTTTGACGCCTGCGACGACGGATGTTCTTGCCGACGGATGCTAAGGACGCGCATGGATCCCTACAGGCGTATGGAAAAGCATCGAACAACTCGATTCTCGTGTACTGACCAGACTGCCCGACGCATCACTTTGATTGGTCCACTGCACTAGATGCCTCTTTTTTTTTTTTTTTTTTTTTTTTTTACCTGTTTTCCACATCCAAAACAAGTGGCTCCATTTCATTCCATGTGGTTTGCAAGATTTGAGCGCCCGAACTCTGCCTGGTAGGCCCATTACAGGTGCGCGTACTGACCAGACTGCCCGACGCATCACTTTGATTGGTCAACTGCAGTGGATGCCTCTTTTTTTTTGCTATTCCTCTTCATGATTGGACTGTTTTCCACATCCACAACAAGTGGCTCCATTTCATTCCATGTGGTTTGCAAGATTTGGGCGCCCGAACTCTGCCTGGTAGGCCCATTACAGGTGCGCGTACTGACCAGACTTCCCGATGTTTCACTTTGATTGGTCCACTGCAGTGGATGCATATTATTTTTTGCTATTCCTCTTGACTGGACTCTTTTCCACATCCACAACAAGCGGCTCCATTTCATTCCATGTGGTTTACAATATTTGGGCGCCCGTACTCTGCTTGGTAGGCCCATTACAGGTGCGCGTACTGACCAGACTGCCCGACGCATCACTTTGATTGGTCCACTGCACTGGGTGCCTCTTTCTTTTTTGCTATTCCTATTGGTTGGACTCTTTTCCACATCCAAAACAAGTGGCTCCATTTCATTCCATGTGGTTTGCAAGATTTGAGCGCCCGAACTCTGCCTGGTAGGCCCATTACAGGTGCGCGTACTGACCAGACTGCCCGACGCATCACTTTGATTGGTCCACTGCAGTGAATGCATTTTCTTTTTGCTAGTCCTCTTGATTGGACTCTTTTCCACATCCACAACAAGTGGCTCCATTTCATTCCATGTGGTTTGCAAGATTTGGGCGCCCGAACTCTGCCTGGTAGGCCCATTACAGGTGCGCGTACTGACCAGACTGCCCGACGCATCACTTTGATTGGTCCACTGCATTGGATGCCTCTTTATTTTTTCTAGTCCTCTTGATTGGACTGTTTTCCACATCCACAACAAGTGGCTCCATTTCATTCCATGTGGTTTGCAAGATTTGGGCGCCCGAACTCTGCCTGGTAGGCCCATTACAGGTGCGCGTACTGACCAGACTGCCCGACGCATCACTTTGATTGGTCCATTGTACTGGATGCCTTTTTTTTTTTTTTTTTTGCTATTCCTCTTGATTGGACTGCTTTCCACATGCACAACAAGTGGCTCCATTTCATTCCATGTGGTTTGCAAGATTTGGGCGCCCGAACTCTGCCTGGTAGGCCCATTACAGGTGCGCGTACTGACCAGACTGCCCGACGCATCACTTTGATTGGTCAACTGCAGTGGATGCCTCTTTTTTTTTGCTATTCCTCTTCATGATTGGACTGTTTTCCACATCCACAACAAGTGGCTCCATTTCATTCCATGTGGTTTGCAAGATTTGGGCGCCCGAACTCTGCCTGGTAGGCCCATTACAGGTGCGCGTACTGACCAGACTGCCCGATGTTTCACTTTGATTGGTCCACTGCAGTGGATGCATATTATTTTTTGCAATTCCTCTTGATTGGACTCTTTTCCACATCCACAACAAGTGGCTCCATTTCATTCCATGTGGTTTGCAAGATTTGGGCGCCCGAACTCTGCCTGGTAGGCCCATTACAGGTGCGCGTACTGACCAGACTGCCCGACGCATCACTTTGATTGGTCCACTGCACTGGGTGCCTCTTTCTTTTTTGCTATTCCTATTGGTTGGACTCTTTTCCACATCCACAACAAGTGGCTCCATTTCATTCCATGTGGTTTGCAAGATTTGGGCGCCCGAACTCTGCCTGGTAGGCCCATTACAGGTGCGCGTACTGACCAGACTGCTCGATGCATCACTTTGATTGGTCCACTGCACTGGATGCCTATTCTTTTTTGCTATTCCTCTTGATTGAACTCTTTTCCACATCCACAAAAACTGGCTCCATTTCATTCCATGTGGTTTGCAAGATTTGGGCGCCCGAACTCTGCCTGGTAGGCCCATTACAGGTGCGCGTACTGACCAGACTGCCCGACGCATCACTTTGATTGGTCCACTGCACTGGATGCCTCTTTTTTTTTTGCTATTCATCTTGATTGGACTCTTTTCCACATCCACAACAAGTGGCTCCATTTCATTCCATGTGGTTTGCAAGATTTGGGCGCCCGAACTCTGCCTGGTAGGCCCATTACAGGTGCGCGTACTGACCAGACTGCCCGACGCATCACTTTGATTAGTCAACTGCACCGGATGCCTTTTTTTTGTTTTGCTATTCCTCTTGATTGGACTGTTTTCCACGTGCACAACAAGTGGCTCCATTTCGTTCCATGTGGTTTGCAAGATTTGGGCGCCCGAACTCTGCCTGGTAGGCCCATTACAGGTGCGCGTACTGACCAGACTGCCCGACGCATCACTTTGATCGGTCCACTGCCCTGGATGCCTCTTCTTTTTTGCTATTCCTCTTGATTGGACTCTTTTCCACGTCCACAACAAGTGGCTCCATTTCGTTCCATGTGGTTTGCAAGATTTTGGCGCCCGAACTCTGCCTGGTAGGCCCATTACATACTGACCAGACTGCCCGACGCATCACTTTGATCGGTACACTGCCCTGGATGCCTCTTCTTTTTTGCTATTCCTCTTGATTGGACTCTTTTCCACGTCCACAACAAGTGGCTCCATTTCGTTCCATGTGGTTTGCAAGATTTGGGCGCCCGAACTCTGCCTGGTAGGCCCATTACAGGTGCGCGTACTGACCAGACTGCCCGACGCATCACTTTGATTGGTCCACTGCACTGGATGCCTCTTTTTTTTTTGCTATTCATCTTGATTGGACTCTTTTCCACATCCACAACAAGTGGCTCCATTTCATTCCATGTGGTTTGCAAGATTTGGGCGCCCGAACTCTGCCTGGTAGGCCCATTACAGGTGCGCGTACTGACCAGACTGCCCGACGCATCACTTTGATTAGTCAACTGCACCGGATGCCTTTTTTTTGTTTTGCTATTCCTCTTGATTGGACTTTTTTCCACGTGCACAACAAGTGGCTCCATTTCGTTCCATGTGGTTTGCAAGATTTGGGCGCCCGAACTCTGCCTGGTAGGCCCATTACAGGTGCGCGTACTGACCAGACTGCCCGACGCATCACTTTGATCGGTCCACTGCCCTGGATGCCTCTTCTTTTTTGCTATTCCTCTTGATTCGACTCTTTTCCACGTCCACAACAAGTGGCTCCATTTCGTTCCATGTGGTTTGCAAGATTTTGGCGCCCAACTCTGCCTGGTAGGCCCATTACATACTGACCAGACTGCCCGACGCATCACTTTGATCGGTACACTGCCCTGGATGCCTCTTCTTTTTTGCTATTCCTCTTGATTGGACTCTTTTCCACGTCCACAACAAGTGGCTCCATTTCGTTCCATGTGGTTTGCAAGATTTGGGCGCCCGAACTCTGCCTGGTAGGCCCATTACAGGTGCGCGTACTGACCAGACTGCCCGACGCATCACTTTGATCGGTCCACTGCCCTGGATGCCTCTTCTTTTTTGCTATTCCTCTTGATTGGACTCTTTTCCACGTCCACAACAAGTGGCTCCATTTCATTCCATGTGGTTTGCAAGATTTGGGCGCCCGAACTCTGCCTGGTAGGCCCATTGGCTAGAGGTGCGCGTACTGACCAGACTGCCCGACGCATCACTTTGATGGGTCAACTGCACTGGGTGCCTCCTTCCTTTTTGCTAGTCCTCTTGATTGGACTCTTTTCCACGTCCACAACAAGTGGCTCCATTTCATTCCATGTGGTTTGCAAGATTTGGGCGCCCGAACTCTGCCTGGTAGGCCCATTACAGGTGCGCGTACTGACCAGACTCCCCGGCGCATCACTTTGATTGGTCAACTGCGCTGGGTGCCTCCTTCCTTTTTGCTAGTCCTCTTGATTGGACTCTTTTCCACGTCCACAACAAGTGGCTCCATGTCATGCCATGTGGTTTGCAAGATTTGGGCGCCCGAACTCTGCCTGGTAGGCCCATTACAGGTGCGCGTACTGACCAGACTCCCCGGCGCATCTCTTTGATTGGTCAACTGCGCTGGGTGCCTCCTTTCTTTTTGCTATTCCTCTTGATTGGACTCTTTTCCACGTCCACAACAAGTGGCTCCATTTCATTCCATGTGGTTTGCAAGATTTGGGCGCCCGAACTCTGCCTGGTAGGCCCATTACAGGTGCGCGTACTGACCAGACTGCCCGACGCATCACTTTGATGGGTCAACTGCACTGGGTGCCTCTTCTTTTTTTTGCTAGTGGCTCCATTTCATTCCATGTGGTTTGCAAGATTTGGGCGCCCGAACTCTGCCTGGTAGGCCCATTACAGGTGCGCGTACTGACCAGACTGCCCGACGCATCACTTTGATTGGTCCACTGCACTGGGTGCCTCTTTCTTTTTTGATATTCCTATTGGTTGGACTCTTTTCCACGTCCACAACAAGTGGCTTCATTTCATTCCATGTGGTTTGCAAGATTTGGGCGCCCGAACTCTGCCTGGTAGGCCCATTACAGGTGCGCGTACTGACCAGACTGCCCGACGCATCACTTTGATTGGTCCACTGCACTGGATGCCTATTCTTTTTTGCTATTCCTCTTGATTGGACTCTTTTCCACATCCACAACAAGTGGCTCCATTTCATTCCATGTGGTTTGCAAGATTTGGGCGCCCGAACTCTGCCTGGTAGGCCCATTACAGGTGCGCGTACTGACCAGACTTCCTGACGTTTCACTTTGATTGGTCCACTGCAGTGGATGTTTATTATTTTTTGTTATTCCTCTTGATTGGACTCTTTTCGACATCCACAACAAGTGGCTCCATTTCATTCCATGTGGTTTGCAAGATTTGGGCGCCCGAACTCTGCCTGGTAGGCCCATTACAGGTGCGCGTACTGACCAGACTGCCCGACGCATCACTTTGATTGGTCCACTGCACTGGGTGCCTCCGTCCACAACAAGTGGCTCCATTTCATTCCATGTGGTTTGCAAGATTTGGGCGCCCGAACTCTGCCTGGTAGGCCCATTACAGGTGCGCGTACTGACCAGACTGCCCGACGCATCACTTTGATTGGTCCACTGCACTGGGTGCCTCTTTCTTTTTTGCTATTCCTATTGGTTGGACTCTTTTCCACATCCAAAACAAGTGGCTCCATTTCATTCCATGTGGTTTGCAAGATTTGAGCGCCCGAACTCTGCCTGGTACGCCCATTACAGGTGCGCGTACTGACCAGACTGCCCGACGCATCACTTTGATTGGTCAACTGTACTGGATGCCTCTTTTTTTTGCTAGTCCTCTTGATTGGACTGTTTTTCACATCCACAACAAGTGGCTCCATTTCATTCCATGTGGTTTGCAAGATTTGGGCGCCCGAACTCTGCCTGGTAGGCCCATTACAGGTGCGCGTACTGACCAGACTGCCCGACGCATCACTTTGATTGGTCCACTGCACTGGATGCCTTTTTTTTTTTTTGCTATTTTTCTTGATTGGACTCTTTTCCACATCCACAAGAAGTGGTTCCATTTTATTCCATGTGGTTTGCAAGATTTGGGCGCCCGAACTCTGCCTGGTAGGCCCATTACAGGTGCGCGTACTGACCAGACTGCCCGACGCATCACTTTGATTGGTCCACTGCACTGGATGCCTCTTTCTTTTGTGCTAGTCCTCTTGACTGGACTCTTTTCCACATCCACAACAAGTGGCTCCATTTCATTCCATGTGGTTTGCAAGATTTGGGCGCCCGAACTCTGCCTGGTAGGTCCACTACAGGTGCGGGTACTGACCAGACTGCCCGACGCATCACTTTGATTGGTCCACTGCACTGGATGCCTCTTTCTTTTGTGCTATTCCTCTTGATTGGACTCTTTTCCACATCCACAACAAGTGGCTCCATTTCATTCCATGTGGTTTGCAAGATTTGGGCGCCCGAACTCTGCCTGGTAGGCCCATTACAGGTGCGCGTACTGACCAGACTGCCCGACGCATCACTTTGATTGGTCCACTGCACTGGATGCCTCTTTTTTTTGCTATTCCTTTTGATTTGACTCTTTTTCACATCCAGAACAAGTGGCTCCATTTCATTCCATGTGGTTTGCAAGATTTGGGCGCCCGAACTCTGCCTGGTAGGCCCATTACAGGTGCGCGTACTGACCAGACTGCCCGACGCATCACTTTGATTGGTCCACTGCACTGGATGCCTCTTTTTTTTGCTATTCCTCTTTATTGGACTCTTTTCCACATCCACAAGAAGTGGCTCCATTTCATTCCATGTGGTTTGCAAGATTTGGGCGCCCGAACTCTGCCTGGTAGGCCCATTACAGGTGCGCGTACTGACCAGACTGCCCGACGCATCACTTTGATTGGTCCACTGCACTGGATGCCTCTTTTTTTTGCCATTCTTCTTGATTGGACTCTTTTCCACATCCACAACAAGTGGCTCCATTTCATTCCATGTGGTTTGCAAGATTTGGGCGCCCGAACTCTGCCTGGTAGGCCCATTACAGGTGCGCGTACTGACCAGACTGCCCGACGCATCACTTTGATTGGTCCACTGCACTGGATGCCTCTTTTTTTTGCTATTCTTCTTGATTGGACTCTTTTCCACATCCACAACAAGTGGCTCCATTTCATTCCATGTGGTTTGCAAGATTTGGGCGCCCGAACTCTGCCTGGTAGGCCCATTACAGGTGCGCGTACTGACCAGACTGCCCGACGCATCACTTTGATTGGTCCACTGCACTGGATGCCTCTTTTTTTTTGCTAGTCCTCTTGATTGGACTCTTTTCCACATGCACAACAAGTGGCTCCATTTCATTCCATGTCGTTTGCAAGATTTGGGCGCTCGAACTCTGCCTGGTAGGCCCATTACAGGTGCGCGTACTGACCAGACTGCCCGACGCATCATTTTTATTGGTCAACTGCACTGGATGCCTCTTTTTTTGCTAGTCCTCTTGATTGGACTGTTTTTCACATCCACAACAAGTGGCTCCATTTCATTCCATGTCGTTTGCAAGATTTGGGCTCCCGAACTCTGCCTGGTAGGCCCATTACAGGTGCGCGTACTGACCAGACTGCCCGACGCATCACTTTGATTGGTCCACTGCATTGGATGCCTCTTTTTTTTTGCTAGTCCTCTTGATTGGACTCTTTTCCACATCCACAAGAATTGGCTCCATTTTATTCCATGTGGCTTGCAAGATTTGAGCGCCCGAACTCTGCCTGGTACGCCCATTACAGGTGCGCATACTGACCATACTGTCCGACGCATCACTTTGATTGGTCCACTGCACTGGATGCCTTTTTTTTTTGTTATTCCTCTTTATTGGACTCTTTTACCAAGCCAGCAAGGGCGTGAGAGGGTTGCGAGCATCATCGGTCTTCAGCGTTCGCAAATGAAGAGCGCCCGCTGCACTTCCTACACATGTGTGGATCCTTCCGCGTTTTGGTGTTGGAAGCGCTCGTTCCGAGCGCTTTTCTTCCGGCGGGTCACGTGGCTGCACTTGTCTGGTCCTATTACCAAGCCAGCAAGGGCGTGGGAGGGTTGTGAATGAAGAGCGCCCGCTGCACTTCATGCACATGTGCGGATCCTTCCGCATTTTGACGCTGGAAGCGCTCGTTCCGAGCGTTTTTCTTCCGCCGGGTCACGTGGCTTCGTTTGTGTGGTCCTATTACCAAGCCAGCAAGGGTGTGGGAGGGTTGCGAGCATCATCAGTCATCGGCGCTCGCGAATGAAGAGCGCCTGCTGCACTTCCTGCACATGTGCGGATCCTTTCACGTTCTGGGGGTAGAAACGCTCGTTCCGAGCGTTTTTCTTCCGCCGGGTCACGTGGCTGCACTTGTCTGGTCCTATTACCAAGCCAGCAAGGGCGTGGGACGGTTGCGAGCATCATCGGTCATCGGCGCGCGCGAATGAAGAGCGCCCGCTGCACTTCCTGCGCATGTGCGGATCCTTCCGCATTCTTACGCTGGAAGCGCTCGTTCTGAGCGTTTTTCTTCCATCGGGTCACGTGGCTGCGCTTGTCTGGTCCTATTACCAAGCCAGCAAGGGCGTGGGATAGTTGCAAGCATCATCGGTCATCGGCGCTCGCGAATGAAGAACGCCCGCTGCACTTCCTGCACATGTGCGGATCCTTCCGCATTTTGAGGCTGGAAGTGCCGTTCCGAGCGTTTTTCTTCCGCCGAGTCAGGTGGCTGCGCTTGTCTGGTCCTATTACCAAGCTAGCAAGGGCGTGGGAGGGTTGCGAGCATCATCGGTCATCGGTGCTCGCGAATGAAGAGCGCCCGTTGCACTTCCTGCACATGTGCGGATCCTTCTGCGTTTTGGGGGTGGAAGCGCTCGTTCCGAGCGTTTTTCTTCCACCACGTCACGGGGCTGCGCTTGTCTGGTCCTATTACCAAGCCAGCATGGGCGTTTTGGGGGTGGAAGCGCTCGTTCTGAGCGTTTTTCTTCCGCCGGGTCACATGGCTGCACTTGTCTTGCCCTATTACCAAGCCAGCAAGGGCGTGGGACGGTTGCGAGCATCATCGGTCATCGGCGCTCGCGAATGAAGAGCGCCCACTGCACTTCCTGCACATGTGCGGATCCTAGCACCGCATTTTGACGCTGGAAGTGCCCGTTCCGAGCGATTTTCTTCCGCCGTGTCACGTGGCTTCGCTTGTGTGTTCCTATTACCAATCCAGGAAGGGCGTGGGAGGGTTGCGAGCATCATCGGTCATTGGCGCTCGCGAATGAAGAGCGCCCGCTGCACTTCCTGTACATGTGCGGGTCCTTCTAGGTTTTGGGGGTGGAAGTGTTCGTTACGAGCGTTTTTCTTCCGCCGGGTCATGTGGCTGCGCTTGTCTGGTCCTATTACCAAGCTCGAAAGGGCGTGGGAGGGTTGCAAGCATCATCGATCATCAGCGCTCTCGAATGAAGAGCGCCCGCAGCACTTCCTGCACATGTGCGGATCCTTCTGCATTTTGACGCTGGAAGTGCTCGTTCCGAGCGTTATTCTTTCGTCTGGTCACGTGGCTTCGCTTGTCTGGTCCTATTACCAAGCCAGCATGGGCGTTTTGGGGGTGGAAGCGTTTGTTCCGAGCGTTTTTCTTCCGCCGGGTCATGTGGCTGCGCTTGTCTGGTCCTATTACCAAGCCAACAAGGGCGTGGGAGGGTTGCAAGCATCATCGGTCATCGGCGCTCGCGAATGAAGAGCGCCCGCTGCACTTCCTGCGCATGTGCGGATCCTTCCGCATTTTGACGCTGGAAGCGCTCGTTCCGAGCGTTTTTCTTTCATCTGGTCATAAGGCTTCGCTTGTCTGGTCCTATTTCCAAGCCAGCAAGGGCGTGGGAGGGTTGCGAGCATCATCGGTTATCGGCGCTCGCGAATGAAGAGCGCGCGCTGCACTTCCTGCACATGTGTGGATCCTTCCGCATTTTGAGGCTGGAAGTGCCGTTCTGAGCGTTTTTCTTCCGCCGAGTCACGTGGCTGCGCTTGTCTGGTCCTATTACCAAGCCAGCAAGGGCGTGGGAGGGTTGCGAGCATCATCGGTCATCGGTGCTCGCGAATGAAGAGCGCCCGTTGCACTTCCTGCACATGTGCGGATCCTTCCGCGTTTTGGGGGTGGAAGCGCTCGTTCCGAGCGATTTCTTTCGCCAAGTTACGTGGCTACACTTGTCAGGTCCTATTACCAAGCCAGCAAGGGCGTGGGACGGTTGCGAGCATCATCGGTCATCGGCGCGCGCGAATGGGGAGCGCCTGCTGCACTTCCTGCACATGTGCGGATCCTTCCGCATTTTGACGCTGGAAGCGCTCGTTCCGAGCGATTTTCTTCCGCCGGGTCACGTGGCTTCGCTTGTGTGGTCCTATTACCAAGCCACCAAGGGCGTGGGAGGGTTGCGAGCATCATCGGTCATTGGCGCTCGCGAATGAAGAGCACCCGCTGCACTTCCTGCACATGTGCAGATCCTTCCGCGTTTTGGGGGTGGAAGCGCTCGTTCCGAGCGTTTTTCTTCCGCTGGGTCACGTGGCTGCGCTTGTCTAGTCCTATTACCAAGCCAGCAAGGGCGTGGGACGGTTGCGAGCATCATCGGTCATCGGCACTCGCGAATGAAGAGCGCCCGCTGCACTTCCAGCACATGTGCGGATCCTTCCGCTTTTTTACGCTGGAAGCGCTCGTTCCAAGCGTTTTTCTTCCGCCGGGTCACGTGGCTGCACTTGTCTGGTCCTATTACCAAGCCAGCAAGGGCGTGGGAGGGTTGCGAGCATCATCGGTCGTCGGCGCTCGCGAATGAAGAGCGCGCGCTGCACTTCCTGCACATGTGCGGATCCTTCCGCATTTTGAGGCCGGAAGCGCCATTCCGAGTGTTTTTCTTCCACCGGGTCACGTGGCTGCGCTTGTCTGATCCTCTTGCCAAGCCAGCAAGGGCGTGGGACGGTTGCGAGCATCATCGGTCATCGGCGCGCGCGAATGAAGAGCAGCCGCTGTTCCTGCACATGTGCGGATCCTTCCGCATTTTGATGCTAGAAGCGCCCGTTCCGAGCGATTTTCTTCCGCCAGGTCACAAGGCTTCGCTTGTGTGGTCCTATTACCAAGCCACCAAGGGCGTGGGAGGGTTGCGAGCATCACCGGTCATCGGGGATCGCGAATGAAGAGCGCCTGCTACACAAGTGCGGATCCTTACGCGTTTAGGGGGTGGAAGCGCTCGTTTCGAGCGTTTTTCTTCCGCCGGGTCACGTGGCTGCGCTTGTCTGATCCTATTACCAAGATAGCAATGGCATGGGATGGTTGCGAGCATCATCGGTCATCGGCGCGCGCGAATGAAAAGTGCCCGCTGCACTTCATGCACATGTGCGGATCTGTCCCGTTTTGGGGGTGAAAGCGCTCGTTCCGAGCGTTTTTCTTCCGCCGGGTCAAGTGGCTGCACTTCTCTGGTTCTACGCGAATGAAGAGCGCCCGCTGCACTTCCTGCACATGTGCGGATCCTTCCGCATTTTGTGGTTGGAAGTGTCAGAATCCTAGCCACTAACCACTGGGATAAAAGGGCTTGTTTGTGTAGCGGGTGAGTGCGCCCATAACCCCCCAGGCTGACGTGCCTGTAACCCTTCCCTAGGATCAATCGGGGATCACCAGTGGACCTCTGACACCCCCCCGCACTGGGATGCCCGAGGTGCACACACCGGGATTCGAACCCGAGACCTTCGCTCTGATAACATGTCAGAATCCCAGCCACTAACCACTGGGATAAAAGGGCTTGTTTGTGTAGCGGGTGAGTGCGCCCATAACCCCCCAGACCGCCGTCCCTGTAACCCTTCCCTAGGATCAATCGGGGATCACCAGTGGACCTCTGACAGGAAGCGCTCGTTCCGAGCGTTTTTCTTCCACCAGGTCACGTGGCTGCGCTTGTCTGGTCCTTTTGCCAAGCCAGCAAGGGCGTGGGAGGGTTGTGAGCATCATCGGTCATCGGTGCGAGTGAATGAAGAGCGACCGCTGCACTCCCCGCACATGTGCGGATCCTTCCGCATTTTGAGGCTGGAAGCGCTCGTTCCGAGCGTTTTTCTTCTGCCGGGTCACGTGGCTGCGCTTGTCTGGTCTTATTACCAAGCCAGCAAGGGCGTGGGAGGGTTGCGAGCATCACCGGTCATCGGCGATCGCGAATGAAGAGCGCCCGCTGCACTTCCTACACATGTGCAGATCCCTCCGCGTTTTGGGAGTGGAAGCGCCCGTTTCGAGCGTTTTTCTTCCGCCGGGTCACGTGGCTGTGCTTGTCTGGTCCTATTACCAAGCCAGCAAGGGCGTGGGATGGTTGCGAGCATCATCGGTCATCGGCGCGCGCGAATGAAGAGCGCTCACTACACTTCCTGCACATTTGTGGATCCTTCCGCATTTTGACGCTGGAAGCGCTCGTTCTGAGCGTTTTTCTTCCGCCGGGTCACGTGGCTTTGCTTTTGTGGTCCTTTTACCAAGCCAGCAAGGGCATGCGAGGGTTGCGAGCATCATCGATCATCGGCGCTCGCGAATGAAGAGCGCCCGCTGCACTTCCTGCACATGTGCGGATCCTTCCACGTTTTGGGGCTGGAAGCGCTCGTTCCGAGCGTTGTTTTTCCGCCAAGTCACGTGGCTTCACTTGTGTAGTCCTATTTCCAAGCCAGCAAGGGCGTGGGAGGGCTGTGAGCATCATCGGTCATCGGCGCTCGCGAATGAAGAGCGCCCGCTGCACTTCCTGCACATGTGCAGATCCTTCCGCATTTTGATGCTGGAAGTGCTCGTTCCGAGCGTTTTTCTTCCACCGGGTCACGTGGCTGTGCTTGTCTGGTCCTACTACCAAACCAGCAAGGGCGTGAGACGGTTGCAAGCATTATCGATCATCGGCGCGCGCGAATGAAGAGCGCCCGCTGCACTTCCTTTACATGTGCGGATCCTTCCGCGTTTTTAGGCTGGAAGCGCTCGTTCCAAGCGTTTTTTTTTCCGCTAGGTCACGTGGCTTCGCGTGTGTGGTCCTATTACCAAGCCACCAAGGGTGTGGGAGGGCTGTGAGCATCATCGGTCATTTGCGCTCGCGAATGAAGAGCGCCCGCTGCACTTCCTGCACATGTGCGGATCCTTCCGCGTTTTGGGGGTGGAAGCGCTCGTTCCGAGCGTTTTTCTTCCGCAAGGTCACATGGCTGCACTTGTCTGGTCCTATTACCAAGCCAGCAAGGGCGTGGGACGGTTGCGAGCATCATCGGTCATCGGCGCGCGCGAATGAAGAGCGCCTGCTGCACTTCCTGCACATGTGCAGATCCTTCCGCATTTTGACGCTGGAAGCGCTCGTTCCAAGTTTTTATCTTCCGCCAGGTCACGTGGCTTCGCTTGTATGGTCCTATTACCAAGCCAGCTAGGGCGTAGGATGATTGCGAGCATCAACGGTCATCAGCGCGCGCGAACGAAGAGCGCCTGCTGCACTTCATGCATTTGTGCGGATCCTTCCGTATTTTGACGCTGCAAGCTCTCGTTCCGAGCATTTTCTTCCGCCGAGTCACATAGCTTTGATTGTATGGTCCTATTACCAAGCCAGCAAGGGCGTGGGAGGGTTGCGAGTAACATTGGTCATCGTCGCTCGCGAATGAAGAGCGCCCGCTGCACTTCCTGCACATGTGAGGAGATCTTTCCGCGCTTTGTGGTGGAAGCGCTCGTTCCGAGCGTTTTTCTTCCGCTGGGTCACGTGGCTGCGCTTGTCTGGTCCTATTACCAAGCCAGCAAGGGCGTGGGACGGTCGGAGCATCATCGGTCATTAGCGCGCGCAAATGAAGAGCGCCTGCTGCACTTCCTGCACATGTGCGGATCCTTCCGCGTTTTGGGGGTGGAAGCGCTCGTTCCAAGCGTTTTTCTTCCGCCAAGTCACGTGGCTGCACTTGTCTGGTCCTATTACCAAGCCAGCAAAGGCGTGGGAGGGTTGCGAGCATCATCGGTCATCGGTGCTCGCGAATGAAGAGCGCCCGCTGCACTTCCTGCACGTGTGCGGATCCTTCCGCGTTTTGGGGGTGGAAGCGCTCGTTCAGGGCGAATTTCTTCCGTCGGGTCACGTGGCTTCACTTTTGTGGTCCTATTACCAAGCCAGTGAGGGCATGGGAGGGTTGCAAGCATCATCGGTCATCGGCGCTCGCGAATGAAGAGCGCCCGCTGCACTTCCTGCACATGTGCGGATCCTTCCGCGTTTTGGGGGTGGAAGCGCTCGTTCCGAGCGTTTTTCTTTCATCGGGTCATAAGGCTGCGCTTGTCAGGTCCTATTACCAAGCCAGCAAGGGCGTGGGACGGTTGCGAGCATCATCGGTCATCGGCGCGCGCGAATGAAGAGCGCCCGCTGCACTTCCTGCATATGTGCGGATCCTTCCGCATTTTGACGCTGCAAGCGTTCGTTCCGAGCATTTTTATTCCGCCGGGTCACGTGGCTTCGCTTGTTGGGTCCTATTACCAAGCCAGCAAGGGCGTGGGAGGGCTTGTTCGCTCCTACCCTGCCCCTCCCCCCCCCCCCCCCCCTCTCCTCCATCCCCCTGCTGCGCGTGCAGCAGTGGGGGGGAGGGTATGGGGGTGGCGGGTGTGAGTAATCAGCTGTCGCCTCTCCTCCTCTCTCTCCCACTACTGACCATGCCGCAGTGGGGGGGGAGGGGGGGAGGAGGGTGTAGGGGAGACGATGGAGTGGCGGTAGGGATGCCGAGGGGTGTGAAAGGGAGTTTTGGGAAAATGGGGGAGGTTGAAGGGGGGGTGGCTGCCGTGAAGCCAGCAGCTCTAGTCGCCCGTGAGCCAGTTGCTCCAGTCACCCGTGAGCCCGTTGCTCCAGTCGCCCGTGAGTCCGTTGCTCTAGCCGCTCATCTAGCCGCGGAGCCAGTTACTCCAGTTGCCCGTGTGCCAGTTGCTCTATTTGCCAGTGTGCCAGTTGCTCCAGTTGCCCGTGTGCCATTCGCTCCAGTTGCGCCGTGTACCAGGAGCTTCAGCCGCCGCCCACCACCTCCTCTCCTCTCATGGTCCCTCCTCCTCGTCACTTGCCCTCTCCTTCCTCCGCTGCGCCTGGTGTACCCCTTCAGGGGGTGCTGTTGCACACGGTTCTCACTGTAGGCAGCTAGGGGGTGTGTTGAAATGTATTTGTATACATTTATATACCTGCCTACAGTAAATCCTATTGTAGCTATATGCTTCTTGTTTTGGTGGTGCACCTCCCATCCTTTCCCATATATGTTCATGTTTTGCCATAGTGAAATCACCTTTCTCCTTTGCTAAACTCTCTCGATACTCATGCTAGTACCTTCAACCCTAGCCATGGGTCCTAAGATTAACTAGCCACTTTGACAATGCCCTGTCTGTAGGCTTACGGAAAACCATTAACAACCTGAATGTTGTTGCACAATCGGGTGGCCCATGCTTGAACACAGCTATTAGATTGCTTTCGGCTTGGTTCGCGTGCAAAGAAAAGTTCGGCGCCTGCGACGACAGCTGCTCTTGCCGACGGATGCTTAGGGCGCGCATGGATCCCTCCAGGCGTACTAAAAAGAATCAAACAACCTAAATGTTGTTGCGCATTCGGGTGGCCCATGCTTGAATACAAGATCAGAGCGCTTTCGGCTTGGTTCGTGCGCAAAGAAAAGTTTGGCGCATGCGACGACGGTTGTTCTTGCCGACGGATGTTCAGGACGCGCATGGACCCCTACAGGCGTACTGAAAAGCATTGAACAACCTGAATGTTGTTGTGCATTCGTGTGACCCATGCTCGAATACACCTATTAGAGCGCTGTCCGCTTGGTTCGCGCGCAAAGAAAAGTTCGGTGTTTGCGACGACGGCTATTCTTGCCGACGGATGCTAAGGATGCGCATGACCTCTAAAGGCGTACGGAAAAACATCGAACAACCGGAAGTTTGTTGCACATTCGGGTGGCCCATGCTCGAATACACCTTTCAGAGCACTTTCGGCTTGGTTCGCGCGCAAAGAAAAGTTCGGCGCCTGCGACGACTGTTGTTCTCGCCGACGGATGCTGAAGGACGCGCATGGACCCCTACACGTACGGAAAAGCATCGAACAACCTGAATGTTGTTGCGTATCCGGGTGGCCCATGCTTAAATACACCTACCAAAGTGCTTTCAACAGCAAATAGCGTAATCATTGCATGCTTTCTTGTCGTGCTGATTTTTATGAATCTTTTGGATTGAAATTGTTAATTGGAAATAACGTAATTATTGCATACTTTTATGAATCTTTTGGATTGGAGTGCGGCTTTTGGGTTGGAATCGGAAATCACGCCGCATTAGGCTGTTCTTCTAGTCCAGAGCCGCGTAACCTGAGACGAATCGCACGGCGCATTCGGCTGTTCTAATCCAGAGCCGTGCCGCGTTACCTAAGCACGAAACACATGCTAGATTTGAAGACGCCACGATTTAGTACCTGACGAGGACCTCGGGTGGCTCGATCCGACAACCGAAGCTGGTTGTTTCCAACCTCTCCGCGCTGATCGCGTGCCGGGGGGGACACTGCTCGTGCGAATCTGTTCGTGCGACTCTTTTCGTGCGATATAAGCTCGCGTGCGACCTGTTCGCATGGCGATCCCAGTGCCTTACATCGCGACGGTGGCGGGATTCATATTCTTCGTCCACGCCGCGTTCTTCACGGCGCACTGTACGTTTTTCCGGTGACCCTATTCGTTGATCATCTGCCGTCATTCGAGACGGTGGCGGGATTCATATTCTTCGTCCACGCCGCGTTCTTCACAGCGCACTGTACGCCTTTCTACTAACCCTAAGCTTGAGCAGTGCACGTGCAGGCGTTAGCTACCTGACCACGCCTCGTTCTCACAGTGCAGTGTACGCTTCTCTACTAACCCTAGTCCTTGATCATCCTTCTCCGTCACCCATGACAGTAGCGAGATTCACTTATGTGTCCAATTCTCGCTGACTTTTGAGTCGACTCAAAAGACTCACTTATGTGTCCATTCTCGCGTTGCACTGTGCGCTGCCTTCCTGACTGACCCTTTCCTCGGACCGCGCTGAAAGTGACTTGTCATTCTACAGGATTCATCTAGCGGCGAACTTCTGACCTCGTTCGGCTGATTAGTTACCTGATTCTCATTAGACTGGTTCTCATCTGACGAATTATTATCTCATTAAGTTAAATCCGAGTTATTCTCACAGGACCGAATCATTTGACTTACTGTTACTTTTACTGATCATGACTGATGATTGGTTGATTTAGTTTTGACGGCTCCTCATTTGAACGGTTGTGATTTCAATGCAGACAGGGAACAACTGAAGGACCTTGATGAGCCATTCATCACGCCACCCACACAGGTCAGTGTGCCGCCCACGCATGCCAGTTTACGCCCCCTACTCAAGTCAGTTTATGCCTACTCTGCTCGGTCTACCATCTCTTCTTGTCCTCTTGCCTGGCATTCAGGTCAGTGGATGTTCCAGTCTAGCTGCACCCTTTTCTCCTGTAGTATTTCCAAGATTTTCCCTATCCAAGATTGTCGGTGTTGGCCTGGATTCTACCCGTCCCCCTCCTACCCCGCTCCTACCTCCCTCTTCCCCTGCTCCTCCCCCCCCCCCCCCCACCCCCCTTTCCCCACCACCCTGCCCCCCCCCCCCCCCTCCCCTTCATATTCTTTTTGACATCTTTTATCTGTTGCCTTCCCTTCTCCACTGCACCCGCCCCTCCTCATCCCTCCTCTCCAAGCTTCTCATTGCTCGCCTCGTCAAACTGCTGCGTTCAGTTTCTCTGTTTCCTTCCATAGTTGTGCTCCTTCCCATCATGTCCTATTCATTCTCCCTTCTGGCTACTCCTCCCACCCCCTCTCCTTCCTTCCCTCCCAACTCTCCCTCCTCCCCTCCCCCCCTCCCCCTCCGCCTCTCCGTTTCAGATCTTTCTGGAACTTGCTGCGGGTATGTTCTTCACCATCTGGGCGGCTACTTTTGAGGCGCCTCAAAACTGCCCCCCCCCCCCCCCCCCCCCCCCCCCCTTTTCCCCTCCTTCCCCCTCCTCCCCCATCTCCTTTTCAGGTCTTACTGGAACTCGCTGCGGGTATGTTCTTCACCATCTGGTCAGCTGTGAATCTTCCAGGAGAATCCTTCCTGCCCATTCAGCTTTCTGAGGAGGTGAACAGGTACCCCCTTCACCCCACCTTTTGTGTCACGAGATAACTCTGACTCCCAATCTCTTGTTGGTGTCACAAGAACGGGAGACTTCCTGCCCATTCAGCTTTCTGAGGATGTGAACAGGTACCTCCTTCACCCAACCCACCTTCTGTGTCACGAGATTGGCTGAGCGGCTGATTGGCTGGGTGTCACGGGAATAAACTGTTTGCACGAGGACATGTCTGTGTCACGAGAGAAGTTTTCCGTGAGACACGTCTGTATCATTTAATCAACTTTCATGAGAACAGGTGGTGTCACGGGAACAGTTTGCATGAAAATATGTCGGTGTCGCAGCACAATTGTATGAGAACAGGTCAGTGTTGCGATAACAATAACAGGTATACCAGCATGTCAACAGCTATCATCTTCGCTGCCTGCTGACCGCTTCCCTCATAAGCAGGGTAGTTTATTCGGTGTTAGTTGTGGTTTATCTGCTCTCTGCTTATGGTGTGCATGGTATGTTTCTTATGCTCCCTTCATCTGTCAGGGTGGTGCAAACACCAGTGCCAGTGGACTTTATGTGCTTCCATCACAGAGCAGCAATGTCTCCCCCCCCTCTTCGCTTCGTCTTCAAGGCCCGACGATGAAATGTCTTGTTTTGGTTTGTTGGGATTTTTCTCCTCACTCGTTAAAATTGAAGGAAACATGAGCAGCTTGCATATGGTTCACAGCATGTGTATAACGTTCCACCTTCACCACTTGTTACCATATAGCATCGGCAATATGAAATATGGTACAGGTTGAGGCAACCCGCTAGAAAAAATGCAAGGCTACTAAGCAACTACATTGATGTCAGGCCAACGGTTCACAAACTAGTTATTATCGATGCGTGTTTACTGCTTGTTGCTCGTGAAGGATGTACTGGTAGGGTACGCTTGTTTGGCATCAAACCCATCCATGCAAGAAGCGTGTGAGCCCCAGCGGTTCCAACTCACGCGGGCTGCTGCTCCCCTCGGCCACACGACACACCTAACCTTGTCCGCGCTGGCCGGTGTAGTGAATCATGTGTAGATTTCTTGGTTGCTGCCGTACTCTTTATGCGGAAACTCGTTACGCGTGCATGCATCTCGTCTTGTCTCTTGGTGGCTGCTGGAAAGGAAGGCGCTGACTGGTCACTGCACGTGGCATCACTCACGGCCCGTCTGGCAGTTCAAAGATGGATAACACTGTAGATCTCATGCACAAGTCTGTTCTTCGGGACAGCAGGAATGACTGGGCAGAACTGTAAAATTTCTCCTTTGTAAATGGCCAACACTCGTTGGAACCAAAGTATACTAAATCGCACTCGAGGTTGATGAAAAATTCCTCAAGTGCAACAATCCCCACATGGAGAAATTCTCAATTCACAAGCCGCAATCTTGTATCAAGATTCGATTGATGAGGCGATTCTCCGCGTTCATCAATCGCACTGTGCACGAGGGCTCAAATCCCACCGAAATCATTAAGTGTCAATAAATCCACCGCTTCCCGCTCCAAGTGAAGACAATGGTGACACCGTGTTGGAAAACGTTACTGTTGGTCGGTTGCTTGGGAGTGTGATTCGCCCAACACCAGCCCTAGTCGTTTTTGAAACCTGCACTTGAATTGACAAGATTCACAGCTGCTTCAACCACAAACCCAATCCGTTGTCCCAGAACATTTCGGAAATTCCAAAGTTTCTGGCAGCATTTTCTTGTGGTTCACTGCTCCTCCTTCCCCGTGTACAGTGCTTGCCCGCGCTCCGCCTTGCTCGTCGAAACGAACATACAGCCCACGCGTCCATTCCAAACCTATCCCCCCCGCACCACATAGGGAATCGCGGATTTGCTGAAAGTCTGCCTGGTGCAGCAGCGCCCAATGGCGCGCACGTCAGGAAAAAATCGACTGCCACAAGTTGGCGCCAGAACCTGGAACGGAAAACGGAACCAGGGCAAAGCGCGGAAATCCCAAGCCTCACCCACTTCCCCTCCGGTTTCGGTTTTCGGCATGTGATTCCGTGCCCTCACCGCGGGAATCACAAGGCGTCCATTCCGTGGCGGTTGTATTCCTCCTCCCCTAACCACTATGTTCCCCCCAACCGATTTCCATGGTCGGGGGAGGGGACTCGGGGGCATGGCGGTTCGGTTCCAACGGGTTTGGCTGGGATGCTGCTTGCTGCTGCTCACATGTGGCGGCGAGGCGACCAAAAATCCGTCCCCCTCCCCACAACCTCCCCGCCCCCCTCTCTTCCCCCATTTCCCCCTTCCCCCTCCACCCCCCCTCCTCCCCTCTCCTCCCCTGCCATCCCCTCCCCTCGTCAGAGTTTCCCCCCACCAAGAGGTCCCCCCAAGGTCTTCCCCTCGCCGTCCTTCCCTGGCGGTTCTCTTCCTTGACCATATCTTTCCTCTTCCTTGTCACCGTCGTTTTGCTGGACAACACAACACGAGCACCAGCAACTTGTTCTTGGCTCACGGCCTTGCTCTGTTCGCTTCACATAGATGCATCACGTTTACAACTCAAGGAAGGAGCTGCTCTTTGCCAGCAGAGAGTTCGAGTTTCCGAATATAGCACTCCGTCCTTCATTTCTTTCGTTACAACGGCGGTTGGTCTGTTCCTCCCATTCATATTCTAGTAAATCTTGAAGGAAAGAAATAGAGAGGAAAGATTCTATCACCTTGCCGATCGTGCTCATCATCTCGCGAATCAAGATGAACGTGGGAGTTGCCGCTCGACCCTCCCCGCCAGACACCATGCATCCTTCCGACCATTTCGCGCCAAGCCATCTTTTCGCAGATCCCTCCGTCTGTCTCGCGACCCGTCTCTCTCCCCAAGACTGCTTCTCCGCATCGCTCAGCTCGTCCCCGTCGTCGCGCTGCGGATCCGAAGCGCTCAAAGCCGCCGTGTGCCGGCCAGCAGGCGGCCTCCAGGAGCGGTCGTCCTTGCTCGGCGCGCAGGGGTTAGAACAGGAATGGGCGGCTATTTTTGGCGAAGATGATGGAGAGGACGGGATAAACGGGGGTTACGGGGATGACGTGGATTACGGTTATCCCGGGAATGACGGGAATAATGGGGGTGAGCGTGAGGAGGAAGACGACGAGGAGGACGTGCCTTGGGAGGTGATTAGTTCGCGGCTCCGGCAGCAGCTGAAGCAGGTGCTACACCAGCAGAAGCAGCAGCACGTGCAGTTGTCGCACGCGCGGACACACGACGGTTACCACAGCCAGCGACATCCGCAAGCGCTCGGGCACGCACCGCCGCAGCTCAACGCCTCTACGCAGAATGATCCGATTAGCGGCCGCTTAGAGAGCTGTCAGCAGTGGGAGCAGAGCATTGATAACGACCAAGGTAGCCGGAGAACGGCTAGCTACAGGGACGGCGGCTGTAGGGAAAGCGCTAGGGAAAATAGCAGCAGGGAAGGCAGCAGCAGGGAGGAGATAAACTGGTTGGCGCAAGCTTGCGCGGAGGGTCGCTCGAAGCAGGTGGATCGACGAACAGCTAGCAGCCGTAGGTCGTTCGACGTCGCCAGATCCGCCCGAAACCCAGTCTCGGAAACGGTTTCCGTCTCCGTTACTGGCGGCGTTTCCGTTTCTGGTTTCGCGAGCCGGGACTGTTCGGCCCACTCGTCGCCCGTGCCGCTGCAGCAGCGCCGGCGAAGCCATTCCGAAGTGCCGCCGCTGCTGGTAACCGTGCCAAGATCTTCGCTAGAGAGATCCGCGCTGTCGGGCAAGAAAGGCTCCCCCGCGCTTCCGCCATCTCTCCGCCAAGGCGCTAGCTCTTCCCCCAGTCCCAGCGACCGTCAGCAGAAAGCCTTTCCCCCGCGCTCTCCGCGCAGTAACCTATCCGCGCAGGCACTCCGCACTTCCTCGCTCTCCCCCGATTCCCCGTCCGTATCCCCGCGTTCCTCCTCCGCTGCGCTATCTGCTGCGCTTGCGGCGTCCCGAAAAGCAGAAAGTTTTCGAGAAGATTTAGATTCGTCGGACGAGGAATTCTTAGCCGCTTACTGCCACATTACTGGTTCCCCCACTCCCCCCGACTGTAGCCCTGCTGCGGGGTCACCTGTAACCTCCCCCCCTTCCGCGGGTTCCGCTGTCGTCCGCGCGCTGCAGAAGAGCGCGAGCTGTTTGGAGGGGCGGGGGGAGCAGCGTCAAGCGCCAGTGCGCGCGCAAGCGGGAAGGGCGCAGGCGCTGGCGAAGTCGCAAGAAACGTTGTTGCGCAAGGGCGGAGCTAGCGGAGGAGCGAGCGGCGCAAGGGACGCGCATGCTCGGATAAGGGCGCAGGAAGCGGCGGACGTTCCGCAACGGTCTTACACGGCGCCATCGGGGGGGAGTAAGCCGGCGCCTTTTGCGGCGCCGTTTGCGGCGGTTATTGCGCATCAAAACCTGGAGCAGCAGAAGCTCCACCTGAAGAAACAGCTGCAGCAAGCGCAGCAGCTAAGGACCGCAATAGGCGGCGGATTCAGCGGTAGCAGCGGAGGAAGCAGTAGCGGATGCAGTGGCAGTGGGCTTAGTGCGTCGGAGCTTGCACGGGGATTGGAACACGAGTTTGGCGGCAAACAAGCTGGAAGGGCCGGCACCGCGCACGGGCCGCGCGGAACAGGGGGAAATGGGGGAGCCTCCTCCGCGGGGCCTCAGGTGCAACCCCCGAACGCTGCGCAAAGCAGGTCGAGAGGCATAGGGGGACACGCGGACACTCCTGCTGGCGGAGTGGTATCCGCGGGTGCGCAGAAGCTGTTCGGGCTGGGGTCGCAGTCTCACCGGATACTTCCGCACGCCGCCACTACTGGCGGAGGCCCCCGCTCGCTAGTCCGCGGGCGTTCGTGGGCGTCGCTCGAGTTTCAGCGGGCGCAAGGTCCGCCGCAGCACGCGCCGCATTTAGAGGAGCTGGCCACATGTACTAAAGGCCTCCCCACTATTGAGAGCAGTGGCAGCGGGAGCGGCAGCGGCAGCGGTCACGGCGGCAGCAACTGTAGGAGCAGGGAAAAGGGCAACGGCGGTAGTAGGACCGTTAGTTTCTCAGAGCGGCATTCCGCGCTTGTTTCCCCCGCGGATTCCCCGCGGGCGCGCGCTGGCGTCGCCGCGCCTCCGCTCTCCGCAATGGGCAGGGCAATCTCCGCGGCTGCGGGCGGCGCATCGCGGTGCTCCCCCTCGTTCACCCACGAGCGGAGCGCTCTTCCGGAGCTCCCCGGTTTGGCGAAAAGGGCGCTGCTTGCGCAGGCGCAGGAGGGGACGGGCTCAACTGGCGCGGGCGGAACCTTGGCTGGCGCAGGCGCAGGCGCACCAAGCCTGTCCCGAACCTCGTCGGCTCGGCAGCTGTACGTTCGGAAGATGCTGCTGGATCTGGCGGCGCAGAGCGACGAAGCAAGCGAAGCAGGTTCGGGTTCCGGTTCGGGACACGCGAGCCCGTGTTTCGCGTCGGGCGGGGGAAGCGGAACGGCGGGAAGCGGAACGGGCGGAAGCGGAACGGGCGGAAGCGGAAAGGGGGGTCGGAGCGTGCTTTCTAGGCGCGGGGTACTGGGGCGGTCGGCGTCAGGGAAGGAGCACGCGGGGAGGCGCGCGGGGGCAACGGCGCATGAAGGCGCGGAGGCGGCGCAAGTGCAACTCCGCGCGGTCAGGCGCTCCGCCTCCGCGCGCTACCAGCCCGCGTCGCGGCTCTCCGTCGACTTGAGCGCAGCTGCCTCTGCGGGGCTGACTGGCGGAGAGAACGGCGGAGGGGCGGGGGAGTGCGGGGAGGGGAAATCGCTGGGGCGCTCCGCTTCGGACAAGGCAATGGGGGGAGGGGATCAGGTGCGGATGGTGGGTCTGCCGTCCATCTCTGGGGCGATTTCCGGGATTTCCGGGATTTCGGGGGCTATTTCAGGGGCATCAACTTCCGGGGCGATTTCAGGGCCGGCCGCAGCTGTGGGGGGTGGTGCATCTATAGGACTAGTAGATCCATTTGCTGGTGCTTATAAAGGGGGTGCTTGTGACGAGGATGAGGATGATGCGGATCTGTTTGACATCCTCGCTGCTATGAGGAGCATGCAGACGAGCCCTCACTCTCCTAGCCCACTCTCCCCCCTCAACCCCTGCCCCCCCCGCTCCCCAGTCCCCCTCTCCCCTTCCCCTGCCAACTCCCCCCACGCCCCAACCCCCCACCACCCATATTCCCGCGACCCTTTCTCTGCTCCTCGTGCTCCCCTCGTTCCCCGCCCTTCCTCTCCCCCTCCCCCTCCCCTCCTCCGCTCCCCCTCACCCGACTCCCGCTCCCCCTCACCCCTGTCGCGCAACACACCCCAACCAAACCACCCGTCCTCCCTCTCCCTGTCTCACCCCAACATCACTCCCGCACGACCCGCCTCCCAGCTTTACTCGTCCGCCCCTGGCCATTCTTACGAATCCCCTCCTCGCTCTCCCCCTCTCTCCCCTCTCGGTTCCTCCTCTGCCTCCTCCCCTCGCTCCCCGCCGCTCACCCCGCCCCGTGGTAACCGCCGCCGCTCGCTGCACATCCCGTCTCGCTCCATGCCGTCAGCTTTGGCTCGGCCGAACCGCCGCCATTCCGTGAGCGAGGATCGGCCGCTGAACATGACGCACCCTGCCGCCCGCCAGCCTGGCAGCAGCAGTGGTGGCAGCAGTGGGGGCGGTGGTGGTGGTCCCTTTGCTGCTGGTAGTTTCCGCTGCGCATCTGCTGCTGCTGCTCGTGCGTTTGCGCAGTCGCGCAGTTTGAATTCTAGCTCGTCTGCTGCCGCGGCAGCTGCAGCTGCTGTGAAAGTGGCTGCAAGGAGGGGGCAGGCTGGCATGGGGGAAGGGAAGTTGAATGGTGGTGGGGGAGCTAAGGCTGGAGGGCATTTTGGTGGTGGTGGTGGTAGCGGCAGCGGCAACTGTAATGGTGGTGGTGATGGCAGTGGTGGTGGCAACATGGGAGACAGGGTTTTTAACAGAGCACGAACACAGCCGACTGAGCGAGCATCTGCAGGCAGAGGGAGATGATCTTTCTTGTATTGTGACTTTCTGCACTGTATGATATGTCGGGTATTTTATTTGGATGAGTGCAATTAGCTTTCATGTATCAGTCTTAGGGTATTTCTCACAGCGCGTCACAAAGGCCTAGCGTCTCAAACGACGAGATACAGTGCGGTGGAAATGCTCGATTCTCAGCTGTAATGCGGTGCAGAACAGTACATAGGTTTTGTGACGGGATTGAGACAAATGTCCATATGAGAATGCACCCTTATGGTACATTACCAGTTGTGTGGAAATCTGATTTGGGACGAGTGCAATTAGCTTTCATGTATCAGTCTTATGGTACAGCACCGGTGTGAGGAAATCTAATCTCAACAACCAGCTATCACCCTACAAATACAGTACACGTGCTTGCGTCAGCCGGCTCACGTCAATTAAGCCACGAAGCTTCGTGGCTTTGGTCTGATGTTGACTTTCGGAGGAGGCAAATTTCGCCGACCAATCGACCAGTCGTAAAGCCCGCGCGCACCGCTTCTGACATTCCACTTCTGGGGTTACGTCTCTTGCGTCGAGTGAAAAGCGGCCACGTAGGCATGTACCTCGAAACCGAACTTGCACATGGAAATATGTATGGTGGTGGTGAAACGCTCATATGGAAAAGATCGGATGGTCCAAGAAGGCTCACGCCATCCAAACCGCTGGCTCAACGCATCTTGGCCGCACATCTTACTCACCGAAATCAATCGTCTACAACTGTTTAGTGAACACATCTAGGCTGGGCTCTGGCTGGATTCCTTGAGAACTTCGCGTGGTGTGGTGGTGGTGGTGGATGTCTGGTATGGGTGGGGAAACGCAAGCTACTGAGGGAGGGGGAAAAGGGAGAGAGGTGGTGCGCTGTGGCGTGGTGCCTCGCGTGGTCTCCTCTTCACAGTATTTCTAGCTGATTCCAGCATTCTAGGAGCACCAGCGTCTACACTCTAAGGCGCAACTCTGGTTACGGATTCAGTCACTGCTGCTCGGGCATAGGAGCCTTCCAGTGTTCGTTTTCCGATTCTTGATGACTCTCTAGTAGCTCGAGCCTCTAACCACAGTGCGCTCGATCGAGGGTCCGAGCAGCCGTCGCTATTTTCGCTGCCCGCGACGTCTTGAATTGTTTTCTCGTCGCGAGGTAAATAGCTTGCTTGCGGTGGCAGTTTGAGTCGGTCTCGAACCGCGCAGCTCCGAGTAGTTCCTCCTACTCGAAGATAGGCTTAGGTTTGTCTCACTCGCAATCTGCTGCTTGCCGCGCCTGCTGCGAAGTCGCGCGATACACGGACACGCTCGGGGACTAAATCACGGTTCACCAATTGTCGTTCCCACTGCTTCTCGCTTTCACGAACAGACGGCTGTTTAGGCGTACCGGCTGTGGAACTCATCTGCTGTTCTGCGAATAGCACACATCGTTTGTTGTACACAGCTAAATTCTAGACTCAGAAATCATTTAAAAAAGCACCGTCTCTTACGCCGTCGAGCGCCGTTTCTTACCCAGGCTCGACGCACACCGTCCGCCATGGCTCGTCAGGAGCAACCCGGGGGCCGCGGGAGCGACGAGGCCGAGAGGCTGCATCCAGACGGTCCGTTTGAAGGTAACTCTTCGCGGATGTTTGCCACGTGTCGTCTGGGGCACAGTCCTTGGGATTCGCGTTTGTCAGATTCCTGCACATCTTTCACGGTTACAGAATGGAACGAAGCGCTTTTGACATTGTTTGTTCGTCTTTAGAGTCGCAAATGAAACAGATGGATTTCAATTGTTAATATTTCCTGAGCCGAATTCAGTCATCCTTGCCGCGCCACACCGGTCCTCACCTCTCTCCACTCTCAAGTTCCTCTTTTCACGGCCACTTCTCCTCTGCCTTCCGTCTCGCTCGTTAACCCCACGGCGATCCGCCACTAACCTATTTTTCTGCGCTACAGGTAATCACATCAACGGCCAAGCTAACGGCCACGTGGAGAGTCACGAAGGGAGCCGAATGCTAAACGGAGATTCTCACGTCGTGGTTGATGTTGACGGTAGCGTTAACGGTATCGGAGTGTCGACCAATGGAGCTGAAACTTCCGGGAAGCATTCCGCGAGGGAGAGAGGCGGAGGAGGCGATGGGGGAAAGGAGGGGGGAGCGGGGGAAGAGTGTGGGGGTGAAGGGGGAGGGAGAGGAGTGGGGGGGGTGTATCATCGCAAGAGCAAGGTGATGGATAAGAGCCACACGATGAGCGGATACTGCAAGAGGAACATCACCGATACAATTACAGTCAAGGTGAGACTCGATACAAGCACAGTTGGGTAGGAGCCATACGATTAGCGGATACTGCAAGAAGATCATCATAGAGTGAGACTTGATACAAGGACAGTTGGTTGAAATTTGATACAAGCACAGTCAGGGTGAGATTCAATACATGCACAGTCAAAATGAAATTTGATAGAAGCACATCTCTTCCTTCCCCCTTCAGTTCCATGACGTGCGCTACAAGGTGCAAATAGCCAAGGCGGGCTCCTGGGACCCGCGCCGCTCTTGCCTCCCCTCACTTTGTTTTCCGCCCCACACATCTTCCTCTCTCCCTCTCCCCTCCCCATTCTTCCCCACCCGCTCCCCCCCCCCCCCCCAAGTTCAAGGACGTGCGCTACAAGGTGCAAACCGCCAAGGCGGGCTCCTGGGATCCGCGCCATTCCTGCTTCCCCCCGCACATCTTCACCCCTCCCCCGCCCGTTCCTCCGCTCCTCCCCCTTCCCCCCCCCCCCCCTCCCTCCCTTCCCCCCCGCCCCCCCTTTCAGTTCAAGGACGTGCGCTACAAGGTGCAAACTGCTAAGGCAGGCTCCTGGGACCCGCGCCACTCCTGCCTCCCCACGCTCCCCGCTCTCCCCACGCTCCTCACCTCCAAGCGAGGGGGAACCGTGGGAGGAGGAGGCGCTGGGGGAGGCGCGGAAGCGGGGGCGGGGGGAAAAGCGGGCGCGGAGGTGCGGGAGAAGGAGATTCTGCACGGGATAAGCGGGAGCGTGGCGCCGGGGGAGGTGCTGGCGATGATGGGGCCGTCTGGGGGAGGCAAGACGACGTTTCTGAACGTGCTGGGGGGGCGGTTCAAGCAGGGCAACATGGCGGGGACGCTCACTTACAACGACCTGCCGTACAGCAAGGCGCTCAAGAGAAAGTAAGAGTGGGGAAGGGGGTGTGGGAATGGGGAATAGAAAGCGTTACTTGAACGTGCTGGGGGGGCGGTTCAAGCAGGGCAACATGGCGGGGACGCTGACGTATAACGACTTGCCTTATAGCAAGGCGCTCAAGAGAAAGTAAGAGTGTGGGGGAGGGGCTGTGGGAACGGGTGATAGACGATGTTTTCTAACGAGGAGGAGGAGGAGGTGGTTAAAGCAAGCAGGGAAACATGGTGGGGAAGCTGACTTGCTGCTTCTTGACGAGGGCAGAGGGCCTCGCTAACAACTTGCCTTTTGAGGCCCTCTGCCCTCGTCCGCCTCTCTCTCTGTCTCTGTCCCTGTCTCGCCCTTGTGTTACCCTCCTTCGGGCTGGGCTTCGTGACTCGGGACGCATATTCTTCCCACGCGTGACCTTCCGCGAGACACTCATGTACGTGGCTGTACTGCGCCTCCCCAAGGAGCTCATCTCCCTCACTCCCTCTCCCTCTCTCTCTCCCTCTCCCTGGTTCCCCCCTCTGCTCCTCTCGTGTCCTTCCTGTTTCCCCCGCCTGCCAAACCCCCAGGCTGGGCTTCGTGACTCAGGACGATATATTCTTCCCACACCTCACTGTGCGCGAGACCCTCATGTACGCTGCTGTGCTGCGGCTGCCCAAGGAGCTGAGCTGGGCGGAGAAGGTGCAGCGCGCCGATGAGACCATCACTGAACTGGGGCTAGATAAGTGAGTGTGGTTATGCGGTTGGGATGGGTAAGAGGCGGATGGGAGCCAGGGTTTCACGGGGGCTCTGAAAGAGCTGAGCTGGGCGGAGAAGGTGCAGCGCGCCGATGAGACCATCACAGAGCTGGGGCTTGATAAGTGAGTATGGCATCACAATCAGGCCCCAGTGTTTTGCTGTGTTGCTGGCATGCGTGCATATGCCAGTGTGTTGCTGTGTTGCTGGCATGCGTGCATATGCCAGTGTGTTGCTGTGCTGCTTGCTACGCATGTATGCTGCTGTACTGCGAATACCCAAGGAGCTGAGCTGGGCAGAAAAGGTGCAACGTGCGGACGAGACCATCACAGAGCTGGGTGTGGACAAGTGAGTGAAAAGGGGAAAGCAGGGAAATAGTGGGTTACTGGAGGGCATTGGGGGTGCGAATGTGTTGTGTGGTATATCCGGAGGGGAGCGCAAGAGAGTGAGCATCGGGCATGAGATCCTCGTCAACCCCTCCATGCTGCTGCTGTGCCCCACATCAGAACCTCTGAACCGCTCTGAACTTCTCCGAGTGAGTATCGGGCATGAGATCCTCATCAACCCCTCCATGCTGCTGCTCGACGATCCCATCTCCCGCCCACACTAGAGCCTCTGAACCGCTCTGAACCACCCCGTAACGCTCTTAAAACGCCGTAAACCGCTCTGAACCGTTTTTAACCTCCTGATTCCTTTGCTCCCCCTCAGGTGCCGTAACACGGTTATTGGAGGGCCATTCCTGCGCGGCATATCCGGGGGAGAGCGCAAGCGAGTGAGCATAGGCCACGAAATCCTCATCAACCCCTCCATGCTGCTACTGGATGAACCCACCTCTGGCCTCGACTCCACCACCGCTCTCCGGATCATTCAAGTCATTCAGAACCTCGCCAAATCGGGCCGAACCGTGGTTACCACCATCCACCAACCGTCATCGAGATTGTTCCACGCATTCGATAAGCTGCTGCTCTTATCGGAGGGCAATGCTATTTTTTTCGGGCAGGCTGCAGACGCGATGGGGTATTTTGGAAGGTTGGGGTTTGAGCCGCTGTTTGCGATGAACCCGGCAGATTTTCTGCTGGATCTGGCTACGGGGACGACGGCGGATGTGCAGTTGCCGAGTGTGTTTGGGCAGAGCGAGGAGTGGCAGGGGAAGAGCGTTCCAGAGCAACAACACGACGTGAAAGAGGTGCGTTGGGTGTCACTTTCTTGTTCTCCCTTCACCGCACTTCCCCTTCATCTCATGATTGTATAACAATTTTGCAAAGCCTGACCCGATTCCAAATCCTCATCCCCACTGTCCATCCCCATCCCCACTGTCCATCCCCATCCCCACTGTCCATCCTCATCCCCACTGTCCATCCCCATCCCCACTGTCCATCCTCATCCCCACTGTCCATCCTCATCCCCACTGTCCATCCCCACCCCCACTGTCCATCCCCACTGTCCATCCCCATCCCCACTGTCCATCCCCACTGTCCATCCCCATCCCCACTGTCCATCCCCACGCCGTCAGTTAGTGGCTCGAGCTCACAGGGAGCAGCAGCAGCCGCTGGCACACGCAGAGCCTTGAAGCACCTGTGGTTGTCCCCAATCCCCATTCCTCATTCCCACTCTCCTCCCCCCACGCACTGTCACTTCCAGTTCGTGGCTCAAGCTCACAGGGAGCAGCAGCAGCCGCTGGTGCATGCTGAGCTGGCGGGGCTGCCTGCCAGCTCAGATGCCGACCAGAAGAGCGTGCTGCAGCGGCGCGGGTGGACGGCGCCGTGGCTGCTGCAGTTCTCGGTGCTGTGGACACGTGGTTTGAAAGAGAGAAGACATGAAGTTTTATCCCCGCTCAGGTTCTATCAGGTGAGGGCTTTGGGGTAATGCTGTGGAGGGGAGGGAGGGGAGAGGGAAGGGGAGAGGGGGAGGGGGGGGGGGGGGAGGGGGGGGGAGAGGGGGGACAGCGCCGTGGCTGCTGCAGTTCTCAGTGCTGTGGACACGTGGTTTGAAGGAGAGACGGCACGAAGTGCTGTCTCCTCTCCGGTTCTACCAGGTCAATAGTTTGCTTGGGTTGAATGAGTGTGGTTGAGTGGATGAAAATGAGGGTGGCTGGGGGGGTGGACGGCGCCGTGGCTGCTGCAGTTCTCGGTGCTGTGGACACGTGGGCTGAAGGAGAGAAGGCACGAAGTATTATCGCCACTTAGGTTCTATCAGGTGAGTGTGCATCAACAAGCTCACCTTCCACGCAAGGGACTCCTGGTTAATGCTACAGCAGCGGGGGAGGATGGTGTCATGGCTGCTGGGCAGTTCTCGGTGCTGGGAACGCAGGCCTTAAGGAAAGGCGGCATCAAGTGCTGTCTCCTCTCCAGTTCTACCAGGTTGCTGTGGGATGGGGAGTAGTGTGCTTGGTATGGGTCGGTTTGAGTGGGTGAAAGGGGTGGTAGTGGTTGCTGGGTCGGTGTCATGGCTGCTGCAGTTCTCGGTGCTGTGGACACGTGGGCTCAAGGAGAGGCGGCATGAAGTGCTATCACCTGTGCGGTTCTACCAGGCGAGTTCTTGAGGAAAGGTGGTAGATGTCTGAAAAGGTGGCGGCTGGGACGGACGGTGCAGCCACCTTTTCGAACATCTACCACCTTTCCTCAATAGCTCACATGGTAGTGGTAGTGGTGGCTGGGTCGGTGCCGTGGCTGCTGCAGTTGTCAATGCTGTGGTTGAGGTCGTTCGACCTTTAGTGTGCTGCTCTCCCCAGCCGGTGTGTTCATCTGTGCTCCTCCCTCCTTCTGCCCTGACCATGTCCCCCCCTCCGCTCCTCCTCTTCACCCCCCCAGGTGACGGCGCTGGGCTTCATCTGTGGAATGCTGTGGTTTGGCTCGCAGCGCAACACTGCCACGGAGATTCAGGACCAGGTGAGAAGCTACATGCAGGATCAGGCGAAAACTCAGAGGAAGGATTAGGTCCAGAATCATGTGGAAATTCAGATGCAGATAATCTCTGACTGCTCGTCTTCATCTTCGTCTTCTATGCAGCTTGCCTCTCTTTGCTGCCTGCCTTTTCTCCTCCATTTGTTCCTTGCGGTCAATCCCCCTTGCGCTCCCACTCCCCTTCACCATTACCAGGCGAGGCAGCTATTTTTCCATCTCCATCTTCTGGGGCTCTTTCCCTCTCTTCGCTTCCATTTTTATGCCAATCTTGTCCCCTGCCTCTCTCTACCACACCTCATTCTCTTCCCTACACCAGGTGGGCTTGCTTTTCGTCATCTGCGTCTTCTGCCATTCTTCCCTCCCTTTGCCACTTGGTCTCCCCACTTCATTTTCCATTCCAACCCCCCTTGTGCCCCCAACTCTTCTTCCCTACATCAGGTCGGCCTGCTATTCTTCATCTCCATCTTCTGGGGATTCTTCCCTCTCTTCGCCGCCATTTTCACATTCCCCCAGGTTAGCTTTCCACTTGAAGTACCAAAATGAGTCATTTTTTAAGCGCCTCAAAAATCTTCCATTTGAAGTACCAAAATGAGTGTCAAGTAAGCATCAAGATCATCCAAGTTTTTTCTCCCTTTTTTTGCAATTACATGTAGGTAAGTGCATTCGTTAAAAGGTAGAAGTAACGCTCGAAAAGTTGCAATGCCACTCAGCGCAACACTCTCCTCTTGGCTTCTTACATCCCACTGAGTACCCAGGCGCTTGATAGCACCCATGCCTGCCTTTCTTTCTTCGTATCTCTCTCGCGTGCCCCATCCCACCGCACTCCACCTTTCACCGCGCCCTACCCACCAGGAGCGCGCTATTCTAGCCAAGGAGAGGGCGAGCGACATGTACCGCCTGTCAGCCTACTACCTCACTGTCTCACTGTGTTGTACCCCTATTGCACCCCATTCCACCACACTGCACCGCAGGAGCGCGCCATTCTGGCCAAGGAGAGGGCGAGCGACATGTACCGCCTGTCAGCCTACTACCTCAGCCGCCAGCTCTCTGACCTCCCCATGGAGTGGCTGCTCCCCACGCTCTTCCTCCTCATCTGCTACTTCATGGCCTCGCTGAAACTCACTGCAGGGGCGTTCTTTGGACTGCTTTTTTCAACCTACCTCATCGTCACTACCGCTCAGGTGTGTGCTCCTCTGTCTCCCTCGTTCAAGTCTTCCCTTGGAGTGGCTGCTCCCCACGCTCTTCCTCCTTGTCTGCTTCTTTTGGGAATTCTCTAAAATACCTGGCTTCCCTCAAGCTCACTGCTGCTGCGTTCTTCAGACTGCGTTCTTCTCCACCTACCTCGTCGTGACTTTTGAGTCAACTCAAAAGTCAACTGCTCTTCTCCACCTACCTCGCCGTCACCACGGCTCAGTCCTCCTCCTGACCTTCATGCTCTTCTGATTGCTCTCCTATCTCCCTCTCACCTCATGCTTCCCTCTACCACTCACAGGGCTGCGGGCTCTTTTTAGGAGCAGCAGTGATGGACGTAAAAGTGGCCACCACGCTTGCTTCAGTCCTCCTGCTGACCTTCATGCTGGCAGGAGGATACTACCTGCAAACCATCCCCGCCTTCATCGCATGGATCAAATACATCTCCTTCACCTACTATGCATACCGCCTCATCATCAAAACCCAGTTCTCGCCCTCCGATACTTACCAATGCGGCCCGTCGAGCGACCCCAGTTCGGTTATCTGCCCGATAGAGAATGCGCCGTCGTTTCGGGGGTTTTTGCTGGGAGACGCGTGGGTGGATGTGGTGGCGTTGCTGGTTCAAGTGGCGTTTTACCGTGGACTAGGGTACTTGGCTCTAAGGAGGATGAAGACGAATGTGTAGCACGCAGCTGTAACACCCTAGTCTTGCAGGTGTTCATTCATGTACGCAGGTGTTCATTCATGTACGCATGTGTATAGGGCTCTAAGGGTGGATGCAGGCCCCAAAACCAATCCGAGGGCGTGGGTGGACGTGGTGGTGCTGCTGGTTCAGGTGGTGTTTTACCGCAGGCTGGGTTACTTTGCCCAGAGGAGGATGAAGACGAATGCTTAGATGGATGATGGTGCTATGATTTCGGTACCGTACTTGCCTTTTTTTCCCAGCTAGGCATTTTTTTTTTTCTACAAGCCTGCTGGACTGCTCTGGGTACCCATTGTAAATGATTTTTTGAAGTGGAAAAAACTTTTCTGGAAGAGGTTCTTGTGCAAGCACAGCTGAGCTGCCTATAATGCAGCAAGGGAACAGGCCTCCCCCCTTCTGAGAGAACTTGGCTGCGACTGCGTTATTCAGTCAAAGTGCACCAATATAATTTTTCTAAAATAAAAATTCAGCCATTAATATTGGGCAAGCAAGAGTCTATAAAACACTATTACTGTAGCAAACAAAAGACTGTACTGGTAAAACCATCAGTTTACTGTACCCTGCTTAAGAGCATTCACCATCGTCGTCACTATCACCATCGTCGTCACTATCGCTATCGTCGTCTCCATCCATATCACCCACAGCATCCTCCTCATGATCCCCTTGGTGCACCCCTCCCGCATCCCAATCATAATCATCCTCCTAACATCATTCACCATCCTCAGTACCACTATCGTCGTCTTCATCCAAATCACCCCCTGCATCCTCCTCCTCCTCATCATCATCTTCATCATCATCCTCCTCCCCTCCCCCATCATCACGTTATTGTGCCTGCTTAAGAGCATTCACCATCGTCACTATCACTAACATCGTCTTCATCCACAGCATCCTCCTCCTCCTCCTCCTCCTCCTCCTCCTCCTCCTCCTCCTCCTCCTCCTCCTCATCATCATCACCCTCCTCCTCCCCTCCCCCATCATCATCCTCCTCATCCAGCTCCCCAATGGCAATCCTCTCAGGGTCAAACGGCATGGGCGCCTGTAGGCAGGTAGGCAAGAAGGGGAGAGGCATGGGGCACAGGCCATGAGTCATTATCATTGTCCTCCTCCCCTTCCCCCATTCTCCTCCTCATCCTCCTCATCATCATCCTCCCCAATGGCAATCCTCTCAGGGTCAAACGGCATGGGCGCCTGTTGGTGTGGGGGGTGGGGGGGAAAGATGCAGCAGCAGGCAATGAAGGCAAAGGTATGGGGCGCAGTGGATGTGACATCTTCCCAATCCTCCTCCTCCTCCTCATCATCCTCATCTTCATCACCCTCCTCCTCCCCTCTCCCATCATCATCCTCATCATCAAGCTCCCCAATGGCAATCCTCTCAGGGTCAAACGGCATGGGCGCCTGTTGGTGTGGGGGGTGGGGGGGAAGATGCAGCAGCAGGCAATGAAGGCAAAGGTATGGGGCGCAGTGGATGTGACATCTTCCCAATCCTCCTCGTCCTCCTCATCATCCTCATCTTCATCACCCTCCTCCTCCCCTCTCCCATCATCATCCTCATCATCAAGCTCCCCAATGGCAATCCTCTCAGGGTCAAACGGCATGGGCGCCTGTTGGTGTGGGGGGTGGGGGGGAAAGATGCAGCAGCAGGCAATGAAGGCAAAGGTATGGGGCGCAGTGGATGTGACATCTTCCCAATCCTCCTCCTCCTCCTCATCATCCTCATCTTCATCACCCTCCTCCTCCCCTCTCCCATCATCATCCTCATCATCAAGCTCCCCAATGGCAATCCTCTCAGGGTCAAACGGCATGGGCGCCTGTTGGTGTGGGGGGTGGGGGGGAAAGATGCAGCAGCAGGCAATGAAGGCAAAGGTATGGGGCACAGTGGATGTGACATCTTCCCAATCCTCCTCCTCCTCCTCATCAAACTCCCCAATGGCAATATCCCACCAATCACCTCGTCGCCCTTGTCCCACCCACCCCTTGACTCGAGCTTCCACTGCCCAGGTGGAAGCTATCAGCATGGCACTGTAGCGTGTACCTATCATCCCAGCTGTTACCACAGTGAAAGAGAGATCACGGCTACACCTTGTCGGTTAGACCTTGTCAGTTCCACACCACTCACCTCGTCCCACCCCTTGACTTGAGCTTCCACTGGCCCAGCTCAAAGCCATCACCGCGAGATTAAAGCACTCTACCACAGTGAGTGGGGGGTTATTATTATCAACTCAGTCCTTATCACTCCTCCGCACCTCGTCGCCCTTGTCCCACCCCTTGAGCTTCGACTGCCCCAGCTGAAAGCAGTCAGCCAACAGGGACCACGTCGGCTCCTCTGCTGGGACTTGGGACTTCACTCCTTGCATATCAACCACCACCGCATCACACCGCTCTATCATTCCTCACCTCATCGCCCTTGTCCCACCCCTTGAGCTTCGACTGGCCCAGCTCAAAGCTATCGGCCAATAGGGACCACGTCGGCTCCTCTGCTGGCGTTGCTGCTACCGCTGCAGCTTCTGGCTTGGCCTGTGCGGAAGATTTGAGAGAAGGGGAGGACGGAGGACAGGAAAAGGTTCCAGTTAGGGCCTTCACGAGGGGAGGACAGGAAAAGGTTCCAGTTAGGGCCTTCATGAGGGGAGGACAGGAAAAGGTTCCAGTTAGGGCCTTCATGAGGGGAGGACAGGAAAAGGTTCCAGTTAGGGCCTTCATGAGGGGAGGACAGGAAAAGGTTCCAGTTAGGGCAATGAAAGAGGATGGAGAGGACTCCATGAGTTAGAAAGGCCGATGAGGAATCTGCACTTTCTTCTGCACAGCTGTGCTTCTCTGCAACAGGCAGGCACAAGG